>OW121847.1:141079549-141704549 GCA_933228895.1 Platycnemis pennipes | reverse complement strand
TGGGGTGATTCGTGAACAGCATCCGGAGTTCTATATGCATACGAATTTTCATCAAGATCGGCGACCCGGTTATCGGACACTCCCCTTGTCAGGAGTAAAATGGCTTCATGACCTCTCACAGCATGCGTCTAGGGCCAGTGACAGCTAGTGTGAGGTTCTATGGACGCTTTTCCATGAAATGGGCGAAAGTAATTAACTCATGAAGCTTCATTGGGTTCGTTCTCAAACCAAAAGACATGTGTCTCCCGATGTCCGATGAGACTGGGAACCCATGACGCTACACGGCGATCTGTTATCTCGGAAACCTTTCCCGCCCACCATCACTCCCCCAACGGGTCCGCCACCCGCTCCTCTCCCATTATGCTCTGGAAAACGCCTACAAACTCGATTCGCCGTCACACTCCAACACCAGAGCTTTGAAAAAATAATCACCTCTCCCCTAGTCCTTCTTCCCTCCTCTTCGGGATCGCCCAAGGAGTCTATATCTTTCTTCTCCCATTCCCATCCCTCGTCCTCCGCCATTGCATTCCCTAACTCTCCCTCTCTCCCTTTACACAGATCTTTCCTCTGAGCTCGTCGATTACCCAATTTCCAAACCACACCCTCTCTGCGGCTCATTGTATCCCACATGACTCCTCAACCTCCTCTCCCTTGGTCAAAACTCACTCCCTATCTCTCCCTTCCTCCCACACCCCATTCGTGGCCTGAGACAAGGTTGCGGATATATAAAGGGGCAGGGGCCCGTCTCTCTCTCTCTCTTTCTTTCTCGCTCAATCCAGTCGTAACTAACGACCTTCACCTGGAAACAATGATAATACGACGCGATGGTCCCGGGGCTAAATTAGACTCTGCTATCTCCGTCGAAGGTTCGTTTACTCCTTTTCCCGAGCCCTTTGAAAGGGAGGGATCGAGTGGGGAAAGGAAGAGAGGGGTGGGTCGCACAAGGAGAGGGAGACAAATTGGTGTCGAGGAAAAAGGTCGGTCGAGCCGGTGTGGAGTGGTTGGCGGGGCGCGGATTCTAAGCCACGGGGGTAAAGAGGACACTGTTTTCGTAAATCGCCGTTGTAATTTGTTCTCCTTTGCACACGCTTGAAAGGTTGTCCCTTTTCCTGTTAAACTCTGCTGGAATGCCAAAAAGACACCCTTTAGGTATTCAAATACAGAGAGGCAATTTGAAGTGACAGGCTCTGTTGAGAGGCCACAAGAAGTTGTGCAAAAGATTTTATCAAGAAGAATTGGTAAAATTTTACAACCAAGTTGGGTGGTTTGAGTCTTAACGAATGCTTTCCGTGCAATACAAAAGCCCACGTTGTATCTCTAATTTTGAATTTGCCGACTTACTTTTACGAAGCATGCGTATGATATTGAAAAAATACATATGTATTTAATTACATGGATCAGATATTCTTTCTCAGGTAAAATTTTGGATGACTCTTCGGGTTTTTACCACGTTTGCTGCTTTGGGCAACAGCAGTTTCATCAATCCTTTGGCCTGAAGACACCTGGAACACCAACGTGTCTTGCTCATACGTTGCTTTAAAAGAGAAGAGAAAAAACGCGATACAACTAAGAAAAATTCTTGACCAAACTATATTGAAATAAGATTGAAATGAAAGGATTTGAGTATCAAATTTATCTGGAATTATTTTGCCTATTACTTGATGTATGTACTTTTATTTGTGTTTTAAAAGACTGAACTCATAATTATTATGGCGCAAGTTTTAATCAACATAGGAAATGATTTAGAGTCTTCAACACTTACTCCATTATACAAGACACGCAACAAACAGTGGGGTATATCAAGACCACACGGACCGAAAAGAAGGGAAACGCCAATGTCACGTGATGCCAATGACGTATTTTCGCGGTAAACAATAGGAGTTCCGACTTAAAGGCGTTCATTAGTCACTCCGAAGATCATTCATCAGTCATAAAATTCCATACCCAACCCGATGCGACTTCATGTGGACCGGGAAAGAGAAAGCGTGACAAGGGAGCGTGGTAGGTCGCTCGTAAGGAGCAAGTATGTGGTATACATAATCTGAATAAATAGGACCCGATAAGTTAACTCCACGCGCACGTTTTTAATATGCTCGGCGCCTCGAATGGGGGCAGGTCGGGCGTTGTCTCTCTCACTCCTCGCCGCGCGTGTCTATGGATCGTAGTGGGAAGGTGTCTGGGGGGGGGCTTTCGAGGTTTTAGAGGGAGAGGGAGGGGACAGTGTTTTGTTTTTGAAGCCAGCTCACGGCGCCATCTGACCGTAATATCATCTCTCTCTATCCCGCTGGCACTCTCTCTCTCTCGCCAACACTGCCTATCCCCCCTCCCCCTTGTGCCAT
The DNA here is from genome assembly GCA_933228895.1 of Platycnemis pennipes. Taxonomy (NCBI): domain Eukaryota; kingdom Metazoa; phylum Arthropoda; class Insecta; order Odonata; family Platycnemididae; genus Platycnemis; species Platycnemis pennipes. Next base: position 141,702,210 of record OW121847.1, on the reverse strand, counting down.
GCTCCCGCCCCCCTGGCGCCTGCCTCCCGCCCCCCACTGCCCAATCTCCCCATCCCACCCCTACCGACCAACCCTTCCATCCCCGTCCGCTCGCGGAGGACCCTCTCGCCCGCTGACGTTGACAAATGAGTGGAGATTTCAATCGCTGCATGAGCGAGTAACTTGCTCCTCTGGAGGAGGACGGAAGGTTTTCTTCCTGGGAAGAGGGAGGGCGAGGAGGGGAGGGTAGGCGCGGAGGGTGTGGGGGTGAAGGGGAATAAATGAGGATGGGAATCGGGTGTGGGATGCGGCTAAAGGCAGAAGGAGCGGCACCACCGGTAGGAGCAACGCTTCTAATCGTGGCGCATGGAAGGTGGGGTACCTCGGGCTTTCTTGCTATGGGGGAGAAGAGAAGGGGGGAGGGGGGTTGGTTCTGAGACGAGTTGCTGGTTGAGGGGGTGGGGCGGGTGAGAGACGTTATGTGGTGTGGTGGGAGGGGGCGTGGGACGAGAGAGTTGTCGCCCCCGTGACTGTTTGCATGCCGATGGGAAGGGAGGAAGGGCGGCGGGAGATCGGAATAATATTTTAGAGGTGGAGATTATGATATTCCAATTGGTACCAGGGATTGAAGGAGGAAGACATACGGGCACTGAATTTGAGAGACCTTGAGGGAGGTTGAGGTATGCGAGGGTACGTGGTAAGGATCCTTAAAGGCAGTGACGGAGGACGGAACAGGGGTTGAGACGGTGAAGTGAAGGAAGAAAAAGTAAAAAGTAAGAAGGGATCAATTTACTCGCTGACAATCCCGAAGGAGCAAAGGGTCATAGCCAGAGAGCAGACCAACGTGAAGGAATTTCTAAAGATGCTGGATGGGGGGATGAGGCAGCTTGAGATGGGGGATGCTTGTAGTCGGCCAGTCTGGAACAATATATGCTGGAGGGGGCGAGTCCAACATAACCGCCATGCAAAATACTTCGGTATGCAAGGAATTCTATTAGTGAAAAGGGAGGGAAAATAATTCATGGAAGTGAAAGCTGCAATGCAATACTGAAGCTGCCCATTTGCTTTCAGTCCAAATAGGTATTTAGATCCCGAGAAGACTTCACCAAAATAATTCGCGGGGAAAGAATTAAATCATATTTTAAGATGTTTATGTTTGACTACCGCTTTATACAAGTAGAATCTTTAACTGCCGTCCTTCCCACCAGAACTTCTGTTCATTTTTCTTGCGTCACAACTAAAAATGACTTTCAGGTTCGGATCCAAATTTTCATGGTTTGGCATGCACCTATACGTTGATACACTGATGCCTGATATTTTTAAATCTCACGCACCTCGTCTTTCACAATTTATTAATGTCGATTAATATATAAACGAGCATATTTTAATGAGCCGTACAGATATCACCTGATACATTTTGATGTTATTTTTAATTCCAAAAATTTATTAAATAACTCGACTGGCTCTTCCAAGCTAAAATTTATATTTAAATCTCGTCACGAGACTGCCATTGAAAATGTCAGCTTGCATGTTTGGAGAGAGCTAGTCAGGAGGATTATAAAAGGCATAGGTTTTCCTGCAACATATTTAGTCGACAATACATAATATAGTTACAAAATATAATACTAGCTACTCATTCCTTTCTCGCAGCCTTTATTTTCCTCACGTAAATACTGAGGATACGATAGAAGGTCTCACGTGTAAAGCTGTCTACCTAATCGTTATACTTGAAGATGGCCCATAATTTAAAAGAAATAGAAAATATTTGTGAGTGATCAGAAGAATGGCTTTTAGCGATTCATTTGCACCGTCTTATCATTAAGGGGCGTTGATTGAAGCGCTTCCGGCATCCTTCTTGGAAATCCTCGTTTGGAATGATATAAAGAAAACAAATTATAATAGTAGGAAATATTACCGCTAGCTCTTTATTAACTGTGTTCGCATTCCCGCAATTTACTAATTTTAAAGAGCAAAAGCTAGAGATTAGGTAAAATTATAAAAAAATGTATGTTAATTGCCCAGCCTCGGGTAATAATTATGTGCTCCATTCCTAGGTCCCAACTTAGCTCGTTTTAAAGGAAGATCCCATTGAACTTGTCCCTGCGGCTAAAGAGACGCCTGCCAGCATTAGATCCATCTGTTTTCGTGCTGCCAACTCATTTTTTTCCGTTTAAATTTTGAAATTTTGCCACTAAATCTCACTCATTAAGTTGGCAATCAATAATTCTCGCTCGATTAGGATCAGAACACGAGATTTCCGAATTGACGGTATTTTTAGCGCACGAGTGTTCAACTTACAGCTTCATGGCACTCGATACATACAGTGCAATGTTAATCTGTTAACTAAATTCAATGACGTGTATCTGTGGAACAAATTTAATTCTTCCCTTGTCTCGTGCTCACAATATCCGGAATTTTCAGGAAAATTACGGTTTCCCGTTAGAGTAGCAAAAAGAAATATTCTTTGGTAAAATGGTATTGATTAATCGTTTAGTAAGAAAAGGCTAGCATAAGTATTGATTTTCTCACTACTTCATTCTAAAGTTACAAAGATCGGCCTTAGTTCTCGAATATCAGCACGCAAAACAGCTGTAGAGAATTATTATTTATCTAGTTTTTTTCGTGGAGAGTGATAAATCCTGATAAATTACCAGCTGTGTTTAAATATATGAATGCAAGATTATACTTATCCTCCTTTTCATATTGCGTGTCTGCTACGAACAGTAATCGAGAGAGAATTATTTTATTGCATTAATAAAGCAGCTACAGCTAAGGTGATCTATATCTTAACGGCCTCCGTTGTCTTAAATTCATGGCATAAAATGTCTCTGCCCTGAAAAAGGCATAAAATCTTATTGACCTCAGTTTAAATCGCCTCAGTTTATTACTTTTCTTTGGTGTAAAATTATATTGCTCCGTTAGTGAGGGTGACATGCTGATTGATAGGAGACCAAATCCAATTATACACTGATGTATTGGCATCGTATTTTACTCGGGGAGCAGGCAATATTTCGCGCGCGCTTACATTAATGCCGGAGCCGAGCCCCATCGCCCTTCCAATAATGTCAAAACAATCCCCGAGCAACCACCCTTTAAACCCCCTCTCACCATTGATTCACTCCACTCATCTCGTTCTTTTTGCATCATCCGCAGGAGCGGCCGGGAGCAAGGAGATGAATAGGGAGCGGACGGAACGGGACAAAAGACTTCGTTGGAGGCGCAGCGCAATCAAAACCAATCTCTTCTCCCACGCCTGGAAACAACTGCCGATCAGTCAGCGGGCGCCTCTTCGGACAGCTCCTCTCTTGTGGTCCCTCCGCCCAGCGCGGCGGCCGCCTGGCTGCGCGGGGGGCGGGGTGGAGAGAGGGAAGGAGAGGAGGGGCAACGTCTTGGTGCTCTGGCGAACCGACGGCCCCGAGAGGAGGAAGACGCCACATCGACGGCGTCCGAAACGCACCCATCGCCCGCCATTCCTCCCCCTCCCCCTGGACCCCTTGCGAGGAGTTCGTGACGCGGATTGCGAAGGAAATGAATGCTGCGGAGGGGAGAGATATTCCCTCTGGCTCGGCCACCACGACATCCCCGCGGACCGGACCAGCTCCTCAATCGAAAGGGGGGAGAGGTGTGCGTGAGCGCATATGAGGAAGATGGGGGGGAGGTCGGGAGAAAAACGGCCTCATCAACGGACAGAGGGCTGACCCCTTTGGTTCTCGCGGGTGGTCCAGACTCGGTGGTGCTCGCGGTGCTCTTCGCCGCAACGGGTGGTCTTCATTGCTCATATCACCGTGCTCTTCTCCCCCCCGCCTAACGCGCCTCCCATTTGGCTCTCTCACCCTCTCGAGCTCTATCTCTCCTTCTCCCCTTCGCCGAACAGGGAGACCGCGTCGCGGCTGCGAAAGGCCAACACAACGGAGTCAGTCATTCCCGGCTGCCCCCTGATATTTTCCACCGTCCCTCCCCTCGCCGCGTTGAGACCCCGTCTTCATCCTTCCCCTCGGAGAAACTGCAGGGCCTCCTCGTGCTATTAGGGGGAGATCACGATTTTTCCAGCCCACTTCGAACTCATTTCCGCGAAGAGGGAGAGAGAGACAGACATGCGGCGGGAAAATTGCGCGAATATTTCATTCGCGGGATCCCGTCTTCCTCCTTCCCCGGACGCCCCGCCGAAAGAGAAAAAAAAGGAGAAAGGGCCTTTTCTCCCTCGAACACTCTCCTACCCGCGGTTGTGTGCAAGGTCGAAGAGTTGCAGAAAAAAATGTTAATAATATATATGCATCAAAATATCATATACACATAAATATCTGCAAAGCAAGTAGCTTTCTTTTGTAAATAGGCATCATGGAAATGTGGTGTATTTTTTTTCTTCGGTGTCCCCGGGGAGAACTGAGAGACGGATTCAGGGTGGTGGAGAAGTTTGTGATGGCATCGTTCCTCGTTGCTAGGTTTCCAGCGTCTTTGAGTATCTGGAGGACATAAGAGGCCTAGGAAGAAAGTGCGTCGAGATCACTTCACTGAGTCAGTGGAGAAAGCCGTTAATACTTTTTCTGGGAACCAATCGGGAAAAGACGCTAAGATACCGGACCGAAGGGCAGTGGCGCATATCTCTTCACGTCCCAGTGCTTTGAAATAAAGGCAAGAGTGTGGGTTAAACCTCGAAGTGAAATCCCAAAAGATTGAGCAGCGAGTTTGAAAGATTTCTATCGCGGCGTATATGAGTGGCGTGGTGTTTGAGCATTGTGTGCGGGAAGTGTACTGTAGATACGGAAGATTAAAAAAAAACAATGGTTGGACTGAACTCGCATAGCATTTCAGTTTGTGCTTAATGCGGTGAAAAACTTCGGGGCAAGTGCAACAAAAAATTAAAGTATACATAAATAAATATATATATATAAATGAATAAAGATTATATATGGTGCAAATGCAATTATTGGTCCAATTGCAAGGGTTGGACTTGAAATATTTCTTGTAAATACTAGAAAAATTGTATCCAAACGCGTTTTTTGTCCTTCCTCTAGTGGACTGTGAAATATCTCACTTCAAACTAGCGAGGTGACGAACATCTTGATATAAATTAAAGCCACACACTAATTATATATATTAGATAAATATATCACCATTCCTTTTAGATGTATGGAGATGATGAAACCATAAGACTGCTCAGCTTGACCTGAAAATTTATCTATATATTAAATATAAAATTAATGAAGACCGTTGAAAACGTTTTACACAGGTTCAACGTTACAAAAATATGGGAAAAATTGAAAAAAACAGAGTATTTATCTAAAAGAAAAAGTCAAATATATGTGTGGATAAACGTGCATGAAGCTCATGGACGATTTGCAGCCTGAGAAAGCATTGCTGCCCATGCAAAATAATTGCCAAATTACTGGCTTTTGTTTTTCAGTGATGACGGTAGTGGTACTTGTTCACTATTACCTTTTTATGTGATTGTCTCTGATTAGATTTGTTATCTGTTGACTGGGTTGTCTAGTATAAAAGAAATTTTCAACCTTCCCCCCCACACTTCGACCTTGAGCGTATACCGTCATTCGCACGACATCGTAACAGGAAAGTTGTGTTTGGAATATAATGAAACTATACCCACATCGCTAAATTGTTCACCGCAAATTTTTAAATGCTCTTCCAATAACGGAATCAATTTGCTTATAATGTCAAGTAATATCTATGCACCTGACTACACTTGAAAATGAGGGAAAATTAAAAATCCTGCTGACTGATGAACCAATGTAATTTTCTGTAAAAGCTGGCATTATAATGTAATTTACCGATGGGCATAGCTTCTTAAACTAACACAGTGATTTTTTCATAAATATAAACACATTTCAAGAGGCAAGGGACAAAGTTTGCGGTAGGTAAGATATTTTTGGCATTCAAGATATGGTTAGAATTTGGGTTCTGTCGCAACGTTTTTCCTGTTACCATGGCGTTAAAAATATGAACCATCGACAAGAGGAAATTTACAACTTCTTTCACATATAACTTCACCAACATTTTTGAATTTATTATTGCATATTATTACGTTGTTGTGTAAAAAATCTTTTCCCGTCTCGGTATATATATAAATGCGCATGAACTAACAAGCATAGAGAAATGTTGTTCAATATTTTATTCTCCTCCAATTTTTGTAACGATAATCTTTACGTGTACATTTTATTTGTAAATAGCTCTATATATGTGTGAATAGGTATATTGTCTGATTGATTAATATTAATTAAACCGGAGTCTATAGACGTGTGTTTCTATGTTGGTGTTATTCTTTCATTTATTTTAATCCCTTCCTTCATGTCTTTATAAAAGTTAACGATCATTTTACGCATGACGCAGAAGATCCCATAGAGCTAAAAAAAATTAAAAAATACACGGTTTAGCTTAACTTTCCGTGTGTACTGCACTTATAAAAGTATTCAAAATACTTTGATGATTTCTTTCCTGATACTAACAATTTCATGATTGATATGGTGAGATTTCATTTCTCCTGCCACAGCACAATCAGAACGAATTTGGGCCATTATCATTCTATCTCATCAGTTTAATTAAGTTCATATCTGAAATTTACAATTATCTTATGACATAATAATAACTCACACCCAAAGTCGGCTTCGATTGCTAGCATAGAGCTCATGAAAATACATTGAAACCAGTCTGATATAAAATTCTTTCATCTCCGAAATAGGAAGCTCCCATCCTTGGGCAGCATGCTCTCCACCAGAAAAAAATCTGGTTTCTACAGAATTTCTCAGAATGATAACCCGATGCATTTTAATTAATATTACAATGCCTTTATATCAAGCAATTGTTCAGCATTCGGACCTGCCACCAAGTGCACTACCATTTCCTCCGGACAGCATGTGCATGAAGATTGGGCATATTTTTATTGCTAGTAAATAGACTAATAACCTCACGTTAAATGTACATCAGCGCAAGTTTTATACATAAAACTACTTCGAAGTTTTGACTTGAACCTGAATCACACGCAAAACTATTCTTTCCAAGGACATAGAAAACATTTCGCAAAATACAGACATATTTTACGAGCTATGAAACTTTTCTTTGAAACTCAAGTTAGATCTTTAGATCTGTGTAGTTTTTCAATAAAAAAGTATCTTCGGCTTGAATCACTATAATACTTAAATTTTCATTCATTTCCTTCATCAAACGCACTGAGCTACTATTCAACACAATGAAATTTCCCTTTTCATCTGCGTATACGCACACTTAAGAATACCACAAGGGATGGTGACAGGATATTATGTCAAAACAATGATGTATATATATCCCTGCCACATACCCTTATGGTGGCTTACAGGGTATTATGTAGATGTATTGCCGTCGCGCTCTCAAGCATAGTTAGCCGCTACGTTATCGGTTTCAAAGCTGCTTCATAAGCAAAACACCTTCATGCTCATGCGCGACAGGTACCACAAAAACACTTTTCTCAAAATTCTTTCATTATATTTTGATCAGATGTTATTCAGGGGAGGGGGCTGGAACCTGAGGTATTTTGGGAAAGCTGAGGCATTGCTGGGTGGTGAGACGGGGTATTCACAGGGGGTGGAGAGCGATAGGATAGAAATTGACTTAGAAAATTGCCTACTCTTACCGAAAAGGATCCGCAATTTATCGTTCCATTCAATACACTGTGTACAGAACTCGAAGTACCCTCAAGCTGGAACCACAATGTCACTGGAAAACATCCACTGCCGGAATTCAAGCCCCAGTTGGATACCGGACAGGACGTAATCAAAAGCTAGCATAGCTGTCCCGATCTTCAACATATTATTTGGGATTATATGCCAAACATAACAGAAAAATTGTTTATTAATAGAGTTTTATACATTTCATTTATAGCACTTGGAGTACCTACTTCCATTGAACACTGTGACGATGGCAGCAATTGAATGATCTTACAACGTAAGATACCAGGGAAGTTTGAGAATTCGCATGGGGCAAGATTCCTTGCCCGAATGGCTTCCCTAATTACTCCAATAGTCTCAATACATGCCAGCAACAGCTAAATAAGTAGCTGACTACAACCCATGGAAAGATTAATTATTAATAATAAAAACCATAATATTATTATTTAAGCGAAATTAGAACGAAGTCCTCTCTTATATGTAACTTATGACATCTCAAACACCCATTGTCGGGGGCAGTGACAATTCTACACGAGCAGAATTCACACTGGTGACCTAGAGATTGACGTGGTCGGTCAAAACGGTCTGTCTGATATTGTGGCCGGAAATGAACGATATACTATATTACCCTTTTTTTTATTTATTATGCCGCTGGTAAATAAAAACTTGAGTCCGAATTGTTTAACTCCATCTTCGGTGATTAACCACTAAGTTTGGCTATCGCGTGCCCACATGCATTGTTTGACTCTTAATTTTGTGCATTCATCTGGATCACGGGTAAAATGTTTATGGGTAAGTGATGAGTGGTGTAATACGTGTAGCAGGTGCCGCTGGTGTAAAGATTTTTGGGACAAGAATACTCATGTGAACACTTTCCTCACGGATGCATACTATTGACACAAATAATTACCAATGATTAGTCCCATATTTTTTATATCAATTAATCTAACTTCATCGATAAGTTGGCTCAATCATGAGAGACTACAAGAGAGAGACATGAATGGAAGCAAGAGGATCAACTGCCGAGGAGGAAGGTAAAACGAGAAGATGCTCTGAAGGATCGAAAAGTTTCCTTTCACTTCATCAGTGCATTCATTAATCGACCCGACGTAAACTACGTAAAGCGGTAAGGCGAAAACAAATACCCATGGTCATTCATCTCATAGATAAAAAACAAAATAGTGGCAACGCAGAAGTATCAAACTTGCACTGTAGTTTGCAGAAATTCCACATTAGTAATTACATCGATTGCCTGAAAAACCATCGCAAGCATGTGTGACAGGGGGTGAACTATTATCAGCGATGCATTTTAAAGCAGATGGGACTAAACTTATTTGTACTATGGTGCAGACATGCGAAAATAATTTTACTTGCACGCGCTACATACATGCAAATGAGAGGTATAATGTTGTTGCTTTGTGGAAAATCGTAAATATGCATTCATGAGGCACATTAAATGTTAGCAATAAATGATTCTAAACTGCATTCCTACATCATCTCATTTCCCAAAGGAAGCTTTAGGTGAAATTTGTTACGGAATATCTCCAAGAACATTTAGCTAAGGAGTGATTTGGGATTAATTTATTCCAATACTCTTTATTTACCAGATGAAATATTATTATAATTATAAAAATAGCCTCCATGAATGAATCAGTACAGCTTATTTAAGGTAATCATGCAATCAAGCTTTACATGATTCCCTTTTTGCAACAGATTTAACTTTTAGTACAAGTTATTGCTATTTTCTCAAAACTGTATGTAATAAAAATACCTTCTCTTATACACTTCTCGTACTAAAACAGTGGCATAGTACATGTGTAATTATATCATAGGCATAACTAAATAAAAGGTCAATTTTTTAGTCAGGTGGAAGCTTTCCAGAAATATGTTATTGATATTTTCACGGATATCGAGAGAAACATCTACATCTACATAATACCCTGCAAGCCACCATAAAGGTGTGTGGCAGGGGGTGAACTCTCACCAAACATGCACTACATGTCATGCATAAAAAAAGGATCAGTACTTTTATAGGTACTGTTCAAAACTACGCTATTTAAAAAAAGATAAAAATAGCAAAACACATGCAAAAACATGCCGTTAGTTGGGTTAGCTATAAGTCCTTACACCAACATGCAGCTACCAATGTTATCCATTGCTACACTCGTACTGGATATATTTACCGTTATTCATATCCCTAATAGTACGAGGAAAAAAGGAATTTTGAATCTGTCAGTTCGGCAATCTATTTCTCTAATTTTATGATTATGGTCCAGTCTGCCATAGTAAGTTGGGGTTCGTAAAATATTTTTAACTTCATCACTGAAAATATTGCCTTGAAATTTGTTTAAGAGATTAAGTCTAAATTTCAACCTGCGATCTGACAATGATTCCCATTTCAATTCATTTAATAGACTGGTTACGCTATCATAATTATCGTATCGTCCCTTTACAAATCTTGCCGATCTTCGCTGCACACGTTCAAGTTCATTACTTAGACCGATTTCGTAGGGATCCCATACACTGGCAGCATATTCCAAATGAGGTCTTACAAGGGAAAAGTAGCTGATTTCTCGTACATGATCGTCACAGAAAGTTAGTTTAAAGGGCACAATATCACAACAATTGGCTAAAAACAATATATATGGAAGATTCCATGACGGATCAATCTAAATAAATAAATTTTTGGCTCACCACTTCTGATATTTATGAAACTTAGTATGAAGTGGCAATTAAGAAATTCTTCCAATTTTCAACTTTTTTTTAAATATTGACCGAGGTATAGAGAGTAAAAATAAAACATTTTCATAAAAAATGGCGAATTAGTATACTTATAAATGACTGTATATATTTTCTAAATATACTAGAGTATAAATTAAAACTCCATTGAAAAGCAAAGATATAGAGCTCCCTAATTATAACCTATATGACCTCCTTACGACATGTTTGAGCTTTGTGGTTATTCACTGTGACCTTTGAACTTTAATATCTCAAAACATGCCATTGGAGTAAATTAAAAATAAAATATATTTTATTGCCACAACGTTATTCAACCCATGTTCCAAATATTAGACTGGCACCACAATATCAAGGCAGTACAGGATTAAAGGGCGTATCACGCTGCTCAACCTTCTGTCAGAAACCTCAGGTCTGATCTGAGAATTTAGAAGGTAGATGGTTTTTATCCTAATCTGGCAAGCCTGATCAGGTCTGATCTCTCGATTCCTACAGTAAATACAAATAAACCTCACTTGGCACTTGCTTGCGATCGATATTTTCGGACTTTTATGAAGACGACTTCGGAACAACAGACTATTTTTCCATTTTCCATTATGCACACAAATTTTCATTCGCCCTTTTCTGTTGGCTTCCTTGCGTTTAATACTCCTTCCAAATTGAAAATCCATATTTAATTAGCAAATTAACGGCTCAATTAGCCTCTATCTTTAAATTCTGCGTTCAGTTTTTCTTACCTCCATTCGAGCAGAATTTTACAGTACTTCCCTCAGCCGTGGACATTTTCCGGTGACATGTTTTCTGATAACTGGTTAATCATAGCATAAATAGAAATGGTAATTGGTGTGTCAGTATATTTTTGAGTTCAAGAATTCATTGGATGGCACCTCCCAATAATTTTTGACCGGTATGGTTTCATGTTAAATAATCTTGGAAGTGAGCTGAATTTCATGCTGTGTAGTTAATTGTTTTTCAACTCATATAAATAAAAATTATGGCCTGGGTCTTCTCGTTATTGTGATAATCATCCTGTTTGCTTCTTCATATTCTTAGTCACTAACAGGTTTACTTATCATTGAATGCTATATTTATCGTACTCTCTTGGAAGGTATGTAATATATTTCTACCCTCGCTCTGACAGTTGACAGAACAGGTTCGTTAATTATTTCCCTCATTGCGCGATAAATACCAGAATAGTTGTCTTGATGATTGCTCACTGGTTATCGTACTGATTTTCCCGTATCGCTTAGTTTATCTTTTCGGTTAGTGTTCTTACAACCGAAGCTAAAACCACTCCTACTCTGTGGAGAATATTTCCGTTAAATGAGCATGTTAATTGCAAGTTGCATGAGACAATATAGTTGCTAGTTTGCATGTTAGTAGTGCATGCTTGGTGATCTTCACCCCCTGCCACACACCCTCGAGGTGGCTTAGTTACAATTACAATTTGACATTTTGAATCTATCAGTTCGGCAATCAATTTTTCTAATTTTATGAATATGGTCCAGTCTGCCATAGTAAGTTGGGGTTCGTAAAAGATTTTTAACTTCATCACTGAAAATATTGCCTTGAAATTTGTTTAAGAGATTAAGTCTAAATTTCAACCTGCGATCTGACAATGATTCCCATTTCAATTCATTTAATAGACTGGTTACGCTATCATAATTATCGTATCGTCCCTTTACAAATCTTGCCGATCTTCGCTGCACACGTTCAAGTTCATTACTTAGACCGATTTCGTAGGGATCCCATACACTGGCAGCATATTCCAAATGAGTTCTAACAAGGGAAAAGTAGCTGATTTCTCCTACATGATCGTCACATTTACCCAATACTCTTTTGATGAAACCCAGTTTACGATTAGCTTGAGCCATTATTTCACGTATATGTTTACCCCAGGAAAGATCATGTGTCAGTCTTATTCCAAGATATTTAATGGATTCCACGTTTGTTATTTCATTATTACTTATTTTGTAAGTGGTAGGAGGAGAGCTATTCTTTTTCCAAAAATTCATTACAAGACATTTCTTAAAGTTTAATTCTAATTGCCATGTATCACACCAAGTTTCAATTGCTCTTAGGTCAATATTTAAATATTCTTTATCGTTCGGGCTTAGAATTTCCCTGTACACAACTGCGTCATCGGCAAATAGACGAAGCTTACTTTTTACCACCTTACTGATATCATTAATGTACAGAAGGAACAGGAGTGGACCTATCACACTACCTTGTGGGACACCCGAAGTGACTTCAATTTCCCGTGATGTAACACCGTCCAAAACAACCCTTTGAACCCGATCATGTAGAAAATCACTTATCCATGATATAATGTTACTGTCTAGCCCATAAGATTTTAATTTCAGAATTAGTTTGGTATGAGACACCTTGTCAAAAGCTTTTTTGAAATCTAGAAAAACAGCATCCACTGGAATATTATTTTCGCCAGAAACTAAAATATCGTGGGAAAAGAGAGCAAGTTGAGTTTCACATGATCTGCTCTTCCGGAAGCCATGCTGAAAGTTGGACAACAAATTCTGGCTATCTAGGTGTCCCATGACTGAACTGACAATTATATGTTCTAGGACCTTGCATGAAATGGATGTGAGAGATATTGGTCTGTAGTTAGATGGCTGCTCCCTATCACCACTTTTAAAAATGGGTGTTACAATTCATTTTAATTCAATTTAATTTATTCAATTGAATTCATTTAATAGACTGGTTACGCTAATAAGGTTATCATACCGTCCCTTTACAAATCTTGCCGATTTTCGCTGCACACGTTCAAGTTCGTTATTTAGACCGATTTCGTAGGGATCCCATACACAAAGACACGCTTAACTAAGCATTTAGTGTCTATGAAAAAAGTAACAATTATTGATCAGTCAGAAATTCTTTTATGTATTTACATTTCTGAAAGCATCGTATCTCCTCATATGTGGTCTCAGTAAATTTTCGTAGTTTGAAAAACAAAGTTGCAGATTTTCATCATCTCATCGAATTCACCGACGCAGATGTAATTTTAGGAACTGAGAGCAGGCTATATAAAGATATCACAGATAATGAAATATCCCCAAAATCATTCAAAATTTACAGAAAAGACAGAGTCAGAAGACCAGGAAGTGGAGTTTTTATCACCGTCAAGGTCTTACTAGTAGAAGGGAGTCTGTACTTGTAGAAAGCGTTTGTTGTTACATCAAGGTCCGCGAGCAAAAAATATTTACCTATGTGCATATTTTAGACCACCGGATTCAGGCATAAATTCAATATTAGAACTAGAAAATCATATAAGGAAATTAATTCAACACAAAAATGACCGTCACATCATCAATTAGTAACAGCCCCAAACATAGAAAAAAATACTCTCGATCTCCTCGCAACAAATATACCCCAGCAGCTTGTAAATATAAGTACCGATGAGGGAATCAGTGATCATAAAATTATAAAAGCAACATTTTATTATAGAACTGACAAAAATAACAAACAGAGAAAAATATACTTGTTCGATAAAGCTGACTACAATAGCATGAAAACTGAGTTGCAGAATTCGTTTAGCAAATTTCAAGAAGCAAGATTAAGGAAAGATACTGAGACCTTGTTGCATATATTCCTACAAGTTTTTCACTCAGCAGCTAACGTGTATATAACGAGTAAATTAAAAAAGATGAATGCAGAGCCACGGTGGTATAACGCGGCGGTACGGAAATCTTTAAAACAACAGAGATTTAGCCATGCTAGACTGAAGAAAGCGCGAAAAGAAACACTGAGCTTAATATGAGCTTAATAAAATCATTATAAAATTTTAAATTTCCAAACGCTTAGCGAAAAAAAATGCCGAAGAGCCTTAGCTGACTTAAAAAGTAAAATTCTAGGGAAGTCTTTGAATGGAAATCCAAAAGCGTTTTGGTCATATGTAAGAGAAGTTCACGGAAACATAACTACTGTAGAAATGATTAGGGATGATAATGGAGAAAAAATAAATGACAGTTTGGAAAAAGCTAATAAGTTTAACACATATTTCCTAAGCGTTTTCACTACCAGCACTTTAGATCCAATTGAACCACCAAATAAGCATTTCAAACATCCGATGTATTAAATCACTATTGAGTCTCGCGGTATAGAGGAAAAACTAAAAAACATAAACACCAATAAATCCCCCGGCCCCGACCAAATTCCGGCACGCGTTTATAAAATACTAGCACCAGAAATAACACCTTATTTAGAAATAATATTTCGTAAATCGCTGTCTGAGCACATGGTTCCCAAGGACTGGAAAATTGCTAATACTACACCTTTATTCAAATCCGGCAATAGAGAAGATCATAGCAACTACAGTCCTATCTCACTAACATCGATAACGTGTAAGATAATTGAATATGCAATAGTTAGTTCGATTATGGGAAACTTGGATAGAGAAAATTTGTTATTTAATAACCAACACGGTTTCCGAAAATCTAGGTCATGCGAAACGCAATTGGCACTCTTTGTTCAGGACTTATTGGTTCAGGGAGAAAATAATGCTCAGGTTGATGCGATATAGACAGTGTGCAGCGTAGAGCAGCTATGTTCGTTAAAAGGTTTTACGATAGGTTGAGTAGTGTATCAGAATTAATACAAGAATTGAGGTGGGAATCATTATCAGAGCGTAGGTTAAAGTACAGATTAAATCTATTAGAGAAATTTCAATAGGATAGCTTTACTGAAGATGTTAGGCACATATTAAAAAAACAGCGTATTATGCTAGATTCGACCAGATAAATAAGATTAGATAGATAGATTGTCGTACCGATATTTTCAAAATGTCATTTTCCCCCGTATAATAAGAATATATAATATATATTCTTATTATACGGGGGAATATGCAATAGATATAGATATAGAGGCTTTAAAGGAACAAGAAGTTACGGGACTGCTGGACGTATTATGTCGCAAAGCTGCGGAAGTCGTACACATGGCGCCACCGTCCACAGGGTTAAAGCCTACATTAAACACTAAGGTACATATAACAAATTCAAAGTTCACGAATTATTTGAATTTGTTATATGATTTTCCTATCAAGCTTAAAGAGGATTAGTAGATATATTGTAGTCGAACTATAGCACTTTAAAAAGTTATAAACTGCAAAGCAAGCATGCACAACGATGTGTTAGTTGGGTTGCTTTAAATTTCTCACAGTTAGACAGGTATCTTAATTTTTGCTACCATTGCATCATTTACCACCATTAGATACCATATTTTTTATTAGATACCATACCACTTTTAGGCTCAGAAGGACAAAAGAGAGCCTAACACACTACCCTGTGGAACACGAAGTGACTTCAATTGCTGGAGAGGTAAAACCGTCCAAAATGACCTTTTGTTCGATCGTGTAGAAAATCGTGTAGATTTGCGATACAGGATTACCGTTTAACAATGAAGATTTTGATTTCATAAGGGACACCTCCTCAAAAGCTTTCTTGAAATCGAGAAATATAATGAAGAGTAACTATTTATAGAGGTTCGAAGAGCAGGTCGCTTAAGCTGAAATATAACGAGAATAAAGTATGTCTACGTATACTATCATCTACGTAATACCCTGCGAGCCACCACGTGGGTGTGTGGCAGGGGGTGAAGATCACCAAACATACACTATTGACATGCAACTAGGATATTTAATGGAGATATGCTAGATAATAGGGTCGCATGAAGCTAGATGGTTAATATCTACGAAATGAGAAAGGGATTATTGGTTGTTATTACATGCATCATGCACTAGAGACTATTCCAACAATATTTCACCCAACTATCCCTTTTCAACTATGCCTATTGACTCTCTTATGGTACGCGGGAAAAATGGCATGTTAAATCTATCGTTGCAACAATCCACCTCTCTAACCTTGTTAATCTTGTTACAAAGGGTATGCCACACTAGGATGAAAAATTCAGGACGGGGTCTATCGGTAGAGGAAAAAAATGAATTAGTTCAAAACTATAAAAAATCGAGAGCATTATCAAGGAAACCATGTAGGCAAGCGTTATAACATTTCAAGAGCAAGATATTAGGAGAATATTTAGATGGCAATCCTAAATCGTTTTGGGTATATGTGAGAGAGCTTCGGGGAAATAGGTCCACAGTGAACACACTAAAAAACGATAAAGGAATTCACAAAGGAGTCACCAGCAGTCTAGAAAAAGCCAATACTTTAAACACCTTCTTCCAAAGCGTATTCAACTCATCGTCACACACCGCAGTGGAACGCAGTTTTGTTTCACAACATCTGCCCTTCGGGGAGCCATTTGAAAATCCGTCAAAAATTCATGCTATCTAGGAATTGCATGGCTGAACTGAAGACTCTAAGTACCAGGACCTTGTATGAGATGGAAGTGAGGAATAGAGATCGGTAGTTGGATGGCTGCTCTTTATAGTCACTTTTAAGCATGGGTGTTACATTGACAGTTTTCCATTCCTTCGGTACGACGTGTTTGGCCAGGTTTTATTAAATATTATTACTAGGTCAGGTATGTTTCGGATCCGTTCTAAAAACTGTCCTAGGAAAATTCAATGGGACTGTTCAAGAAAGAATTACAACGTGCGCAAAGGATATAAGCAGGAGTTGCTAAAGGTCAGTCAGATTATTGCATTAGAGTGATGAGTGTAATAGAAGAACTATGCTGAGAATTACTATCAACACGAAGGCTTAAAATTAGGCAAAACTTTTAAAGTAATTTCAATGCAGATATGTTTACAGATAACGTTAAAATATATTAAGAACACCTTAGGATACTTGGTTTATGTTAATATTCATAGCACCCTCGTATGAGTTACATAGAACAGGTCGTAAAGGACGTGAAAGAGAGGAGCTACGTTAATATGAAAGGGTTGGCCGATAGAAGAATCGAGTGGAGGGCTGCGTCAAACCAATCCTAGGATTGTTGACCCATGATGATGATGATGATTCATAGCCTAGATAGACTGATTTAAATTACAGTTTTAGGGGTACACTGCATTGAAACTGTCATAAATATAACGGGTAGCATTTCATGCGAACACAATCTCAACTATTTCATATAGGAAAAAACAGTACTTGGCCAATCAATCTGATTAGTTAGACAAATATCCCTCCTCAGGGTCTACTGATTGCTCTCTCTAATGTAAAACGCACCACCTGTGAACATCCTTGTGTGGGCGGAGGATATTCAATACATGTATGTGAGGAAGATGATTGAAATACATCCATACCTGCGTTCCCATCTTCGTAATGTATGTACATACATACATCTTGCGCAATTATGCTCTATAAAAATACTATCAAACGGTTCCTGTTACTGGTAAAAATGGAAATGTTCTAAGCAATCATTAAGTAACTGGGCATCCTTATAAACTCGTAGTTGATAGAGATGTTAAAAAAGAACTGTTAGTGAATAGGTAAAAAATAATTGAATCAATTTGAAATGAAGAATGCTTTCAACAAACTTCCTCCAGGTTCATAAACAGATGCTCTTAACATCAAAGTAAGGAAAATTACGAATCACATAGTGATAAAATAGAGCCAAGGTGGTATGACGCGGAGGTTGGGAAATCACTAAAGCGACAAAGGGTATGCAACGCTAGGATGAAGAATTTAGGACAGGGTCTATCGATATAGGAAAAAGATAAGTACGTCCAAAACTATAAAAATCGAGAGCATTAGCAAGGAAATCATGTAGGTAACCGTTATCACATTTCAAGAGCAAGATACTAGGAGATTATTTGGATAGCAATCCTAAAGCGTTTTGGTTATTTGTGAGAAATCTTCAGGGAAATAGGTCCACAGTGCACACACTTAAAACGATAAAGGAATTAGAGTCACCAGCACCTTTAAACACCTTCTTCCAAAGCGTATTCAACTCATCGTCACACAACGCAGAGGAACCACCGCCGAACAATTTCAGTGAGGAAATGCCCGAAATAAATATTTCATGTCGCGGATTAGAGCAGCAGTTAAAAAAACATTAGTAAAAACAAATCACCAGGTCCCGATCAAATTCCATCCAGAGTATATAAAAAATTAGCTTCTGAAAAAGACCCTTTTATGGAAATAATATTCAATGAAGCACTAAGGAACCGCACAGTACCCAAGGATTGGAAAGTAGCTAATATTACACCTATTTTGAAAAGCGGTGAATAGGGAAGAACCTAATAACTACAGACCCATTTCACTCACGTCAATCTTTGGTAAGGTATTTGAGCACATTGTAGTCAGTTTGATCATGGGACTTTTGGATAGTCAGGGATTGCTCATAAACAGCCAACATGGGTTCAGGGAAGGTAGATCTTGAGAGACACAATTAGCTTTATTCGTACACGATATTGTAGTCTACTGCGAAAACAGTACTGAAGTTGATGCGATATTTTTAGATTTTAAAAAAGCATTTGATAAAGTTCATCATGATAAATTAATCATGAAAATAGAGAGTTTTGATATGAATAAAGACGTAGGTTGGGTAAAAGAATTCTTAAGTGGGTGAGAGCAGAGGGTTGTCATAGACGGTATCATGTCGGACACAGTCAAAGTCATATCGGGAGTTCCCCAGGGTAGCGTAGCAGGCCCGCTTCTATTTATTTTATACATAAACGATTTGGGTACCGTAGTTAGTAGTAAGCTTAGACTTTTTGCAGACGATATGGTAGTGTATAGAGGTATATCAAAAGAAGACAAGAAATCGCTTAGCAAGGATTTAGATGCAATTCAACAGTGGTGCGACAAATGGCAGTTAGCAATTAATCTTAAAAAGTGTGTAGATATTAATTTTTGGAGGAGGAATAATTCGATAGAGCGATTCTGTAAAATTAATAACACGAAGATCGAAAGCGTAGAAACCATAAGGTATTTAGATGCAACAATCACTAAGGATTTATCGTGGGGAAGACACATAAGGGAAATATGCGGCCGAGCGAAGAGAAAACTAGGATTTATAAAAAGAGTACTTGAAAAATGTGATAAGAAGACAAAAGAGCGATGTTACTTTTCACTAGTTAGGCCCCACTTTGAGTATTTTTTGTATTGCAGTGTTCGCCATAATATGCTTTGCTTGAGATTTAAGTACACTTTCAATACTTTTCTGTTATTCTTCGACATGCCTTCATATAATGCTTCAAAGCTAGGTTCTAAATGTTATGAGGAAAAATGATTTCCATTTTCGAAAGAAATAGGAGTATTTGTTTTGGTATATTTGAGCTTGTATATGTATGTTATTGTTACTTAGGACATTTTTTACGGTATAGGCTGTGGAATCGCATATGCGAGAAGTATGTGGCCGAACGAAGAGAAAGCTAGGATTTATAAAAAAAGTACCTACTTGAGAAATGTGATGAGAAGACAAAGGAGCGATGTTACTTTTCACTACTTAGCCCCGCCTTGAGTATGCAGCTAGTGTATGGGATCCGAATGAATTAGGTTTGATCAGAGAACTAGACAGTGTGCAGCGTAGAGCAGCTAGGTTCGTTAAAAGATGTTACGATAGGTTGAGTAACGTTTCAGAATTTATAGAAGAATTAGGGTGGGAATCATTATCAGAGCGTAGGTTAAAGTACAGATTTATTAGAGAAATTTCAATCAGATAGCTTTACTAAAGATGTTAGGCACATATTAAAAACACCAGCGTATTATGCTAGATTCGGCCAGATAAATAAGATTAGAGAGATAGATTGTCGTAATGATAGATTAAAAATGCCATTTTCCCCGTAGTATAAGAGAACAGAATAGGCAGCATAGCAAAGGATAGGTAGGGAAAATATTTTAGAGTAGTCTGTAGTACATTATGAATATTTTAACCCCTTAAATACATTAGATACTAAAATCTAGTTGGATACGAACATATAGCTGCTTGTTTGCATGTCAATAGTGCATGCTTGGTGATCTTCACCCCCTGCCACACACTATCGCGGTGGCTTGCAGGGTATCACGTAGATGTAGGTTAATTAGAGAGACATCCCAAAGTATTCACAAGCGAAAAGAAATATCAGTCCATTTGGCCAAGGCAGGATCAGTTAGCATTCAAACGAACCGTTCCAATAATCATGGGTTCGAATCATCCATCGGGTATGAGTAGCTTGATTGCTATTTGATGCCGCATATCAATCAGCCATCACTAGAGCCCAGCTGCCAAGTGGTACTCACCGAAGCCGTAACTCAAACAATTCCCGAGATAACTGATAGCTCCCTCCATTCCGCAGGTCTAGCATGCGCTGACATACACGGTCTCTAGGGTTTTTTAAGCAAGGAATGTCATGGGATATATGAATTTTGCAGCAATTTGGTTAAGAAGTTTTAATTACAAACAATAGAGAATCCTAGACAATTTTCCAGAACTGATTATGCAATAGGAAATGATAGATGTATCTTTTACACAATAACTATCACACTTAACGACAAGGCAAAAATATTTTCATTCCAATTCAAACCAACAAGGATTCACATCTTTTCAAGTTAATCCTCGCTCATTATTTCAATAACAGAAAGTTTCCTTCCCTTTATGAATTGCTTAGAAATCTGTCATGACTCTGATATTCTTCTGAGATATAATAAAATACGACATTAGAATTGAGGAAAAAGTTTCCCTTCCCCCTTCAACAACGAAAGGATTTTTTTATAGATTTATTTTATTCAGCACGGAATTCTCATAAGAAGTTCAATCTATGGGATAGGATGGTTGTATTCTTTTATCTTTCCGATAAATAGCCTATATTCACCAAACTGCTCTCATCATAATATTACATTACTCCTTAATAATTGATGCTGATTCCAGTACATTTTGCATTACTGCGATCGGATTTCATTATGCTTTCCCTTGAATCTTCAAACGAATAGAGTTAAGAGGGAGATTACCCTCACTAAAACCTCAATGGATAATTGATAATGGATAATTTGAAAGGAATCGTGGGCAGAGGGTGAGACAAGGGAGGCATTCGGAATGGGGATGGCTGGGAATGAAAGGAGAAAATGATACTCGACTTTAAAGTATCACGCGTGGACGGGAATGGAGGGAAGGAGTGGGTCGCGTATAAACACAGACACACACACACACTCAGAGGTGGACTCACACGCGATGGGGCTGGCGGACACGCCGCCGCTTCGGGGGATGCCATTGTAAGCAAATCAGGAGGAGGATAAAGGGGGATGTGCCTGTGGGCCTGTGTGTTCGTGTGTGGAGGGTGGTGGGAGGGAGTGCGTTTGAAGAGTCGGGAGGGGAGGGGGAGGAGGAGGGAGGAAGAGAGATGGAGGAGCCGCGTGGAGCTGAGGGAGGGAGGGAGACGGAAGACAAATACGGAGTTAAAACAACCCGTCTCGCTATAACCCTCCCCGCTCCCCACTTCATTCCCTCACCCACACATCCTATTTCTCTCCCCCTTTGAGAGAGTGAGTTTTTTTCCGGATTTTTTTCTCCTCCCCACACAGCCATCCCCGCAACGCAGGGACTTCCATGAGAGTTACACTCAACGGGGCTGAATGGTGTGTCTTGGACGGAGGCAATGAATAGAGGCAGTGGAGATAGAGGGGGAGGAGCTGGGAGGGTGGCCGCGGATAGCGGGATGGGAGGGGGGAGGGGCCGCCGCGGCGCAGGGGGTTGAAATGGGGAGGCGGTCGGGGGTGGATGGGAGCGAGGAGTCACCCATCACCGCTGCTGGGCTCTCTCTCTCTTCAAGAGAGGGAGAGAGAGTAATGTTATGCACCCAAGAGTTAGGAGCAGTGGCGAGGTGCAATGGAGGAGGAGAGACGGGTGCAGTTTCAGTGAGTGAGTGCCACTGGGTGGTGTAATGGCTCGGGGAGGGAGAGTGGGAGAGAACGCAGAAGGAGAGTTTGGGGCCGAGGAGGGTGTGTGTGTATGTGTGTATATGTATGTGTGGGTGGATGAGAGAGAGAGGAGGGCAGCTCAGGGCATAATAAGAGTTCATTGAAAAGGAATGTATTCCCAACTGGATAGCTATTTGGACGGGAGGAGGAGGGAAGGGAGAGGGACAGAGGATGCGGTTGTTGGAACAGAGTGGCGGGATGTTTTGAATCCCGGAGGAAATGGCGGTGGCTGTTCCGCTCAGCAGTTCAACGACTGATGAGAAGGTGGAGAAAATGAGTGCCCGCAAAGGGTAGGGTTCTGGCTGAAGAAAACAGTCCAGCGAGTGAGAAAAAGGAAATTATAGATATAATTCAGAAATAACCTCAGATTAACCATGGTCAAACTTGAAAACTACAAACCTATAGAATTTGGGTATCAAAAATTAAATTCCAAGGCCCCATTCCATAAACATGAACATTAAAGTCAGGATGACGATATACATAAATGCAATAAAATATTTAAATCATAACGAAAATACATCGAAAAATTCGATTAAGAAAATTCACGCAGTATATAATTCGCATAATGAAACTCAATGGTAATACTCCACTCTAATTTAATGATGGTCGACCCGAGTTTCGGCAACTCAGTGCCATTTTCAAGGTGCCATTTTCGGCACTGAGTTGCCGAAACCCGGGTAGACCATCATTAAATTAATGTGGAGTATTACCATTGAGTTTCATAATGCATATTATTAACTTCCACAAAGTTACGCCTGAAACGACTTCATATATTAGCATATAATTCAATTAGATAAAACCAAAACAAAACAATTAAAACTAACAGATATACCTATAGGCTGTATAGTATCTAAAATTGTAGGTACAGTTGACTTACGCGATGAAAGAGTGTAAAAATATAGTCTCACCATATCTGTCCCATTTGTTCTGCGTAAGTAATGCGTATAAAGAAAATCAAGCAATATCTATCTGATGCAAAAAAATAAGTAATAAGGGTCTCCTAACGTATCTAATGTATTTCCTTAAAGTTTATCACTCACTCAGTTTTGTCCGTTACTTGAAGGAAGTGCATGCACGGGCTTAGATTATTACACGTCTATATGAAATCAATTGTAAATTTAAATATTATATTATTTAAACACTTGCGTGGTGGTGGCTCATCCCCTGCCACACACCATTTCGGCGGTTCAAATCGTATTATGTAGATCTATATGAAGCACTTTTACAAGCTTCTTGAGAACGTGGCAGATATGAAAGTCGGGCTGATGCAGTGGCCAGAGTATTTTCTTCTCACCCGAGGGCTCGGGTTCGAATCCCACTAGACATTTATTACTTGATAAACCGATCTCGACTTGAGTACTTTGTAGATGGCATTCCAGTCCAGTGCTCCGTCTGTCGGATTGATTCCCCTGCCACACACCATTATGGTGGCTTGCAGGATATTATGTAGATGTCAATTATGTAGATGGGTTATTAGGCCATGTATCCCTTGGCGTCTTACGCTAAGAGCAGGCTAATTCATAATTCAATAATTGGAGGAATAATTCGATAGAGCAATCCTATAAAATTAGTAACACGAAGATCGAAAGCGTTGAAACCATAAGGTATTTAGATGCAACAATCACAAAGTATTTATCGTGGGGAAGACACATCCGGGAAATATGCGGCCGAGCGAAGAGAAAGCTAGGATTTATAAAAAGAGTACTTGAAAAATGTGATAAGAAGACGAAAGAGCGATGTTACTTTTCACTAGTTAGGCCCCACCCTGCGTCAGCAGCCAGTGTATGGGATCCGAATGAATTAGGTTTGATCAGAGAACTAGACAGTGTGCAGCGTAGAGCATCTAGTTTCGTTAAAAAGTGTTACGATAAGTTTAGTGGTGTATCAGAATTAATACAATAATTAGGGTGGGAATCATTATCAGAGCGTAGGTTAAAGTAGAGATTAAATCTCTTTCAGAAATTTCAATCATATAGCTTTACTGAAGATGTTAGGCAACATATTAAATACACAAGCGTATGATGCTAGATTCAACGAGATAAATAAGATTAGAGAGATAGATTGTCGTACTGATAGATTCAAAATGTCATTTTCCCCCGTACTATAAGAGAACAAAACAGGCAGCATAGCAAAGGGATAGGTATGGGAAACATTTTAGAGTAGCCTTTAGTGCATGATGCATGTATTAACAACCAATTCCTTAGTTATTGCTTTAATAGTAACAGCTACAATCCCTAAATTACTATGTGGATACTAACTATCAAGTTGCCTGAGACCCTATAGTACCATGTTTGCATGTTTATAGTGCATGATTGGTGATATTCACCCCCTGCCACACACCCTCACGGTGACTTTCAGGGTATCGCGTGGAGTTAGATGTAGATTCAGACACCGGGTTTCTCTCTATCCTTCCTCCTTACCTTGCCATTTCTATCCTGTAACATTCCTACCGGTCTGAACCGCCTTTAACTGTAGGAACAGAATTGAAACTAAAGATGTGATGAAGATCAAATTAATTTGAAAATATTGAAATTTTGTGTACATACAATGTTTGGACCCGAACATCCACCAGGAAATACATTTATCCACAAATATTATTTAGTTTGAGACTATGATACCATGGATTGATTGAAAGTATGATAGTGACGTACTTGCTTCTACGTGCTTGATGCACTCCTTCCATTAATCCATTGACACTTGAGTGACTATTAGCATGCTTCCGGTTTTCCCTTCTCTTCAGCATTTGCATTGATGACTCTTGCCACTTTATTTTTAACATGTGTCCAAATTAGTTCGATTGTATTTATTTCACGATGTGCGATGGTAACCATACTTATTCCACATCACGCCGCAACTCTTCCTTAATTTGGTTATTTTTGTGTGTTTTAAATAGGGTTTAGCATGTCGAATGAGCGCGGATTTGGTCAGAGATTCGAAGCTAATAATATCTTCAGGAGACGGGATCTTTCTCTCAATTAACCACGCTATTCTGTTACATTTTAAGCAAGGCATTGTGGTTTTTTATTTTAGGATGGTCGATGACAATCGCCTATTTATTTGGAATCACGGCCAAAACCCTTGGAAACCACTCTTCAAAATGCTACTGGTTCATTTCCTTATGATAGTAACCAGACCCTTTCTTCCCAACAAAACACAATTCCGCACCTTCTAAAAATCCATCTCCATTCCCTATATGTAGGATAATTACATGGTTACCAGCGCCGGAAGGAACCTTGAAGCCACCTCGCCAACCAAAAACTACTTGAAGCTGCCCGCGGTATTGGTCATAATTTGGGAAGCCATTATTCGATGCTTAAATACGTTTTATTGCCAAGCGTACTTATCGTGTGATGTTGACCGCACAATGTTTCGTCTGTGTAGAAGATTTTATATCCTTCATTTCTCAGTCGTCGTATTCTCTGAGAAATGCTTGATGAGATAGAGCAATAGATTTTGACTCCATTAGATGGGCTACTTATTTAATTTCTTACACCGGAACACAATATTTTCGACAAATTCTCGTAGCTTGGAAATTGATATTTTTGGAAAGTCCTGCAAATCGCCCTCCAATTTGGCTTTAAGTTTTACAATGTTTGGAAATAATTTTCTGGCAAAAAAGCCATGAATCATTCACCAAGTTACTCCTTTTGCAAACTAGTCAATGTGAACCAATGGGCGCCCTGCCTCTTTTTTACTGGTCCTGGGTTTACCTCACTAATATTCTCGCTGTTCTCCGAAAATACTTTTTACACCGAGCCAAATGACACGCCAAGACAATCAGCAACTCGCTGGTAAACCGGAGAGCACTTATCGCCAATTATCTCTCTTTTTAGCATACAAAACAAATAGCTCATAATCATTCCAATTTCGTACTTAGAAAATGGAGGTCTCGGAGGCATCTTGAGCCTAGTAAACTCCACAATAACCAGAGAGAAACTATGGTACACTGTAGGCTGATGGCAGTGATAAACCAGAAATTTCATGAGTGGTATTCCTTAGACTCAGACGACTCAGGATAAGGGTATCGTGAAAAGGTAAATGTAAAACTAGGTAGGATCCGATTACATTATCGTTGATATCCGCTGACAAGCGAAGCCTGGCGCTGGCGGCCAGGAGAGAATGTACGCGGCAACACTGCATGGCTTAAACAACGCCGGGAGCTTGCCGAGGGAGCTTGATTTCGCCAAAATAAATACAAATTGATATAAACTAAACACATATGTTGAAATATTAGACAATTACATATTGGATACGTTTAGGAAATGAGGATTATAACGCCACCAAGAACTAATTTCTACAACACTCCAGGTTTGAAATGCTAACTTTTTATAAAATTAATAACTACTTTTTATATTAAAGTTATGCACTGAAAATTTACAGTATGTATGTAAAACATGCATACCTAACATTCGTTATACTTTGGTTTCAATTTAACGCATTGTTATTGATTTACGAGTCATCAAATTCGGCGCTTCGCTCGAACACCGTCAAAAACCGGCACTTTTTACGTTAAAACCATTGTAAAAACATGAAAACGCGTTTAAAAAATTTAAGTTTGCCATCCAATAATGCAGAATGAAATAGAAAAAAATTGCGGTGTGACTAGTTTTTCTGTAGGCCTTGCTGTTAATTTGTTATTCGTATTCAAACTCGAGTGCACATAATTTATGCGCCGGCAGTAGTAGTAAAGGACGTAAAAGAGAAGAAGTAGATAAATGTGAAGAGCTTAACTGATAGGAAACTAGAGGAGAGCTTAGTAAACTATTCTTAGAATTGATAATAACGATTATGCTTATGACGACGGTTACTTTTACAGGCATATGCGTCGACAGGCATATGACAGGTACGTCAGATCTGTCATTCCTCCCTTAAGCCTACATATCCTGAATATCCTGCAACCCTACCACGAGGATTGGTGGCAGTGAAAGTCATCACCAAGTAAAACGTCCACCTTCTTTAATAAATTTTCAATAGGATCTACGAAAACTGAGTTGAATGATTCCGATAAAATTCCGCTCCTCCTGTAACAGCTGTAATTTATCGTCCCTGGAAGTATAGTCCAGTAAAAGTGTGCATTATAGTTGGCACGAAGTTTTTTACAGTCGCAGCTATATTTGAAAATGTCATTCGCTGATAAATCACCTATTAAGTATCAGGAGAAATATTAAAGCCATAGATTAATGTAGGAAAGCAAGTAAGTACGGTTACTGAGTAGAGCTGATGGTTTCGTAGTACTAAAACATTGCCAATAGAGGATATTCCTCACCACACGATATCTTAAAAGCCACCACAAGGGAATGCGGCAGGAAGTAGTAGGTCACTAGTCGTGGAGACGAAAAGATATACAAATAATAATAACATATACAATTCCTCATGTACACAAAAATATGCCTATTCGTGGCTCTTATAACTTCCTATCTACATCTACGTCTATGTAATATCCTGTGTGCCACCACGAGGGTGTATGAAGAGCACCAAACTTGAACTACTGACATGCAACTAGGATATTTAATGGATACATGCTAGATAATAGGGTCACATGCAGCTAGATGGTTAGTTTCTACATAGTAAGAAAGGGATTATTGGTTGCTATCACATGCATCATGCACTACAGACTACTCCAACAATATTTCACCCACCTATCCCTTTTCTACGCTGCCTATTGTGCTCTCTTATGGTACGCGGTAAAAATGACATGATAAATCTATCGGTACGACAATCCATCTCTCTAATCTTGTTGATCTGATCAAACCTAATATAATACGCAGGGGTTCTTAACATACATCTAACGTCATCTGTGAACAAATCGGTTTGGAATTTATTTAAAAGGTTTAACCTAAATTTTAACCTGCGTTCTGATAGTCTTTCCCATCCTAGTTCTTCTATTAAACTCGTAAAACTTATACAATTATCATAACGGCCTTTAACAAATCTAGCGGGTCTCCCTTGCACACGCTCTAATGCCTTTATCATACCTTCCTCGTACGGATCCCATATACTAGCGGCCTCTTCTAAATGAGGCCTAACAAGTACTTCTTTCTTGCAATAGCTTCTTTTCGTGCTCTCTCATCGCATTTTCCTAGGACACTCTTTATGCATCCTACTTTTATGCTTGTTTGCATGTTAGTACATCTACATCTATCTACATCTACATAATACCCTGCAAGCCACCATAAAGGTGTGTGGCAGGGGGTGAATTCTCACCAAACATGCACTACATATCATGCATAAAAAAGGAGTAGTAGTGCATGCTTGGTGATGCTCCCCTGCCCCCTGCCACACACCCTCGCGGTGGCTTGCAGGGTATTGTGCAGAAGTAGATCTAAGGTATGTGTTATCTGTTTCGTGGTACGGTATATCGGTTATGGAGCTATAGAAGACTTTAAAAAAACCAAGTACCATTTACAAAACAAGGCATATGAAGACAAAAACAAGAAAGCAACCCAAAACAAGAGTCAACCAAAAATTGGTTTGATGAACGATTATATAATGAGTAGGTACTTCAGGGCACTGTCGGGAACAAAGACCTAACCTCTGTGCATCTCACCTCCTTCACATTTCTCTTGAGGCATAAAACTGCTCGGTTATCACCCCGTATTAAGTTGGATGGGGGATTTCGGGGAAATAATTAAAAACCCGAGACAAAGCGGGCTCAAGTGATGTAGATGAGGATTAGGGATAGGGGAGGTAGCGGCGTCGGTGGGTAAACTCGAGGGGGGGGGTGAGGGAGGAAGGGGATGGGGTGGGACCAGAGTTACGGGGCCATACCCTACGTCCCGGATTCCAGCTCGCGGTAAGGAACGCTCCCCATCCAGAAATAAATCACTCAGCGACGGAATAATAAATAAGAGACACGGCGGAGTGGAATGGGAGGGTGGGAGGCGGAGGACTCGCGTGAGGAGGAGGAGGATGTGTGGAGGTAGAGAGAGTGGACGCAGAGGAGGAGGAACGGGAGGGGGGTGGTAAAGGGGCAGCAGGACATTCGAAATCATCTAGCAGGGCTCTTACGCAAATTTTTCGTCGTGACCGAACCTAAGTGATTCCGTGTGGCCACAGCATTCGTGAGGAGACACTCAAAAATAAAGACACGGAAGTAAGAGGGCCGATCGTCCACCCGATGAAAATTATTAGAAAAGAGCACGACGGGCCACGGGGTGAAAATCCGACTTTCTCGAACTTAACCTAGCGTCCACCTTTTTATTTTTCTCGCGTAATACACACACACACACTCTTTCTTTCTCCCCCTCTCTTTTCCCTCTATCATTCTCTCCTCCCTTTCTCCGTCTCTCTCCGGGGGTTTAAGTGAGGCGTGGGCCTGGCCCTGGGAGGAAGAGCGAGAGGCCACGTCAGTTTTTACGACTTGAGATGGAGAGCGAGGGAGAGAAAGGGTGGAAGAGGAAGAGAGCTTGAGATTTATTTATCCGAGGGTAAATATTCGGACAGGAAGAATTTTTTGTGGGTTTGGCCGTGTTATCACTGCGGGGGCATTTGTCCGCGGGTGGGGTGAGGACAGGATTCTGAAGGGCAAGTGACGATTCGCGGCAGGGTGTATGTACACGGAAATGATTTATGCGCTATATATAAGTGGAAATTTACATTTATTCTCGAGGGTTTTCATGCCTCCCATGCCTGAGCTAAGGGGTTTATGCATTGTGTTTGAGATGCTCAAGGTGTGATGTCTTACACAAGCATTGGGCGGAATACCTATGGAAATGAGAGCATTGCCATATTCTTGACCATGTTAAGCCATCGCATATCTCACTTTTCATCTTAGGGTGGGTTTATTATTCTCTTAGGCCGATTAAAGCGTTGGCATTAGTGTGGATGTAATGGATTTAAAAGGTTCATATACGCCACTGAGTTTGCATCTACCAAAGATATTTAGAGACCAGACAATATGAGTGTCCACAGACGATTGTATTACATTCCCTTAACGTGAATAAAAGATTAATGTAAAACAAATGACATCCCACCAAGTAATGATAGTATAATTATGCAAAAGTATTTATTTTTTGCCTGTGATTATTAATCAGGAAAATGAATCGAGCAATTAGACGTGAATTACCTCTCAAATTATTCTTGATTAGTGACCAGAGTTAATAATTACAATAATATATTATATCAGATACAATGCATAAATATATTGGAAAACGTGCAGAATGGAGAAGTATTTTATCAATTACAAATTGCATTTACGATCTAGCAAATGGAAAAAAACAAAACTGGAAAAATTCCTCATCTGATAGTTCTCTTCTCTTAATATCTAAACGAGTATTTTCCATCCAAAGCTACAACGCAACTTCAATTTTAAAAAAATAAAAAGAATCAGATATTGTAGTTACATCCTTCATGAGTGTACGATAATTTTCAGGATTACCAGTAAAACATAGTCGTCAACGATATAACTGGATACGTTACGGACACTAATGCCCAGCGATGACAAACCCCTCACTGCACATACATCTACATCCACGCGATACCCTTCAAGCCACCGTGAGGTGGGGGGCAGAGGGTGCAGATCACCAAACATGTACTATTGAGATTCAAGTAGACTACTACATAGAACAATGTTAGGAAAATATTTTTAAGTTTTTTTCAGGTAGATAACTTTAAATTAAATAAGCAACATTTATTTTTTCTGGTCGCAAGGAAATTATATGCCTGTCTAATCTGTTCCAATAATGAGTGCATAAATGACTTTATTTAAACTTTATTCCTTCAATTTAAACTTCATAATGTATTTATGTAGCTTCAAATGTATGTTCTAACTTATTTAGTAGCAAGTGATTCCATGAGCGCAACAGTGATGGGTAAACACATCGCTATAGGTTAACGATAAGCGTTATTAAATCTGTTTAGGAAAGTCTTTCTGATAAATACAGATAGATTCACAGATGTAAACGTAGAAGTTTAAACTATCATTCTTTCTGTGAACAACAGTAGATTAAATGGAAGATACAGGCGAGAAAATTAGGACGGGTAAATACAAAAATTTCGGCCCTTTGTTCCCGTATACTTTGAACTTTAAAGGCGCAATGTATAAATATACCTTGTTAAAGTAATTTCATTTCACGTTTAGAACGTTAGGAATGCAGTTTTTATGTCGAAAAGACGCTAGCCCGAGATAGGAAGCTGCGTTACATATAAATTTATCATGCTACCAATGTCAATTGGTTGTTAATGAAATCAGTAGCGTAGATATTAGCAACACAATCCTTCACTCGTCGATAATGTGTGCCTGATGTGGAGTCAGCCCCATCCATACAGTCCTTGAAGTGGTCCTACAGGGTAGGATGCAGACGTTAATATATCCAAGACAATTCCTAGGAAAACCTACGATCGCCATCCGACGCTAAACGTCGATTTGCAAGCGTTAGGCCGCGGAGCAGAAACAATCGTGGTGGTGCTGTCGGAAGTCAATGCCCACGTTAGAGATTCAGCCCAATGACGCAGCGTCATTGTGTTCCCCGATTTCTTCCACATCGTCCTTTCCTGACTCCGCGAATCTGCGCGACTGAGAATACGTGAGCCAAGGGTCACGTTTCGGAGCGTGCGATCGACCGGCGTGTCGCGCGGTACGTGCCCTTCGGCAGCTGTGGTTTAAGTAGGGAGTGATCTTCCTTTGGGTGGCATCGAGGAGAGAGGCGGAGCACGCGCGGGGAACGTGGACATGACGAGGGTAATGAGTGGAATTTCTTTTTTTTCCTCCCCATTTCTTCTCCTCTCCGATGAAGGGCGTTCCGGAAGGAAGAACAATGGAGATGAGTGGCGCGCTCTGAGAATACCCCATTCTCCTCATCCCTCAAACCCCAAAGGCAAAAGGAATTTTCGATTTACGAAGAAACTTCTTTTAAATATTAATATAGAAGTTCAGGTGTCAAGTAAAACATCTACATCCACACGATACCTTGCAAGCCACCGTAAAGGTGTTTGGCAGAGGGTGAAGATCACCAAGCATCCACTATTGACATGCAAACAAGCAACTATAGGGTCTCATGCAACTAGATTGTTAGTATTGTAATATCTAATGTTTTCGTGACATCGCAGGTTGCTGTTATGGAAGCTAGAAACATTTCAATTTAACAAAATAATTAAATCCCGCTCTACGCTGCGCAGTCTAGTTCTCTGATCAAACCTAATTTATTCGGATCCAATACACTGGCTGCATGCTCAAGGTGGGGCCTAAATGTAGAAAAGTAACATCGCTCTTTTGTCTTCTGGTCACATTTTCCAAGTACTCTTTTTATAAATCCTAGCTTTCTTCGCTCGGCCGCATATTTCCCGGATGTATCTTCCTAACAATAAATCTTGAGTGATTGTTGCACCTAAATACCTTATGGTTTCAACGTTTTCGATCTTCGTGTTACTAATTTTATAGGATCGCTCTATCAAATTATTCCTCCTTCAAAAATTGATAGCTACACAGTTTTTAAGGTTAAGTTCTAACTGCCATTTGTCGCACCACTGTTGAATTGCATCTAAATCCAGGCTATGTGATTTCTTGTCTTCTTCTTTTGATATACCCCTATACACTACCGCCTATCGTCTGCAAAAAGTTTAAGCTTACTACTAACTACGGTACCATAATCGTTTACGTATAAAAGAAATAGAAGCGGACCTACTACGCTACCCTGGGGGACTCCCGGTGTGACTTCGATTGTGTCCGACATGATACCATCTATGACAACCCTCTGCTCTCGCCCACTTAAGAATTCTTTTACCCAACATACAACGTCTTTATTTATACCAAAACTCTCTAACTTCAAGATTAATTTGTCATGAGGAACTTTATCGAAGGCCTTTTTAAAATCTAAAAATATCGCATCAACTTCAGTACTGCTTTCGCCGTAGACTAAAATATCGTGTACAAATAAAGCTAATTGTGTCTCGCTAGATCTACCTTTCCGGTACCCATGTTGGCTGTTTATGAGCAATCCCTGACTATCCAAATGTCCCATGATCGAACTGACTACAATGTGCTCAAATACCTTACAAGAGATTGACGTGAGTGAAATGGGTCTGTAGTAATTAGGTTCTTACCTATCACCACTTTTAAAAATAAAAGATTCTTTGCAGTGGAAAAGCGGTAAAGATGAAGTGCAATTTTCAATCAAGTAGCGTAAATTTTCTCGTTTTGTGAGAAATTTCTTTTAGCTTCTACAAAATTTTTGCTGTCACTAATTGAAATTCTATTTAAATTTCTAATAAAACCATGAGGCTATATTTAATCTCAATCACCACTTGTTATAATGAAATGATAAGAACAAGAAGATAAAACATGATAGAACAAGAAGAATCCAGTAATAATTTGATTGTTCTCATTTTATTAGTTTTGTCCCATGTCTTAAAATTGTGTTATTAATCCTTTGTTAAAACAATCCAATGTAAAGGTCTCGTTGGCTGTTTTTGGATTTCATGTTAAATAAATAAATAAAAATAACGCCTTATTTTTTCGTATTCTGGTAACATATTAATAGACACAGAAAACCATAAGGTATTTATTAACTTAAGACGCGCAAAATACAAAGGTAGGCAGTAAATTTAAAAATGACCCACTTGAATGCAGATATAAAAGGGGATGATAAAAATGTATGGCACGTCTTTTTGAAGAAAGTATGCATCGCGAAAATCTGCAATACATTCAAATTTATTTTAATGATTACAGTGTTTGCGTCTCGTAATCAATAGAATAACTCCGATAAAAATCGTTGTCAGGCTGAAAGATAAATTGCAGACTAGCACTTTTAAGTAGCTATGTGAAGTTAAAACAGAACAAATTTTTAAGGGATTTTGAGAACTCCCGCAAAATAGGATCGATTAAATCTCGGGGATAAAGATGAGGGTAAAGGAAACTACACAGTTTTACAGAAAGAAGTGTATTCCTAATTCAGCAAATCGAGTTTACAGTAAATTAATAATGTGAAACTGTATGATTTCTTTATTTTTATCATGTAGGTATTCCACCTAGTCAAGAAAACCGTCAACTTCAGAAAAAAAGATTGTTTTCTCAGTATTATTTAATTGATATTTGAATGAGTGAATACCGTAAAATTGAGGCATGAAAATAGTAAAACTATTTAAGTAGTTTGAGTGAGGGGCTTGAAATAATACAGCATAAAAGTAAACCTAATCCCACAGGTACTTTGTTAAAGTGGTCTCGGAATAAGTGAAGGAAATACTGGGCATGGTGTGGAATTGAGTAACCAGGAATCAAGATATTTTCCTCCGTACTATTAGAGAACACAATAGCAGCGGCGTCGGAAATGGGGGACATGGGGGGGGGGGGGGCGTTCGGCCCCCCCAGAATTTGCCCCGGGCTCTTGAGAAATGAGTCTTCATTGATAAAAATTTAATTTCACTTGTATCCAGCTTGCCTTTTCCCTTCTGACACATATTCTACCACCTTCATATGCACTTTTAGCGGAATTCTAGTCTCTACCCCCTCTTATCCGCAAAAAAATGCGGGCCCTTTTCATAGGAGCCGGGCCCTTTTCAAGGTTGGCCCCTCCCAGGGAAAATATTTCCGACGCCCCTGCACAAAGGCAGCATAGAAAAGGGATAGGTAGGTTAAATTTTGTAGGGTAATTTGTAGGGCATGATGCATGTATTAACAGCCAATCCCTTTATTACTATGTAGATACTAACTATGTAGCTGCATGTGACTCATATTATTAGCAGGTTTCCATGTTGTACCCTAGTTTCATGCCAAGAGTTCATGCTTTGGTGATCTTCACCCCCTGCCACACACACTCGCGGTGGCTTGCAGGGTATCGCGTAGATGTAGATATAGGCGTAGATATTTATAAATATTTCGCTTCCATTACTTGATTGCATTCAAATTATGGTCAAAAACGCTCTCGCGGGGAGGAATGTTCGACAATTTTTGGGCAAAGAGACCATCCATTAAGAATGAATGCCTAGGAAGACAGAAAAGGAAGGAGCATAGCTCAATAATACTGAAAGTCATCACTTCCCATAGGTATAATTTACCATTAGCTTTCTGTTGCGTGGAAAAGAAGGGAAATGTATGGTTTATGCCTGTAAAAGAATTTGTGCCTTCACAAGGTTTGCATTGTAGCTGAAACGCCATGCATCCACATGTGGACCAAAATTTTCGATAACAATCAATTACATTACAATAAGGGAAAGCTAAAACTACTTAGGATCAGATCTATGGGAGCCCTGAAATGTTGACATGATCAGGAGTGCCAGGGTGGCGCCAGAGATCAGAATGCTACCGATCCTCTAGCACGGCTTTGCATCATTAGGGGACAAATGTTCAAATCCGAGTGATACCTGATTTTTTCGTGAAAATCTTGGTCTCCACTTGACCGTATTGTAGAAAACTCTTATTTGTCAATACTTTTTCGGTCGGTTAAGATAAAAAAACCCTCTTGTTGAAGAACTAATGCTGACGGCTAGATCCGCTCTGCCCATTCGTAGCTCCCAATTCCTACAATAGCTCGCAACCCCACCTGACCCTTATTGTCCGAAGGACCTAAGTCTTCGGTGAATTCCCCTTCACAAGCCTATAACTACCATCTGGTCCACACTTATGTCATACCAAACTTGGGCCTTCGTATCTTTTAGTTTTCGGCGAACCAGCATAAATGGTGGCAAAAAGTCAACCTCTGCAGGCTGACAATGAGAAAAATGTTTACATGCAATTACAACGTATGGTTTAAATTATGCGATACACATTTTAACTTACTGAATCATCTATGATTTGAAATGGGTAAAATAATATCTATATGAGCCGACATGGAAAATATAACTAGCAATCCCAAAATACTTGGAATACAATTTCCTCTTGGGATACATATAATCCGTTTGTAATAAATTTACATATAGAAATCTACATATCAAAAGCTAGGAATCACTAAAAGTTATTTCAAAAGCATCAACTGTCCACATGTGTCTCTCAAACTCTCTGAGACTCAAAGATATATAATACATTCCGAGAAGAGGAGCGGTACATTTCAATTAATTATTCGTCATTCGGTTAAAAAAAATTTCTGGCCTTCTTAGGAGTAAAAAACATGCAATGGATTTGATTGGGAGCGATATAAAGATTAAAGAACAAATTCTCGCGCAAAAATTACTTCTGCTACTCGGTAGAAAATTAAATGCAATTAAATCCTCCAGCGCTTGAAATTACACCGAAAAGCATTTCATAACATTTGATTCAGTAGCGTGCCTCGTCTTATCACGCGAAAGTGGGATAAATGCGGCTTAATTATAAAAATCGAACATGTTTGCTAAGGATT
The DNA here is from genome assembly GCA_933228895.1 of Platycnemis pennipes. Classification (NCBI taxonomy): domain Eukaryota; kingdom Metazoa; phylum Arthropoda; class Insecta; order Odonata; family Platycnemididae; genus Platycnemis; species Platycnemis pennipes. The sequence goes on along the minus strand of OW121847.1, from coordinate 141,665,763 downwards.
CCCTCGATACTAACGCCTTAAGTGGGTTCATTAATTCTCCCTCGCGTAAAAGATAATGAGACCTAGCGATAACTGGAGAATATCGCCGGAGATAACAATCTCTCAAAAGTAAGATGCCCTTGGCGGCATTTTCTGTGCCTTAGAGATTTCAACCAGCGGAGGAGGAAAAAATGAGAGTCACGCTTGTAACTGTCGCTGGCTTGCTCAGTTCCAAGGCCTCATGCTCAACAGCCGTGCTATGGACGGATATAACTGCTACACCGCAGCCGTTCGTCACAAAACGAGAGAACGGCGATACTATCACGCGCCACCTCATCCTCGGGGCCTCCGCGAGACCCATCTCTTAACACGCGATTACGAGTAAAACACAACCGCCTCTCGCTCCGAATTGCTTTATTCGAAATGAGCAAACAAAGGGAGCGTCGTCCGAAAATAAATTCAAATGAGTGGAAGGGGAGTTGGGTGGGGGATAAGAGCGCCCTGATGCAAATGGCGAGCCTTTTATATCCCTGACTCTCTCTCTTTCTCTCACTCTCTTTCCACCTGCGCATCCCGAAAACCATTGGGCATTCATCGCTATATTTAAAAGAGGGACTTGACTACCTCTTTTCTCCTCCCTCGAATTTCTCCCTCCCGTCCCAGACAATATATGCAAAACACTCGGAATGAACCGAGGAGGACAGGGGAGGAGGGGGAATGAAATAGAATGAAGATCTTTATCCAGGGAAAGTGGTCGGTGTGGGGGAGGGTTAGTGCCGCAGTTGGGAACCGCAGTCGGCGAAGGTGGAGAGGGCGCGGTGGATGGCGGGAGAGAGAGAGAGAGAGGGAGGAATGGGGTGGATGGACTCGGGGGGAGGCACGGGCGGTGGACGAGGATGCTTCGAGGCTGAGACGAACGGTGGGGAGGGCAGGAAGTATGCAGTGTCCAGCAGGATAGTGGTGTGCCCTAGGGGGTGGCCTGGAAAAGGGTGTACTGAACAGTGACCACCGCGGGGGCGTATATCTGGCATGTATGAAGCAACACCCACGTATGCGCGCGTTTGAACTCGAATTAAAAGAAAATACCAATTTAACAATATGGATGACAATGAAGAAAAAATATGAAGAAAAACTCAGTGATCTCATAAGTCACAATCTGAAGCATAAAAAAATCGATTGAAAATGGTAATTCCTACGCGAACATTGTTCCGAAATTAACCTTTTATGCTTTGAAATCACGCATTGCCTATCGTGTATTCTTATTTTTTTTAGTAAGTAGTTGTTGTTTAATTGTGTCGACGGCTAGTTCATTATACACGTAACATTTTATTAACATGTATTTTTGTCAGCACTTGTATTGCCAACCTCACATTTTCCAACTATAGCGTAAAACCAGGGATAGTAGTACCACGACAAATTATGAGTTCTAATCAAATTTTATCGACCTCAAATGTTGATCATTGCTTGTTTAATAGCCTGAATCAAAACAATTTATTCGCGAGCTATTGTAGAATATATGTATGTACGTGCATTTTCGTAATTGAACAAATACGAGTGTCTGCGCACATATCTGCACCTTATGTGAAGAAGCGATGCTTGCAGATTGGGGAGGGTTCGATGTGGATGAATAGAGACACCGTCCAGACTCCAGAGCCACTGTCCAGCCGTTCGCCACCCTTCCCGCTTTGCGGCTGTGGCTTGGGGCGGGCAGTGGGCTAGAGGGTGGAAATGGGGGAGGGGCAGGAAAGGGAGGGGGGGTTTGGGTCCATCTCTTGGTGCAGCAGCTGCTGCGGTCGGGGGGCGCCTCCCTCAGGGCCGGCCGGCCTGCAGGCGTGGCGGGCATTCGGTCGTGTGTGTGCGGGGCGTATTTGCGAGAACGTTTCTCCACCTTCCGCCCTGTTTTTTCCTCATTCCCATCGAGAGTCGCCTCCCCGAGAGTGATGCAGGACGGAGTATGCGTTGCGCGACCCCAAACTGCCTATTTATTCGGTTTAAGGAGCGGCGAACGCACAATGCGCGGTATTTTTACGACCCTTGAATTGGATGGGTACGGGGTTGGGAAGCACCCGGTGGACTTCAAATGAAAGGGTGAGGAAAACCAACTACAGTATTCGAAAACGATTCCAATTGTAAAACCTCCTCTCAACTTCACTGAAAAATGCCAACTCATTTACGAGACTTGTCGGTAATGAGTTTGCCCCCTGCCACACACCTTTATGGTGGCTTGCAGGGTATTATGTAGATGTAGATGCAATGCATGGGCCGCAATTGGACTGAAATACTCCCAAAAATAAGTAAACCGAAATTTATAATTTTTATATCCGCTGCACGTTGCACGATCTTTAACTGGAGCCAAAACAATTGCCGATAATATTTAAGCCCCCATAAATCTTTTCACACTTAGAGAGCGAGAGGATATGTAAAATCCTAAGCATCTCATTGGAGATAAGGTATGCGATTAGCTCCATTGCGAATTCAGAAGAAGGGTTGAATTGAATTCCAAGACGCGTATCACATTCCTTTCAAGTATTTAAGACCTTAGCCAAGTTAAATGGTAAACCGACTTTCAATAAGCTATACGAGGGAAACTAGGTTAAACAACTTACTCAATAAAATATATGGGGAATGAAGACAATGCGAGCATGTGCAATGCTTCAAGTCACTCAGCTTATCTTAAAATGTTCATTACCACATCCGCTTGGAATGCATGTTTGTGGAAGATTCCAAACTGAAACATCGTCGAAAAAAGGACAATAGGGTTGATAATTTACGAGCGAGTGAAAGAGGGATAGAATATTCCAGTCGACTTATACGCACTCATTCATGCAAATGCGATCCCATTCTTTTCAACGAAGGGACATCATTTTGCGCCCCTTCCGTTGCATAGCAAGTGAAAGGAACCTTCCTCCCGCCTCCTTCTTACCTCTCTCTCTCTATTTCTTCCCTCCTTGCGGGCCGCTTCAGATCCCCACGCGCGATTACGCACCCCGGAGCTCCAATTCGCCAACTCCGGCTTGCCGTCTTACCCTGATAATAAGCCAACAAATGGTGAATGTCCTACTGGGATTGTAACTCATCCGGCTCCATATTGGGCAGACCATCGATCTAATTATGCGCCGAAGCCGAAGAATTATATAGCCAGCTGACGGAGATCCTGGAAATAAAGTGAAAAGTGTACTTAGACTGATGAACAGGAATGACAAAAGTAAAAGAAAAAGCGAAGGAGGAATTATTCAATAATCTACCCGCAAAAGGCGAGCATTCCGATATCTCCATTGGGTAATCTCAAGTTTACGATCGGACGCGCGATGGCAGGGGCCTCGCGTGGCACGCCATCGCACTCACCGACCTCGGCCGAACAAGTGAAAAACGCTATCCGATCTTGCGATCTCGGACTCAACAACACTTCCTCTGAAGAAGGTAGTGGGTAGACGTGGCGCATGAAGCTTGAAATGAGAAAAACAACGTCAATATGCCGATTCTTACTGTTTTAGCGCATCTGATGTTCCCTTTTATCATTCTGAAGAATTGGCATAAAATATAACGCCCTCAACTTATTTCGCGAATGTGCGTTTCGATTTGTTTTATTGTATGGCCAGAAAGTTTCCTTCAACTGCAAAAAAAATTAAAATACTGTAAATGTGACGACTTGACCCGAGCCTTTAGCTCTAGTTTCAGAGAAATCCAATAGCCATTGCCACATCAGAGTAATCATCAAAGTACGATATAATTTTTAAACCACGGCGTTTAAAGCATTTAAGAATAAGAATTCAATTTATTTCTACAATTACCTGCATTACGAACATAGACATCTTAATGGAATGGAATGGTCGGATTGGAAGGTAAAGGGAAAATGTAAGTAATATAATGCCAATTTGGCATGAGTGAACTGTAATTAATGGATGGAAACATCGATACCTACAACAACTAAACAATCTTCAAACTCCTAAATAAATGTGCAAAACGAAAAATTTATAATCAACCGATCAAACCACCCAACTGCGTCATGATTCAACAGTAATATTTTGCTAATTTTTCTGATGCACGAACTTTCACCGAAGCAATTGATTTCTAACAAAGATGCAAAGCTATAAATTTTACCCGGGAATTAGCAAATTCCGCATTGAGATAGGAAAATAAACACCCTTTTAAAATTAAATTGCTGGTATGAATTATTAAATTGAAGTGCTTAATATATTGCTTCTTTAATTAAGGAAGTGAAAAGAAAACATTCATCCTTTAACATTTTGCTATTATCGCTACATCTGAATAGAGAGACACCAATGTCACGAGAATAGATTGGTAACATGGCTTATTTTGTATGTTTAAGCCGTTGCCGGCCCCGGTGGTGGCGGGGTAATTCCCTTGCCCGTCGAACAAGCGGGTTCGAATCCTGCCCGGGGAGGAATTTCACTAAACGGGACTGGTTATAGGTTGTGCTGTCCGATCTATTAATTGTAAGAGAGGACTTCAAACTCCTAAATCCTCAGATTGAATGAAGACAAGTTTGATATTATTATTGTTATTTATTATTAAGGCTATGAGAATCTACCCATTGTATAGAACCAATTAATTCAAACATTGAGTCACAATACGATAATCACCTAAAATTACTCTCCATTGGTTATTGATAGGCAACAAAGAGTTATACGGGATATATTAATCTTTGCCCTTCATTTTACATTCCCATTAATTACAAAAAAAACTTAGAGCCACGTATAAGAGAATGTAATAAATAAGAGACACCATAAGTTTTTATGCCATATTTTATACTAAAATGAAGTGGTTGAAATAAATGGGAGGATAATTTGATTTCACTGAGTTGTTGTGATAAAGTTGCGCTAGTAAGCTATTTTATTTTAATAGTTATTCAGGGTAAAAAAAAGACTCATTACCCATGAATAAATACGGGTTGAGAGCATTTCAGTAAAAATTTGGATTATCAGCCAATAATTCAGAGAAAACATCCAGATTATAGATGTGTCAATATTTAGCAACCTATGGATGTATTGTTTTGAAAGCATTCATTGAAAAGAACGCGAAGAGGATTGTTTTATTTGAAACAATAACACTAATTTGCCACTGCTTTTTAAAAAATTAATCTCATATAATTTTATTTTAACTCGACTGCGTCGTTAAACTAGCGAAGTAAGAAATAGAAATACAAAAAGAATCCAATTTTACGATTACGATAAAACTGAGTTCCAAGTCGCTTGACGAAGAAGCGTTTATATCCATATCTTTGCATCAGGGAGAGAAAGGAAGATTAGCTGGTAGATTTGATCGGTCTCGCAGCATGGAAGGCGTCAAAGCGATAAACAGAGGTCACCTGTCAGGCGAGACTGCTGCACAATATAACATACCGTTAATTATAAATTGCACGCAAATCCATCGTTTTATTCACCTTAGGGTAAAACCGTATTCTTAATAACGACTACCTATAGCTATCGCCGTCGCCCTTGGCTGGCGTGAGATTCACTTATTTCCAGGGACACCGGAAGCCTTCAGCAGCGTACCAAGGGCGTCGACAATGGTCATGCCAACTCATCATTTCCGGCCTACCCTCCACGGTTCAATGCCATTAAAATGTTAAGTCTTCGACAAACACTCCCGAAGAAAGAGAATAATAGGCTCTTGCTGTAGCTCCTTCGTGTTTTATTTCTGTCATTGTATTCACAGAAGCTAAGGTAAGTAAATCCCATTCAGTCGAAACTCTAATAGAGGAATGCCGTAATCATGGTAATTAAGGGGTTTTAAGGGTCATTGATCTTGTTGATATATACTGAAGACATTACACAATGCGTATGTCGACAATGTACGCATCAGAAGGCTTATTAGGGCGAGTTTGCTGGTAATTTGGATAATTATTGTCAAACCACATAAATTCTCTACATATGCATTACGTTTGAATTTCTTGGGGGATACATACACGGAGAGACTAGATTCAGTGACTATCGGATTGAAATCACAAGAATACGCCAAAATAAAATGTTGTTATGAACTACTCAGAAATGAAGCCATCTTGTTAAATCGTAAACTTATCTGAATAATATCTATCCACATGTGAGTGGATAAAAAATGCAGCAAAACTAAGATTATTCCTCCAACAACTGATTGGAAATGATGGTTAAAATATTTGTTCATAACATGAGACGTCATTAGCTCATATTTGAACATTTCAAAATTCGAGTTTAACATCGGTCATAAGTGGGTCCCAACACATATTTGAGAGCTCTGTTGACTGAGGTTTCAAATTCGATCTCTTATTAAGAAATGTTCAAGTGAATACGAATACTGCTCAAATGATACAATAATTTAGAAACATAAATTGAATTTTATATTGCTAAATTTCTACCAGAGCATGCCTCGAAAAAAAAATACTTCACAAGTAGATTTAGATAAGGTATCCACAACAAAGATATATCTTTGTTGTAGATGTCTATTCCAAAGACTTGGGAATGTGAATGGTATTTTAAGACGTGACAATAATGATACACTTACTTCATACAGCATCTATCACTACATACTTCCTGCCAGTGACCGCAAGGGTGTGTGACGGAGACATTAATAACCATGCATTTAAGTCGATGATAGAAATACTATATTAGCTTATTATTATATTAGTCTATTTTTCGTTATCAGTCGTAAATGAAATTATTTGGGCTGTGTGATTATACACGAAAAAATATATAATATAAATTATATATTTTAAAACGCTCAATGTAAATGGTAGATATATATGTTAAGAACTGTTGCGTATTATCCTAGATTTGATCAGATAAATACGATTTGTGAGATAGATTACGTGCCGACAAATTTAAAATGTCTCTTTTCCTGCGTAATTAAGAGAACACATAGGCATCATAGCAAAAAGATAGGTAGGCTAAACAATGCTGCGATAGTTTGTAGTGCATGATGCATATTCAACATAGCTATCCCATGCACGTCAGGGAAACTCAGATAAATAGAGAGAAATGTCTTTATAATCAGGAATCCCTTCATTACTGTGTAGATACTAACGATCTAGTTGCACGTTACTAATGTATCTGGGATCAACAGATATATCCCTAGCAAATTAAAAAGACGGCAGGGAATGCATTATGCAAAAATGAAAAGAATTAGTAAATATATGTGGTTGATGTGATGAGCGTAACGTAATAATTGAAAACTGTAAAATTTCAAAATCCACTGCAAAGACATAATTCGAAATACATTTGCAGAGTTCAAAAATAAAAACACTGCTGATGCAACCAATTGAAATTTCCTGTAATGGTCTTGAACATTTACTCCAAGATATAAGCCCCAACAAATCACCTGGCTATGATCAAATGGAGGCGTTTACTCGGAACCGAAATCGTAGTTTTGTACACGAAATTGTTAGATGGAAACGAAAAACGAATATTAGTGAAAAAATTAATCTTCTAAGCAAAACCATTCGCTAATAAATCAAAAATTGAAATAAGCAAAACGTGACGCCCACCGTAAAAGCCCTTTGATATCATTGACGTCATTTCCCTCCCGTCCTTGACTGCTATTAGGGAAGGGGAGTGGAGGGGGGTTCTCGGAAGGTCTCCTCGCACAGATCCTGTCGCAATCGCTCCTATTGGCAGAGTCAGCTGTGCCCCCCCCCCCTTTGCGATAGGGCGAAGTTGCTTCGCGAGCTCAGTTATGATTGGACGAGGTTGATATACGTCAGAGGTTGCACCAACCCACTTTTCCGAAATGGTTAAAAACATTTTTTCGCCTTTTATAATTCGAGAAATATTTAACGGATCAAAATTAGAAATACGTGTCTTTTTATTTTACAAACTCCATTAGATCCGGCAATAAAAAAATATGGTAAACGACCCCATTCCCTCCCGCGCATATAGAGAATTAGCTTCCAAAATGTCCTTGCCTTGAAATAGTATTTAATAAATCCCTGACCGAACACGTCGTTTCGATGGATTGGAAAGCCATAGATGTAACACACATATTTAAAAGTGATGATAGGGAGCAGCCATCTAACTACAGACCCAATTCACTCACATCAATTTCATGCAAAGCTCTGGAACATACTACTGTCAGTTCAATCATGTGGCACCTAGATAGCCATAATTTACTGTCCAGCATGGTTTCCAGAAGAGTATATAATGTGAAACTCAACTTGCTCTCTTTTCCCACATATTTTTTAGTTTCTGGCGAAATAAATATTCCAGTTGATGCAATATTTCTCGATTTTAAGGTAGCTTTTGACAAGGTGTCTCATAGCAAATCTTCTTAAATTAAATTCAAATTCTCAAATTAAAATTCTTATTCAAATTCTTAAATTAAAGTTTTGTGAGTTATACATTGATATTATATCATGGATAAATGATTTCAAATATGATCGGGCACGAAGTGTTGTTTTAGACGGTGTTACCTCCCCGGCAATTGAAGTCACTTCGGGTGTCCCACAAAGTAGTTTGATAGGTCCACTCCTGTAACTTAGTACATAAATTTTTCCAATAAGGTGGTAAAAAGTAAGCCTCGTCTATTCACCGATGGTGACCGATGGTGCAGTAGTGTGCAGGGAAATTCTATGCCCAAACAATAAAGAATATTTAAATGATGACCTACAAGCAATTGAAAAATGATGTCATACATTGCAGTTAGAATTGAATTTTAAAAAATGCGTTGTAAGAAATGTTTGGAAAAAAAATTGTTCTCCTTCAGGCACGTAAAAAATAAGTAATAATGAATTAACAAGCGTGGAATCCATTAAATCTCTTGGAATAAGACTGGCACATGATCTTTCCTGGGGTAAACACATACGTGAAATAATTGTCAAGCTAATCGTAGACTGGGATTCATCAAAAGTGTATTGGGTAAATGTGACGGTCATGTGCGAGAAATCTGCTACTTTTCCCTTGTTAGACCTCATTCGGTATATGCTGCCAGTGTATGGGATCCCTACGAAATCGGTCTAAATAATGAACTTGATGGTGTGCAGCGAAGATCGGCAAGATTTGTAAAGGGTCTGTACGGTAACCTTATTGGCGTAACCAGTCTATTGATTGAATTAAAATGGGAATCATTGTCAGATCGCAGGTTGAAATTAAACTTCATCTCTGAAATAAATTCCAGGATAATATTTTCAGTGATGACTTTAAAAATATTTTACAAACCCAAACTTGGTAGATTGGACAATAATTTCAAAATTAGATACATTGATTGCCGAACTGTCATATTCAAAATGTCCTTTTTTCCTCGTAGAATTAGGGATATGAATAGCGGTAATTATGTCCAATACGAGTGCGGTAAATGGTGGTAAATATGTCCATAGCATAGGTAGTTGGATGTTGGTATAACGACTTGAAGGTAACCCAACTAACAGCACGTTTTGCATGCTTAGTTTGCTCTTTTTATCTTTTTAAATATTGCAGTTTAGACTAATATATTAATACTAATCCTTTTAAATGCATGATATGTAGTGCATATTTGGTGAGAATTCACCCCCTGCCAAACACCTTTATGTAGGCTTGCAGGGTATTATATAGATGTAGTTGTAGAAAACTAACATATTTCCATGTAGTGTATTTTGTCTTTTAGTCGCATGTAAGTGATATATGCTTAATAATATTCACCCTCTGCCACACATCTTTGCGGTGACTTGCAGGGTATTTTTCAATTGGAGTAAGTATATATTCTATTATTCCATATTCCATACTTACTCTATGATATTGCGAAGGCCTAAATGTATACAGAGTATACAGTTACGTAATTGCATACATAGAATGACTATGAAGAGATTTCTATAGACCGCAAATGGAACTATAATGCAACATGAGAAATAAAAGCATATTTGAATGAGTGATCTACATCTACACGATACCCTGCAAGCCACCGCGAGGGTGTGTGGCAGGGGGTGAAGATCACCAAGCATGCACTTCTAACATGCAAACAAGCAACTAAAGTGTCTCATGCAACTAGATTGTTAGTATCTATAGTATTTGAGTGATTAGCCAGAATTTTCTAAAGCTACATCTACGTGATACCTTGCGAGCCACTGCTAGATTGTGCGGCAGGGGGTGACCTATAGGTGAGTTGAAAAACTGGAACCGTAGTTATCGATTGATATTATTCTGCTTAGGGAATATTTACTGATTAAACATTTCTAGCTTAAAAGTGGCTTGCCTCGTCCATCCGGTGCAGTTAAAAGGAATACCTGATCTAAGGACGTTTTGGGAAGTAAGAGTTACTGGAAGATCAATAAAACGGGGTTCCTGGTACCGTGAATGAATGATGCTGGTGTATTTTCATAGTCGAGGATTTCGATGGGTCCATAAGGCATTTACTAATCTGATGAATAAGGGTGTATGACAGGGGCTGAACAAACAACCGAAATACATCTACATTTACATCTACGTAATAACCTGAAACCTCCATAAAGGTTGTGGCAGGGGGTGAATTCTCAACAAACATGCAATACATATCATGCATACAAAAGGATTAGTATTTATATACTGTTCTAAACTTCATTATTTAAAAAAGATAAAAATAGCGAAGCAAACATGTAAAAACATGCTGTTAGTTGGGTTAGCTTCAAGTCCTTATACCAACATGCAGCTACCAATGTTACCCATTGCTACATCTACATATTACCCTGAAAGCCACCATAAAGGTGTATGGCAGGGGGTGAACTCTCACCAAACATGCACAACATATAATGCATAAAATTTGTAATTAAAAATTAAAATAGCAAAGCATTCATGCAAAATCATGCTGTTAGTTGGGTTAGCTTTAGGTCCTTATACCAACATGCAGCTACCAATGTTATCCATTGCTACACTCGTACTGGATACATTTACCGTTATTCATATCCCTAATAGTACGAGGCTACACTCGTATTGGATATATTTACCGTTATTCATATCCCTAATTTTACGAGGAAAAAAGGACATTTTGAGTCTGTCAGTTCGGCAATCAATTTCTCTAAATTTGTGATTATGGTCCAGTCTACCACAGTAACTTGGGGTTCGTAAAATATTTTAAACATCATCACTGAAAATATTATCTTGGAATTTGTTTAAGATATTAAGTCTAAATTTCAACCTGCGATCTGACAATAATTCCCAATTTAATGCATTTGATAGACTGGTTACGCCAATAAGGTTATCGTACTGTTCCTTTACAAATCTTGCCGATCTTCGCTGCACACGTTCTAGTTCTTTATTTAGGCCGATTTCGTAGGGATCCCATGCACTGGTAGCATATACCAAATGAGGTGTAACAAGGGAAAAGTAGCTGATTTCTCGTACATGATCGTCAAGCTAGGAGGAGAGCTATTCTAGTACATTAACGTAAGGAATTAAAATTTTATTTTAATTACTAGAATCCTGGTTTAATTGTTTAATTTTATTTCAATGCTCTGATATAACGAATGGGATCGACACGAGGAATGTATGATTATAGTTATATTGGTTATTTAATGCAGTTAGCATGATTATAAAATTATACCGTGTATAAAAAGGGTCAGTGAAATTTGAGAGTATTGTCATAATAATTACATTCTCATTTCACATCCTACAAGAAGACCGCGAAGGGGTTTCATTAATGAAATTTGGAGTACAAGACTCAATCTTTGCAACAAATATGAAGTTCATTTGTTATAAATATAAGATGTTGATAAATGAAGATGAACATAAATGTTAACGACTCCAGCAGCGGCGTCGGAAGTGGGGGGCAGGGGTGGGACCCCCCCCCCCAGAATTTGCCCCGGGTCCTTGAGAAATGAGTCTTCATTAATAAAAATTTAATTTCACTTGTTTTCAGCTTGCCTTTTCCCTTCTGACGCATATTCAACCACCTTCATATGCACTTTTATTGTGTCTACCCCCTCCTATCCGCAAAAAAATGCGTGCTCTTTTCATAGGAGCCGGGCCCTTTTCAAGGTTGGCCCCTCCCAGCGAAAATTGTTCCGACGGTCCTGGACTCCAGCGTATTATGATGAATTCACTCAAGAAAGCTATGCTATATGAAGACATTTCAACTGCATTTGTGCTCACAAGTGATGTAGGTACATTGCAATATAATTAGATTTCAACTGCATTGGTTCTCACGAGCAAAAGGGAGTATTCATAGTCATCATAAGAAATAAGTAGGTACATATAGTCAAGAACGTCAAGTTAATAGCGCAGATGGAATCCCTTTTAACTATGATAAATTATGTTAACTGCTCCCTTTCATGTTAAACTAGATATATCACAGTGCCTTTAAAAATAAAGTTACACCCTTTCGTATCTATTATATTCTTTAGCGGCGATTGAAGGTTCAGGTGCTTGTAAGTGCATATTGTGAGTTGAAGTTAAAACAGTTACACTCATTGCATAAAAGCACCCGTCAGTGCATCTAGTGCTTTCTTTGTGATGCATACCCCCTGTCATACCCGTATGCTAAATGCAAATAACTCTGTAGATATATTTGAGTGAGTGTTTCACGTGATTTTTAGGAGTCATCTTCTAGTTATATATTTTTTTAGACGTGACTTTCTTGTTGTCTCAAATTAAGTGAGGGTTCAAGAATTATTTTTGCTCATCACTTCGTTATTTATAGCTCATGTTTAGGCAGTAATTATACTTGAGTATTTTGGTGTCATCATACGAGTGTTGCAGATTCTGACGCCACGGAACGAGCCTAACAATATCCTTTCCTTATTATAAACCAGGGTTTTTACAAAATAGTCCAATGTTCCAATGGAATTAAGTGAAGAAAGTATTGAACTACCTATTCCCGTATTTTATTAATGATATCTACCGACACCTGTTACCACAGAATTAAAAAATGAGGCATTTCAAATGGCAATACCTACTCGGAAAGTAAGTGATTAGATAAAACTATAACTAACCATGAATTAATCTCTCCAGCGTGAGAAAGTTTCTCCTTACATACGAGCCGCGAAAAAGGCAGCGCGTATGGATTCCGCCCTTCAAAGCTACGTGATTCCATCACCCTTACAGTTTGTTTAATTTTATCTTTCCTTAGACGCCAAATTTCCTTTGTCTCTTCCTTCGGCACTCTCTGGAACACATTAAGTGTGAGGGAGATCCTTATTAAAGATAGGCGCTGCTATATTCCGCACTGTGGATGTGTGAGCTGCGATAATAACCAGCGCAAAAAATTGAAAGCCTTTACGGTGAAGGTAAGGGTGGCGAGGAGTAGGGAGGGGGGTATATGGTGTCAATAGTAATAGCGTCCGCTTGCGAAGATAAATCCCAAATTGCTCTCGGACGAAATTGTGCATATGTGCGGGAAGCCATCGAGAAAGGGGAGAGGGAAATGCGGCAGGGAAACGTTTTACGACTCGGTGTATTTATATGAGAGGGCCACTTTATCTTGAGAGATCTCCCGTGTCTTTTCTCGCGGTTCACGCGCCTATGCCGGCAATTATTTTATCACCTGGGTCAAATTCAATGCTGTTAATTAGGGCTGTCACTCGGAAATTGCGAGGAATTTCGTATCTACATCTCACATCCTCACGTTTTCTGCTATTTTAAAAATGCAAGATTAATGTGCGAATTGTAGATGTTCTTTCGTCCCGAGATGGATTATATTTTGAAAGTTACACCCACAGGTTAGCCTTTATAATTTAAGAAAGGAGATATCACAGAGGTAATGAGAGACAATTATGAACTACACGGATGTCCATAAATATTTGCCATCCGATTACATTATAATACATACTCATGGCAGGTGAACGCTTTTTAAAAGAGGATGTAGATATCATACGACGTCGACGCAGTGCTAAAAAAAGTGCATTTCACGGAGGTGACTGAAGCATTTATTTTATCCCCCCTACGACTCTGGATCTTCGAATATTGGCAACCTAAAATCTTCGCCGGACATTGCGGAGACCGTAGGCTTCTTAATGGAGGGTTATAAGCTTAAAACTCGGAGATATGTTAATAAGTTAGTTATTTTGTGGTTTAAATACGTCCGTGCTTAAAACATCGCGATTCCAACACATGGATAAAAAATGAATATTAAGGAATACTGTATTAAAAACTTCACGAAATGGGCACAATATATCCTCTTCACCTCGTAGTTCGGTGTAGATATCGTAGAAACGCGATACCGGAACCTACTACAATGTATTTGGTTCTTGAAAATGCACTGTATTTGTTCTAAAAAATTTGAACGACTTCTTTGGATTCACGACATTGTCTTAAAAAAGAATGACTAAAAGCACTTTCACTTCAACACTATAAAAAAAAAGCCCAACTTCCAAGATAAAAATTGTTTCTTGCGCTCTAACCATGGTTTTTTTTAGAACGTCACAAGAATATTAACTTTGTTCCTGCGATCCACCCGTAGCTCATTTCAGTCTCTTCGATGAACGAACGTACTCATTAGGAAATACGTATCACGCACAGAAATCCGCTTTTGTTATTGCCCAAAGCTACTTGTATATCGTCTTTAATCGCCAGGAGTCGAAGCACTCATAGCTCAATAGCTGAATAGCTCACAGAGCGAAAGACATTTTCCTTCCACAGCAAAAGGCTTTCTCGTCGGATTATACATTCCTGAAGTCCTCAATGATAGGTTAATTCCTTCGTATTATCCTATATTTTGAAATATTTTACGCACATTTCTCCCAGCACTACCTCACTGGAGTGATTCTATGAAAAAATAGTGAATATTAATGCAAACATTCATGAGGTCACCACACAATCTACCATCTAATATGTGTTTATTTAGTCAACTCTTTTTCCAACTAATATGAAAGAATTATGATGATATTGAAGCCATTAATTATGATATAAAACTATCCACCAAGTTAATTTACTCCCGTTAAAAGATCTTACTTCAGCTACGACAGGCCATAAATGCTGAAAACTTTGAAGGAGTGGCATGTAATGACCAATCTGAAGATATATATATATATATATATAAGGCACTTCCTCAGAGGCCTGAGAGGGGAGCTCCGGAGAGGAGGAGGAAAGATAGGGGAGGACTGGAATGGCGAAGAAGGGGTGATCGAGCGTAGGGGAGAGAGGAGTGACCCGAGGGAGAGGGGGGGAGAAAACGGTCGCCAGAAAGCACCTGGCGCCTCAGTCTCCTCCCGTCTCTTGGCTTCCAGACGCCGTCGCTTGAGTTAATTACATTGCGAGAGTAATTACATTTCGAAGAACTTATCACGAGGGTGGCTATATACACGATACATTTTGTTCTCCTTTGGGATTTTAATAGGCCATTATTAAGCTACGATGAATATGTATATTATACTAAGCGGATGAAATAGATACCTATCATTATCGCTCAGAGGTTTGAGGGAGTTTTGAATCCGTTGTCAGCTTATAAATGTCGATTCCACTCACCATTTGAATTTTATTCTAGAAATTATACCCTTGCTATGTAAAATTTTTCTGATTGCTAGCATTCTACGATTCTACTCTCATGAATAAAGAGATATAATTTGGCCAATTATTATCCGGGTTTTTTCCACAAAATATCTCCCTTGCCCGCATGAAGCTCAACCGATACAGACTGAAATGGATCGCTTCATTTGTTCACGTGAAACTGAGCAATGTAATTAGATTGAAATGCTTTTTGTAAAAAAAAATGGGTATGATTCTAACAATCAATTCAATGATGAGGAAATGAAAACCACATCCAACAAGCTGAAGGTTTTTTTTCTATTTAATACAAATTTTTTCTTTACACTACAGTATAAAACAGAAAGAAAATTCCAGAAGTGAGGGCCAGGCATTAAATTTGAGAAGGAGTGAACTGGCGATAACAATACAAAGAAAATACCACCTCGATGACTTTTGTCAAATTGTGTGTTTAATGTCTCATTCTAGAATCGAAATATCGATGTTCAAATTAAAAGGAAAAATGAATCCATAAGAGTTGGTCATTAACCTTTTAAATCATTTTTCCTGAACCTACCTTTTCAGTTTATTGTCGTTTGGCGAAGGCAGTAGAATAAAATATGGAGATGGATGTTTGAAAAGAGAGGAGTGGAGAAAAAAAGCAACGTATTTATGACATTTCTGTTTACAGACAGTCAAATGTTGGTCGTCAGATTGATGACAGTGGAATCTGGGCTCAAAAATCTCTCGAGACCCAAGCCCTTCGCAGCCGTGCCGTCTCAGAGAACGCGTTTACAATACAATAAATATCTCAAAAACACACTAAGTAGGTATGTGTGGCAGGGGGTAGCTTGAATTTAATCTTGTATACAACATTCTAAATACAAAACCAAGATATACTGAGCCATCCGTCTCAAGGTTGAGGGACGGGGACTCTCAGAAAAATAAATGCACCCGCGTTGAATAGATGTTTGCTTCTAATGATAATTCAATTTGAGATGAACTTATGATGTATCATAAAAAATATGCTCATGATCTTTTTTCGAGACGCATCGAATTAGAAAATTTTAACGAAAAATTTAGCAGAATTCGGCATAGTCCTACAACTGACTTCATTACGTTTGATAGCGCGATTAGATCCAATTGCTTCCCAGAGAAGATGCGCTCACGGCACTATTTTTACCTGTGACTTCTCCCTCCCAAATCCAAACCTCTCCTCCGTCTCCGCTGCTTGGACCCCTATTTCGTCTCCGTTCCTCGCGCCCATATTTCTTCTCGGTTTTGACTTTCCTCGCCCGTGGCTCTCCCTCTCCCCATTCCTTATGCATGCCACTCCTATATTCCCTCCCCTTTGTCTTCTTTTTATACGAATCCCTCCCTCTCCCCTCGCATCTCTCCCTAACTCCTTCATCCAACTTCTCTTTCCAACGAAACCCTCTCTTTCACTTCCCTGTTTTACTTCCTGCCGGCCATCGTGACTACTACATTTTATCCACTTTATGTAACTGAAGAATTTCTTACACGTTTACTCTATTTCCCTCATTAAATAGTGGCGTAGTTCAAATAATTTGATTTTTCCACCGGAGAAATCGGCATATTTCCGAAGGTGGAACATATTAAAGCAGGTATTTCAATGGACGTAGCGTATAATGGCTGAAATAAAAATCAAACTCTGATTCACTCACGGAGTGAGACAAAATCATTTTTCCCACTGGAGGAAGGATTTCAATGTCACTCATCTGAATATCACTATTGGAAAGAATACGAAAATGAAAAGTCCTGTCACGACCTTCTATCCTCTTATTCTTACAGTATAATTGAGTGTTTTGTCATCAATAACTTTTAATTTTAGCATTCATATAAATCAGATTCTCAATCCGCATTGGTCGATACTCGTCACTGTCATTACTACAAAAAGGAATTCCGAAGCTCGATTCTAGAAGAACGGGGCCGAAAATTATTTCAGAATTCACCACGCATTGGCATGAAATCATTGCTAATTTATCAAATTAAATATACTATGAGTAGGAAATCATATCAGTAAGTCATGTAACTGAAATTAGTATAATTATCCTGATTCGTTCAGATTCAACCAACGTTTTGAGTTTAAAATACCTTACTTCGCCGATATTAAATAAAAATTCTAACAATGGAAGCATTTTCATGTTCCCTCTCCATGTTCATTCTCCCTATTGAATGAAACATCACTAGGTATACCTTGCCGCATTGTGATAGTTACATACAAGAAGGTGTACAACCAGAGGAAGGGAATGGTTTAGGAAGTCACACAATTTAAATCGATGGAGGCCCACGTTATGTGTCCTATCATTTGGCTTTTTATAAAGAATTGCATTGCCCACGAAGGAGAAATAATTCGTAACAATTTTCTGCCGATCGAAACTTTCAGCGTTCAGGCCAAAAAGGCTTCAATGTCATCAAGATTTCAACGAGTTCCAATTCGCATCGAGGATTTTCATAGCCGTTTCCGACCATATTTTTCTCGGGGAGGTTCTCAACACCTCATGTCTTCATTCCTCTTCTTCACCCTCAAACAATCTTATAGGATCTCTCTCTCTCCTTTCCTCCTGACCTGCTATTCATCACCCAGGCCATCCCTAAAAGCCCTCCCTTTAAGAGTTTCTCGACGGAATACGCGCACCTATTCTGACTGCTATTTATCCCGCCAACTATCCCTCGCACACTGCTCCCTCACTCCTCTATACCCGTTCATCCGTTGTTAACTCTCCCTTCGCGACTAACTTTTCCTCTCTCCCTCCCTCGCTTCCCCGAAAACAAGAATCTCTTTTTCTTAGCAATCTAGCCGTCAACACCACGGGTCTCATCCCCCGAAAATCCTTATTCCGAAAACGACACCTTCCCGGCTATTTCCTCCCTCCTCCCCAATCTATCTCTCACCGTCCTCACCCCCTCCACGTGGACCCTCCCCCACTTCAACCCCCGTCCGCATCTTTCGTTCACACTCCTCCTTCCCCGTTCCACCTCACGTCCCCGCCTGCCACCCGGCCTGTCACCATCCTACCTCGTATTTCTCGCGCCGACGCCCGGTTGCTACGCCTCTCCTTATATCTTCTCTCCTCTCTCTCTCTTTGCGATGGTCTCATTTTTCCTTCTCGTTCCTCCTCCAACCCGCCTCTACTTCGCCGTCCCCTTTAACCCCCACACGACTGGTCCACTAGCAAAGTCTCAATCTTAATCGTAGCCGCGGCGCCCATACGGATAAAAGATATGATACTGATTGATGAGCTCGGTGGAATACAGCGGTAGTAAGGAAAAAAAATGATTTAGTATAGAATCCGTTAGAAACAAGTAAAAGATGATAAACAAAAAAAAAAACGGGAATAGAGATGTAGAGGAACGGGCGAAGAGAAATAACTGACCAACCTCCATGCAATCCCGATTTCAAGGTATCATTTCAAGAACTCGAGGGCGAATGCTTAAAGACAGTGAGAGAAAGGGCATCTACTCAGTACTCTGGATGGTGTGTGGTACGGTGGACATAAACATGCGTATTTAGTGAGGTGTCATTTAAATTAACTTCAAGGACCCAAGAAAAGAAGCAATAAAGTGCATGGGAACAAGTAAAAAAAACTGTAAAATTGTTACTGAAAACTTGTGCTGATTTTTACATATGGAGTGTGTGCAAAATAGTATCTATATGTCGAATACATTCACTCATAACAAAACCTGCTAACTGTCAAGAGCTCTATCCAATAGTAAGGAAGGGTGGAAATAATGATGAGATCACCAAAGTCCCTACGGTTCCCAGACCCATTCCTCTAAAATTTCAAGAGATCGGTATTTAAGATAAAACAATTATAACTGCAGCATTTGAAAGCTGTTATGCATTAAAAAGCATATAAGGTTTACAAGATTTGGAGTATCAGAAATTATCTCTCGTATTTTACCATGGATGTCTCCAAAATAGTGGTGAATCGATAGAAATCTATCTCAACGTTTGTGTGAGCTGACCAAACCAAGGGTTTACAAAAATGATTTGGGTGATACTCAAAACAAAATTTGCATCAGAGTTGAATTAAAAAAATGTTCATCTCTTCTGTGGAAATTAATTGAAAATAAATAACGTTGTTGTTTTGTTGTTGTTGGTTGTGCGAACGCTGTAAATTGGTCAATGGCACGGGATTAATTTCTACTTAAGCCACTTGCTTGAATGTCACCCATTTGTGCTGCTATCTTTTAAGGTGGAATTTTCAAATGGATAGAGAATCGCTAATGGCTGGTGTGGGTTCTGTATTTTGGTTCTTACAACCCCCCAACTTTATGTGAAAGGTATTGCAGTTCACGGATCTTGGAGATTTTTATTCATTTACATATTCAAGTGCTCTTGACCTTGCTTATATTTTGGGAAAAAATACATTCGTCTGGCAGGAAAATCAAATTTCGTCCGCGTACCATAAGAGGACATTATAGGAAAAAAATAAGGGATAGGTAGGTGAATAAATGGTAAAATATTATGTAGTGCATGAAGCATATTTTCAAATCAATATCTCATGCAGGATAGGAAGTGAAAATTAATACATTTAAAGAAATAACTGACTAGAAAAAAATATTATTAAACAAGTAATATCGCGGATATCGCCGCTTTCGTTCTCGCGGCTATTTCGTGAACTTTGAGTTATTAAAAATATTATTAATTATATTATATATAATAAAATATATAAATAATATATAAAAATATATTACATGAATATATAGATACTG
Source organism: Platycnemis pennipes (assembly GCA_933228895.1). NCBI lineage: Eukaryota > Metazoa > Arthropoda > Insecta > Odonata > Platycnemididae > Platycnemis > Platycnemis pennipes. The sequence goes on along the minus strand of OW121847.1, from coordinate 141,645,712 downwards.
TTTAGCTTCACTTGTCTCGTGAATGCAAATCGCTTAAGCTGGAGCATTGCAGCTGTTAGTTGCATGTAATGCATGGTGATCTTTTAACCCCTATCACGCACCCTCAGGTTTGTAGGTTATTACGCAGAAGTGGTCGAATGTCTATTCTTTATAGAAGACGTATGTCTGTAATTTTGTCGTTTACCTGAAAGTACGGCATATGTTCCTAAATATATTGAAACCATGTCTGCTTGTGAATCTTACTAGCAATGCATGTCTGGCACGAGTGAAATTTTAATACAATTTATCAAAGACAGCCGTTCAGTTAATATCTAATCATTCGATTTTACGTGAAAAGAATATGCCCAAAGGGTTGTGCGCTGTGCTAGTGATCAGAGGCCCGGGGTTCGAAGGTGGGAGAGGCCTCTGAAGGAGATGAACCTCTGCCACTACCGTGATTCCACTCTGGGAAGTTTGAATACTACATCTACACATCTACATAATACCCTGCAAGCCACCATTAAGGAGTGTGGCAGGGGATGAATTCACACCAAATATGCCTTACATATCATGTATAAAAATATTAGCTATAGTATACTAGTCAGTACTTCACTATTTAAAAAAGATAAAAATCGCAAAGCTAGCATGCAATATGATGCTCTTAGTTGAGTTAGATTAAGGTCCTTCTACACACATCTACATCTACACGACACCCTGCAAGCCACCGCGAGGGTGTGTGGCAGGGGGTGAAGATCACCAAGCATGCAGTATTACACTAATACTTACTACGATTAGTTTGACCCATAATGAGTCAAGCTATAAGTCCTTATACCAGCATGCAACTTAGCTGCTTTGATAACATTGACGTCATTTTCTTCCCGTCCTTGACTGCTTTTAGGGAAGGCAAGGGAGTGGAGGGGGGTTATTGGAAGGTCTCCTCGCACAGATCCTGTCGTAATCGCTCCTATTGGTAGAGTCAGCTGTGTCCCCCCCCCCCCTTTACGATAGGGCGAAGTTGCTTCGCGGGCTCAGTTATGATTGGACGAAGTTGATATACGACTGATGTTGCACCATGCCCACTTTTCCGAAATGGTTAAAAAACATCAGTTTTTCGCCGCTTTAATTCGAGAAATATTTAACGGATCAAAATTAGAAATACGTGTCTTTTTATTTTATACACTCTATCAGATTCGGCAATAAAAAACTATGGTAAACGACCCCATTCGTATTAGTAAATAGTATTTAATAAATCCCTGACCGAACTCGTCGTACCGATGGATTGGAAAGCAATGAATGTAACACCCATTTTTAAATGTGATGATAGGGAGCAGCCATCTAACTACAGACCAAATTCCCTCACATAAATTTCATGCAAAGCTCTGGAACATAATACTGTCAGTTCAATCATGTGGCACCTAGATAGACATAATTCATTGTCCAGCATGGTTTCCGGAAGAGTATATAATGTAAAACTCAACTTGCTCTCTTTTCCCACATATATTTTAGTTTCTGGCGAAATTAATACTCCAGTTGATGCAATATTTCTCGATTTCAAGGTAGCTTTTGACAAGGTGCCTCATAGCAAACTAATTCTTAAATTAAAGTTTTATGAGTCAGACATTGATTTATATATCATAGATAAATGATTTCCAACATGATCGGGCACGAAGTGTTGTTTTAGACGGTGTCAGTTCGGCAATCAATATCTCTAATTTTGTTATTATGGTCCAGTCTACCACGGTGAGTGGGATTTCGGAAATCATTTTTAACTTCATCACTTAAAAATATTTATTTTGGAATTTATTTAAGAGATTAAGTCTAAATTTCAACCGAAGATCTGACAATGATTCCCATTTTAATTCATTTAATAGACTGGTTATGCTAATATAGTTATCGTACAAATCTTACCGATCTTCGCCGCACACGTTCAAGTTCATTATTTAGGCCTATTTCGTATGGATCCCATACACTAGCAGCATAGCATTAGCATACATTGGCATGCAAGGTAGGTACAATATATGTGGATATTGTTATGAACGAACCCTAAAGCATGAAAATAAAAGCATGGGTATTATACGTGAACACGGGACCAGGGGAAGCAGGAGGGAAGGTGGAGAGGGTGGATGCGGGTCTGAGTAAGTTTGATGGTCCAATGGGAAGGGGGGGGAAGGCTCCGCGGGCGGTGGACGTGTGCTCTGCGGAGGGCCGAGGCCGGCTGACCGTCCGCACAGCCGCCGCCGAGGGAGGAATGCACGCACAGGCGCGGCGGTGCGTCGTGCGTGCCGGAACGCAACGCGCCCACCCCTACCCTCGTCACCGCCTCGTTCCCACGTCGCCTTCTCGCGCGTTTGAATTATGCCTAAATATGGGGCGGCAGTGTCAAGGAAGGAGCTTTATTTGTACTTGCACGTTCACCGGAGTGTTGTACTCCCGATAATAGCGACGACCTCAACTTGCACTGCTATGGTAAATGAAAATATTCTCAGTTTGGTTAATTTAAGCTGCCAACTTCATTGTTTCTTTCCAATGGAATTGACGGAGTTTTTACCAGAAAAATCCCGTCAAATCCAGCTCGATTTTGTATCACCACGTATTCTTCACATGCAAATTATATATACCTATCACTTGGATTTTAAAAAAATTGTTCAACAAGTTCTCATAAGTAAATAAATCTTGCAGTTAGAAAAGCAAAATAAAACATTAAAAAATAGATCATTAGATTAAATATTACAGGATTAGTATGTATTAATGGGAGCGAACATAGGGTCGTTAAAATGGAGGAAGGGACAAAGACATCTGTGAGACTCTATTAGATGTGTTCTCCAATAACTCCCTGACACAATTAGCTACAGCACCTAATAGAGGGGACAACACTCTTGATTTACTGGCAACCAATATCCCACAACATGTGACAATGATTGACACGGTTGATGGAATCAGTGACCACAGAGTTATAACTGCAAAACTCTCGCTATCTTTAGATAAAAATTTTAAACAAAAAAGAAAGATTTACATTTTTAAAAGAGCAGACTTTGCTAACTTTAAAATTTATTTAAGAGATTCCTTATCGGATTTCAAAAAGTCTTCCATAAAGGTATGTACCAACGATTCATGGAAGTCGTTCATTAATATCATGCGCTCTGGGATCAACAGATTTATCCCTAGTAAATTCAAAAACGAAAGCACTGAACCTAGGTGGTACAATGCCGAAGTGAGAAAATCCCTGAGACGGCAGCGAATATGTCATGCTAAAATGAAAAGAATTAGTAAACATATGCCCACTGATGAGCGTAATGTAATTATTGAAAATTATAAAATTTCAAAATCCACTGCAAAGACAGCCCTTATGCATTTGCAGAATTCAAAAGAAAAACACTTGGGGAACAATTGAAAGAAAATCCAAAAGTCTTCTGGTCGTACGTAAGGGAAGTGCAAGGCCATAAGTCTGCCGTCCATTCACTTAAAAATGATAGAGGTGAAATGACCACAAACACACTCGACAAAGTTAGCTTGCTAAATTCCTTCTTCCAAACCGTTTTTAACCCACCTTCCGGGGATTCAACTATCGTGTTACCTGACCTCTTTCAGCGGTTGATGAAACCAATTGACATTTCCTGTAATGGTATTGAAAAATTACTTAAAGATATAAGCCCCAACAAATCTCCTGGCCCTGATCAAATTCCCTCCCGCGTATATAGAGAGTTAGCATCCGAAATTTCCCCCTACCTTGAAATAGTATTTAATAAATCCCTGACCGAACACCTCGTACCGATGGACTGGAAAGCAGCCGATGTAACACCCATTTTTAAAAGTGGCGATAGGGAGCAGCCATCTAACTACAGACCTATATCCCTAACATCCATTTCATGCAAGGTCCTAGAACATATAATTGTCAGTTCAGTCATGGGACACCTAGATAGCCAGAATTTGTTGTCCAACTTTCAGCATGGCTTCCGGAAGAGCAGATCGTGTGAAACCCAACTTGCTCTCTTTTCCCACGATATTTTAGTTTCTGGCGAAAATAATATTCCAGTGGATGCTATATTTCTCGACTTCAAGAAGGCTTTTGACAAGGTTTCTCACAGCAAACTAATTTTGAAGTTAAAATCTTATGGGTTAGACAGTAACATTATATCATGGATTAATGATTTTCTGCATGATCGGGTTCAAAGGGTTGTTTTGGACGGTGTTTCCTCACCGGCAATTAAAGTCACTTCGGGTGTCCCACAAGGTAGTGTGATAGGTCCACTCCTATTCCTTTTGTATATTAATGATATCCAAAAGGTGGTAAAAAGTAAGCTTCGTCTATTTGCCGATGACGCAGTAGTGTACAGGGAAATTCTATGCCCGAACGATAAAGAATATTTAAATATTGACCTACAAGCAATTGAAACTTGGTGTGATACATGGCAGTTAGAATTAAACTTTAAGAAATGTCTTGTAATGAATTTTTGGAAAAAGAATAGCTCTCCTCCTACCACTTACAAAATAAGTAATAATGAATTAACAAACGTGGAATCCATTAAATATCTTGGAATAAGACTGACAAACGATCTTTCCTGGGGTAAACACATTCGTGAAATAAAGGGTCAAGCGAATCGCAAACTGGGTTTCATTAAAAGAGTATTGGGTAAATGTGACGATCATGTACGAGAAATCAGCTACTTTTCCCTTGTTAGACCTCATTTGGAATATGCTGCCAGTGTATGGGATCCCTACGAAATCGGTCTAAGTAATGAACTTGAACGTGTGCAGCGAAGATCGGCAAGATTTGTAAAGGGACGATACGATAATTATATTAGCGTAACCAGTCTATTAAATGAATTGAAATGGGAATCATTGTCAGATCGCAGGTTGAAATTTAGACTTAATCTCTTCCACAAATTCCAAGGCAATATTTTCAGTGATGATGTTAAAAATATTTTACGAACCCCAACTTACTATGGCAGACTGGACCATAATCATAAAGTTAGAGAAATTGATTGCCGAACTGACCGATTCAAAATGTCCTTTTTCCCTCGCACAATAAGAGATACGAATAACGGTAAATATGTCCTATCGGAGAGTAGCAATGAATAGCATTGGTAGCTGCATGTTGGTATGAGTACTTAAAGCTAACCCTACTAACAGAATGTTTTTGCATGTTTGCTTTGCAATTTCCTAATCTTTTTTAAATAGTGTAGTTCTGACTACTATATTAATACTATTCCTTTTTTATGCATGATATGTAGTGCATGTTTGGTGAGCAATCACCCCCTGCCACACACCCTTGTGGTGGCTTGCAGGGTATTATGTAGATGTAGATGTAGATGTAAAATCGCATTATGTTCGATACAGCTTCTCACGTTGGATTGTCACCAAGACTGCGTAATTAGTCCACTTCTATTCTTCTTTTGCCAGGTAACGACATTCTATGGGTGGCTAGCAGAGTACTATTCCGATGTAAATAGAGACCAGTGTTGAATTTTTCTTTCGATTGATGCAAAAGGTGCAATAATATTTTCATCTACAAATATCTACGTCTACGTTATACCCTGCGAGCCACCGTGAGGTTGTACGGAAGGGGGAAAAGATCACTAAAACATGTATGTTTTTATGGCAGGTGACAGGCATGTTATGAGTATTAATGAAAGCCTTACATTTAAGTATTATTTTGGCAAAATTGTGACGACACTGACTGCGGGGGTGAAATATTGAGGAACTTCAATTGAATTAGTTACGCCATCACCTACTACTCAATGACACAAAATAAAATGAATTGACTTATTTTCACCTAGAGATTATTTTCCTGCTTGTCAGCTCCTCGGCTACCGGCATTTAAACGTAAACTCTGGCCTATCAAGGCGAGCGAGGCACACAACTTATCGTCCACTACTGAAAAAAACCGTTATAAGAATATCGGCGACTTTTACGACCACCCCGAAGAATTTTTCGCGTGGGCGGTTGGGAGAAAATTTACGGTACACGGGGCAAAGCCCTCCCAACGACTTAAAATGCCAAGGACAGAATTATTCCACTTAGTGGATTCTCCATAAGAGAGTTTATACCGGCATAAATTGAAAATGAAAGGACTCGTAGAACCGCAGGCAGCAGTTCCGAACAAAAGAAGAAAATAAATCCAAGGAGTCAGTGAAAACAACTTTTCAAACGTTTTACGATTTCCCTTGAAATACAAGTTGTTTGCTCAACAAGTTGCTGAGAACAAATTGCCCATCATTTCCCGTGTGGAATGTCATTGCACACGCTAATTTTATATATGGACATAACTATTACATACAAGCACGTAATTTTGCCAAATAAAATATCTATATATATCTACGACATTCCCTGCAAGCCACCTCGAGGGTGTGTGGCAGGGGGTGTATCCACACCAGGAACAATGACACAACAAACAAAGATGAACAACACAAAAAAAACACCACACCTTTTAAGATAATTAGAGAAAAAAAATACCAAATCCCAATCATGCAGGACACACCTACGAATACCATGCATGACTTGAAATCCGACACCAATTTAATAGATCTACATCTACATCTACATAATACCCTGCAAGCCACCACAAGGGTGTGTGGCAGGGGGTGATTGCTCACCAAACATGCACTACATATCATGCATAAAAAAGGAATAGTATTAATATAGTAGTCAGAACTACACTATTTAAAAAAGATAGAAATTGCAAATAAAACATGCAAAAACATTCTGTTAGTAGGGTTAGCTTTAAGTACTCATACCAACATGCAGCTACCAATGCTATTCATTGCTACTCTCCGATAGGACATATTTACCGTTATTCGTATCTCTTATTGTGCGAGGGAAAAAGGACATTTTGAATCGGTCAGTTCGGCAATCAATTTCTCTAACTTTATGATCATGGTCTAGTCTGCCATAGTAAGTTGGGGTTCGTAAAATATTTTTAACATCATCACTGAAAATATTGCCTTGGAATTTGTGGAAGAGATTAAGTCTAAATTTAAACCTGCGTTCTGACAATGATTCCCATTTCAATTCATTTAATAGACTGGTTACGCTAATATAATTATCGTATCGTCCCTTTACAAATCTTGCCGATCTTCGCTGCACACGTTCAAGTTCGATATTTAGACCGATACTCATGCATACAAAAAAAATTAAACCCAGGGAATGCTAAGAGCAATGCATGCGAGTAACACATTGATTTGAACATGCAGGAAATAAAAAATACTATCGTCTTATTCTGAATATGACCTCTATAATTGTTATCGATTTACGTTCTGATCTCAATCTCGAATAGTACGGGAAAAAAATGATATTTTAAATCTGTCCGTCTTGCAACCTATCTCTTTAATTTTATTAGAATTATCGAGCCTACCATAATAAGATGGATACCGCAATATATGACTAACGCTATAAATAAAATGTCCCTCCTTAAATTTTCCCAGATGACTAAGTCTACAATCCAGCCTACGTGGTGACCGATTCCCATCCCAATTCGGCTAACATACCAGACACACTGCTTTCCCTATCGTAACACCGTATGTCGCTGCTCTTCGTTGTACTCGATCTAATTCGTAAATTAAGCTTACTTCATTAATGGTCCCATACACTCGCAGCATATTCTAAGGTGGTCCAACAATTAAAAAATAGCTAAGTTCCGTCACCCTCTCCTCACTTTTCCCTAATATTCTTTTAATAAACCCCAACTTTCTATTTGCTTGACTGCATATTTCCCTGATATGTTTCCCCCATGAAAGATTCTGAGTAAGTGTTACCCCTAAATACTTAACTGATTTCACGTTTACGATTTCCGTACCTTGAATCATATAGTTTCTTTCTATCGAGTTTTTCCTATTCCAAAAATTTACTGTCGCGCACTTTTTTATGCTCAGTTCAAGTTTATATTTATCGCACGACGCCTGAATTGCTACGAGGTACTTGTCTAACGATGCCTTGACTCCCGACCTGCTAATTTCTCTATAAAATTCTGCATCATCTGCGAAAAGCCGAATTCTACTGTTTACTATCACACTGCCGAGGTCATTGATGCATAAAAGAAATAAAAGGGGGCCTATCACACTTCCATGGGGAACACCTGATGTGACACTAACTATATTGGACATGATACCGTCTATAGTAACTCTCTGTTCGCGACCAGCTAAGAATTGATTAATCCAGCATTTTTGCCAGATAGCATAATTTCCGTGTTCCATACAGATGTATTACGAAAATATTCATTTACTACAACTAGATATTAGGGAGACATAATAATATATAAACTTCTTAATTTCTTAATTCTTAAACCATAGCTATAACAAAAATTCTGGTTTTCTCCTATTCGGCCCCCGCCACACACCCTCGCGGTGGCTTGCAGGGTATCGTGTAGATGTGGAAATTTCTTCCTACAGAAATTTTAGGCTGACAACTTATCTCGAGATGTTGAAAAAGTATTTAATTTGTAAAGTTTAAGAATATAATTTAAAAACACTTGGCAAGATAAGTCCATACGTATAAAACAAGAGAGATATTGTAAGAAAGTGAATTTCAAAAGTTAATTTTTTCCTCGTACAATTTATTGAAAGAGATGCGAGATAGGGAATCATAGGGAATACCGGTGAGATAAGGTAGAATTTTGTCATCGTTGGACAAGATGTAAATCATTTTATTATACATTGCAAAACAGTCATTAACATTCACATATTTCATCTACATCTACGCAATACCCTGCAAGCCACCGCGAGGGTGTGTGGCAGGGGGTGAGTATCATAAAACATGCACCATTGTTATGCAAACAAGCTACTACGTAGAAACATGCTAGGATCACACACATAAATGATGTTAGTATCTGCATAGGAATAAAAGGTTTGGTTGTAATAAATGCATAATATTTGTATATGTGCAGTCTCCGATACAGGAGGTAATGACTTCTCATAGAATCTTACATGAATGACTGCTACATGTGCTTAGAATATGAATTGAAATAAGAGATGGACAATGAAACTCGTGTGAGGTGATTAATATAAGCTTAGATTTATAGGCATTGATGCATGCCGTTGTTATTATATCCACTGATCTCAAGGCATCCTTGCGGTGAATTGCTGGATATTGTTTGGATATGTAAATTACCTTGGGAGTTAATTCTCAGAGGAACTAGGATTACAGTAACTCAATAAAATGACTTTAAAAAGCAGATCAGCATTACATATTTCACAAAAATTGAACGCAACATAACAATGAATTAGTGATTTGCAATGCCTTTCGGAACTTATAAGATGCTGATTTACTTATGGAATTTCGTGCAAAGAGAAGGTCCGCAGTATGAATAAATGAGATTCAATTTGCCACTGGCATGATAAATAGTGGTATCTCTTCCATTCATCATTCTTGAGTTCAATATCATATTTGACAATTCTATTTCTTCACATCCGAGAAATATGTGAGTGAACTTTACTGCTATAATTTTACTATTTTTACTGCTTCAGATATCAGAAGAAATGTTGGAGTACTTGGGAAATGTGATGAAAAGACAAAAGAGCGATGCTACATTTCACTAGCTAGGTCCCACCTTGAGCATGTAGCCAGTGTATAGGATCCGAATTAATTAGGTTTGGTCAGAGAGATAGTTTGCAGCGCAGAGCAGCTAGGTTCGTTAAAGGGTGTTACGATAGGTTGAGTAGTGTATCAGAAATAATGCAAGAATTAGGGTGGGAATCATTATCAGAGAGTAGGTTAAAGTACAGATTAAATCTATTAGAGAAATTTCAATCGGATACCTTTACTGAAGATGTTAGGCACATATTAAAAACACCAGCGTACTATACTAGATTCGACCAGCCAAATAAGATTAGAGAGATAGATTGTCGTACCGATAGATTCAAAATGGCATTTTTCCCCCGTAGTATAAGAGTACAGAATAGACAGCGTAGCAAAGGGATAGGTAGGGGAAATATTTTAGAGTATTCTGTAGTGTATGATGTATGCATTAACCCCTTAAATACTATAGATACTAACAATCAAGTTGCATGAGACAATATAGTTGCTAGTTTGCATGTTATTAGTGCATGCTTGGTGATCTTCACCCCCTGCCACACACCCTCGAGGTGGCTTGCAGGGTATCGTGTAGATGTAGATGTAGATGAATATGGTCAGAGTAGTCTATAGTGCATGATTCCTCTAATAACAACCAATAATCTCTCTCTTATTATGAAGATACTAAACATTTAGCTTCTTATGACTCTATTATCTAGCATGGTTCTATTAAATATCCTAGTTGCATGTCGATTGTGCATGTTCGGTGATCTTAACTCCCTACCACACACCCTCTTGGTGGCTCCCAGGGTAAGATGTGATGTAGCAAAAAAATTAGTGTAATATATAGCTAACATTTCAGGTGTCTCTGAACTGAATTTCTACTATTTTTCTTCGGGTGTTAACATTGTACGTCTCATTTGAATGTACGGAGCAGTATTTTTTGCCTTCCTACATTGTAAGTACACGTTTCTACAGCCTAATTGCATGTTTGTTGAGAATTCACCCCCTGCCACACAACTTTGTGGTGGCTTGCAGGGTTTTATGTAGATGTAAAAGAGTAAAATTATTCTCTCTGATTGATATTGCATGCATCAAACCCTTTCACTCACCCTTTCGGTGGCTTTCTGGGTATTTAATAGTGTAGATCAGAGGTAAAAGTAGAGGTTACATCAGTACTAGGGTTGCATTCCAAGGTGAAAGGGCCTGAATGTGAAAGAGAATATATTTATTTGGTTCCCATGGCCACATGTTCCCCTCGGAAGGAGGTAACTGGGGTAACCATCGCCGCATTCCGGCCTCACTCTCCTCTCAAGCCCTCCCGACTTTCCTCAAACGCGGCCACACGTGACTCCCCTCCCAAAGAATGGATTCCGGAGGGCTGACTCTCCCTCGTCGGCCACGCACATACTATCACCGCGTGAAGTTTGCCGGGCGGAGAGTGGGTGGAGGGACGGCGGGTTAGGGAAGCTTGTCTATTTGTTTAAACTTTGACACAGCGCTCCGCGGGAGGTGGAAGGACGGAGAGAGGGGAGGAGGTGAGTTCCTACCCCTTGCTGACTGCGGGGGAGGAGTCCACATGGTCGAGGAGGAAGGGCTTTTACTTTCTTTTTGACCAAGGCCCTCATGAGCAAAGGGGACAAGAGTGGAGAGCTAAAGGGGCTAGCAGTGCTGTAGCAGCTTGTGACCCCACTCTCTCTCCTTCTCTCCTTTCCCCACCCCGAGCCTTTTGCCCTTCGCCTTCCCTAGCCCATTGTCTGCATGAAGGATGGGTTTTAAGAGGACAGTGGTTATTCTTTCACTCCAAGGCTGCTATCCTTTTTAGCTATTTCTGTCCTGCGTCGACTTATCGCAACTGTGCGCGAGTGTAAGTTAATTGGTGTTTAGCCGTTAAAATCCCCTGGATTAGCTTGAGTGAAGCCAGGATCGGAGTTTGAGAGGGCGAACGGTGTATTTTCCGGTGTGAGGATGTAAGCCGTAGGTAACTCCACTTGCCCATTAGAGCTAATCGCCGTTTGGGCCCAGAGTGAAGTACGGTAACGTCTTTCCCACTGGTCTCCCACATCGCTGCCGTACGGGCAGCCACCTGAAGTTTGCAAGCCCCTAGCTTATTGTTCCTGAGTGAATATTTAAATTATTAGTCTATTTATGCCAATTCATTTGGTGGAATGCAACTCCTTCGCGCAGAGGAAGAGACCTGCATTATCTACATGTACATGATACCCTGCATACCACAGCAAGCACTTAAACCACAGTTTATTCAGCAGCGTCTGATTATTTGAGAATAACACCGTAACATAAAGAGAAGTAAAACATAGTGTGAATTATATAGTACAAGCTCATGATTTGGCTATTTAGCAGACCTTATAGTAGCATGTTTGCATGTTTATAGTGCAAACTTGGTGATCTTCAAATCCTGCCACACACCATTGCGGTGGCTTGCAGGGTATCGCGTAGATGTAGATATATCGATCTGGGGCATTGGTTGCTGAAATTGGTCTGGTATGTTTTCTACATCTACATCTGCAGGATACCCTGCAATCCACCGCGATTTCGTGAAAACTACGCTTAGATTAATTAAAAAGGCTATAAATAAATAATCAAACAAATTAGCCTAATCTAAACTGGAAGTTTCTATTTCGCCCCTATCGTTTTTCAAGGAACTAACCGTTGACTTTTTACTTCCCTCTACTTCCCTAACACATGACCATTATGCTTTCGGATTTCCCTCGACTACAAGTATTTTTTTCTTGAATTCACCAAACGCTTTTCTAATCGTCGTCTTCGCGCCTTTTTTTTACAAATTTTATAGTGTTCGTCAACATTTATTAGATCGCTATTAGCTATTTTTTTTTCATTTTTCTTAGTTTAGTGGACTAACTCGTTTGCGTTTAAAACATTTTCTAACATCCGCGTTGTAGGTTTTCAGGCCCTCTAGTTTAGAAAACTAGGTTTTTAGACCCTCGCGGTCCATCAAGGATGGCAACGCAAGGGAGACAGAGCAACAAAGAAGGCACGACCAATGATGAACCTCATTGCAGCGCTGAAGCTGCGCTTGGCGGTAAATACAGTATAATTTAATCCTGCCGCAAGAACAGCGGTGATATTCACATTAATTGCCATGTAAAAAAATTCAACGAAAGAAAGAGCCGCGACCAAAGATGAACCTCATTGCAGCGCTAAAGCCCCGCTTGTGTACGGACGCCAAAGGTCCGTGGTTCGATTCCCAGTCCAGTTGATGCGATATTTTTAGAGTTTTTAAGATATTGGGCGAATTTCATCATAATAAATTAATCCTAAAGTAATAAAGTTTTTGTATAAATAAGGAAGTGATATTTTGGATAAAAGAATTCTTAGGAGAGAGTAGATGGTTGTTATAGGTTGTGTCATGTCCCTACGCTACCCAGGATCCCTGGGTAGCGCAGCCACTTCGCAGACCGTAGTGGTCTGCGCAGTGGCCCGGATAGCCAAAGGTCCAGTGTTCCATTCCCAGTCCAGGTGAATTTTTCTCATGGCAAGTAATGTGTTTACTCTTATCGCTTGTTGTAAAGGGCGTCGGAAGACAGGCGTCTGTTCTTCTGTCTATTCCTCAGGTCTTAAGGAGTTTTATCCGAAGAGTGAAAGTCAAGTAATTTGTAACAAGGAGAGTTGGATCAGGGGATAGTGCAGGGTTCTCAATGTGAACATTCTTAGATTGAAACTAACTCTCGCCTTTTCCTTCATTGGACACAAAACCTCTTCACAAAGTTAACTTGCTAAACTCCTTTTTGCAAACCGATTTTAACCCACCTTCCGGCGATTCAACTGTCGTCTTACCTGACCTCTTTCAGCGGCTGATGCAACCAATTGAAATTTCCTGTAATGGTATTGAAAAGTTACTCAAAGATATAAGCCCCAACAAATCTCCTGTCCCTGATCAAATTGCTTCCCGCGTGTATAGAGAGTTAGCTTCCGGAATTTCTTCCTACCTTGAAATTGTATTTAATAAATCCCTCACCGAACACGTCGTACCGATGGACTGGAAAGTAGCCGATGTAACACACATTTTTAAAAGTGGTGATATGGAGCTGCCATCTAACTACAGACCTATATCCCACACATACATTTCATGCCAGGTCCTAAAACATATGTCAGATCAGTAATGGGACAACCAAGATAGCCAGAATTTGTTGTCCAATTTTCAAAATGGCATCCGGAAGAACAGATCATGTGAAACTCAACTTGCTCTCTTTTCCCACGATATTTTAGTTTCTGGCGAAAATAATATTCCAGGGGATGCTGTTTTTCTCGATTTCAAAAAAGCTTTTGACAAGGTGTTTCATAGTAAACTAATTTTGAAATTAAAATCTTATGGGCTAGACAGTAACATTATATCATGGATAAGTGATTTTCTACATGATCGGGTTCAAAGGGTTGTTTTGGACGGTGTTACCTCACCGGCAATTAAATTCACTTCGGGTGTCCCACAAGGTTGTGTGATAGGTCCACTCCTGTTCCTTCTGTACATTAATGATATCGATAAGGTGATAAAAAGTAAGCTTCGCCTATTTGCCGATGACGCAGTTGTGTATAGGGAAATTCTAAGCGCAAACGATAAAGAATATTTAAGTGATGACCTACAAGCAATTGAAAATTGGTGTGATACATAGCAGGTAGAATTAATTTTAAAAAATGTGTAGTAATGAATTTTTGGAAAAAGAATAGCTCTCCTCATAGCACATACAACATAGGTAATAACGAAATTACAAACGTGGAATCCATTCAATATCTTGGAATAAGATTGACACATCATCTTTCCTGGGGTATACACATTCGTGAAATAATGGGTCAAGCTAATCGTAAACTGGGATTCATCAAAAGAGTACTGGGTATATGTGACGGTCATGTACGAGAAATCAGCTACTTTTCCCTTGTAAGGCCTCATTTGGAATATGCTGCCAGTGTATGGGATCCCTACGAAATTGGTCTAAATAACGAACATCTACATCTACATCTACACGATACCCTGCAAGCCACCGCGAGGGTGTGTGGCAGGGGGTGAAGATCACCAAGCATGCACTACTAACATGCAAGCAAGCAACTAAAGGGTCTCATGCAACTAGATTGTTAGTATCTATAGTATTTGAGGGGTTAATACATGCATCATGCACTATAGAATACTCTAAAATATTTCCTCTACCTATCCCTTTCCTATGCTGCCTATTCTGTTCTCTTATAGTACGGGGGAAAAATGCCATTTTGAATCTATCTGTACGACAATCTATCTCTCTAATCTTATTTATCTGGTCGAATCTAGCATAATACGCTGGTGTTTTTAATATGTGCCTAACATCTTCAGTAAAGCTATCCGATTGAAATTTCTCCAATAGATTTAATCTGGACTTTAACCTACGCTCTGATAATGATTCCCACCCTAATTCTTGTATTAATTCTGATACACTACTCAACCTATCGTAACACCTTTTGACGAACCTAGCTGCTCTACGCTGCACACTGTCTAGTTCTCTCATCAAACCTAATTCATTAGGATCCCATACACTGGCTGCATACTCAAGGTGGGGCCTAACTAGTGAAAAGTAGCATCGCTCTTTTGTCTTCTCATCACATTTCCCAAGTACTCTTTTTATAAATCCTAGCTTTCTCTTCGCTCGGCCGCATATTTCCCGTATGTGTCTTCCCCACGATAAATCTTTAGTGATTGTCACACCTAAATATCTTACGGTTTCAACGTTTTCGATCTTCGTGTTATTAATTCTATAGGATCGCTCTATCGAATTTTTCCTCCTCCAAAAATTGATAGCTACACACTTTTTAAGGTTGAGTTCTAACTGCCATTTGTCGCACCACTCTTGAATTGCATCTAAATCCTTGCTAAGTGATTTCGTGTTCTCTTCGTTTGATATACCCCTGTACACCACCGCATCGTCTGCAAAAAGTCTAAGGTTACTACTAACTACGGTACCCAAATCGTTTATGTATAAAAGAAATAGAAGCGGACCTACTACGCTACCCTGGGGAACTCCCGATGTGACTTCGATTGTGTCCGACATGATACTATCTATGACAACCCTCTGCTCTCGCCCACTTAAGAATTCTTTTACCCAACATACAACGTCTTTATTTATACCAAAACTCTCTAACTTCAAGATTAATTTGTCATGAGGAACTTTATCGAAGGCCTTTTTAAAATCTAAAAATATCGCATCAACCTCAGTACTGCTTTCGCCGTGGACTAAAATATCGTGTACGAATAAAGCTAATTGTGTCTCGCAGGATCTACCTTTCCGGAACCCATGCTGGCTGTTTATGAGTAATCCCTGACTATCCAAATGCCCCATGATCGAACTGACTACTATGTGCTCAAATATCTTACAAGAGATTGAAGTGAGTGAAATGGGTCTGTAGTTACTAGGTTCTTCCCTATCACCGCTTTTAAATATAGGTGTAATGTTAGCTACTTTCCAATCCTTGGGTACTGTGTGGTTCTTTAGTGTTTTATTGAATATTATTTCTAGATAGGGGGCTATTTCAGAAGCTAATGTTTTATATATTCTGGAAGGAATTTGATCGGGACCTGGTGATTTGTTTTTACTTATGCTTTTTAACTGCTGCTCTATTCCGCGACATGAAATGTTTATTTCGGGCATTTGCTCACTGAAAGTGTTCGGCGGTGGTTCCACTGCGTTTTGTGACGATGAGTTGAATACACTTTGGAAGAAGGTGTTTAAAGTATTGGCTTTTTCTACACTGCTGGTGACTCTGATTCCTTTATCATTTTTAAGTGTGTGCACTCTGGACTTATTTCCCTGGAGCTCTCTCACATATGACCAAAACGCTTTAGGATTGCTATCTAAATATTCTCCTAACATCTTGCTCTTGAAATGTGATAACGCTTGCCGACATGATTTTCTTGCTAATGCTCTCGATTTTTTATAGTTTTGAACTAGCTCATTTTTTTCCTCTACCGATAGACCCCGTCCTGCATTTTTCATCTTAGCGTGGCATACCCTTTGTCGCTTTAGTGATTTCCTAACCTCCGCGTTATACCACCTTGGCTCTGTATTATCACTAATATATTTACTTGGTATGTATTTATGAACTGCGTTACGGGTGACCTCAAGAAATTCTCTCCACGAATCCTCTGTATTTAATCCTTTGCTTTGTTCGCTGAATACATTAAACGCTTCCCTTAATTCCTCTTTCATACCGTCGTAATTTGCCTTGCCAAATAAGTATACCCTCCTCCTTGGTTTATAATGTCTTTCAACGCCTACAATAAATTTCGCATGCACTATTTTATGGTCACTAATTCCTGTGTCTGTAACTGTATTTAGAACTCTCTCGGGTATATTTGTTGCTAATAAGTCTAGAATGTTGTTTCCCCTGGTCGGCTCTGTTACTAGCTGTTGTAAAGAATGTGTCGTAAAGGTGTTCAACAGTGATTCGCAATGTTCCTTATCCTTACCTCCTGTAATGAAACTACACGTATTCCAGTCTATCGAGGGGAGATTGAAATCTCCGCCTACTATTATTCCTCTATCATTCTTCCCAGAAAGTAATGTACGTATCTCTGACTCTAGCTCTATTATAGAATTGACGTCTGCGTCCGGTGGCCTGTAATATGCACCTACATATATCTTTTTTGCGTTACTACTTTTACTTTTAACGGAACACCAAATACTTTCTACATTTCGCTCTGAAATAAGTTCTCTTCTACTGACATACGGGTCCTTCACAGCTATAAATACTCCTCCTCCGTTCCTGCTTACTCTATCCTTTCTGTATACGGTAAAACACTTTGGAAATACTTCATGATCTGATATGTCCTTCGAAAGCCAGCTTTCTGTACCTACGATTATATCTGCATTAGTACTCTTAATGAGGTGGTGAAATTCGAACTTGAACGTGTGCAGCGAAGATCGGCAAGATTTGTAAAGGGCCGGTATGATAACCTTATTAGCGTAACCAGTCTGTTAAATGAATTAAATTGGGAATCATTGTCAAATCGCAGGTTGAAATTTAGACTTATTTTCTTAAACAAATTCCAAGACCATATTTTCAGTGATAATGTTACAAATATTTTGCGGACCCCAACTTGCTATGGTAGACTGGACCATAATCACAAAATTAGAGAAATTGATTGCCGAATCGACAGATTCAAAATGTCCTTCCCCGTGCATTTAGGGATGTGAATAGTGGTAAATATGTCTAATACGAGTGAATCAATCCATAACATAGGTAGTTGCATGTTGATATAAGGACTTGAAGGTAACCCAACTAGCAGCAGGTTTTTGGATGCTTACTTTGCTACTTTTATCTTTTTTTAAATGATGAAGTTTAGAACATCATATAAATACCAATTCTTTTTTATGAATGATTTGCAGTGCATGTTTTGTGAGAATGCACCCACTGCCACACACCTTTATGGTAGCTTGCAGGGTATTATGTAGATGTAGATGTCGGACGCAATCTATGTCACATCGGGAGATACCCAGGGTAGCGTGATAGGTCCTACAGGCTTCTGTTTCTTTTATGCATAAATGAATTGGGTACCGTAGTTAATGGTAAGCTAAGTCTTTTTGCAGACGATGCGGTAGGGTACAGGAGTACCGATGAGATATATGGAACAGACTGCGAAGGATGTAAGAGAGAGGAGTTACGTCACTATGACGAGGTTGGCCGATCCACTCGATCGTCCACTCGAAGAATCAAGTGGACGGCTGCATCATAACACTGTAAAAAGTAGATCTGATTTTAAGGTACAAAAGCGATCTGAATTTCAGATGCAACAATTTTAAGACAGGGTATGTTGAATTTCAGCAGTAATATCTTGTCTAAAAATAAGGCAGGTGAACAACTGAAAATCAGACCATCCAGAATCCTGCTTCCTCTGCTTCCTGCTTAACTGCTCCTGTACATACCATCCAATTTCCTGCCTCTTCCGCACCTTGCATCCGTGTTCCTGCCTTCAACCAGACAGCGCTTAAATTCAGATCGCACTGAAAATCAGATCAACTTTTTACAGTGAACAATCCTAGGATTGTTGACCCATGATGATGATTACTTGCTAAATAGAATTTAATAGACCATATTTTTATTTCCAATTTCAATAAGCGAATATAGCAATTCCTTTAGAACTAAGGAACTCGCATAGTGGGAAAATGTGATGCAACATTTGCCTCTTTAAACATGTTCATTCACCTGTAGTTCTAATAATTTCCACTTTTTACCCTAAGCAAACCTTTCTGGAGTGAATATTTTGAATTTTACGCCACTGAATGCCTGAAAAATCACAGAATGACTCCGAGAGCCATAGATTAGCTCACTAAGTTTAGTAAGTGTTCATCGACGATCATCCCGGTTCAGCCCTGGGAGGGGTGGAGGGAAAAGGTTGTGGGAGAGGTCCTCGCTGCCTCCCATGCCCTCGCCAAGAGTGAATAGTATAGCATTTCGGACACGCACGGAAGAGCTATCGGTGGAGAGTCACTCGCATTGTAATGTCGCGCTCAAACAGGTGTCCTCGGGGGCGATGCTCCTCTTTCCACGGAAACGTCATCCCGCCACTTCGCGCCGGACACGAAACGCGGGCGAATCGATCTCTCGAATGTGAATAGGTACACACGCACACGTGAGCGTTTACCAGCGATTCCTAAAACTCACGAGATCGGGAGGAGGCGACATTTGTGAGGAGAAGGAAGAAAGACGGGAGGTGCGGCAGGCGACCTCTCGACTGAGGGCGAAACGCGCGCTGTGTGAGGGGAGGAGGGAGGGTCGGGAATGAGCCGGATAGGAAGGCCATTGAAGGCCCCCTACGGATTCGAATGCTTCCACATCGCCCACGATATGGCGACTCAAGAAAGAGCCCCCTCTCCGTCTCCCCATCCTTATCTCTCCTCTCTTCCTTGATCATTTATCGTTGGGAGTTGGATCAGGGGTTAAGTACATGGTTTTCAATGTGAACATTCTTAGATCGAGACTAGGTACATATTTCCCTTTCTTTTTCCATCGCAGTTTTATTGTACGACCGTCCCTGATTATAAATATTTTTAAAATGTTTATCCAAAATACATTTCACCAAGAAGAGTTGGGTCAGGGGTAAAGTGCAAAGTTAACAGTGTGAACATTCTTAGATCAAAATTACCTCTCTCCATTTCTTTTTTATTAGCGTAACCAGTCTATTAAATGAATTAAATTGGGAATCATTATCAGATCGCAGGTTGAAATTTAGACTTAATCTCTTAAACAAATTCCAAGACTATATTTTCAGTGATGATGTTAAAAATATTTTGCGAACCCCAACTTACTATGGTAGACTGGACCAAAATCACATAATTAGAGAAATTGATTGCCAAACTTACAGATTCAATATGTCCTTTTTTCCTCGTACAATTAGGGATATGAATAACAGTAAATATATCCAATACGAGTGTAGTAATGGATAACATTGATAGCTGCATGTTGGTATAAGGACTTGAAGGTAACCCAACTAACAGCACGTTTTTGCATGTTTGATTTGCTCTTTTTTTAAATAGTGAAGTTTAGAACTGTATATAAATACTAATGCTTTTTATGCATGATAAGTAGTGCATGTTTGGTGAGAATTCACCCCCTGAAACACACCTTTATGGTGGCTTGCAGGGTATCATGTAGATGTATCATTCCACATCCCCCTCCCTCCCTTTTCGAACGGGAGAATGAGGTGGGGAGAATGGAGAGTACGGGGAAGGAAGAGGGAGGGGGCGAAAATATAGGGGGAGGTGGGGCGGGAGTGTTGGGGTGTGAGGGAGAGAGGCGAGGCTGCTCCGGGTAGGAGATGTATTGCCTTCCCTCCAAATGCCGCGCCGAGGATTTTTCTTATTGGGATCCTCCCGGCCCGGATATTTCTTGACAAATGTTTATCGAGGCGCAGGAGAGTGGGGTGAGATCCTTCCATTTTAAATCAGCGCGTAAGGATGTTCTCTGGGGCGAACCAATGAGATTTTTTTCCTTGTATTTGCGTATGGTTGCAAAATGGCCTAAACAATCGAAGCGCCATAATAACTAATGATACTTTTGCCTGACCATTCATAAACTCTGGAGCTACGGGTATCCCATGAGAGGAGCTTTGAATGATCATAATAAAATATGCTTCCATTCACTTCCAAACTGGCTCAAGCGTAGTGTCTCCTGTATCAAGAAGAGGGAAAAAATATAACCTTCTCTGATATCAGCGATCAGATTTATAAAACACAAGAATAATTGGAGATTTATTACGAAGGTCCAATAAGTTTTATTTATGCCACTTAAGAGAAATTAACGCTCTCTAGTTCCTAAGCCTTAATTTAATGTTTTTGATGGGGTATAATAAAAATATAGCCAAATGAGTTTTCCTCGAAGTTGTGTTTGTTGAATCATATGCCAGAGCTATAAAATTTACATTTCCACGCTATAACTCATACTTATTGAATTCTTCTGAATGGGCTTAATTAATTCATACCACTTTTCAGAGGAAAAATATAACTTTGATTTATGAAAATGCGTTAACCAAAGTCACTTTAGAGATTATATTTTTTATGGTTTACGAACTTTGAATCCTCATATGATATTGCTATAATCACTCGAAGATATTATCGTTCTCATTAAGTAGGTAGGTTAAAGTACAACTACGTACACCCTACAAGCCACTATAAAGAAGTGTGGCAGGGGGTAAATTAAAAATGCAATATTTAAATAGTATTTTACGAACTTTGTATCCTCATATGATATTGCTATAATCACTCGAAGATATTATCGCTCTCATTAAGTAGGTTAAAGTACATCTACGTAACACCCTACAAGCCACTATAAAGAAGTGTGACAGGAGGTAAATTAAAAATACCATACTTAAATGGTATTAATAGCTACTTTCTGGTCGAAACATAATTTAAAATATATTTAAATAACAAAACAAGCATGCACAAACATTCTGTTAGTTGGGTTAACTTAAAGTCCTTATGCCAACATGCAACTAACTATGCTATCCACGAATACATTTGTATATACATATATATATATATTTTTAAATATGTTCACAGCTCTTCATATTCCTAATGGTGTGAAGAAAGAAAGGCATTTAATTAATTATTTAATTAACACCTACATTAATATGTGGGTCTGGCAAACAATTGCTCTACTTTTATTTTTGCAAAGTTTACGAAGTTTATGGAGTTAACGAAATTTATGAAGTTTGCCAAATATACGAAACTATATCTAGATCTACACAATACCGTGCAAGTTACCACGAGAGTGTATGGCAGGGGGTGAAGTATGAAAGGATGACGCGAAAACGGTTCCTAGATATGCAATGAATATTTTGATTTTTCAAAAAAATGAAAAATATGAGCATATGCTTATTTATATATTTAGATTTTAACAATAATACTTACCCATGTCACAGTTTTTACTTAATGATAATTATTAATGTAATAATAAGGAACTTAAATAATGTGTTTGTCGATAGAATATCAGGGTATCGGGTGGCTATAGATGCATACTTACAAGAATGGAGAAAAAGAAGCTGAATACGGGTAGCATCTTGCCAATCGGTGAAATTTACAAGTCACTTAATTTATTTGTAAACGGACAGTGAGCCTCATTTGGGGTCATGAAGTGCTGAATGGTTATTATTAAAACCAAACAGTAGATGGCCACCAACTGGATATTTTTGGCGCCGTTTTGAATCATAAAAAGTCCAGCTTACGGTGAAAACTAATCAAATTTACGGATTTCGATAAGCGAGAGGTGGTTGTCGGACATTTCTGGAGCAAACTGCACTGGCGATGCTGGTCCCTCATAGTTCAAGCATACTGACCTGAGTATGGAGATTTTACTTCGTAGCAAAGGACTGAAAAACTTGAAAAGTCAGGAAAACCATGAGCAGAGAGGTTGCCCTACGCAAGTAAATAGACTAATAAGCTAAAATTGTGTCCAAAATTAAGGCATATTAAAGTTTGTTGAGTTACTTAATACTGACTCATTTTCGTTGGTTTAGTCTAAGTTATGACATGAAACAGTTGCAGTATGATCACCGCCATTGGGGAAATGCCGACAGCAATTAAGAAATTAAAGCCCATTGTTGCGATAAATAGCTGCAACTGGTAATTTGATCAGTTATTTTTAGGTTTCAGAGAGAATATTGTATTTACCGATAAGGGGGCGTCCATTAATAACGTGAGGCAATTTTGGCGATTTTTCGACCCCCTCCCTCCTCTTCCCTTGGTGAGTTGTCGTGAGATTTGGCTCGACCTCCTCCCCCCTGATCTCACGTGAGATTTTGCAAAATGCGTTTTTTAGTGTAAATACATTAAATTGTACTATTGCGTTGGATTTATTAAAAAAAAAGCAATTATACTTTTCTTAATCATTTTTATTTACGACGAGATAAGATTTAAGACTACTAAGAACGTCTAGAATCGCAGTGAGAAAATCGCGTGTATGACTGGCCGGTGGTGGCTAAACAATCGACGGGCTACTGTGCTACGTTATGGCGTTCGCATAACCGCGATAAATATTATTGTGTATGATTTAGGCATATTTTAGTTGTGAATCATGTTTTACGTAGCTTAATCAAGTTTTCTCGCAATTTTACACTCTTTCTTGTGAAAACTACACTACGTGATACTTGACGAGATTCCCTCACTCCCCCACGTGAGACTGGGTGAGATTCGGCGCGAACCCCTCCCTCCCCTAAATGCCTCACGTACATCTACATCTACATCTACATAATACCCTCCAAGCCACCACGAGGGTGTGTGGCAGGGGGTGATTTCTCACCAAACATGCACTACATATCATGCATTAAAAAGGAATAGTATTAATATAGTAGTCAGAACGCAATTAATGGATGCCCCCTTATAGAGATATTTATCAGCTCTGATTGATAGCCAGCCCCGGTGGCGTTGGGGTAAATCTCTCGTCTGTCAATCCGAGAATCGTAGGTTCGAATCCCGCCCGGGGAGGATTTTCACTTCCTGGGTCTTGGATATCTGTGCTTGTATAGTTGTTAATAGTTGAAATTCCCAATGTAAAGACCATCTGTACCTATTGTATTCGGGTCAATGGAAAATACAATTAAAATGAAAAATAAAAAGTAAATAAAAAGCCCATGTGAAGGATTAACACGTCTACCTTAATTTGATTTTCAATCCTACTCACCAGTTACCTGTATTTTCTCGAAATATCGCTTTCCGGAAAAAAGGAATTGGAAACTGATTCCCTCCTACAGCACCACAGCATTTGTACCACTATTGGAAGGATTATTTTTGGCAACTCCCTATCTATATTACATACAAAGACAATTTTCCGCGTCCCGTCTCCCGTGTTTACCTTTCTCAACAAAAAGATGAGTATTCCGTCACTTCATTTCTTTAATTTAGAATGCTTTGTTTGGATTTACCAATCATCGTATACTAACATTCTACAATGTGATATTCAAAGGCGCGATGGTTAGCAAGAGCTCCCAATCCTAGGTTTCGAATCCAATGCTCATGCGTTTAAATCCCAGATGGTATTTTTCTCGAATATAGTCGTAGATGCTGTGTGGCGAACATTTAAGTTCGACAAGCTTGACTGTTAGACATATGGATAGAAGCTGTATCACTTTAGTGCCATTCACACAGGACAGCCTTGCGCTTAGTTTCCCTCCACCAATCCGCTACTCAATGACACTACAAACAAAAATGAACAACGCAAAACAAACACCACACCTTCAAAAGTAACTAGGAAAAAAAAGAAAAAAACTATCAAATCCCAATCATGCAGGACACACCTACGAATACAATGCATGACTTGAAATCCGACACCAATTTAATAGATACTCATTCATGCAAAAAAAATAAATCCAGGGAATGCTAAGAGCAATGAATGCGAGTAACACATTGATTTGAACATGCAGGAAATAAAAAATACTATCGGTCTACTCTGAATATTACCTCCATAATTATTACCGATTTACGCGGTGTCTAACGTTCTGATCTCGAATCGTGAGAGGTAAAAAATACATTTTAAACCTGTCCGTCCTGCAATCTATCTCCTTAATTTTATTAGAATGAAATTAAATTTTCCCAGAAGATAAATTCTATAACTCAGCCTACGTTGTGACAGCGATTCCCATCCCAATTCGGCTAACATACCAGACACACACTGCCTTCCCTATTGTAACAACCTTTTACATATCTTGCTGCTTTTCGTTGTACTCGATCTTATTCGTAAATTAAGGCTGCTTCATAAGGGTCCCATGTACTCGCTACATATTCTAAGTGTGGCCTAACAATTGAAAAATAGCAACGTTCCTTCACCCTTTCCTAAATTTTCCCTAATATGTGGATAATTTCCCTAATATGTTCGGTGTATGCATCATGGATGATATAAAAGATATCGAAGGGGCCCTATCACACTTCCTTGTGTAACATGTGATGCGATCTTGATTGTATCACGTCTGACATACTATCTATAGAGATAAATATTTAGTCATTGTAACGGCAAATTCGGTACAGTACATATTCAACGCTAACGATTTCGAATTAACTGATGCCCTAGTAAATTTTTCTTTTCACACCAATTTAGTGCTGAGCACTTTTAGTTCAGTTCTGACTGCAAGCTATCTCCACAGGTTTGAATTTCATCCTGATACCGAATGATGATGATTTCCTGATTTCAATAAATTAAACGCTCCCGAACAATGGAAAGCAGTAGGTACTCCCTCTGTATTCCATACGCAGTTCACCACACGTTTAGGGAGATCTGGGGAGTGGATTAAGGGAGAATGGGAAGAGCCAGCGGGGGTGGTAAGGGAATGCGCCATCGGGGTCCTCCACACCCTCCCTCCATGGTTCCTTCCTCCCCTCCTCCTTGCTCTCCCTCCGTCCCTTCTTCATCTTCCAGCATGCCTTAAATTCCTGTCGCGACGGGACCGCCGCTGTCCGATTCCCTCTCTCTCTCTCACCCTCTCGCCCTCCTCCCTTCTCCCGCCTGCTCCAAATCCCCCCTCCCATTCCCCAAGCCTCCCCATAACATACCCTCTTCCCACATAAACCCTTCGCGTTTCCTGACAGCCATCTCCCATTTCCACAAATTTCCTCCTTTCGCCCATCTCATACGCTTCCGCCTTTCCTCCTCCTCTGATATGATTCCCTTTCCTCACACAATTTTTCCATATTCTCCGCAAGGTTCGTATTTCGTCAGATAACAGTCCTGGAAACTCATATCTCTGGTGAGATATGTGATTCCCTACCCGCCCCTCCGGCTCTTTCATATTGGTGCGTGTATTAAGTGTTGTGAATTTGATCCCGGCGCTTTATTCCGAACTCCAAGCTTATTTCACCTCGTTCCATTCCCCCTTGGCAGTGTTGCATCAAAAATGAAGGTGAAGCACGGTGAATACTACTAGAGTGACTGTGTTGTTATTCTATTGACAGACAGACAATCTGAGACCAGTAGAATTTAGAAAAAAAAAGGTTCTCCATATCACAAAACTTGGCATCTACATCTACATAATACCCTGCGAGCCACCAGGGTGCGTGGCGGAGGGTGAATATCACAAAGCATGCACTAATGACATGCAACTAGGATATTTAATGGATACATGCTAGATAATAGGGTCACATGCAGCTAGATGGTTAATATCTACGTAATAATAAAGGGATTATTGGTTGTTATTACATGCATCAAGCACTACAGACTACCCTGACTATATTTCAACTACCCCTTTGCTACGCTGCCTATTGTTCTCCCTTATGTTACACGGAAAAAATGACATTTTAAATCTATCGGTACGACAATCTATCTCTCTAATCTTGTAAATCTGATCAAACCTAGTATAATACGCAGGGGTTCTTAATATATATCTAACATCATCTGTGAGCAAATTGGTTTCGAATTTACTTAAAAGGTTTAACCTAAATTTTAACCTGCGTTCTGATAGTAATTCCCATCCTAGTTCTTCTGTTAAATTCGTAAAACTTAGACAATTATCATAACGGCCATTAAAAAATCTAGCGGATCTTCTTTGCACACGCTCTAATTTTTGTATCACACCTTCCTCGCACGGATCCCATACTCTAGCGGCATATTCTAAATGAAGCCTGGCGTGTAAAATAACTTCTTTCTTTGCCTAGAACCATTTTTAAAAATCCTAATCTACGGTTTGCTGCACTAGTTATTTCCCAATTGTGTTTCCCCAAGACATATCTTCAGTGAGGGTGACGCCTTAGTACTTTATATATTCTACGTTACATAAATGAATCATGAGTGCATGAAAATTATTAACTTAGATTTCTGCTAGAAAGATATAACGATACACTGTAGCTGAAAGGCAAAGGTAAAAGGTGCCTGTTCTTTCATCCAAAATCCATTCAATTATTCAAAATATTTTTTCCGCTTGTCAGTATTTACATTTATTTATTTGCAACATAGCAATCTTTTTCGTTTACATCTACACGATACCCGCAAACCACCGCGAGGGTATGTGGCAGAGGGTGAAGATCACCAAGCATGCACTACCGACATGCAAGCAAGCTACTATAGGGTCTCATGCAAATAACAATGAGTAGATTGTTAGTATTTAAGGAATTAATACATGCATCATGCATTACACACTACTCTAAAATATTTCCCCTACCTATCCCTTTGCTATGCTGCATATTCTGTACTGTTATGCCAATGCCTGAAAAATGCCATTTTGAATCTATCAGTTTCGACAATCTATCTCTCTAATCTTACTTAACTGGTCGAATATAGCATAATACGCTGGTGTTTTTAATATGTGCATACATCTTCAGCAAAGCTATCCGATTGAAATTTCTCTATTAGATTTAATCTGTACTTTAACCTACGCGCTGATAATGATTCCCACCCTAATTCTTCTATAAATTCTGAAACACAAATCAACCTATCGTAACACCTAGCTGCTCTACGCTGCTCACTGTCTAGTTCTCTGATCAAACCTAATTCATTCGGATCAATTACAATGGCTGAATACTCAAAGTGGGGCCTGACTAGTGAAAAGTAACATCGCTTTCTTGTCTTCTCATCTCATTTCCCAAGTACTCTTTTTATAAAACCTAGCTTTCTCCTCGCTCGGCCGCATATTTCCCGGATGTCTCTTCCCCACGATAAATTTTTAGTGATTGTTACACCTAAATACGTTATGATTTCAATGCTTTCGATCTTCGTGTTACTATTTTTATAGGTACGCTCTATCAAATTATTCCTCCTCCAAAAATTGATAGCTACACACTTTTTAAGGTTGAGTTCTAACTGCCATTTGTCGCACCACTCTTGAATTGCATCTAAATCCTTGCTAAGTGATTTCGTGTTCTCTTCGTTTGATATACCCCTGTACACCACCGCATCGTCTGCAAAAAGTCTAAGGTTACTACTAACTACGGTACCCAAATCGTTTATGTATAAAAGAAATTGAAGCGGACCTACCCTGGGGATCTCCAGAGGTGAATTTGATTTTGTCCGACATGATACAGTTTATGACAACGCTCTGCTCTCGCCGACTTAAGAATTCTTTTACCCAACATACAACGTCTTTATTTATGCCAAAACTCTTTTTCTTCAAGATTAATTTGTCATGAGGATCTTTATCGAAAGCCTTTTTAAAATCTAAAAATATCGCATCAACTTCAGTACTGCTTTCGCCGTGGACTAAAATATCGTGTACGAATAAAGCTAATTGTGTCTCGCAGGATCTACCTTTCCGGAACCCATGCTGGCTGTTTATGAGTAATCCCTGACTATCCAAATGCCCCATGATCAAACTGACTACATTGTGCTCAAATACCTTACAAGAGATTGACGTGAGTGAAATCGGTGTATAGTTTCCAGGTTCTTTCCTATCACCGCTTTTAAAAATAGGTGTAATGTTAGCTACTTTCCTATCCTTGGGTACTGTGTGGTTCTTTAGCGTTTTATTGAATATTATTTCTAGATATAGGGCCATTTCAGAAACTAATGTTTTATATACTCTGGAAGGAATTTGATTGGGACCTAGTGATTTGTTTTTACAAATGTTTTTTTATCTGCTGCTCTATTCTGCGACATGGTATATTTATTTCGGGTATTTGCTCACTGAATGTGTTCGGCGGTGGTTCCACTCCGCTGAGTGACGATGAGTTGAATACGCTTTGGAAGAAGGTGTTTAAAGTATTTGCTTTTTCTACACTGCTTGTGACTCTAATTCCTTTATCGTTTTTAAGTGTGTGCACTGTGGACCTATTTCCCTGGAGCTCTTCCACATATGACCAAAACACTTTAGGATTGCCATCCAAATATTCTCTTAACATGTTGCTCTTGAAATGTGATAGCGCTTGCCCACACTATTTCCTTTCTAATGCTCTCGATTTTTTATAGTTTGGAACTAACTCATTTTTTTTCCTCTACCGATAGAACCCGTCCTGCATTTTTCATCCTAGCGTGTCATACCTTTCGTCGTTTTAGTGATTTCCTAACCTCCGCCTTATACCACTTTGGGTCCTTATTATCACTTATGAATTTACTTTGCATGTATTTATTAACTGCTTTACAGGTGACCTCAAGAAATTCTCTGCACGAATCCTCTGTATCTAATCCTTTGCTTAGTTCACTAAACACATTAAACGATTCCCTTAATTCCTCTTTCATACCGTCGTAATTAGTCTTGGCAAATCAGTTATGAGAGGTTTAGCTGTGTATCAAAGTCATTAGAAGAATTAGGTAAAAAATCATCATATCTTAGGTGAAAATAAAATATAAATATCGTGCAGAAATTTAAGGCGATCACGCTCTATGAAAAGGTTAAATAATGAAGAATTAGACGGATAGAGAATGAGATGGAAAGGTTCAAAAAATCATTTTTCCGCACACGTTTTGTAACAGTATTTGATTATAGCATGGACACCAAAGTGAAATTCGAATAGGTTTTGTAAAATTTGACTAGTATTTTTGCATGCCTGAATGATAGAATGAGAAAACTCTTTTTACTCTCATTAACTTTATAATGCATCGCTCATTTCTACCACACACCCCTCTGGTGGCTGCAGGGTGTACATCTACATAATATCCTGTAAGCCAGCATTAAGGTGAGTGGCTGGGGGTGAATTCTCACCAAACATGCACTACATATCATGCATAAAAAGGATTAGTAATAATACGCTAGTCTACTTCAATTTTTAAAGAGAGTAAAAATAGCAAAGCAATCATGTAAAAACATGCTGTTAGTTGGGTTAGCTTAAAGTTCTT
This sequence comes from Platycnemis pennipes, assembly GCA_933228895.1. Lineage (NCBI taxonomy): Eukaryota > Metazoa > Arthropoda > Insecta > Odonata > Platycnemididae > Platycnemis > Platycnemis pennipes. Next base: position 141,615,988 of record OW121847.1, on the reverse strand, counting down.
ATACCAACATGCAACTAACTATGCTATCCATATATGCACTCGTATTGGTTATATTTACCGGTATTCATATCCCTAATCGTACGAGGTAAAGGGCATTTTGAATCTGTCTGTTCGGCAATCAATTTCTCTAATTTTGTGATTAGAATGTGTAGTGTAATTAGTCCTAGTAAACATTCCTTTTCATAGCCATAAAAAAAGATAGAGATATGTATAATTCCCTACTCTAGAGGCTTTTCTCGATGATATATGTACATATAATTTGATATTATTATCCGTGCAATCAAGTAAACATTTTCTCCAGCGCTCGTTCACATTTTGGTCTCCATATCTTTGTAGTCGTATTCCACCAAGTTTCAATGTATAATACGCATAACCGTGGCGAGTCACTTTGATACTTAGCTTTACTTTGTAGCCTTTTATTCACTTCCCAAATAAAATTTGCGCTCATTCAGTCTTACACGGTATTTGAAATAACCTAAATTCTGACTAACGGTAAATGGCCTAGAGCTACTCCCACAACTCCTGTCCGTGAGCGCAATGTGTCATGCATGTTGGTACCGAAATGCAATGAAATTCCTCCCGTTTGGGTGGACCAGGGAGATTCTCCTCCGAAGGGGAACTGGGTGAAGAGAAGGGTTGTGCGAGTGGGAACAGGAGGTCGGGACGAGAACGTGAGATTGGACGGGAGGAGAGGGGGTGGGTGTGTGGGTGGAGGGGGTGGGGTGGGAAGGAGGGAGTGGCTCCGGTGGTGGCGCCGCGGGGGCGGTCTTGAGGGGTTTTGCATTCCCATGAGTCCATGCCTTCTCTCCCTCCCTCTCTGACCCTCCTCCCTCGCTCACACGTATACTCTCCCTGCGGACCTTCGTGGGATGTAATGGATGAGGAGGAGACATAGGAATGAGGAGGGCCACGGGGGAGGAGGCCCGGGGCATTGGGAGAGGGCAAAGGGATTTGGTGCCCAAAGCAAATAAAAATCGAACCGGGACCGGTCTTGAAATCCCGAACTCCAGCCTCGAGGACTTAAACCTTACTCTAATTAAAACGATTACATCATAACTGAAGATAAACGCCGTAGGAGTAAATTATTTTGATTGCATAAAATAGAGTACCCCAAGTTTTAGGGGACCTTGAATGGAACATGTTACATCAAATGTGTTCGTAGAAGAAATTGATCGACATTATTCCGAATCTAAGGTAATAATCCTAGGTGTAATTTTCACTACTTTAGCTCAAGCCGTAAGGACATATGATTGCCTATTGTTAAATTAATATGTAGTTTTGGAATATATTGAATTCATTATTAATTTTTCAAAACTCTTTTTCAACAAAATTAATTGAGGATTTAATCCACTTATTTTTCAATGGAAGTTACTAGAACGTTCATAGGAAGCGAGTACTTATTGGCTCAACTCATAAATCTAGTTGAAACATTCCGGCCTAGTTCAACTTTGCCTTCCACCACTTTCAAACCAGATTAATGTTCCAAGCGTCAATAAATCTAAGATTTCGGAGTCATTCTGATAAGCAGTGAAGTATGCATTGACATTAAATGACATTAACATTCTGTTAGAAGGAGCAATTTTTTATGTTTTTTGAACATTTTTATTGATTCGTATATTCATGCTGATATAATTGCAGAGTTAATAATAACAGCTTTAATACTGGCATTTAAAGCACATAAAAATGCTGCGAACAGCCAAGGTGTTCAATCACTGGACGTTAAATCCAAAATAACTGACTCCATCCTGGACCGCGCTTTAAAATCACTGGACGTTAAATCCGCAAAATAACTGACTCCATCCTGGACCGCACTTTAAAATCGTTGATGGTAAACCGATGCAGCACACCCAATAAGGTTCTTTATTTATCCAGGACACAATACTGTCTCACCTAAAGAGTCAGACTGAGTCACAATTTGTGGAGTGATGTTTGTCAGCACTTAGAATCATTCTGAGGCATGCGAAAAAAGCAGATGCATACGATAAACCGAGTATCCTCCAGGGAATGAGTGGGTAGTTTTAAATTTTCTTTTATTGTAACCATGAAATATATAGGAAAGTGTGAATTAAAGAAACTACAGGAGTGATTTCCATGAATTTTAAGATTAGATAAATGAAAGGTTTCTAATTAATAGAATTATAGCTATCACATAATCCATATTTGGTGAATATGCGCTCTTTGCTACACATCCTTGAGGTAGCCTAACGGTATTTCGTAGATGTAGCTGAACTTTAAACCTTTCTGCTTACTGCGAGACAGGGGTTTCTCAAGACTAGCAGAAGGGCAATAATTGTTTGACGTCCATAATGAGTCACCCCGGAGACATTTAAAAACGCTGCCAAAAACAAGTCGCAAGGGCAGAGTCAAGAGTTTCGCCGCCGTCCATCCGATAACTAACGGGGGCAATTAAGATGCGGACGCATGCAAGCCAAATAAATGGCGAGGGAGAGAGAGAGAGAGAAGGAAGGCCCCGAGATGGAGAAAGGGAGTAGGAGGTAGTAGAGGAGGAGGAGGCCACGGGAGGACGAATGATAGAACGGGGGACCGCTAGAGATAGATAAAGGGGAGGCAGTGCGGAGGAGGCACGTGGAGATGCGAGGGGGAGACAAGGAGGACCTTTATTATTTACGACCCATCATCTCTGAATTTCGGAGGACGATCATAAACTGCATTTTCATGAGAGCGGTGATGTGGACGTGTTGTGAGTGGTTGTTGAGGCAAACGGAGAGAGAGAGTCTTGGCCGAGGGTGGATGGGATGGGACCGGAGGCTGGTTGGTATACGCACCACCGGACCACTGCGTGCACCCTCTCCCTCCCCACCCTCGCTGCGCTAAAATAAAGGGCCGGCGGTGGCGGCGACGCTCCTGGCCGACCCTCGGAGGCCACGGATGGCAGCGAGATGGACGTGGAGGGAGGGGGAGGGAGGTTGGGATAGGGAGGGATGGCGCCGTCGTCGCCGGCCCGCTCTCCCCCGCGGCGCCCGGGATGGGGCACGTGACCAAGGGGTGAATGGGAGGGCGGGGGCGAGGGGGGTCGGGCCGGCCCGGCGGGCGGGGGGTCCGTCCCCTCCTCCTCCTTGTTCTCCACCTCATCCCTCCCCGCCACGACTTGAATAGATGGAAACTCGTTTCTCACGGAGTCGTCACCGGGGGAACGGATAGGCTGGTTCCATTTATTTCTTTCTCGTTTTCATTTTTACGATTGTCCCGGATAAAATAAGCCCGAATGCATGATTGTTTCTGGTCGGTCACAAATTTTTCGGATTTTCCCACCCAGGGGATCAGCTGCGTGGGTAAATGAGGTAACGATAGGAGAGGCGAGCCGTTATCCGTTACCCCTTCCAAACCGTAAAAGCCAATTTCCTCGTCTGGTTGGAACAAAAATCTTCATGAGTTAAACTTCTCTCTTTGTTATGTATTTTTTTAGGAGTATCACCTTTTTATTTCAATACAAGTGAATATTTGGGACAATAAATTGAATCATACTTCAACATTACAGTAGCCCATCAGATTTGAGAATTGAATTACATCGGATGGCGACTCGTGAATTTGGGGATATTATTTGTCAGGGAAACTGCATGTCATTCAAACTTCCAAAAAAGTAAACTATTTTAAATTTAACTTCACTGAAGTCCTGAAGCATCCATTTGTGCGACTGAAGCACGAAGACAAAAATGGCATTTGATATTGAGCAATTAATCTCTCATGTTTAGTTTAGCCGAGAAATATGCAATTGCATTTTTGTTACTTTTATCTTTATAAAATAAATGGTTGCGTTTTAAATTTTAAATGTTTCAAGCAACTAATATTGTTAAAATTAGAAACAATCATTTGTAATTATCTCTCTTTGAAGTGTAGTGGCATTTACTTACTCACGGACAGTTTAGTATTCCGGTTTGATCAAAACTGCGCTGAGAATCCAAATCTTGAAGCGCTATCCACAGTAATTTAGCGACCATCGTACCCAAGAAAAATCTGTTCTACTGCCGGGATTCAAATCCATGCTCTTGATATTGGAGACAAGTCCTTTTAGTATCATATTTATTTATTTATTTATCGTAGACCCGAAAACCACACATGTGGTCTTTACATCGGATACTTCAACCAATGAAAATTACACAAACATTGCACAGACATCCATGCCTCGGGCTGTGAAAAACCTCCCCGGGCGGGATTCGAACCCGCGAACCTTGGATTGACAGGCGAGGGATTTACCCCGCCGCCACCCGGGACGGCAAAAACTACATGTGCTTTCTACATCTACACCTACATCATACCCTGCAAACCACCATAAAAGTGTGTGGCAGGGGGTGAATGCTCACAAACATGCACTACATATCATGCATAAAAAAGGATTAGTATTTATATACTGGTCTAAACTTCACCATTTAAAAAAGAGGAAAATAGCAAAGCAAACATGCAAAAACTTGCTGTTAGTTGGTTCAGCTTTAAGTCCTCATACCAACATGCAGCTACCTATGCTATCCATTCATTCACTCGTATTTGATATATTTACCGTTATTCATATCCCTAATTGTACGAGGAAAAAAAGGACATTTTGAATCTGTCAGTGCGGCAATAAATTTCTCTAGTTTTGTGATTATGGTTCAGTCTACCATAATAAGTTGGGGAGCGCAAAATATTTTTAACATCATCACTGAAAATATGGTCTTGGAATTTATTTCAGAAATGAAGTCTAAATTTCAACCTGCGATCTGACAATGATTCCCATTTAAATTCATTTAATAGACTGATTACGCAAATATAATCATCGTGCAGTCCCTTTACAAATCTTGCCAAGAGTCTTTCTTTACTTTAAGTAGTTGCGTTGCAGCTCACAGCCACTTGTGGGTAGTGCATGCAAGCACTAGAATTTTTGCATGCTGCGTGATGTTGTTTAAATCTAAATTTATTTCTCTTTTGGTTCAAATGCATTCCTGGTGATATTTCACACCATGTGACACACCCTTGCGGGGGATTGCACTATGTTATGTAGCTATAGTCATAGATGAACCCTAGACTCCACACCAACTCATTTCCTCTGGCATCCGAGCTGCACCTACACCGTAGTTAATATGTTGGTAGGTTAACAACATGAAAGGCCACATATGTGTAAATCAATGAATATGATGTCGTGATGCAGTTAAAATTATGAATTGAATGCAGTTAAATTCGAATTAGCTCAAATCGATGGCCTATTCTGGTATTTATGTACGTAACTTCCTGGAGTCGAAGTCATTACATCATACGTGATGGAATGAAATGGCGTGAAGAGCGAAATATGATACAGTTTTCTCCTAACTGGATACCAATCCCTCTCTGCGGGGCTCCTGGAATGTCATTTGAATAATTAATACCGATGTTTTCAAGGGCACAACTCGTGGTGATCGAGGGCTAGCGCGGAAATCTGGTACCAGAAGTCGCTCGTAACACGTACTTCACTGTGAAGTCATGTGTAAGATTTGCCAAGATTTAAGGCAGCTCCATACACAGTCCTATCACTTGCACACGAGATTTTACCCTATTTAATGACTAAAGACTTAATATTTTTAATTGAGTTCCGATTTCATGACTTTCTGTCACGCAATATTACGGAAAAATATCAAGCATCACACAATAAGGTGTTTCCATACTTCCCAGCACCAACGGCTTCATCAGCTGCATAAAATTTGCATTCGTCCCACCGTACCAGAATTAAAAAATGCACCAAACCAGGCTCGAATTTTAAATCCGAGAGCACCAAATTTACTCCCACCGTCATACTTGCACGCAAAAAAAGGATTAGTGTACGTGCTGCCAACATCAACCGATAGGAACGATGCCACCAATTTTACTAACAGTACTTACAACACTGGCCATATTTTCAGTTCAAGTGATTCTTTTGTTATATGAGTGCAACATAATGAGGAATAAAAAAATTTTAAAGCATACTTTTCTATAAAAAAAAATCCTAGAAAAAGAAATATCTTCACATCGTACTAAAAAAGAAAAAAATAATATTTTCTCAAGTGAATTAAAGTTTAGCCTAGTACTGGAAATAATAAAATGCAATTCAAGGAAATTATCTACACAGTGAGTTATTCGTGAACATTACCAGGAAGTAATTATGGTTTCAACAATATAACATATTTAAAGTTGTCTATTTATGCAAGGCCACAACGAAAATCATGGGGCGTGACCTCCTTTATATTTCGCTCCTTAACTTTAGTTCATTTACAGATTTTCTAGAAATTATATATTGATGCGCTCTATTCCACTGAATACCAATATGTTTATATTTGACTAATTTATATTGATACCGCATATGAAAGAGCGCTCCATGCTTTTCATAGTGGCCTTGCATAAATAGACCACTTTAAATATGATATATTGTTATATATTGACCCCCAGAGCACCCAGTAGGCAAATCTAAGGAAGTAGGGCAGGATTAAATCATCATTATCATACATTTTGTGTCATTTATAACCTACATTTCACGTATCTCGTGACTGCATGCTTAATATTTTCCTCAGAGTGGTAGTGTGATGTGATCCTTAGTTTCATATGCCTAGTATTTCATTTCATCTGTAGGGGTAGTATTTCATTTGCATGTCTGCATGGTAGTAGGTGCCCTCTATGAAAGATAGATAATAAGTGCCTGACTATGGTTCACCATTGCAACACACCCCAGCGGTGCTTTGCAGGGTATTGGGTAGAATTAAATGTAGATACACCACGTGCATGAAACTAAATGATATTCTTCTCCTTCTAACTTTAAACTAGGCTTGTAGCCTGTTCTTATGCCTAAAATACATCTACTCCCTGCCACACACCTTTATGGTGGCTTACAGGGTATTATGTAGATGTACATCTACAACTACATAATACCCTGCGAGCCGCAATAAGGCTCTTCCACACACCTTTATGGTGGCTTGTAGGGTATTATGTAGATAAGGCGTGTGACAGGGGGTGAATTCACATCAAACATACATTAAAAAGCATGCATAAAAAGGATTAGTAATTATAATATAGTCAAACTTCGCAATTTAACTCCACATAGTTTCTCTCTACCTTTCCCAGGGTCCTCTGATTTCACTTTTTCCATCTTGGAAGCTTTATCTGCATGCCGTCACTTTTCTATCGTTGCCTGTTCAGTTTATATGGATTGACCACACTTCTAATCATCATCCATTCTACAACCTCTTATATTTTACAATCTTCGGATCGAAGCACGGCGAAGCACCCGAAAAAATGTAATCGGGAGGAAAGAACCTATCGAGTGTCTGGAGAAGAATCGTCAAGGGAGACGACGCGGAAAACTGGTCAATCTTACGACTCAGAGACAGGTATATAAGACGGGCCAAAACAATATGTAGCCACTTCATATCTGAAGGCACCAGCGTGATTGCTGGACAAGCTGAAGTTATCAATGGACTCACCCCGGAGGAATATCCGAGAGCTCTCACACATCACCCATTGTGTATCCTTCGCCTGTTTAGTTGTTTCTTTAATTTCATCCTCTATTAAATCAAACGGTGAATGACTTAGAAAGTTTCTCTTCCTGATTCCATAACTTATATTTGTTTCTTATGATACAATGGACAAAAAACTCACATTAGAAGAATACTAAGGGATATTTCACCGCTTAATACGAAAAACACTATTGCTAGCAATACCTGCAATGCACACGTTAATCGAAATAATAAAAAACTAAAAAAAATATGTTGTTCAGATAAAAAATATAATTTTCATTTGAATTTCAATGTGGTATTTTTCATTGAATAAGCAATGGTTGAGTTGGAACACAATACTAGAGCTGAGAACCTTTTCAGCTTAACAACAGAGCAGGTTCCCTTCGTTACACTTACATATCTGAGATTTTCTCTTAATCTGATTCCTTATTTTTTGCGGTAAAAATATACCTTGAATCTATCCGGATAGTCTACGTATCCAACTTAACATCCACAGTCGATTTAGTCAATAACGAATTGAAAGTCTAAAAATGTTTATCGTCATCAGTCAAGAGTTTTTAAAATTCACTCAAAACGTTAAGCTGAGTTTACTGACGCTCTGATTATCCGAGTTACTTATTATTACTCTCTCCCTATCCGAGTAGTGAATCTAGACTAAGTGAATGATTGTTTTCCTAATTTGGATTCTCGGCAGCACTCACATTGCCTGAAATGATTTCAATACCGTGGTGGTCCAATCTTAACAGACCAATCGCGTGAAGCTTGCAAATGTAAAATCAGATTACAAATGATCACCGCCATAATTCAGCAAAACAGCATGCCCACTGATACAATAGAAAATAAAGCAAAGATGTCGGCTTGAAACTGGTTTATCGCCCCATCCCTGTCATTGGTGACATTCTGTTTTATTTGCCTTTGACGGTAGCATGTAAAAAATGTTGATGCAGGGTAAGGCCATAAACTTTATTTGATATAGAAAAGAAAAAATGTTTACTTCTGCATAGAAATAACTAAAATTAACGTCACATCGATGTTTATACTTAACAAAATAAAAGTCAGATCGATGCATATACATTAACGTACGACAGAAATAGGATGAAAACTTTATTAACCCAGCATATTAAAGGCGAACTTTTAACCGCTTGGCTATTGGTTCTAAACTTAGCTGGCTACGAGTTATTTATTAATTTTTATTGGTGGGGAAAGTCAAGACTAGAGCGATAGAAACGCCAAAAGGGAAAAAAAAGATTCACTGATGTATGATGAAAAAATCTGGTTCTGCCTTTTCGAGGTGTGATGATGTATTGGAGGAGCGGGGTTGAAGGCGCTTTATCGATGGAGGGTTGTCAATCTCAGGATGCTGGTCACTTTGTTTCCCGGGCTCATTCGAAGAGGGATGAGGGGGCGAGAGGGAGAGGAGGGGGCCAAGGCGCTGGAGATGGACGGGATGAGGAACAGGTAAAGGAGAAGTGACCAATAATAATGACGGCTATGTGTCTTCCAGAATTTTATCAGTGTTTCCTTGGAATTCATTTACCGAAACTAAACTATCTTTGACGCAAATTGAAAATAAATATCCAAGTTCAATTTTGATGGGGAGAAATTTCATTTTGACATTTCAATAGATGAGTTTGCCGAACAAAAAGTGAATCTTCAAAGACACCTAGTTATGAGGCTAAAAATCTCGATAAATTCAATTATATGAGTACTAATTCTATGTGTATGTATTTCAAGTAACCCAATGGAGCCGAGTTGCTAGTGATGATGGTGGTGACGAACAATTGAACGCTTGATGACTTCATTTCAGCAGATCACTGGAATGATCACGTCATATTTGGAACAAGAATGACACATGATCTTTCTTGGGCTAAACACATAGGTACGTGAAAAAAATAAGTCAAGCTAACCATAAACTGAGATTCATCAAAAGAGTACTGGGCAAATGTCACGATCATGTAAAGGAAATTACCTACTTTTCCCTTGTTAGACCTTATTTGGAATACGCTGCCAGTTTTTTCATGCAAGGTCTTAGAACATATAATTGTCAGTTCAGTCATGGGGCACCTAGATAGCCAGAATTTGTTGTCCAACTTTCAGCATGGCTTCCGGAAGAGTAGATCATGTGAAACTCAACTTGCTCTCTTTTCCCACGATATTTTAGTTTCTGGCGAAAATAATATTCCAGTGGATGCTATTTTTCTAGATTTCAAAAAAGCTTTTGACAAGGTGTCTCATACCAAATTAATTCTGAAATTAAAATCTTATGGGCTAGACAGTAACATTATATCATGGATAACTGATTTTCTACATGATCGGGTCCAAAGGGTTGTTTTGGACGGTGTTACCTCACCGGAAATTGAAGTCACTTCGGGTGTCCCACAAGGTAGTGTGATAGGTCCACTCCTGTTCCTTCTGTACATTAATGATATCAGTAAGGTGGTAAAAAGTAAGCTTCGTCTATTTGCCGATGACGCAGTTGTGTACAGGGAAATTCTAAGCCCAAACGATAAGCAATATTTAAATGATGACCTACAAGCAATCGAAAATTGGTGTGATACATGGCAGTTAGAATTAAATTTTAAAAAATGTGTAGTAATGAATTTTTGGAAAAAGAATAATTCTCCTCCAAGCACATACAAAATAAGTAATAATGAAATAACAAACGTGGAATCCATTAAATATCTTGGAATAAGACTGACACATGATCTTTCCTGGGGTAAACACATTCGTGAAATAATGGGTCAAGCTAATCGTAAACTGGGTTTCATCAAGAGAGTATTGGGTAAATGTGACGATCATGTACGAGAAATGAGAATACGGGGGGTCGTGGTGGCCTAGTGGGTAGAGCACTGAGCTACTGACCGGAGGGCCCCAGGTTCAACTCCCGGGCAGGAGCCTTTCTGGACACCCACATCTAAAATCCTCGCGATTCGATTTTCTGCTTGTCAGAACTTCGTAGATAATCGCAGGAGGCAAGGAACTGAACCCCCTACGCCATTGGCTTAGTACGGGGTGATCTCTACTCTCACCCATCAAAACCAACCTTCGGGTTGAATCACAGAGTGAGTGAGCGAGTTGCACTAATAGTGTAGATTATTAGCCATTTATTTTTCATCCCTGAGACGGCAGCAAATATGTCATGCTAAAATGAAAAGAATTAGTAAACATATGCCCACTGATGAGCGTAATGTAATTATTGAAAATTATAAAATTTCAAAATCCACTGCAAAGTCAGCCCTTAGTTTGCAGAATTCAAAAGAAAAACACTTGGGGAACAATTGAAAGAAAATCCAAAAGTCTTCTGGTCGTACGTAAGGGAAAAGGCCATAAGTCTGCCGTCCATTCACTTAGAAATGATAGGGGTGAAATGACCACAAACACACTCGACAAAGTTAACTTGCTAAATTCCTTCTTCCAAACCGTTTTTAACCCACCTTCCGGGGATTCAACTGTCGTGTTACCTGACCTCTATCAGCGGTTGATGCAACCAATTGACATTTCCTGTAATGGTATTGAAAAGTTACTTAAAGATATAAGCCCCAACAAATCTCCTGGCCCTGATCAAATTCCCTCCCGCGTATATAGAAAGTTAGAATCCGAAATTTCCCCCTACCTTGAAATAGTATTTAATAAATCCCTGACCGAACACGTCGTACCGATGGACTGGAAAGCAGCCGATGTAACACCCATTTTTAAAAGTGGTGATAGGGAGCAGCCATCTAACTACAGACCTATATCCCTCACATCTATTTCATGCAAGGCCTTAGAACATATAATTGTCAGTTCAGTCATGGGACACCTAGATAGCCAGAATTTATTGTCCAATGTCCAGCATGGCTTCCGAAAGAGCAGATCGTGTGAAACTCAACTTGCTCTCTTTTCCCACGATATTTTAGTTTCTGGCGAAAATAATATTCCAGTGGATTCTATATTTCTCGACTTCAAGAAGGCTTTTGACAAGGTTTCTCACAGCAAACTAATTTTGAAATTAAAATCTTATGGGTTAGACAGTAACATTATATCATGGATTAATGATTTTCTGCATGATCGGGTTCAAAGGGTTGTTTTGGACGGTGTTTCCTCACCGGCAATTAAAGTCACTTCGGGTGTCCCACAAGGTAGTGTGATAGGTCCACTCCTGTTCCTTCTGTACATTAATGATATCAGTAAGGTGGTAAAAAGTAAGCTTCGTCTATTTGCCGATGACGCAGTAGTGTACAGGGAAATTCTATGCCCAAACGATAAAGAATATTTAAATATTGACCTACAAGCAATTGAAACTTGGTGTGATACATGGCAGTTAGAATTAAACTTTAAGAAATGTCTTGTAATGAATTTTTGGAAAAAGAATAGCTCTCCTCCTACCACTTACAAAATAAGTAATAATGAATTAACAAACGTGGAATCCATTAAATATCTTGGAATAAGACTGACAAATGATCTTTCCTGGGGTAAGCACATTCGTGAAATAATGGGTCAAGCGAATCGCAAACTGGGTTTCATTAAAAGAGTATTGGGTAAATGTGACGATCATGTACGAGACTATGCTACCTATGCTATATAATGATACACTTGTATTTATGCTATTGGATATAGTTGCAGCTATTCATTGGTGGGGGAGACCGGGGTAAGTTGACAATGTTAACGGTTGCCTTTTTTCATTTATCTATTTCGTGAGGTATTTTATTTTTTTTTGCATGTGTAATTAGAATGTGCCTTTAAGTTACTTCACACATTTGGTTAATTGTTAATTTATGAGAATTAAAATTTTATTTTTCCATTATTTTTCAGGCAATGCAAAAGCGTCATCTTGCCCCGGTACCAGGACAAGATAACTTTGACCACGGGACCTTCAAGAAGATAGGTCTCCGACCTCACATACCGAAATCGTTACTATCGCGAGGAATCTCTTAACATATGTTTCTGATTTCCAAGTCACTCGTTAGAACAAGTTGCCACATCACCAACCTAGAGCAAGAGTTTCTAGAATAATTACTCACACAATACATTTCGTCACAAACGTGGATCCCAGTGGCCATTAAGCTTTATTTTTTAATCAGAATAATTTAGTGAAAGTTCTGAAGAGAATTATTGAGGTAGGCATACCGAGTGGTAAGTTTTTATGGAAAATAGCAACACACAAAACTACATGTGCTCATTCCTTTCACAACGCATATAGAGCATTAAAATAGAAAAAAAAATTACAAAGTAACCTACTGGAGTTCAAAATTATGACACACACAACAGACACTCAGACCAGAATTCTTAAATGTCCCAAACGGGTAAACGTTAGGGGGTCTATCTCTCCAAAAGAAGACAAAAGACCTTCATCGTTCAACTTTGAATCCCACCCTGCACCTTGGTGCCACGGCGTGGTTCGATAAATTATGGCGAATGTAATTCATGATGACCCGAGCCGTCGATGGCAACTAAAGCATCAAGCAATGGGACGCAGCGAATGAGTGAGGTCGCCTCACTCCGGCAATCTGGCTCTTGCCCAACCTTTTGTTCGGTGCCGAACTTGTGGTCGGCGTTTAACTCAATGCTCTCAAGCTCCGTAAGTTTACAACGCATCACATAATGCTCCATCACCACAATCATTTTTACTGCGGGGCCGATTTGATGGTGTGGATTTTTAGACTTTGCGAGCTGGGAATGTGGGAGGCGAGCGTTGGGGCGCCGCCGTAGGAATGAGGAAAGATGGGCAGGGATCACTGACTTGGTGGACAGAATTAGGAAAGGATGTCAGCTCGCTGGGAGAAAGCAACACATGCGAGGCGAATTATGAATGATTCGGGACAGTAGGTGATTATTTTTCTTTCATCCCAAAATGGTACGAGGGAAGAGAGTTGTAATGGCTTTACTAAACAATACTTGTTCCATTTGGAACCGTCATGCCTATCAATAACTTACTCTGAGGCAAGTAGAGACATTGTTTTGAATGGAATCTTGACAGTGCGGATTTCACTGATAGAAAAACAGTATTTTCTATTCCATCAAGAAGTACTGGAGGTAGGTAATGTTGCTGATTGCAAATATTTATTGAATAAAAATATAAGGTGAATTGTTCAAGCAAACGCACTCGGAGTTCGAACACACTTAAAGAAAACTGGAATTTGGGAGTAGAAGTTTTACCAACTGCTGCCTCAGGGGAATAATGATTATTTTTAAATACCTCCATTCAGACTGCACTATTATGAAGTATTCCCAAAGTCTTTTACAATTTACAAAAAGGGTAGAATCAGGAGAAACGAAGGAGTGGTATTTTATAGCTGTGAAGGATCCGTGCGTCAGTAGAAGAGAACTTATTTCTGAGCGTAATGTAGAACTTATTTGATGTTCCGTTAGAGGTAATAACGCAACAAGGCAGACAGACACATATTATAGACCACCGGACGCTCAGGCCAGTTTATTAGTAAAACTAGAGCCAGAAATAGGTGCACTGATTTCTTGCTACAATGATAGGGCGATTCACTGTCAAGAAGACAGGGATAGAGCGATCCTATAAAATTAGTAACACGAAGATCGAAAAAGTAGAATCCATAAGATATTTAGGTGTAACAGTCCTTAAAGCTTTATCGTGGGGAAAACACATCCGGGAATTATGCAGCCGAGCGAAGAGAAAGCTAGGATTTATAAAAAGAGTACTTGGGAAATGTCATGAGAAGACAAAAGAGCGATACTATTTTTCACTAGTTAGGCCCCACCTTGAGTATGCAGCCAGTGTATGGGATCCGAATGAATTAGGTTTGACAAGAGAATTAGACAGTGCGCAGCGTAGAGCGGCTATGTTCGTTAAAAAGTGTTACGATAGGTTGAGTAGTGTTTCAGAATTAATACAAGAATTAGGGTGAGAATCATTATCAGACCGTAGGTTAAAGTACAGATTAAATCTATTAGAGAAATTTAAATCGGATAGCTTTACTGAAGATGTTAGGCATATATTAAAAATTATTATGCTAGAATTATTATGCTAGAATCGACCAGATGAGTTAGATTAGAGAGATAGATTTTCGCATTGATAGATTCAAAACATTTTACTCCCGTACTATAGGAGAACACAATACGAGTTTAGCAATGGATAGAATAGGTAGCTATATGCTGGTTTGAGGATTTAAAGCTAACCGAACTAACAGTATGTTTTTGCATGTTTGCTTTGCTATTTTCATATTTTTTAAATTGTTAAGTTTAGAACAGTATATTAATACTAATCCTTTTTTATGCATGATATGTAGTTCATGTCTGGTGAGAATTCACCCCCCTGTCACACACCTTTATGGTGGCTTGCACGGTATAATGGAGATGTAGAATAGGCAGCATAGCAAAGGGATAGGTAGGGGAAATGCTTTCTTGCGATATCTTCTCTTTGGGGGGGAAGGTCAAGAGTCCCTAGGGCGAGGAGCATTTAGTGAGGTGTCGAGGATGTTGCGAAATGTATTATGGCCGGAGAAACCTTTCCTAGTAAGTGCGTAGAAAGCCAAACTCCCCACCTGTCACTACATACCCAAGTCGTCAATGGCAGAATAAACCCAGACCAATCTTAGTTTAGACAAAAAATTAAGTGTGTGTTAATTGTGGAAAAATATAAACCCCATTCTCAAAATCAAATGAGGAAAAATTAGTCTTGATCGCCAGAAGTTAGCTTTAAGAGATAGCTAGGAAAACTATTTTAGAGTAGTCTGTAGTGCATGATGCATGTATTAATCCCTTAAATGCTATAGATACTAACAATCTAGCTGCATGAGACCCTATAGTGCATGCTTGGTAATCTTCACCACCTTCCACACACCCTCGCGGTGGCTTGAACGGTATCGCGTAGATGTAGATAGGGGAAAAATAATTAGATGGAACTGAAACCTTCCCTTATTGGACTGGAGTACTTATAGTTTTATAACAAGAGGTAAGGGTAAAGTACTAACCCTTCAAATCACTAGAAAACACATTTACGTCACTTTTCTGCACCAGCTATTAACATCACCGACCAGATGATGCAAAATAATATACTTTTAAGCAACAAATATACTCGAAAAATATCTAAATATATATATGTAAATATATATATATATTTACATATTTATATACCTACTATAGTTACAGATACTGTTTTGGTGATCATGAAAATGTGAAATTCATACTAGACGTAGAAAGACATTACAAACCAAAGAGGAAGGTTTACCTGCTGGGCAGAGCAAATTACGACGGTATGAAAGCGGAGTTACAGGGAATCATGCAACATATTAATGTATTTAGCAAACATAGCGAAGGATTAGATACAGAAGATTCGTGGAGAGCATATTTGAGGTCACCCGACAAGTCAAGTAGTTAACAAATAAATTCCAAGTAAATTAACAAGTGATAATACACAGCCAAGGTGGTATAATGCGAAGGTTAGCAAATAATTAAAGCAACAAAGGGCATGCCACTCTAGGGTAAAGAATGCAGCATAGGGCCTATCAGTGGAGGAAAGAAGTTAGTTAGTTCAAAACTTTAAAAAATCGAGAGCATTTGAAATAAAAGCATGTCGGCAAGCGTTATCATATTTCAAGAGCAAAATGCCAGGAGAATATTTAGATTACAATCCTAAAGTGTATGCGAGATAGCGTCAGGGAAAAAAGGTCCACAATGCACACACTTAAAAGTGAAAAAGGAAATACCGTCACCAGCAGTATAGAAAAAAGCCTATTATTTGAATGTCTTATTCCAAACCGTATTCAACTCATCTTCAAGCAACACACTCGAACCACCGTAGAACACTTTCAGTGAGCAAATGCCTGTAATTTTAATCTCATGTTGCGGAATAGAGTTCATGGTAAATAGCATCGATCCAAACTAATCACCAAGTTCCGATCAAATTCCTTCCAGAGTATATAAAAAATTAGCATTTAAAATAGCCTCCTACCTAGAAATTATATTTAAAAACTTTAAATGTGCTAATTTTTCTCTCATAAGGCGATTTTGTACATGAAACTGCCTTACCATTGGAAACTCATACTTATTCCATCAATTGAGCTTTACAGCCAAAATAGCTCAGATTGGAATTTCGTTATGTAAATAAAACAAATGCTATTAAGCTTTGTTTCCTGAATTCTGTTTCAATTGAAACATCTACACAAGTTCAATTTATTAAGGATAACGTAGGTGGAAAACGTCTTCCAATACAATGAGTGATGTTTTCTGGAAAGGTGCTACCATTTTTTTGTAGCAGGACCATATTAAACAATTATTAATCACCTTATGATAGAAAATATTTGTGAAATAGGAATGGACAAAATATACCTGAATGCAGCAGTAGATATATCTATACTTAGATATATCTATAAAAGTAGAGACTATATTTGGGTTTTACTTGTGGAAGTGAATAAATGACAGACAATGACCAGGGGACTTAAGAAAGCATTGTTAATATCTCTATGTGTATTTAAAACGCAGGCAATAAGGAGAAAGTTTAAAAATGGAATATCGTGAGATGTGGATATGGAGGTGAGGGAGGGGGAATTGAATACAAACCAGGAAGTGCTGGATAAGGAAGGGCAGGTGAGTCAGTAAACTGGAGAAACTAGTAGGTGGCAGAGAGAGAGAGAGGATGGAACGGATAATTAGAGGGGTGTGTGCTTCATGACGTGAGGGAGAGAAAGAATATTGGGAAATCTGGGTAAAGGAAGGAGAAATACATGTACAAGCAGTTTCGGCACAGTGAGTTAGCAAGTGTACGGAACGAAATACACATCTTGTGAAAGTTTGGCTACGTGGTAGTTGTAGGAGGAGGAGGAGGACGTGTAGGAGGGTGTTAAACTGAATCAATTTTGAGCATTCCAATGAATAAAGGAAAATTCCGAACCCAGGTATTTCTTACCACTCCTCGCTAGTATTTTATGGCTCACGTCACGTCAGGTCACTCATTGTAACCAGCATAGATGTAAATGAAGTTGTGGAGGATGATTATTTAGGATAATATTATAACTAATTTGGATAATTCTAGGCTTATTTTGAAATTACACATGGGTCTCTATATATTGAACTTACAAAGAAATTACTGTCGACATTTATCTAAACTGGTCAACATTTAAACACCAGTAGCTTTTTGTGGCCACTCGGAGATTTTTGACGCATCCGTCCCGCGTTGTGATAGTTCACAAACTGTGCTACACTATGACTTGACTCTACTATGTGTGAGGATACGTTTTTATCAGTGAATCTACTTAACAGATAAATAGTTACTTACAGTGAAGTGCGCACCTCCTTTGTAAACACCCCCTGCCACAGACACTTGAGGTAACTACCAAAGTACATGCAAATGAAGATGGACGGCTGTCCTTCGTCATATAATGTACGATGCTTAACGTACAAAGAAAATATTTATGATAATTATTGTTATTTTGGAACATATATACCTAAATGAATAAAAAAATGAAAAAGCATAAACTTTAAAAGTATATAATTAAGGAAAATTGAGATTGCTATTAAATATTTCCCATGCTGCAATAACCATTACATTGAATCAGCAATTCATCATAAGTGATTTCTATTTAAAAGGTACCCAATTCAACTTTAATAACAATTTTAAACTCTAAAGTAGCAGTTGTATTAAAGCGACAGTGATGCCACATATCTATGTAAATATTTGTTTGGTGAGAGTAAAAGTTTTAATCAATTGGAAAGATTCAAGGAAATAAAACCATATTGTTGGATTAATGATTGAGGGAGTAAACGCTTGTTTCTGGATCGATTATTGTTTTCCAAAGGGAGCAATACAGAAACTTCGAATCAAGAAAATAAAATTAATCCATGAAATTGCAAAGAGAGTATTTTCGAAACGCAAACACATCCGCGCTAAATTTCTCGCTGACAGTCAATGAGCAGAAAGAATGGGCTTACCCACTCACTCCCACTCAAGCCCAAATGTTTCGAGGGCCATACGTGGGTTTTTAATACACTTTGCATACGCAAGCCTTGACCACTTGCCTAAACCATAGCGCACACATATTTGGGGGAGGTGGGAGAGACAGAAGGGGGATAATGATTTTCGGTCGGAAGAGGGCCGAGGGACGGGAGACATTTTGTGGTGTCGGGCGTGCGGGGGTGGATTGGGGAGAGGGAGGGGTGGAGGAGGGCGGCTGGGCCCGCGCGGCGAGGGCGGAGGCGGTGGCGGCGGGTGTCGGGGCCGTCAGCTGCCGGCGCCACCGCGGCCCTATTGTCGGTCACTCCTGCGGCCGCGCTCGGCTGGACCTCGCCGCCGGCCCCCCCGGCCGATGCCGAGTACGGAGAGGAGGCTGGCGCGCCATGGCGCCACGACGAGGATTCAGACGGAATCGTGTAGAAGATGCGCGGTGCCAGGACATCCTCCCTTTGAATTACTGCACGGGGGGCTGGGTTGGTGTGGTGGTTATAGCACTAGCCTCTCAATGGGAGAACAAGGGATCGTATCCCAGCAGTTGAAGATATTTTTTATTGGTAATCCGGAGTATTTTCTGGAGAACATTCGAGTACAGGACTCCGTCCGTCGAATGGGACGTTAAGCCGTGAATCCCTTGGCGTCTTTTCGTTACGAGCAGGCTAATGCCGATGCCAACGTTTCTATTCACCGTTTCTCCTTTCCTTTCTATTCCCATCCCTGTGCCTTTCCTCCAAGTCTGAAACGCTTATTAGTAAGGATGCGGACTTGAAAACACATACCTATGGGATAAATAAAGGACAAAGCTTCATTCACTGACTACATTTACAGTCGAGTGTAAGTATTAGTACTCGAGTGTAAGAGGCTAGGTAATTTGAATCAACGCCAGCTATGCACTGCAATTTGCAATACCCAATATTTGCTTCTTGGATTGAGTAAAGGAGTTAATGGAAAAAAAACTAAATTTCCGCATTTTTTTCGTTACACTACGCACCCGGTATTAATTTTAATGATATTTTACCATTTCATTCTCTAATAGCAACTAGTAGCATTTTGTGTAAGAAAAACCTAACTTTGTATTTTTCATACACTATGTCAATTTTTCATAAAGTGTCGCCTTATTCTATTCAATTTATACTGTATCATTTTGATGCCAGGGCGAGAAACTAGTGAAACCAATGTGAAATCAAAGTCGAAATAAAAACAAACATTTTTCCCCATCATAATGGTGAACAATTCTAGGATTGGTTTGATGTAGCACTTCATTATATTCTCCTATCAGCAAACCTCATATTCTTTTAATTATTTCTAACCGTATAGAGAGCAGAAGATTTTAAAATTCATATAACTAAATAGTTGCTTAAAAAAGAACACGAATCGAAACAAGTAGGAAGAAATATATTGATTTTCACCGAACTAACGACAAAGCAAAGTATGTATATGACTTGGAATGGTTGCATTGGCGTTAAATGAAAAAAAATACGTTTTCCTCCTTCATTTACTACTTGAAAAAGTACGTGATGGGGGGAAAGGGGAAAAGGGGCTATTCACGCTTACATCCTCACACGTAAAAAAGAACTGGATTTCATTTGGCGTATGCAAGAGCGTGCAAACAAATCCAGTTCTAGAACATTCCAATTCACGGTGAACGGGTGCTTGTTGTGCAGCTTATTAGAAAGCTCAAAAACCTTGATGTCCTTAATCGACACGGATACCTTGGATAAAAATCTATAAAGAATATCCGTCTAAATGTTTTATTGAAGGGTAAAATTAGATCAGCATTTGAAAAATTGAGCGTTTTAGTTCTTTTTCCAAAGCTTGCCGCATAATGAATATATCTTCGGTGAGAAAGACATAAAATAGTGACACAAAGAGCACAAATCCTGATAACTCAGAAATTTAGTTACCGAAATGTGGCAGGTTTATCGATCGAAAAAATCTCAGGTATTCAGGCAGTATAATAATAGTAAAAATGTAAAGTAAAAGGTATTCGTAGTTGATTTGATATTAGATAGAGATCTTCAGCACAGCTATTTAGCATATTCAAGTACATACCTCCCCTCAATACATCGTCATATTGATAAATTAAAAAAAATACCATTGCATACAGGTCATAATTTTTTAAATTTTCGAACGAGTGGCAATAGTTATCAATTTGATAGCATACCATTCAATCCAACTTGTATCAGAAACCTATGCTGTCATATATGTGCTGGCAGGGTCGTAAAAATAAAATTTGTATCCACCTAAATTATATGTAAAGGATGCTGCGTACGACTAAGTACAATCCCCTGTTAAAGATCTAATATTATAAGAAATTATATTCAAAGGTTTCCAGATATATTCTACATCTACATAATACCCTGCCAGCTACCATAAAGGTACGTGGCAGGGGGTGAATTCTCACCAAACATGCACTACATATCATGAATAAAAAAGGATTAGTATTATTATACTAGTCTAAACTAAACTATTTACAAAAGATAAAAATACCAAAATAAGCATGAAAAAACATGCTGTTAGTTGGGTTACCTTCATATCCTAATACCAACATGCGGCTACTATGGATTGATTCACTCTTATTGGACATATTTACCGCTATTCATATCCCTAATTGTACGAGAATAAAAGGACATTTTGAATCTGTCAGTTCGGCAATCAATTTCTCTAATTTTGTAATCATGGTCCAGTCTACCACACTAAGTTGGGGTTCACAAAATTTGGAGTACATTTGCTAGCCTGGAGGATGTTGTTTGATGAATGTCTTGATAAAGAGCTGAGGAAAGTTTTTCCAGGTTAGCAAGTTAAAATAGCACAAGGCCAAATCCATACGATTGATGGAGTTCTGGTCTTACAGTGACTAATATGCAGAATTAATGGAGCGAGTAGAAAATGCAGGGGTAGAAAAAAACTTTTACTCATATGTTTTTCCGAGTGAGTCAGAATAGGTAGATATGCACGCCAGTAAGGGAGCATTCCTCCTTCCTTGGCAACATAGAAAGGAACTGAGGGATATAGGTAATAGAATGGAGAATAACTAAGATCACAGTCGCTAAGATATGTGAATCTGGGAATAGATGATTGAAATGCTATTGCATTCACATCGACAGAACTCAGAAAGGGTATTTTAAGAAATGCTTAGGCAGCAAAGGAGCCACCTGCCACGTACCATCGCAGTGATTTGCAGGATACTGCGTTAGTACGTATGCAAAAATGAAGCAGAAAAATTAAAGAAAATGGGCAAAGCAATCTTTGAATTTTTTAAGCTGTGGAAGAAATGATGATTGGATGGAGGAATTTGTTCCAAAAGACTTTTGAACAGAATTATTTTTCATTACATTAAAATCCCAAGATTTGAAAAGGTTACAATTATACATGGGAAATGTAAACGGAAGATTAAAGCACGCTATCTTTCCATTCCATCCTATCGGAATAATGTGTTATTTTGCGATAAAAAACGTCCTCAGTAAAAATTTATAATGCAAGTGAAAAAAAACATAATTGTGTTTTTTATTTATGTGCATGAGGAAAGGCCTCATAAAATAAAATATGCATTAAAACACCAAATTAGAACGAGTTGATATTTATATTAGGTCTTCTTTGATCTGCTGGCTTACGAAAACACAAAAAATCAATAAAATGAAACTCATGGTAGTATCATTTAAATATTTTAGCAAGTGAGGATATCAAGAAAATGAGATATCATGTTACACCAATTTTAAATATGCTTCATGATTATAGCCTTTACTGAATCGTTATAACAAAAAATAGAGAAGGTATTATGATAATTGGCTCGCAGCCTTTATCAGTCAAATAGCAACAGCCGTCCTTGGCATTTTTTCCAATAAAAAATGGAGGAGCTAGCTTTCGTGAATAATAAATAGATCATTGCACTCATCAAATTCGAAAAAAAAACTAAATATACTACGTTCTCATTGTAAGTTAAAATATTAAAAAAACATTTTTGGTGTTAAAATGGAAAATAGGTCCTTTAATTGATTTAAAGTGTCAAGTGTAATAAGAAATTGAGCTTGATGAAACAGTTGGAAATAATTTCGTCTGATAAAATTTTTCATTTTTGCGGCATAAAAAATGTTTCCATAAAAACGTTCCATTTCAACGTGGCTTGATAAATTGGCAGCAATGAGCATCCATGAATAATTACCGAATAGTTGACTTGATTACAGTAGGGAAGGCTCGAATATTTCAGATATTGCGGTACATTTGACAAGAGTATTCCTCAAGAAAAATCTCCCCGTTCCCCAAAATGTTCACGTGCGGTAGTTTTCCAGATTCTGTGGAAGCCGAACAAGCTCTCGTGAAGATGTTTTTTGGGGAATGCTCCCGGTACAAGTGAAGCGAATTGGTACACGGGTTCTTGTTTGGAGGAGCATTTCCCAAAAACGTTCCATCTCCGGTTTTTCCAATCACATTTATGTCAGCAGGAAAAGGGGACTTGTGTAACCTCTTGATCAGAGACTCGAAACTCTCCTCCTGGCTCCGCCACTCTCCGTCCGCACTCGGCCTCAAAACCCCTCCCTCTCCCTCATTCCTCACCTCCTCTCTCCCCGCCACCCTCCCCGCCACCCTCCCCAACCGCACGATGACATCCGGGGGAAAAACTGCCATTTCCCTGAGTCATTTCCCCAATCACATTTCTCTCGTCACACCGCTCGCTCTCCTCCGTGAGGTCTTGCGACGGTTTTTAGGCCAAATTAGTCCAGGGGACCAACAAGGGGGGCGACCGAAAAACCACCTACTCCTCCCTTTCCACCGCCATCTCTCTCATCTGCACCTTCCTCCTCCTCCGGCACAAATCCACCTCCATCCGGCGGCGCCCATCGCCCAAAAACCCCCAACGGGGCCTCGCCGGCTGAATCCGCCACCTCTCCCGTCGTCCCCCCCGCCCTTCCGGGCACCCGCACTCATCCCAATCGTAAGGACGGCTCAGTGGTTCGTGAAGCTGACACGCACAGGGTAGGGTGATAATCCACGACTCCCACTAACGAGCGCTCTTGCGGCTGCTGCATATGCCTGTCCCGCTGGGACCACGGGGCGGAAAGGAGGAGCAGGGTGCGATGGACGACGAGCGTACGAGGGTTTCTGAGGGTCAAGGGGCATCGGGGGGTGGGGGGTGGTGAGGATGGACAAAAGGAAGTGATGGCTCTAGCGTAGTTGTCAGAAGAACAAACATTGTCGAATCTATTTCCCCATCCCATATCTCAACTTCTTCGGATATACTTATTTTTTATGGTACTCTACCGTTTTGCGATAGTCTCTGGACTCTGGACTCATAGGCAACTCTATGCAAGTATCTCTGAAGTAGTCTAAACTTTTAATTATATTTAGTAGCTTATTTCTCTATCTTATCTTTCCCTCTATTTTTGTTCCTAGACTCCCAGTCTTGCCTTTAAGTACCGTTCAAAAAGTGTTTGGCAGAAGTACGATAGAGCAGAATTCGAGAGGGCGATATTACCAGGGCAAAATACTTTTGCAACCACTAAAATATTTTTGGCCATTATAATTTTACAGCACAGGGAAATTCAGTATTCTGAAAAATGGACACCTCTTTGTCGCAGTATTTTATCTCAGCATTAAAGATGCAGCTACAAAGGTACTGACCTGGTGAGAATAGTCGATATATATTCGTCAATGGTTTCCAGTCAATTTTTCTATCTGAACTTTGCTACTACAGAGGGTACAATTGCCCAATAAAATATACAAAAAATATACAGACTTTATAAAATTTATTGCATGCACTGGCATTCTTTTTTCTTCATTTTTCCTCAGCGGGGTCTCAATTTGTTCGGCTGAATACAAGGATAAAACTCTGTAGTCTGGTTTTCATTGTGCTTCCGTAACCGTGTAAAATTTTGGGGAATTCCTCAGCCGAAGAGGAGATCCGAGAAAGATGGAGGAGGCGAAAAGGGAATAGAGAAGCGTTTGGATATTGGGGGGCGGGTTATAGTGGAGAGGGACTGTGGAGGTGGGGGGAGAGGGGAGGGCACACCACCGGATGCTGCAAGGGACGAAGACTGGCGAAAGAGACTTCCACCTCTTATCACCTTCCACGCCTCCCTCCTCCCCGCCCGAGCACAATATGGTGGCGTCATCTGGATTCGTACGTCCAAGCCGCAGAAACCTCATTCCGCAATGACCTGGTCATTAGTTCAGCTGCCCCTCCGGTCAACGCAACACGTACGAGGACTCTGGGGAAAGCGGGGGGACTGGGAAAGAAAGCCGGCGGAGGGCAGAACCAGAGGCGGGAGAGGGCGAGGATTATCCTCTTCCTCTGCCTCACTCCAAGGAGAAAGGGTAAGAGGGAACTGAGATCAGAGAGAAGGGATGATAGAAGAGAGGGAGGATCGGGAAGAGAAAGTAGAGGCGGGGGAGCTGCGAGTGTACTAAGCGTTGTCTACAGCCACTGAAGTTATCCTTTAGGATACTTGCGCGAAGGGTGAAGTTGGGCTCGTACATGTATACGGCGGGGAGTAGGGAATTCAGCAACGATCACTAGAGCAGCCTGCAACGCGTCTTAGGGATTTATACGAATGCACTCCTTGTCAGTACAACGGGGAGTATACTTTCTCTTTGATTATGCCGCAGAGCTTACATTAGGTAGACAGACTTACTTCACTAACGCAACTTTGATGATTCGACGGCAAACGCTTATTTCCGTATCGTTTATGCGAGATATCCCATTAAACGGCATTACGTGGCATAAAATATTTACATGAAACAAGACGAATATGCAGAAAGTAACCTTTCCGATTTAGTATACCCACTGAAAAACTACTACTCCACAAAAGCAGAAGAAATGTATATCAATCACCTCTCAAATGCAAGGATAATAATGTCTTGAATTAGAAAAGAATTATTTTTACAAATAAGTAGCTCAGAGGATTTTTCTGAGAGATTCTGATGTAAAGCAAAATGTATTTTTAAAACCTGAGCACTTTTTGCCACCTGCCGGCCGTGGTAAGCTTGTCAGTAACGCGTTGGCCTTGCAATCCAAGGACCAGGAGTTCAAATCCCTCAGATACTGCATAGAAACTTAAATTCAGCTCACTCGCCAGAAACTTTATCTGGGCATTTCCATAATTTTAGCCAAATCTCATAGCCTCCGTGATTTCTCAGCAAATTCAAAAAATGTGCATTTCATATTTTTGCCACACAGTTTATTATCGATGGGTCAATCACATTCAATAGGCATTCAATACTACGGACGCTTCTAAGAAATATTTCTAGCAAGTAGATGCCAATTTTTTCCCAAGAATCCTCTCCACACTTAGATAGTAAAACCACTTGCGTCAGGCGCCTTGTATCTGAGCGTGATCACATAATGAGACCGTAATGCTCTCTCCCTTGGACCCTGTTCATTACACAAGTTGGTAGGGGAGAGGGGAGCATGCGGGAAGGGGAGGCTTTAATAACGGTCAACAGCACATGCCGAAAGAGGCCGGGGAAGATTTGTCAGTGCGGTCGTGGTGGAGGATTTGCACCAAAAGGTGGCGGTGGACAGGGTTGGGGAGGGAGAGAGGTGCGCGGGGGGGTGCGGAGGGGGGGGGGGGGTTAAAGGGGAGTTTGGAAACTGTGAATACACGGGTCGAGGGTGGAGAGGAGGGAAGATTTCGGGGCTCCTCATTCCGGTGGTGAAGACGTCGTGTAGGCTTCCCACCCACCCACCCACGCCTCCAAAATATCCAAAACCCTCCACCCTCCCCGCATTTCCCGCAGACCCATCAAAACTTTCCCGCTCACGTTTCCTGCCCCCTATAGACGACCACACGGAGACCCTCAGTGGAGGGAGAGTTTGCGGGAAAGGGGCTGTGAGGTGGCCACAAGAGTTGCCTCCCTTCTTGAAGAGAGAGAGAGAGTCCCAGTGGTCAGCCAGCGGGCAGAGATGGAGTCGCCACGGGTTCCTCTCGGGTGATAAAAGCGCAGTTGGCCGAGGGCGGGAGGTGGAAGCCGCGGGGCGGAAGGAGACGCGACCGACGTCCCCGGTGACGGCTCAGGGACCCGGAATCGTATGCGGGGAGGGTCCTCTGAGAGGCGGGAGAGGGAGCACGTAAAAATATTGTCCAAGGAGGTGTCAGGGTCCTGTTATAGAGAGGCGTTCCAGTTCTCTAGTGCGTTGGTGTCGAGGGCGGCGAAGGGTGGGGAGAGGTGGCCTGGGTGGAGTGCCCTCCGGAGAGTGCCATAAACCACCCAAGTGCTCGTCGGACGAGGCACAAAGGAGAGGGCGGGTGAAGGCTGCCTCAGACCTGCACTCACTCCTCCAAATTTCCTCGCATTCGGTGGGTGGGAATCCCTCTTCTGTCGACCGGTCGCATTTCTCCCAGTTCCAATTCACGGTGCCAAGAGAAGTTTGCTCACTTCGCCCACCAAGATCCATTAGTGATTGGAAATCATGCGGTGATTGCATTACCGATTGAAATTAGGATAGAAGCATATTGACTTCGGCAGATTTTTTTTGACACTCAGACAATATAACATGTTTCCGTGTAGCAGCCTTGTTGATGGCAATAGTGCATGTTTGGTGACCTTCACTACCTGCCATATACCCTCGCGGTGGGTTGCAAGGCATTGCGCAGATGTAGATGTACAATTTTTTGCTACTTTTAAAATGATATAACTTTTATTTTTAAATTTATCAAGAAGCAAGACGATTCAAGGTCTAATTGATGTTTTAAATAGTGGATTGGGTAAGCATAAAACTAATGGTACACCAACTAAATTGGCTACAAAAATTTGACTAAAATATGAAATCTTTTTATTCTACTACGCCAAAACAATTCTTTTCGTGCGTGCGGAAAGTTATTGATTGCCAATGGCTTCGGTTATATGTTTAACCTCCATCATATTTTCATGGTATCCCTACATTTTGAATGCTATCTATGTCTGTGGTTTGTTTCTTGTCCCCATGCCCATGCCTGTACAAAGTTAATTTTCATTTCATAAAGAAAATTTCCGTAAATATTTTCCTTTCCTCTTCTGTGTGCGATTTTCTCGAAGTATTATGCGCCATAAAAAAGCGTCCTTCTGCGGTACTAATTTAAAGAAACTGTTTTCCAGTTTTCATCCACTTTTTCAGCTATAGAAAAGAAACCATTGAACTAAAACTGAAAAATTAATCTAACATCAGCGTTTCAATCACATCAAAAGATCCTTTGTTCTATCGTTCAGTCACTTTAAATAGTTAGGAAGAGTTTGCAAATAGTCACACAAGTTAGGCTGATTAATATGGCAAGTGTCATTCGACATTCTCCAATTCTGGGAAAACACATCTGGTACTATTGTTAGACATCCCCACCGTCAGCCAAACACAACTTGGTTTCGTAGCCTACCCTCTTCCGTTTTTTTTTTCGTTTGACAAGCCAATCTCGGAAGTCCCATAAATATTTTCTCCTCTCGCACAAAAAAAATGTGCTAGCTGGAGTATCGGCTCACTGCACCGCCTCCCTTTCCTATTATCTCTCTTCAGGCCATTGCTGGCCCTCCTCTGTCTCACGCTTACACCCACACACTTGCCTCTACCGAAAAAAAAGCAAGCAGGGGGTGAGCGCGTAAAATGGGGGAGAGGAGCCGAACCCAAACCCCATCCTCCCACCCCCTCCCCCTTTCGTATGTGGTGTAAACTGCTCCCCCTCCCCCCGCTCGCCACCCCCTTCGCCATATCGTCCATCCCTCATGACCCGCACTGCACTTCCAACCCAACCACCCATTTCCAGCAAACCATTCCTTTCCCGTGGTTTTCCATGTATCTTCCCTTTCCTCCCCACCCCTTTTCGGACGTCCACCCTTCAGTCCTTCACTCTCTGGTGTCCTCCTCTTCCCCGCGCTCTCTCACACACATGCTCCGCCCACGTGATCCACCTTCCAACTAAAGCGAGTCTGACAAATAGGTTCCGGAACCAAATGTAAAAGGGGACACTCGGTGCCTGCCTTGCAGAACACCACTTCGGTACACAGACACCCTCTTTCTCACCCACTCTCTCTCCCTTCCTCTCGTTCCACCCCTTTCCCCAAAGGGATCTGCGTAAACGGAATGTCGTCCCACCCCTCCCCCCGCGGCAAGTCAGGGAGCTCTGAAGGGGAACTGTGGTGCAAAAATCCTATCACCCACCGGCGACGTCCACTCCACCATGGCTACCACAACGCATCTCGCCCATCCCTTCATTCCCTCTGCAAGTTTCTTCCCTTTTCCCCCTCACGCTCTCTGCTTCTCTCTCTCCTCTCATTCGTGACATCAGGGATGTAACCGAGCCAACGTCACTATTGTCTGCGTCATCATTCCTTCGGCGCGTTTCCCCTGACCATACTGCATCTCGTCTTCTGCTGGACATCTCTCAATCACGCTTTTCTTTCTCTTCTCCTCTTGACCACTATTCTTGAATTTGAGAACTAAAGCTACATCAACATCTATCTATATCCACGCGATACCCTGCCAGTCACCGCGACGGTGTGTGGCAGGGGGTCAAGATCACCAAACATGCACTATTGACATGCAACTAGGCTACTGCATGGAAACAATGTATACATGGAGAAATGCTGGTTGAAAATGTTCCCACACTGTAAAAAGTAGATCTGATTTTAAGGTACAAAAGCGATCTGAATTTCAGATGCAACAATTTTAAGACAGGGTATGTTGAATTTCAGCAGTAATATCTTGTCTAAAAATAAGGCAAGTGAACGACTGAAAATCAGACCATCCAGAATCCTGCTTCCTCTGCTTCCTGCTTAACTGCTCCTGTACCAATCATCCATGTTCCTGCCTCTTCCGCACCTTGCATCCGTGTTCCTGCCTTAAACCAGACAGCGCTTAAATTCAGATCACACTGAATTTCAGATCAACTTTTTACAGTGCAATAATTAACTGCTACTGGCATTTTTCAAAAGGCCACGGATATGAAACAGGTACGATATGAAAGGAATACCGGTTTTATGTGACTGATTCCATCTTGCCACAGTATCTGTCTTTTGTCAGCCAAATTTGAGAAAGTTAGCTAAAGAATCCTTGAATCCACGTCTTTTCCGCGCTGTGAAATGGTGAGCGGAAAACGAGTACATACACCTGGATGATGGTTCATACAATCCTTTAAGACTTTTTTCAATGCTTTTTAAGGGTTAAACACCGAAGAGACACCTACAAATATTATGGTTTATTATACTTTTAACATGCTATTAACGTTTATTACCATGCCCTCATGACTGTGTATGACGCAATCGCCGTTTCATCAGATATGCATATGCTTTTTACCACCACAGTTCGTAGTGTTTGCTAATGAACTGAGCTGATGAAATTGCAGATGAAATGAACTGATATCCAGGTATTAAAGTGCAACAGTACGAATAATTCATGTCTTATGCGCATGGAGCTCCAGATGAAATTATTCTTGTAAAAATTATTAATTCTAAAACTGTACCATTGCAAAAAAACTATAAATACTCGTAGGAGTGGAACGGATTATGCAAATGTGAAACCAGAAAGGTAAAAATTAGGAAAATCTAATAATTATTTTTTCTCTCGGCATGTCCGCAAAAGGAGAGAAAAAGAGATTTGAGGTTTTTTAAGATTTCCTTAAAGACTTTATATCTACACCCACCCGATACCCTGCAAGCCTCCGCGAGGGTGAGTGGCAGGGGGTGAATATCACCAAGCATGCATTATTGACATGCATACAAGCTACTATAGGGTCTCATGTAGCTAGATTGTTAGTATCTACATAGTAGTTAAAGTATTGGTTGTTAATACAACATCATGCACTACAGACTACTTTAAAATATTTTTCCTACCTATCTCTTAAAGCTAACTTCTGGCATTCAAGACTCATTTTTCCTCATTTGATTTTGAGAATAGGGTTTATATTTTTCCACAGTGAACACACAATCAGTTTTTAGTCTAAACTAAGATTAGTCTGGGTTGATTCTGCCATTGACGACTTGGATATGTAGTGACCGGTGGGGAGTTTGGGTTTCTACACTCTTACTTGGAAAGATTTCTCCGGCCATAATACATTTCGCAACATCCTCGACACCTCACTAAATGCTCCTCGCCCTAGGGACTCTTGACCTTCCCCCCCAAAGCGAACATATCGCACGAAAGCATTTTCTACCCTCCGGCAAACGATTTAGCACGCCCCCATGAAATGACCCGCCCACCCACCAAAGCCACACAGACACACACACACGCTGGACACATTCCCTTCTTTCCTCCTCTCGCTTTAAAAACATCCCCCAAAAACGTTTTTCTTTCCTCATTCCGAAAAACCTCGGCTGATCCCTCCACAAACACACGCGTCCACGGCCGGGGCGACCTTTCCTAGGAAAACGTTAAGCGGTCGCGCCCCCCGTCGTCAAGCCACCCACATGAGGACACCACTCCCGCCCCGGCATTCTGCCTCTTCCAGAAACCAGAAAACCGAAGAGTCCCCGCTAGTCACACCCTCCTCAATTGTCGCCAGGAGAGAAACATTCGAAGGTCGGGGTCTATGACAGAGCGGGATGAATAGAGCTGTTGGCTGCGAAGAGCGGGAACCATCCTTCCAGGAAAGAGACATTGACGGCACAAGGACGAGGCTTGAACCAGAGAGCGAAGAATAGCATAAAGCACCAAACTAGTTTGTAGTACTTACATGTGCATGAGCGTGTGGGGTCCAGAAGGACAACCACTGCGAAGAGGGGAATCGACTCCGTTCCATGCCCAACATTTCTTAAGTCAGCGTGGTTCCCGGGAAAAATATCACTATTTTTAAGAATGTGATGTTATACATTAATCTATCAAACTTGCTCTAAAAGGAATGCTTAAAGGAAATGTCCCATGAAAGGGGAAATTGAATATACGCATAAACCATAGGTGACACTAAAGAGCGCGAATATCATGAGTCCAATTCTGAATTAAGTCAAAGATGGCTGGAAGGAAGAATATTGGGAATAGCTAAAATGGGGAGGAAGTAAGAGGTAGATAAAATAATTGGTATGGTATACATTAGGATTAAGAATTCGAAAATCTTAGAAAAGATTAACATGAAGATATGGTGAGAAGGCTAAGAAGAGAGAGTTGGTTGGTTGGAGGCAGAAGAATACACGAGTAGTTTGCAAAAGAAGCCTAGCGAAAACTACAAAGGAACCACGATGGAAAGGAAACTGCGCAGAGGAAGAGTACTGAAGGGCAAACAAAAAGTGTTAAAAAGCTGGTAGGGTGAAAAATATTACCGAAGGTTTGGGCAAGGTAGTAACATCATTATTGGAATCAAAATCAAAAACGGTTCGAGCTGAACGAAAAGAGCACCTTAAAGCACATAAAGCACATACCCAGACATATATTACAATTCTATCTAAAATACCCAGTCTGAGCACTTTAGATAGGATTGTAATTCAACTTATGCAACGATAATCCGGTTCCACAAGTAATAGAGTGACAGATAGAGAAACCCCAGTGGGATACGAAAACAATAAATGAAGTAGAAATTGGTTTGTACCATCCTATTGGTTACTACAGTGTCCGTAAAATAATATGAGTCAAAGAATGACTGGGATCGTTTGTTAGATCTGAAAAACAATTCCGGTACACAGATTCCATAAAATATTTTTTATCCCAATGCTGTAATAGCGAAAGAAAGACGTTCTTTTTAATCAGACAGTAAAATTAATTATTCGATGAATCCCATTTAAAATTAACAGCAGAACTAACATTTCAGTAACTATTATAATATTTGATTATTTACTTTTCTGCATTCAGAAGCAAAGGATAGTTATCTATATCTACGACATACCTGCAAGCCACCTCGAGGGTGTGTGGCAGGGGGTGCATCCACACCAGGAAAAATGACATAGCAAACAAAAATGAACAGCACAAAGCAAACACTACTCCTTTAAGTAATTAGGGAAAACAAAGAAAAGACACTAGCAAATCCCAATCATGCAGGACACACCCATGAATACCATGCATGACTTGAAACCCGACCCCAATTGCATAGATACTCATGCATTTTTTGGAAAAAGAATAGCTCTCCTCCTACCACTTACAGAATAAGTAATAATGAATTAACAAACGTGGAATCCATTAAATATCTTGGAATAAGGCTGACAAATGATCTTTCCTGGGGTTAACACATTCGTGAAATAATGGGTCAAGCGAATCGCAAACTGGGTTTCATTAAAAGAGTATTCGGTAAATGTGACGATCATGTACGAGAAATCAGCTACTTTTCCCTTGTTAGACCTCATTTGGAATATGCTGCCAGTGTATGGGATCCCTACGAAATCGGTCTAAGTAATGAACTTGAACGTGTGCAGCGAAGATCGGCAAGATTTGTAAAGGGACGATACGATAATTATATTAGCGTAACCAGTCTATTAAATGAATTGAAATGGGAATCATTGTCAGATCGCAGGTTGAAATTTAGACTTAATCTGTTCCACAAATTCCAAGGCAATATTTTCAGTGATGATGTTAAAAATATTTTACGAACCCCAACTTACTATGGCAGACTGGACCATAATCATAAAGTTAGATAAATAGATTGCCGAACTGACGGATTCAAAATGTCCTTTTTCCCTCGCACAATAAGAGATACGAATAACGGTAAATATGTCCTATCGGAGAGTAGCAATAAATAGCATTGGTAGCTGCATGTTGGTATGAGTACTTAAAGCTAACCCTACTAACAGAATGTTTTTGCATGTTTTCTTTGCAATTTCTATCTTCTTTAAATAGTGTAGTTCTGACTACTATATTAATACTATTCTTTTTTTATGCATGATATGTAGTGCATGTTTGGTGAGCAATCACCCCCTGCCACACACCATTGTGGTGGCTTGCAGGGTATTATGTAGATGTAGATGTAGATGGCATGCAAAAAAAAGCAATGCGTAAGAGTCACACCATAATTTGGACATGCAGGAAAAAAAAATACTATCGAGCTACTCTATGAATATAACCTCTATAATTATTACCGATTTACTCGATGTCCTACGTTCTGATCTCGAATCGTATGTGGAAAAAATGACATTTTAAACCTATGTGTCCTGCAATCTATCTCTTTAATTTTATTAGAGTTATCGAGCCTACCATAATAAGTCGGAGCAATAGCAATATATGATTAACGTAATACATGAAATGTCTCTCCTTAAATTTTCCCATAAGATTAAGTCTATAATTCAGCCTACGTTGTGACAGCGATTCCCATCCCAATTCGGCTAACATATACCAGACACACTGCTTTCCCGATCGTAACACCCTTTTATATATCTCGCTGCTCTTCGTTGTACTCGATCTAATTCGTATTAGATGGTAGGTATCATGTCCGGCACAATCTCTGTCATATTGCAAGTTCCCCAAGGTAACTTAATAGGTCCGCTTTCTTTTTATACATAACGATTGGGTACCGTAGTTAGCAGTAAGCCTAGACTTTTTGCAGCCGATGCGGAAGTGTACAGTGGTACATCATAAAGAAGAAATAGGGGATCGCTTAGCAAGGATTAAGATGCAATTAAAGAGTGGTGCGACAAATGGCAGTTAGAACGTAACCTTAAAGAGAGGGTAGATATTACTTTTTGGAAGAGGAATAATTCAAAAGAGCGATTCTATAGCATTAGTGACACGAAAATCGAAAGCGCTGAAACCACAAGGTGCATGGGGAAGACACATCCGGGAAATATGCGGCCGAGCCAAGAGAAAGCTAGGATTTATTAAAAGAGTACTTGGGAAATATGATGAGAAGCCAAAAAAGCAATGTTACTTTTCACTAGTTAGGTCCCACCGTGAGCATGCACCCGTCGCCGGCCCGGGTGGCGGCGGGGTAAATCCCTTGCCTGTCAATCCAAGGGTCGCGGGTTCGAATCCCGCACGGGGCATGGATGTCTGTTCTTGTGTCATTGTTATCAGTTGAAGTACCCGATGTAAAGACCGCACGTGTTGTTTTCGGGTCAATGATAAATAAATAAATAAATAAAAATGCAGCCAGTGGGATGGGATCCAGCCATGGGATCCATAGTCCATAATTTTTGAGTCATGTACCGTCCGTTGGTAATATTTACCTGTACCTCACACTAACACAGGCAAATAGCATAATGAGCGCAGCAAATAACCGTGTTCAGAGCCCTGTCACACATCTTCGCGTTGCATCTAAAATCACTTCTTCCTAGTTTTCGACCACGGCTATTTTCCACAGTAATTTATCATATTTTTTAAGTTTCATGATTTACAATAATATTCTTATCCTCAGTAGAGGATGCAAATGAACTATCTATATATTTTATGATTGCATGTAGTTGTTAATTGCTAAATAATCCTTTCCATCCTTAATATACTTTACATTTTTCTCCTTCAACGCGGGCGCAGTGAGTTTTAGCTCCGTATTGGTCTTCTGTTACACATTTAGAGCATTTGAAATCTCCTTTCCTCTACTAAATAATGGTCGCTATTAATCACCTGCTAGTGACAAAATCGTACCATGTAAGGACTGCAATTTTTCGTGTACTTGTTACATGATCCTGCGCTACTATTAATGGACAATTAACGACAGTTCTGCATTTTCATCTACACAATACCTTTCGACTCACCGCGAGGATGTGTGGCACGGGGGAAGTGGTAGTTTAGTCAGTGTATAAAACCTTTAAAAGTTAAACTAAAACTATTGCGTGGGGATCGAACACAGTTAATTCTCATCGACCTCAGTAGAGCAAGGAGTGATCTCCCAAATAATTGAAGCTTATTGGCAAATGGATTTGGTGAAACGAAAATGCATAAAATAGAGAATACTCTTCTATGATCGTGAGTTTTTCTCCATGCTCCCAAATAAAGAAAGTATGTTTTAAATCACATTGAATAGTGAAATTAAACTCACGGGAAACGACACGATATTTGGGGAACAGGGGAGTAAGCATACGATAAAACAAAGAGTAGAGAATAGTGAGATGATGAGTAAAATTTTAAAAAAATGCGATGTACACCTGAGAGGTGAGGGAACCTGGGCAGATGAAGGAGGGGCAAAAGTTAGGCACTGAAGGAAGACGAGAGAGAGAGAGGAAGAAAGTGAGAAATAAGCTAAAAAGGGAAGGGGGAGATGAAGGGTGGTGGGAGGGGGTTAGGGTTTGCTGAGGAGGGGGAAGGAGCGGATAGCCGGGGAAGCGGTGCGGAGGGAGTGGAAAAAGACGAGCGGCATCCCTGTATCGATAAAAATTGATGGATACAAAGTGCAAAATTGTGTTCTCGCCGGACCCGGCTGAATCGTCGTAGTATGGGAAAGTCCCCGGAATATAGAGACTTAAGGACAAGAGCGCGATATACGTATATGTATCCGTATAAAAGAGAGGCACCCAATCGATTGAGTTTGGTGCAACGATGTAGAAGCGAGTAGATGGAAGCATACAAGCGTATCTCCTGAACTCCCAGGGCCTTCTCATACCACCCCCCTCCCCTAACCTTCCTCCCCCCCCCACAAAACTGCGTCCCCACCCATCGCATTTGCTACTGGCGCACGGCGAGATCGAAGTGCACCGTATTAAGTATGGCACGTGCGTTCATAGACTCGCTGGTCTGACCTTGCTTTCTAACTCCATCCCTCGTGAAACCAACGGCAGGTACTAGGTGATTTTTTCCCCGTTCTCGAGACAGTAGATGTTTCCCGAAACTCTGAAACTTTCAGGGAAGTGAAAAGAGCAGGAAGTGAGCATCTAGTCCGGGAGAACACTACCCGGGAGGAGGATATTATATCTTTTTTTTTGGACTCGGGAGAGATGGAGTCACTTTAAAAAGAGCGGCGGCAGACGGCTTATAAAAAAGATTATCGGCTCCCCGAATGCGAGTCGTGGTAGTTGTAGCAGCACAGGCGCACGAAGTTTGAGATTAGAGGAACCTGTTTCCCTCTTTTTTCTGAGACTATCTTAAAAGGGGGTCGAGTGGGACATTACTTTAATCTTTCATTGACAACTGTTCATTGGTTTGAGGAAGCGGGGGAGAGGATTACGAGGAGAGGAAATTTACAGCGCAATAAAAACTGCTTCAATTGTTTGTCGATATGCGTCCCTCTCCCTTCCAGTGTTAGGAACAAGGATTTCCTGGTGTTTGATTTTTTTTTAAACTTCAACGGGATTATCGTGTTTGTTTTAGATTTTGAAATGTATCGATAAGTTCTCCTTAGGATCCGATTTTATGTCTCCTCGGATGAAAGAGATGTTTCACAAGCTTAAAAGTGTTGAACTATTTAAAATACATCGACCTAATGATAAGGAGTTTCATTAAATAAGCCCATATTGAAGATAGTGGAAACAAATCGAAGTACATGTTTTGGGATTAAACATATCACCCTTCTCATTGTTAGCAGATGAGAGGGAAAATGGATGGCATCCCCTTCGTAAACATGATGGGTGATTGTTAACTTAACAGAAATAATACCTGCTGAAGATGTGCATTCACTAAATATTTGCCTATATGCACTAGATATATCATACAGTCTAGCTAGATAAACATTTATCATTCTTCTTCTATGAGAGGTACTGATCCAAGTAATGATTTGTTTTACCGGGCAAGCCCAGCTTAATGTCTGGTTAAATATTTTGGTGAAATAAAAGCCATTGCAGGCTCGTTATTCTGTTCTGCGTTTAATACACATCAACATAGTGATAATTTGAAGTTTAATAACATGTACATATGAACATTACCTTGTCGGCCCCGGTGATGGCAAGCCAAAGTCCTCGCCTTCTAATCCTGGGGTCGCGGGTACGGGTCCCGCCTTGGTAGGTTTTTCTCCACCCAGGGCATGGGTTTATCTCAAGCTCTGTTGGTTCAGCCTCTGATACACTTGATGACAGGCCAAGTCTACTGGATATTGGGTATTCCAGAGATATATTGACCAATACCATCGTCCTGAATTAAAAAAAGAAACATCTTCTGTTCGGTGTACTATATTTATGCATGATATGTAGTGCACGATTGGTGAAAATTCACCCCCAGCCACACACCTTTATGGTGGCATTACATTAACGAATTATACTGCTGGGAGCATTTATCTAAATTTATTGAACAAGGAGTTGTAAATTTCAGAGAGTCAGAAAAGAAATTATGTAAAATGCACATGTGACAGTATTCGGTCAGAATACTCGATTGCTGATTTTGGAGACAGACTTTGGTAGCATTTCAGTATTTCATCAACTTTTCCGATATATCTACGTCATAGGCATTTATCTTATCCAGAAAGAGCAGCGAAAGCTAATAAGATAACAAATCACTAAAAATGCTCCACTCTTGCATTGCTAACAGACATAAAATAAGGGGCAATACACAATTTTACCTAATAATTTGCACAATTAGTATTTTATACTTCCCCTCAAAACATTCCATTTTTAAATCTACATCTACGTAATACCCTGCGATCCTACATAAAGGAGTGTGGCAGGGGGTGAATTCACATCAAACAAGCAGTGCATATCATGCTTAAAAAAGGATTAGTGACAATATACTAGTCTAAACTTCAATTATAGGAAAGAATAAAAATAAAAAAGCAAGCATGGTATCATGATACCTAAATCTAAAAGGTGATACTTTAACACATTTTTTCTGGGTCTTTTTTCCATAGTTAATATTTCTGTAGATTTTCAATAATAATTGCGCACTTCCATTACTAATTATGCACGCCACAGAGCCTGCACACTGGCATAAGACCGTCCTAATCCCTCTCATTCACCCCACAATTCAGGCCAATTAAATATCAATTTTAGAAACGCTTTAGAGGTTTACGCTAATTCCCTTGAGTATTAATGTCCTTAGAGTCATAGAGAGCTGAGGAAAATGAATATGTGATAGAAGAAATAGACGGAGTAAAAAAATTAAATTTTTCTTAAAATTAGTGAATATACGAAGAATTACGACACACAGGTGTAACCTATTCCGCAACTTCATTTCACTAATTGAGAACGACCACGTTATTGCACCATAGGGAATGGCACGCAGTCACTTACAACTCATAATGGCTTTATTCCGTGAATATCTCGAGCCCTTGCAATCTCAAAACGAATGCTTTTAGTCCACGCTCCCCCATCGCAGAAAATTGCACGTTAAGATGCAACAAGGGTAATTAGGGCAAGAGGGAAAAATGCCTTACCTTTATAATATGGAGTAAGTATAAGGAGAACTTGAGGTTGAGTGCTTGCTATTGGAGCGTAATAACACTGCTAGGTTAGGAATATTATGATAATTGTTTTAAGCAATCTCATTCTAACCACTATAAGTGGATGCAGCTTTAATGGAGCAATTATAAATAATTTAGAATTCATTTGCTACGGAAGCCTCTTGTTCCCTCACGTCCCATTCGAAATTACCAAGGGAGGGGTGGGACAACCAATGAAGATTATACACTTACAAGGCTATATAGATACGAGCTTTCTCAAACCGCAACCACACTGGGTGGCTGGCGGAGAGGAAACATTAAAGAATGCGATACCGATACAGATGAGATAAAGAGTTTTTTTTTTGAGCACTCCGGAGCAGTGTGGCTAGGCTGGAGTGGATTTCCTTGTCTGAAATAAGCGAATGAGGAATCCTTGAAAGTAGGAGTCGGGAGAAAAAGTATCATAGACCCCACACGAAAAAACCGGAGGTAGATAGGCCTTTCTTTTTTAAAACCCAGGCGGGCCGCATTTTAATGCCTGTCGAAGAATTGAAAGCAAGCATGAAAGATAATTAAGTCTCATGTTATTCCATGAGCATAAAATGCTGGAAACTTTTCACTTCAGAGTATCCGAAATTAAATTGGAAACAAGCTTCGAGTATTTGAGACACTCGGGAGTAAGGAAAGTAGAGGTCAATAGAGCGCTAGGAATTTCCACTCACAAGGCCGTCGTGAGCGTAAACCCTAGGCTGTAAACTTTGATTGTCCCTTACTTTTTACTGCCGAATTTTCTTAGGAAAATGCTTACGATTGACTCAACTGTGGCGCTTTTTACGCAGCGTATGTTCAGCAAAACGATGGACGATTACTAAGACATAATTAGTACAATTAAATATTAATTTACGAATAGAAAAGAAAACTTTAAAGCTTTAAAGAAACAACTAAAACACCACAAAGGAATGGAAATTAAAAAGATAAATTTAGGATGAGCGTAGCACCTGATGTTGGACCGGAATAGGATGTATTTCAATGCGACAATTTACAAGACCCCTCGATACTATTTCATTGAGAGCGTTAAGGCAAAAACAGGGGGAATAATAGGAAATTAAAGTCATAGAGAATGGAAAGACAGAAAAAAAGGTAAAAGGTTAATCTATGGACCATCATTGTCTATAAAAACTAAATCAAATTCCATCAAATCCCCGGGAAATATTAAAATAGGTCCCTGCTGAAAAATTCCCTACACATTTTCTACGGAACGTAAGGAATTCTACAGAGTTTCTGTAGAAACCTTTC
Organism: Platycnemis pennipes; assembly: GCA_933228895.1. Classification (NCBI taxonomy): domain Eukaryota; kingdom Metazoa; phylum Arthropoda; class Insecta; order Odonata; family Platycnemididae; genus Platycnemis; species Platycnemis pennipes. The sequence goes on along the minus strand of OW121847.1, from coordinate 141,576,239 downwards.
CATTTCTACGGAGTTCTACAGAACAAATTCTACGGAACAGAGGGACTTCTGTAGAAAGTTGTGAGGTCGCACTGGGTCTACGGAATTCTACGGAAAATTTTTCGAGGCAAGTTCAAAGTTCCGTACACTGCCCGAGAATTCCGTAGGAAGCCCGGGATGCCTCTACAGAATATCATCCCGGCATCCCTTTCGGCCATATCCTTAAGGAATAAGCAGACATTTCAGAAAAGTACGATATGGTGATCAGAGACGTTAAGTTCCGGGACATTTACGCCCATGATATGATAAAATAGATATATGAAACCGCATTTTACACTTAACTAAAAATAATAAAATCAATTATGAAATAGAACGTAACTTTAAAATTGAAGAATTAACGGCGTTAAAATGACCAATAATCATCATTTTCATGAAAACCAATTTTGTGACACGATATGGTAACGGGTATCAAATTAAAATATTTTGTTAAATATATCTACCGTTTTCTCTGTAATCACCTTTTTCTTACATTTACGCGGAATATAAACTGTATGACTTCATTACAGAGAGATATCCTTTTACGACCGCTGACTTTGTCTTTGAATGTTTTCATGAGCGCAGCGTAAACAATATAAATTGATGTAGGATGGCGATAATTCATTAGAATTTTAACGTGTAAATGTCAAATTTATTCAATCCAATAGAATGTAGCGTTTACTTAAGCAATTGCTGTTATAGCATTTTATAGATATCTATAGATATGTTTACAAAATATGAAGATGAGCAAAGAGATCAAAATCAATCATATTGATTCAATTAATTGTTCATTTGTGCAAAATACAATTGCATTCTTATGTTTTGCCTCCTTTGTTGTATTACTTGTTAAATACCTCTTCGCTGAAACATATTATTATTTAAATTCTATTCTTCATAACGACATATCAAAATGAGTTCATGTAAAATACTGTTGGCATCTTCGCTTTTTCAATAGACATGACTCTACAAAAGTTATGATTGAAAATGAAGCTTTGATGCTTTAAAATGATACATAACATTGATGACTTTAATACTGGGACATCTAGAAGAGTGGGCTTAATTATATGAAACTGATCATGTTTTTCTGCATCTCTGGATCCTAAGTTTACCCACACAGCACAAAGGGAATAATACGCACATTATGTTCAAATATCATGCACCAAATATACCATGGCAGTGGTATAATGTGTGCATAAAATTTACATGAACTGTCTATATAGATGGGCTAATGTCCGCATAGCGACCACTTTTATGTGCATAATATGCTGAATCTAGACGGTGACTGAAATAGTACGTTTCATAATACTTCAATATTTTGTCCATATTATTTAATATTATATATCGCGTGCATAGTACTGTAATCGCATATTATTTAATCTATTGCACATTTTATTAGGTCCATTATATATCTAGTTAGACCATGGATCCATGTCAAACAATTTACAGAAAACTAAGGACATACTTCTTTGCAGAATAGGCACTGAAAAAGTTGAACTGGCACGATCTCGGATTGGATAAGGCAGATCACGTAATTTGATACGGCATGATTTGGCACACGTTAACTATACACAGACTTATACCGTGCAAAATTTGTGCACGTCTGCCGTTTCTTGATATCACATAGAGAATTCACAATTTCAATAACACATTTATACGAGTTAAGACGATTACAAACGAAAACGTCTGTTTCTTAATAAAATTAATTACATTTATTGACACTATTTCCATTTTCAATCATTGCATTCACTAGACATTGTAACACATAATATTCCAATACATAAGGCATGACCTCAAGAACAGCCAGTGCGACAATCACCAAGATCACCAATATCAAACTACATTGCATGTGAACACCGTTTTGGCGGGACAAGTGTTTGAAGTTCGATACACTTAAGCTCACATCTACCAAATGTTTTATCTGGGTACACAAAAACCTGCTGTCTTTTAAAAAAACAACGCTCTTCTAAAAATTGAAACTATATTTTTTCAACAGTTGGTTCGTTCAAATATCACCGAAAGTCACTGCACTATCATAACACACGCAAAACTTTTCACGTTTATCAAATAGTTGAATGATGATTTGAATTATCGCTGGATCATTCCTAATGTCCCAATTTGTTAAAGACTGTATGTGCCTGAAACATGATAAATAGAGTCAATTGGCAGCAATTAAAAAAATCAACATGGAAGGCTGATGTAAACAATGACGAATTCGTAAATAATCAACGCAATCACTGGTCATAACAATCATTTAGGTACTCACCGTAACTTAACTGTCCATTAGAATTAAAATTAAGCTTCTACGATCACAAATTGCCAGAACACGTAAATATTGGAGGAGCTATTTTTCTCTCACGTTACCGGCTTATCAACAGGACTGCCATTTTGATTTTCGAGATGGTTCAAGTCGATCTTGTTTGCAAGACATCGATTTGCAGTGCGCGCATATTATTCAAATTAATGCTAATAATTGACGGAATATTGTTTACTATTTATACCAATCCATTTATGCATATTTTATACGGCATAAATTTTCTGTGTGCTGTGTGGGTAATATTGCTATGACTATGAGAGGGATTTGTGTCATGTTATAGTGCATCCTGGTGCAATGATACTTATGTCAATCATTCACTTTAAGCCTATTATCTTCAGAAGAATGGCATTTTTGACTACCCTTACAATGAAAATATTTATAATTATAGGTTATGTTCATAATCTTTTCATGTATACAAAACCCAGTCAGCTATATATGTATACATCAATCGTGTTGTAGATTACATACATCTAGATGTATGGCTCAGTGGTTATAACCATTGTCCTTATAAGGACAATGAAGTAGGTAAGATAGAAAATGGAAATAATACTTGGCAAATGTGTGTGATGATACTACGTGAATGAGTTAAAATACAGTGTGATGAGCAGCCTTGATATTTTTTAACTTAAGGAAAAGCTATATTCCTTTGGAACACCTCAGAGGAGTATTCTTATAGGAGCTTCAAAAGAATGTGCAGTGTAGTTTTTTCCTTCCATGATTTCTTGCACAACCTATATGCATACCTATGGCAGCACTCAATGGATTAACTGCAGTTACCTTCATCCAGACCTTATTCCTTTTTTCACTTCTATAGTGACTGATCTCATCAACCTGTAGATATTAGTTAAATACTGGGAGGATTTTTACATGCATGTTATACACATTATTCACTGAGAAGCATGTTTATGACGACATTAGCAGGAAATTTGTGTGTTGCATCATGTATCGAATTACTCCCTTTATATATTATAATGCATCAAAATCTATGTTTGAATTGAATTTCCATATTTCATTGTTTGGAAGTACCTAGGTGTAGTATATTACTATATGCAAGTCATTATCATGAAGTTGACAAGGAGGCTGTCTTAGCCATTAGGTATACATTTTTAAATTGAGCTGGTGCTTCATCAAAAATACATTTTCCATCAACCTCAACAATGTTAGTTGTAGTCATTTTCATCCAGATTTCAGAACTTTAGCTTTTCATAGCTGTAACAGGTGAAACATCAGCTCTGATTAGTGGCGGGTAAACAGTTAGGGTAACCCTGAAGCTTGACCTCTTCTGTAACACTCTTTACAATCAGCAACAGCAGTTATAAATGGTTATGAGGCTACACAGGGGCCATGAAACTCATGCTTCATTAGAGTTACATGACACAGGCCACTGCATATGATTATAGCATAACATTGAATTCCATTTCCAGCACAAAACATACAAGAGGATGATAGGATCTGGTCATTAAAATAATGAAAGAATTCTATTTCACATGGAAGATGGAAACTTAAATTCTTAGCTAGTATTTTTAAGAAATTCTGAGGTTTGCATAACGAAAAGCAGGAGGCAATTCATTTTTTCATTTCCTGTAGCAAATTATTTCCAACTTTGTTAAGCTTGCAACACCTGGCGATAAGCCACATTTCTTGAAATGGGTATACCTATTATTCCTTAAGATTTCAAGAAAGAAATGTAAAGATTATTTTCTATATCTCCATAATGACTGGTATTTTTTAACTAAGGCATGTCCATATTTTGGGCTGTCTCATGTAACTTATTATTTTAAATATTATTTTGATATTTAGGAAGCCTATGAAAACTTATGTCCATTTTAAATCTATTTATTGTACCAAACTGGTGCACATCAGACCTTATAATTAAGTTTAGGATATCCTTCATGTGGATCTTGATCAACACTTGAAATACATTTTCACCATATATTTTCATAATACCACTTACGATAAAAAGTGGTTGGCAGTGATCTTAAACAGTAGCACCTGTTATTAATCTCACAGCCTTTTTTGTGGAGTAAAATATTTTTTAAAACCTCTTGAGTTGCCTCATAGATCAAGGCCATACAATATGTGAGAATGATAATATGCATGGTATGCATCATATAAGTAATTATTTGGTCTCAGTGGCTTAATTTTCCTCACAAGCTGCAATGATTTAGGCAGCTTTGTACAGACACCAATGTTAAGTTCATTCCAAGTTAACTCATGGCCAATGAAAACCCTAATAATTTTACAGACTCATTCATGTTAGGTTACATTGAGCGAAATACAAATAAGATTTTGATTCTCCAATGTGTTATTTGGGGAGAACCAGTTTTGAGGGGGAAAAAGAGATTATGTCCAGAATGCAGTATCAGCAAAAACTGTTTCGTATACATGACACACACTACTCAGTAGTAGTGGGTATATCCATTGTTATGAAGTACCTGAGCTCTATCAAATTGAATTTGGGTTCAGTAGCTGATGATGACCAGAAAAACTGATTGGCATGTGCAGCATATCTCTCAAACTTTCTAATACTTCATACATCCTGTTGCTGACCCCTAGCTGCAATTATAATTAAAGCTAGCTAGCATATTCACAAATTGTGCTGAAAATAAGCATGAATTTGATTTGCTGTGAAACAAAACGTACTTATATAGAAGTATTCTCATTGACCACTTTATTTATGTAGTCATAGTAATGTGTTTATATAAAGGTTTGTAACAAGATATTAATATTTTTCTATAAACTTTTTTTTTCTTTCTGTTCTATTCTAAGTCTGTTCAAAAGTAATTGAAATTTAAAAACTTACAATGTGTACTAAATAGCCCTGAAGAAGCCGAAATAAAGAGGCGAAATATTGACACAAATTGGTGTTAAAAAAATGGCCAAACAACTCAATATAAACACATTTCTATTGCTACAAACGTACTAAAAATATCATTTAGTTTCTTATAATCTTTTTAGTTTCAATTAATCATCTATAGTATATCGGTAAAATGACCACATTGCTAATAATTATAACATTAATGTTTTCAATTTGTCTTATTTGTTGGAATTTAAAATTGTTTGGAATGAGATCCTCATGACTCCCACCACCTGCCCAAAAGTACTTGATACCCCTTCTTGAAAGACTAAGCCTTGTAAAATATGGATATAAAACAAAAAACAAGAATCAAAATATTTTAAAATAGGAATTACTACACAGTTAGAAAAAAGATTTATTAAATACACGAGAATATAATTTGAATAGAGATTTTAATTTGACTTTGGATAACACCGGATGTTGGCATGAAGCGTCCATCTTAGTTTTGTAATCTGTGTCAAGAAGCACAAGAAGACTCTCCTTGGCGTGTGTACGTCGTTTATGTATTTACTTTTCGACGTGAACCAATTCGAGGAGTTTTGTTTGTTAATGCGTGTTGAGTGAAAAACCGTGAAAGAGTGAAAAGAAATTATTGGTTAAAATACGTCAATAGGCAAGTGGGCTGCGGCCACGGTAAGGATACCGAATACCTCGAAAACAAAAGTGAGGATTGATCCAGCTTTTTGGCTTTCGCTAAGTCACGACGACGCGAAAGGAACGGATACATTTTGTGATTTGAAAATCATCATTCCAGGAGGTAAGTTTTGAACTGAAATCTAATACTATCTACTATCATTAAGGAGAAAATGTCCACTCATGACATCGTTGAAAATGTCATTTATGTTAGGGTATGTGTTCTTAATGGTTCCGCTTTCTTCGTAGATGAGACCATTGTCAGTATTCCTTCTCGCGAGGTTCTGGGACTACGACCAATAGGTTATGTTATCTCTGGACATACAGCGCTGGAGACAAGGTGAGTTTATTTTTTCTGTAAACTTTAATTTGAGCGCTTTTTATATTTATACATAGTTATGATAGTGTGCCACTTACTGACGGAAGGCCGTTGAAATATAATGTAAAGGAGTTACTGAAAATTAATTGAAGTGAACTGGTCCAGCTTTAAATAATAATTGATTGAAAGATGACATGTTGTTATGACAAAATTTAAGTCTTCTGATTGTTCTTCTTTCAGGCCTTTCTGTGGATGAGCTACGGAGAATATGGCTGAAGAACTTATTTACAATTAATATATACAGTGCAATTCCCCAAGGAAATGTAAAATTAATGACAGATAATAAATACAGAGGTAAATAGATGAGTGTTTAATTTATTAATTATATTCTTTTTATATAACTTATGTACTATCAGCCCAAATATGATCCGGAATTATGCTAGGAATGTGTGATTTAGAAAGCTGAGCAAAATAGTGTAAACAATTGCCAATGTACTTTTAGGAATGCATAAAATACGTTGTAGAATATCTATAGATTGCTCTAAGGAATCTGTGCAGAAAGCTAGGGAATATCTACGGAACGCCTTAAGGAATCTGTACAGAACGCTAGGGAATATCTACGGAACGCCTTACGGAATCTGTACAGAACGCTAGGGAATATCTACGGAACGCCTTAAGGAATCTGTACAGAACGCTAGGGAATGTCTACGGAACGCTGTACGGAATCTGTACGGAACGCTAGGGTATCTCTACGGAACGCTGTAAGGAAAATGTACAGAAAGCTAGGGAATTCTGTAGAACGTTCTACGGAATTCCTTAAAAAAGTGTTTCAATACTTTAAGGAATTTCTGTAGAATGGCCTAAGGAAATCTTTTAAGGAACTTCTACGGAATTTTTCAGCAGGGGTTGCATATAAATTCAATACTGATTTATATCAGAAAGCGTATTTAGGTGAAAACTGCAACTAAAGTGATGGCTAGAAGTCAAACAAAAAAAACGTAACCGGAATCGGATTTGGAAAGAAAGGATGCATCTCGATGAAAAACACAACCGGATGGAGGTCCTAATTAACAAGAGGCTAAGAGCCTACAGGTACAGGAGAACGTAATCCTGCTTGGGAGGAGGTATTGTGCACGCCTTCCCTCTGACCCTTTGATGCGCGCACACAACATTCCTCACTCCCCCCGACCACATCCGCCAAAACTCGCCATCCCGCACCCGCTGGGCAATCGCCCCCTCCCGCCCACTCCACTCCCTCGCATCAAAGCCGTTACTTTTATTTCCCCAAAGCTCCGCCTCACCATCCGCCTCCCATCCCACCCAACTCCCCCTCATCCCCCCCTCTATGTCTCTCTCTTTCCCTTTCATTCTCACACTCCGTGTGGTCCGCAAAAGAAGGGTTATACGGCTCATTAACATCTCTCCCGGTTTACGAGAGATGGCCTCACCTTTATCTGTGGAGGGCAAGACCCGGAGTCGTTAAGCTTTAGGGGAGGCCAAACGCCGCCTAGGGACACGCGGAGGAGAGGTGGGACTCCGTGGGAGAGAATGACGAGATTTCGGCATCGCGTCTACAATTAGGGGAAGGCAGGGGGAAAAAAGGCGGTGGAATAGAAAGTACTTGGGTGTCGGAGGTCGTTGGAGGGAAGAGTAAAGGATAAAGGACGTATAAAATGAAGAGGATGCGATAGATAAGGATATTTGGGCATCTTAAAACTTACGTGACAGGTAAGTAAAATCAAGGCAAGTCGCAGAATGAAAATTGTTTGTTGCACCATCCGAGGTAAGAGGAATAAATAAAAACAGATATTATTATGAATAAGAGGAAGAATATGGCCTAATCCCCGCAGTATTACCCCAGAAGGTCCGTCAGGCTGGCAATAGAACTACCAAGTACATGCTACTCCCAGCAGCAAATGGATTCACGTATGTCACAGAGGGTTGGGTCATTCTCTTTGAGACGCCTTGGCAAATGTTAACTTCTAAAACAATTTGTGAAAAAAACTATAATGCGCTGGAGCACGCGTAGGGAACCTGAACGAAAGGCTGTGAAGGTGAATTGATCAGTTTGGTACACATGATGTGTGGGGAATGTGTCCGGATACAGTGTTGTCCTCAAGTGCTTTCTGAAGTTTAGTGAATGGTATTGTTACAATGATCAATGCATCATGTGAATGTAAACTGTCACTTAGTAATAATTAAAATGGTCTTGTAGTTTAGTTTATGTTAAATGTGTTTTAAGAAACATTCTTAGTGGATAAAATATTTTTCACATTATTAGACGAAAATCGTAAAATAATATGGAAGTGGAGTACTTATTAACTTCATAATAAGCATCTAAACAAAAACTATAAGTAGTACAGATATACCAGTTAGACTATATATCAAAATTATTTTTTTGTGTAAATGTAAACCTCCTGATCCTTATAGGATTGAAACAGACGTCTGAATAACCAATGGGCGAACGGGTGAGTTATAAATAGCTGAGGTTATAAATAAATAAGGGGGTGTGGGAGTGAGTTAGTGAGAGACTGCGAGCCTGAACAGCTATTTACCGGTCTGTTACCTAGAATGAATGTGATTTTCCATTCAGAAAATCAAGCAGCATGAGTTTATTTAGAAGTGTCAAGAAAACCATCCTGTATTTAAGCCAAGGAGCTTCGGCCAGTAGGTCAACGGTCAAACCAATGGGATAGCATAACTTGCGCATGCATAACATAGATGCGTATAAACGTGGAGGCCACGGCAGGAAAGTACGGCGAAGGTAGATTCCAAACCAAAAGTGCCATTAGGTTAATAGAAAGCCGGTGGCTCTAACTTTCACTTCACAGAATTACCCAACATTTAAGTTAATTTGAAACCGATTTGTTCACAGATGATGTTAGATATATATTAAGAACTCCTGCGTATTATGCTAGGTTTGATTAGATTAACAAGATTAGAGAGATAGATTGTCGTACCGATAGATTTAAAATGTCATTTTTCCCGTGTACCATAAGAGGTGGTTCGTACATTTGAGAAGTTTTAATTAGTAAATACGAAAATTTGAAATAAACGATAATTTTGAAGGATTTACTGAGAAATATTTGAGAAAACAAGACAATTTGATGATAGAACTATTGATATTCTAACAATATCTAACGTTCGTATTTTAAACGTACTTTGGAACGTTAAGCCGTGATCCCCTTGGCGCCTGTCGTTAGAATAGGCTAAAGCCTACGCCGGGTTTCTCCCCACTCTTCCTCCGTTCCCTGAAAACTCCTACCATTACCCAATTACCCACCTAAATGGTGCAAATCAACTCAGCTGTCAGTCGCCTCCCCTGAATAACATAACATAACAGCGTTATAAAACCACATATTGACTTCTACTGCTTCCATAGTTTTCTTTCCTCGTAAAATTAGGGATATGAATAGCGGTAAATATATCCAATACGAGTGTATCAAGGGATGGGATAGGTAGGTAGTTGTATGTTGGTATAAAGACCTTAAACTAACCCACTTAACACCATTGAAATGCATGTTTCCTTCGCTATTTTTATCTTTTTTAAAAATTGAAGTTTAGACTATTGTATGTATTGTAGACTATGTAGTGCTTATATTAATACTAATATAAGCACTACATATCATGCATAAAGCATGATTTGTAGTGTATATTTTGTGAGAAATCACCCCCTGCCACACACCTTTATGGTGGCATGCAGGGTGTTATGCAGATGTAAACTACCCCCAAGGGTACAAACTGTTGGTTATTCTTTTTCTGAGCCCAAAGGGAAAATTTGAACGCAAAAGCTTCATCCATGATAATTTTAGCGATGCTCTTGAGAGGAAATTTGGTGTCAGGGAAATATTAAAGCGTGCATTTAAATTTCAATACGCGATTCTCTGATTATCAGAAGATTCTCGTCTCGCAAAATTCGGGACCATAACTACTTCAAGACATGCCAACCCAAGATACCTTCATAAAATTAACATCGCTCAACATGGAATTACAATCGCACAAATTTCACAAAACAGATTACAGTAAATGAAGCAAATGAAAGAGAGATTATACTTAGCTAAATTCAGTGAATTTTAGATAATATATGTGTTTGCATGAACTATAGTTCTAGTTTGAATAGTTATTATATATAATTCGCTTGTGTAGTATTTCATAAATCTTATCTTGCATGTTGATTGAAAAGTAGAATTCGTTGTTTTTCTTACATGATACACATAGTATTCTCCCATTCATTGTGATGTGTAAATATAAGTATGTACTATGTACATATGCGTATTGGCTGTTTATTGGTAACTCTACCCCTGCCTCCAGGTGCATGCAAGGTCTTCCATAGATGTAGATGTAAATGTTAGTAACACAGTAAGGCGCATAAAGAAGCGAATCCTGATCAGACTTCAGTCAGTCATGAGAACAGTCTTCACCGAAAAGTTCTAGCCGCAGTGGTAATTTCACTGTAGCAAAAGTAGAATAGCGTATACATCTACATAATGCCCTGCAAGCCACCATAAATGTGTGTTGCAGGGAGTGAATTCTCACCAAACATGCACTACATATCATGCATATAAAATGATTAGTAAAAATATTCTAGTATAAATTTCAATTTAAAAAAAAAGATAAAAATAGCCAAGCAAGCAATGTAATGCTGTTGGGCAAGCATAAAGTTCTTATACCAACATGACACTGCCTATTCTTTCCATTCATATCCCTAATTGTACGAGGAAAAAGGACATTTTGGATATGACAGTTCGGCAATCAATTTCTCTAATTTTGTGATTGAATACCGTGAGTTTGTGATTATACTTCACCCCAAAGGTCGGGAATACGAAGCGCTAAGGCAAAGAGCAAGCAATTTCCACACGATATCCAGAAAGCCTCTCACCATGAGTCTGCCTTATTTCGCCCAGAAACGGTTATGGGAGGGAAGAAAAATGGCGCTCATGCTTTATGCCTCAAGGTAAGCGAGAGAGAGTGTTAGGAAAACGCATGTGTCAGAGAATTTGAACATGGTCTGCGCGCTTCATGGAAAATATTGATTGGGAAATCGGGGTAGTATGTCGAAACCGCTGGAGAAATTCACTTGCGTGGGTGGTGTGCGCCCGAGGAGCGGAGGAAAGGACTGTTAGAGCTGAGCGGGGAACAGAGATTGCGAGATAGCAGAGACGTTCTCGCGATACGGGGGTTCTCGAGGAAAATGCGTGTCGAACCGCGGTCGAAGACTCCGTAAATTCGTGAAATGGTCATTACCGGCGGACAACGTCCAAGGAGAGAAGCGTCAAAAGCGAACTCCACGAGGAGGCATTATTAAAAAAAAAAGCTGGAGAGAAATGGAGGGACCGAAGTGGCAGTTTTTCTGACAATGAGCGAGACTGGCAGAACTGCGATGTAGTGTCAGGTATTATTCATTTGACTTCATCTGTCTCAATGGTCACATATTTTTTTAACCAAATTTGATCTGGACAAGAATTCTTGTCCAATTTCAACTAAAATATTCTAAATCTAGACCTATCTATCTATCTATCTACATAATACCCTGCAAGCCACCACAAGGGTGTGTGGCAGGGGGTGATTGCTCACCAAACATGCACTACATATCATGCATAAAAAAGGAATAGTATTAATATAGTAGTCAGAACTACACTATTTAAAGAAGATAGAAATTGCAAAGAAAACATGCAAAAACATTCTGTTAGTAGGGTTAGCTTTAAGTACTCATACCAACATGCAGCTACCAATGCTATTCATTGCTACTCTCCGATAGGACATATTTACCGTTATTCGTATCTCTTATTGTGCGAGGGAAAAAGGACATTTTGAATCGGTCAGTTCGGCAATCAATTTCTCTAATTTTATGATTATGGTCCAGTCTGCCATAGTAAGTTGGGGTTCGTAAAATATTTTTAACATCATCACTGAAAATATTGCCTTGGAATTTGTTTAAGAGATTAAGTCTAAATTTCAACCTGCGATCTGACAATGATTCCCATTTCAATTCATTTAATAGACTGGTTACGCTAATATAATTATCGTATCGTCCCTTTACAAATCTTGCCGATCTTCGCTGCACACGTTCAAGTTCATTACTTAGACCGATTTCGTAGGGATCCCATACACTGGCAGCATATTCCAAATGAGGTCTAACAAGGGATAGACCTAAAGAGTTTCCAAAAAGCCAGATTGAGGGTGTATGGCAGAGAGTAATTCAACATGTTCTAAGTACCTCCGTTACCCCTGCCACACATCTTTATGGTGGCTTGCAGGGTATTATGTAGATAGATGTAGATATACCTGCATGATACTAATATTATTTTAAAGCACAAAGGTGTAACTTTATGGGTTATTCATCAATTTCCGATCTCTGTGGTATTTATTACGAAGCAGATGCAATGGGACAGTTAGCTGACGCCAGCAGATTTTAGAGCTATCTGCACCACAAATAACGCTGCATGGATGTTGTGCTCGTTAATGAATTCGTTCAGGAATGGAAATATATAATGAGTACTAGCAAACCATCAAATAGCAAAATAAGTTGTCCATTAAATATCTTGGAATAAGACTGACAAATGATCTTTCCTGGGGTAAACACATTCGTGAAATAATGGGTCAAGCGAATCGTAAACTGGGTTTCATTAAAAGAGTATTGGGTAAATGTGACGATCATGTACGAGAAATCAGCTACTTTTCCCTTGTTAGACCTCATTTGGAATATGCTGCCAGTGTATGGGATCCCTACGAAATCGGTCTAAGCAATGAACTTGAACGTGTGCAGCGAAGATCGGCAAGATTTGTAAAGGGACGATACGATAATTATATCAGCATAACCAGTCTATTAAATGAATTGAAATGGGAATCATTGTCAGATCGCAGGTTGAAATTTAGACTTAATCTCTTCCACAAATTCCAAGGCAATATTTTCAGTGATGATGTTAAAAATATTTTACGAACCCCAACTTACTATGGCAGACTGGACCATAATCATAAAGTTAGAGAAATTGATTGCCGAACTGACCGATTCAAAATGTCCTTTTTCCCTCGCACAATAAGAGATACGAATAACGGTAAATATGTCCTATCGGAGAGTAGCAATTAATAGCATTGGTAGCTGCATGTTGGTATGAGTACTTAAAGCTAACCCTACTAACAGAATGTTTTTGCATGTTTTCTTTGCAATTTCTATATTTTTTAAATAGTGTAGTTCTGACTACTATATTAATACTATTCCTTTTTTATGCATGATATGTAGTGCATGTTTGGTGAGCAATCACCCCCTGCCACACACCCTTGTGGTGGCTTGCAGGGTATTATGTAGATGTAGATAGATGTAGATAAGTCGGCATCCGCTGATCATGTGGTCGCCTCATCATGGAAGAAATAACTGCACGAGAAATTTAATTACATCCAAACAATACCCTGCAAACCACCGTGAGGGTGTGTGACAGGAGGTTAAAATCCCTAAACAGGCACTATTGTCAAACAACTAGGCTACTGCATGGAAACATATTATATATTAGGTATGTGATTATTGGATAAAAGGGAGTCTCATTTATACATTCATTACCATATGCTCATATGTGCATGACCAATTATCATATCTATTGCCCTGAATATTAATTTTGAAGGGATATCATCTACTCTAACAAAAATCGAAACAATTGAAAAGGACCAAAAATGTTTGGTCCCTGAGTAGGTACACATGGATGGTTCCATAGATTTTTAAACTCGGTCTATATCTCTTATGGAAAACTGTAGTAGCAGTAGTGGTAGTTATTCTATAGAGTCAATCGATGTTAAAACTGGATACTCTTTAGTATCTTTAGGATTGGTTGATAGCTGGATAGTTGGAATTTTTCAGAAAACAGAGGGAGAATGGAGCGAAATGCAGCGTCGGCATGGGTCTGCTCTAAACAAAAAGTGCCAAAAAAGAACACTGTTTGACGTTCCATCCGACGGATATAGGTCTGTACTCAAAACGGTGTCCTCACAGCACTTAATTAAGGACAGATGCACCAATAAAAAATATTTGTCACCTCCGAAATTTGAACCAGGTACCTCCAGATTGTCAACCAATACTAAAGCCATCACACCACCTTGGTCACCTTGAAAATGAAACAGAAGTCATACTTATCACAAAAGAACATGCTTAAAGCTTGTTTATTCATGATTCACCAATTTCCACGCACTCCCGAAGTGGCCTAGTCCGTAGTTATAGATGAACTCACTTAGGCAGAAAAAATGGGCAATGCCACTGCCTGATAGCAGGCGTTGAGTGTAAGTGGGACAACCGAGAAGAAATTGTGAGAAATGTTGGAAAGAAGCTTAAGCGTAAAAAAAGTGTGATTTCGAAGGTTAGAGCTGAATCCTTATGCGCACGCACATCTGAGCTTCTTCAATTAAGAGAGAGCTTGAGAGGTTCTGGGTCGCTCAGGGTTCGTTTCCATGCGTGGCGGATGGTAACGACGGCAATAAAAGCTCTTTCCCAATGCTCGCCTGAGGATATGAGGGAATGAGGGACCAAGCTCGGAATTTTATGCTGCTCTCTCCCTTATAACCTGCAATTTCATTTATTGAGTTAATGTTTCAAAAAAGACAAGAATCGCGGCATAGACTGAAAACGGCTGGGAGTACCTACTACGCGAAAATGGAACTTTCAAGTGTAGAAACGGAGAGGAATGGGTCAATATCCTTTTCAAATACAAGGGATTTTCAGCCTTAACCCAGAATCTAATTAGCGTATGCAGTGAAATCATCCCAGCGGCAATCACGTTTCTATGTCACGGACGTAATCCGGCCTAAAGATCATCCTGCAGCGGGTTTTTTTCTTGGGAAATAATGAAGCAGGTGTAATACCTTTGATATTTACGAACAATGTTCTTTAGAAATAGACAAATTCTCAATTTAAACTCGTGGAAATCCTTCAAAGTTTATAACTTCGACATTATCGGATAATTTTACTCAGGTTATGGCCATGTACAGCTCTTGTTTCGGTGTTTTTCGAAAACATTGCGACTGAGAAAAACAAGAGTTTTCTAAAAAAAAAACGAAAAAAATGAGTATTATCGCTCAAATTCATTTGGGCAATCAGTCAGCCTCAATAATGTGGCTGGTGCTGATTTTTCAAACCATGGATTGTGGATGCAAATATTACTTCCGTAATTAATGTAGGTAGTGTTTTTCATCATTTTAATTGAAAGTTAGACTTTAAAAAATAACATCAGTGAATGGTGCGATTAAAAGAATATTTTAGTTACGAGGTGAAGTACGGGAAATTCCGGCGTGTGCATTTCTCATTCACATTTTTCTGACTACAAGACATTGAAAACACGATAAATTCAGTCACTAATTTCCGTCGACTTATATAAAGATCATATACAGGGTGCGGCAACATAACTTTCTTTTTTATATGGATATATATATATATCGACGGGGTGATTGCCCTTAGGGTCATCGATTTTAACCAAACTTGGTAAAACGACTCCTTTTGATAAGCAAATGAACACCGTAAAGTTATTCTGCAATAAACACAACCGTTTCTGAAATATTGCAACGTTGCGAAATTCGAATTTTGCTAAAGTTACTACACATTCTACGGTATATCTCAGAGACTATTTGAGATACAGACGTTATTAAGGGCTTATTTTGAAGGCCTTGCATTTAAAATATATGATAATGGATTATATTGTGAAATATAAACATTTTTATAATGTTTATAACAATTCTAAAGTTTCAAATCTATTTTGACAATGTACCTACAACTTCGATTTTGCTCATTTTCTTATATGCTGTAGACACAACTCTCCTCTACTAATTAAAACGTTTGCCAGAGGTAATATTTCATTTAAGAAAGAAAAATATTTTTGAATGAAGGCGTGACGCCCGCCGGTCACCGCGGCGCCCGCCCACCAGCCGACGTTTTGTACTCATCTACATCTACATCTACATAATACCCTGCAAGCCACCACAAGGGTGTGTGGCAGGGGGTGATTGCTCACCAAACATGCACTACATATCATGCATAAAAAAGGAATAGTATTAATATAGTAGTCAGAACTACACTATTTAAAAAAGATAGAAATTGCAAAGAAAACATGCAAAAACATTCTGTTAGTAGGGTTAGCTTTAAGTACTCATACCAACATGCAGCTACCAATGCTATTCATTGCTACTCTCCGATAGGACATATTTACATTAACAATCAAGTTACATGAGACAATATAGTTGCTAGTTTGCATGTTAGTAGTGTATACTTGGTGCTCTTCACCTCCTGCCACACACCCTCGCGGTGGCTTGCAGGGTATCGTGTAGATGTAGATGTACGTTTGACGCGAAACTCAAATGAGAGAAATTGATTACGGAAGCATTAATGCTCTGCTTGATGTCGCAACTGGTGTTTTTAGGAAGTGAATGAAAAATATGCTTTTAGTTTTTCGAGGGAAGCGACCAAAGGCTAAAGTATTAGCGCCTTTTAGGATAGGTAAGGGGATATGAATAGTGATTTTTCAAGGAACAGAGGAAGGATTAATTAAAAGCCCGAGTTTCGCAATAGCATACCCTTAACGAGATGCACAAAATGAACCACGGTTTAACATGTTATCCGACGGAAGAAATACCTTCTGCACTCGAAGTGCTCTTCACAACGCACCCAAGACGACACGAAACACTAAAGAAAATTCTGCCGGCAGACGACCATAGTAAGATATAATTCACAAAGTATTTTTATCGTCATCAGTGAGAAAATTAATTTGGAATTTATTAGAGAGAATGGGTCAAAATTTCAACCTACGGTCTGAGAATGATTTCCATTTTGTTCATCTAATAGACTGGTTACGCTAATATAGTTACCAACCATCCCTTTACAAATCTTGCCGAATTTCACTGTACACGCTCCAGTTCATTATTAAATATATACTATCCATTTATTTACGAGGTGTTTGAAAATGTTTGGCGATCTTCACCCCTTGCCACACACCCTCGCGGTGGCTTGCATGGTATTTCGCAAATGTACATAAAGTGATGTAAAGGTATTAAATGTAGATGAACCGATGGGTCCTAGGTGAATTATTTGTAACTTAATAGAAAAAATTATAATATTGTTATCAAAAAATTGTTTGTTTGATCATCACTCCATTGATTTTTAAGAAATATAAATCCTGGTTATTAATACAGGCATCATACACTACACTCTACTTTGACTGTTTTTCACCTACCCCTTTGCTACGCTGCCTATTGTTCTCTCTAATGGTACGCGGGAAAAATGACATTTTAAATCTATCGGTAATTTTTTTTTATTTTTTCTTGTAGCAAAAAGTAAAACTGTGTTCAACTCGAAGGTTGGTCTTTGATATGTGAGGGTAGAGGTCCCCCCGTACAAAGCCATTGGCGTGTGAAATTCACACTTTCAGGGTAGGGGGGGCTAGTTTATTTCCCTGGGCCACCTGCGATTTCCTACGAAGTTCTGAATGAAAAGATGAAATTTATTTTACCCAATAAATATAATAACTTTCTCTAGCTGTAGTATTTTAATGGGGTAATTTTTACACCCATATCTTTCATGAAAAATTATTAGTATTTTCATCCCTTTTAATTCGATTTTGGAATATATTTACGTTCACCGCACCACTATCTCCCTCATAGGTATTTCTTAGTCCTACATCTCCTACATTGACCATCGAATAGAGGTAATTAATGCCATCAGAGGTTACGACTACCTGTAGTACCTTATATTCGATTGCATAAGTGCTTAAGAATGTGTAAATGGAAAGGAAATCATAGAAACATACGTGCAAGCCTAAATTCAAATACTTCCTTTTTGATTCAGATTTTTCACTTGAATGTGGGATATTGTATAGTTCAAATTGACAAAATTCAAGAAAACCTTAAAAATTGTTATTTTTATTGATGACATAAATAATAAACAGATATAAGTAATTCATTCCAAGGGATGATTTATGAAGAAAACGAGGAGTTATTTTAGTCATAATGATCCTCATAGGCATTGCTCGTAATATCAAGCTAACTCGTTCCTATGTTCAATTTTTGCTTACTTTTATCGTCGATTAAAAACACCCTCTCATTCTAAAACTGGCACTGAACATGTTAAGGAAAGAGGGCTTTGCATAGTTCCATAATTTTAATTTTATTTTACCTATCGATTTTGACGTCTGAGCGTCGTATACAAGGACCTATACCAAGGTCAAAATCGATAGGTAAAATAAATTAATATTGTGGAATTGTGCAAAGTTATTTTTCTTAAAATGTTCAGTGCAACTAAGTTCCACCAAGTATCACCTGCCTCCATCAACTAAAACTGGAATACATTTGGTTTTTATTTTCTTACAATTTGCGGTAAAAAATTGAATAACGTAATGTCTAACGAGAGCTCTTGTCGGACATACGAATATTTATTGCAACCGAATGAACGTAATATTTATCTATCTGCTAAATATCACCACAGCAAAAAAATTTAAAGTACATTTCCTTCGAAGGATTGTAACATCCGATAACCTTTGACCCATTTATCAGCTCATTCAATCGATAAGTGGTAATCGAGGATAACTTTTAACTCCGTGGTGGCAACATTTCCGTAGGCAATTACTCCATGTCACCCAAAATCCTCCCGATTCAACTGTAACACCCTCCTTATCCCCAACTACTCCGCTTCTCGGCTCCCTCAAAAATTCAACTCCCGCCCAGCATCCCTCCCTTCCGCCATTCAGGCCCCCCCACTCCCTCCCTCCCCCTCCACCCACACCCCACTTCCTCCCACGTGACCCTCCTGCTGGCAGGCTCAAGGGTTAGTCATTCGTTAGGCTGTCGGGCCGCCTGGGGCAATCCGGACAATACCTTGTTGCCTGTCAACTGGGTCCAGCCGAGCCCCCCGTCATTTGTCTTGGGGAGAAGCGCGGGGAGGAAGTGCGGGGGGGAGAGCAGGAGACGGCCTGCGCGCAGGGGATGGCCAGGGGTGGGGTGTATGGCAGGCATGCTCGCGGAAGGGTTGACGGGGGGTGGAAGAAGAGAATGATTTTTTTTCGGCGCATTGTAGGACGGCGTAGTGCTAGCGGCTTGCTGCTCTTTTTTCGGAGTTTGTTGGGGAGGGTATGAGGTAGGAACAGTGCTGGAGGAGGGGGCAAGAGAGGAGGCGGGGGTGGAATAGGGCTTTCCTTCCAGTACCCATCTGCCTCTTCATGATGGGTACACATTTTAAATCCTTTTAGTGTGCTCAAGTAATTTACAAACCGAGCTATGCTTAGCTATTTAATTTCCCCGTCTGTGCCGCTATACAGATGACACGGAGTAGCAGCCCATTGGGTAGATGTTAGAGCTTTTGACCAGAGTTCTCAGGTTCCAATTCGAGAGGAGTCTCTTCTATCCAGCATAATCAGTTCTGCATGGTTTTCTTGGCTCGAAATCTTGCTGAGAAACCACAAGTGGTACGGGGGAAGAAAGTAGTCCCACTTATAGCATGCGAAATTCACACGCTTACCACTACCCCACATACGGTTTAGCACAGTGGTAGAGGATATTGCTATAGCCTACTTCTCAATCCTATGCTGCTTCCTCACAGAACTCCTTCATACTGCGGTGCCTGCAGGTCATTTTGGGGCCACACTTTTATTTTTGCCGTTTATTTTTATGCGTGGATTTAATACGATTCCCTTACTTGACTTACCGAAATGTGTTACCAAAACGCTAAGCCATGTCCTTCGCACTTTTTATTAGATATGAATCCCTCATTTGCCCGAAAATTTTATTTACAACTACGTTTTTCTATATTTTAAATGCAAACAACCACTAGACCGAAAGGTAAAGGCTGAAAGGTTTCGCAGAACTGATCATGGATTGAAGGGAGAAAAATGTTCTGTATGTTCCTCCCAAGATTTGCTTACGTAGTGTTGTGCGTTATAAACTCTATGAGTCAATATAAATGACGATGTTCCACAATCATTGAACATAGCTACCCCTTAGAATATAAAGCTTCCTGCTTTGGGGCTACCGACTATTTCACAAGTAAACATGGGTTATCACACAAACTAATATACATATGTAGATTAAAAACACAATACGTGCGGTCTAATATACTGAATAGATAAAATGGTGACATAGCTGTATTTAAATATTCACATGTACATGTGCTTAGGAGTATTTTTATTGGTATTTTATAATGTCGATAAAACACAATGGAGAAAATTATGTTAACCTTGTACCCATAAACTTACACAATCTTTTTAATTAGATATTCCACCTCTTTCTGTTTGAACGACCAGGCCCTAACGCATTTACAGAATTTAGTTTCATATTTTAATAATGCGATGTTTTGAGGGGGTGTACAAAACATTTTGGGACTTGAATATAGGTAAGAGTGGCGGAACAATTCAAAATTTGGTTTAGATATTGCAATACCATAATGATCAGTTCACCCTATTTCTATAGTTCGCAGCAATGGAGATGGTACGGTGGCTAGAGTACTGGTTTCTCACCCGTTTTGAATGCCGATAGGAGCCTTTTTTTTCATGGAATTACCTGTCCCTACTTGGATGCTGTATTGGATATCAGTACTCCGACCGTAGGATGGGACGAGAAACCGTGGGCCCCATGGCGTCTTTAAATGACTAACAACTACTTATATGGCTTGCAACGCAAGATTGTAACTAATTATATTAGCGTAACCAGTCTATTAAATGAATTGAAATGGGAATCATTGTCAGATCGCAGGTTGAAATTTAGACTTAATCTCTTCCACAAATTCCAAGGCAATATTTTCAGTGATGATGTTAAAAATATTTTACGAACCCCAACTTACTATGGCAGACTGGACCATAATCATAAAGTTAGAGAAATTGATTGCCGAACTGACCGATTCAAAATGTCCTTTTTCCCTCGCACAATAAGAGATACGAATAACGGTAAATATGTCCTATCGGAGAGTAGCAATGAATAGCATTGGTAGCTGCATGTTGGTATGAGTACTTAAAGCTAACCCTACTAACAGAATGTTTTTGCATGTTTTCTTTGCAATTTCTATCTTTTTAAATAGTGTAGTTCTGACTACTATATTAATACTATTCCTTTTTTATGCATGATATGTAGTGCATGTTTGGTGAGCAATCACCCCCTGCCACACACCCTTGTGGTGGCTTGCAGGGTATTATGTAGATGTAGATAGATAGATGTAGATTGTGAAATATATCAACTATGAAATGCCCAACGAATTATTAATTTATAACTCCTACTCAGGGAGACTTTAGGTTACTTAGTTCAAACTTTAATGCAGATGCATAGTGAAAGTTTGGTAAAAACTCACCCAGTGCCACACACCCTCGAGGTGGCTTGCTGTGTTGCCAGTAGATATAAATGTTATAAGTATAGGCGTTGATTTGAGGAATACAAACAAATGAGTAACTCATTCATCATTATGAGTCAACAATACTATGATTGGTTTGACGCAGTTCTCCACTCAATTCTCCAATCAGCTAGCCTCTCTATGATTATATAATCTTCTCTTTCACGATCTTCACGAATTGCTTTATATATCTCATACAAGACTTTCCTTTGACATTTTTTTCATTCTTTCCACCTTTACACGTGTTTTCTAGCCCTTTTCCTCATTGATAGGCGCTTCAGACCGGAACAAAGAGTACAAGGAAGGGACTGGAAGGGAAAGGAGGAAGGGTGAAGCAAAAAGGCACCAAGGGGACCAGGGCATGGCAGCCCATCCGCCACTCTTTACTCGAATGTTCTCCGCATAACTTTCAAGTAGGCACCAGATTACCAATGAAAAATATCTACCACTGCCGGAATTCGAGCCCGGATTCTCCCGGTGAGAGGCCAGTACTCCCACCACAATATCAACACGTTATTCTTTCTTAGCACCCTTAGCACTCACTTTTACTTCGATTTTTGTCATATACCGGACAATCAAACTGCTCCGTCTTCTTTTTAAAAATTTCAGCAGATTTTTATTTTTCCCACTCTTCTCAGAACTTCTTCGTTTGTAACTAAGTTGATCCATTGTATTTCACCATAATTCCGTAATACCATATTTTGAATGCTTCCAGCATTGACTTCTCTGCTGCTTCTATCGTTCATGTCCCACTGCAATAAAGAAGAGTCTTCTAAGCATTCATGGTTAGGTGAAAAGTTTCTTTACTTCCACGCTTGTATTTCCAGATCTAAACAGATTCTCCCTTATGTAAAATGTCCTCTTTACCAGTGGTATTTCTCGGACAATTTCCGATTTCTTGCTGTGCTCAACGCCAATAAATTGGTTTTCTAGATTTCAATACTCGTTCACCTCTTCTTGCTTTTGTTTCTCTAGTTTATCATTGGACTTCTACTGCAAGGCATAATCTTTGCTATATTTGACCTTCAAATTCTATCTGGTCATCAGCTTTTCTAGGTTTACTAGAGTCTTCTTAAATTCTCTTCCTGACACTGATATGGCCGCTTTGTCATTGGTCATTAGCACAGGTACTAATTATTTCCCCAGACATTATATTCCTCAACAGATGTTAAGCGTTAGTTGCCTCGGGCGTTCATAAGTATCACATTCCTCTACTGATGATGTATTGCACTTTTGAATTGCATGTAAATACTTTATCCTTGAGAAAGCTTTCTTGGCGTTATAACATGATTAAAAATGCATGCCTGGTAAGAGTTCGCCCCCTCTCATAACCTATGCAGGCTTGCAGAGTATTCTTTAGAATAAAACAGGCTCTATTTTCGAGTTTCACCTAGTAGAAATTTTCAACTGATGCGCTTTGCTTGCGTTGCAGCACGTGTCTTTAATGAGTTTCGCTTAAATCGATCTGAAGACGCCTGATGTACCGCAAGCAAACCTCTCAGCCTTCAGTTAAATATTTCGACCAGGCGAACCCCGTGAAGAGGACCTGTTATACCCAGCCCATGCTCGGTGATTGATTGCCTTCTGCCACACACCATTTAGGCGGATAGAGGGGGTGCAGATGTTTGGGGAGGAGTTATAACTCGTCTTGATCTCTAGGCCTAACGATTATTTGCCAAAATGGCGTCTTTTTAGAACGGTGCTCAAATGTCACGTGAGAGATGCAGAGGTCAATTCTACGGTACTGATGTACCAGCGTCCTTTCTGAGAGCGTAGGAAACCTAACACGGGTGACTACGCCGCCACCTCCCGGCGCTTTACCCCAACTCCTCACCAATCATATTCCTGAACACCTCCCTTAAGAGGTCAACAATCAACTTTTTCATGACAAGAGGGGGTGGGAGAATTTCAGGCAGGGAAGATGATCGCTTTCTTTCTCGAGCGATGCTTGTCGAGGGTGCTTCCAAAAGCCAAATTGCCGAGAAGAGGAGCGTGGATTTAACAGGGCTACCGATACCCCCGTTGGGGTTGCCAAGGTGATTGCGGGGGATGATGGGGCGGCGTGGTGAGTGGGGATATACAGTTTTTGGGGCGGTTGATGCGGGAGGAGGGGATGGAGGGAGGAGAGGTGTGGGTTATGCCTGTGCACATAGGTGGGAGTGGAGGGAGAGGGGAGGGTGGTTAGGAAGAGGGTGAGGAGAGGGTAGGGTGGGAGGCAGGGGGAGGGCAGGGGCTGAGGTGCAGTGGAGGGAGATCGGAAAGCCCGATAGTAGGGGACATTTTAATGGCCAAACCATGTTAGAATTAAGCAAAACAAAGACGACACATCAATTAGGGGAGATTCTATCCCTCCCTTTCACCCTCCCACTTTTAGTTATATTTTACCAAGAGGTTTCTTCCACCTCCTCCACCTCCATTACTTCCTCCACTTCCCTCCCTTCTCTCCTCCTCTCCTCACTTTCTTCCTCCATTTTCTCTTCCCTTGCCCACTGTCACATTTCACCTTCCTCTTTTTCGCTTTCTGTCTCACGTGAAATTCATTCGTGCTTTCTCCTTCCCGTTCGGCGTCCCTCTCATTCCTTCGGCTAAGGTCCTCCTCCCCTCCATACACTTATAACTAACTAAGCTCTGCGGTCTCTCGTCTCCCCTCCCCCCCCCCCCCCATCCCTCCCTTACACTTCCCCAATCCTATCTGTTCCCGAGTTCACATTTCGTCGTCGCTTACCTGTCGTCGAGGTTCCGGACCTCATTCTTCTCCCAAGGGGCTCATATCTCTCTCACTCACTCCGTCTCCTTCTCCCTCCAACTTCCTTGCGCCTTCTTTTTATATCGCCCCCCCCTCTTCTCTCTCTCTCTTTACCCCATTCCTCCTTCATCCCCCGCCTTTCCCTCTCTTCCTCACGCCAGTCTATTCCCATCCGACTTTCAACTCTCGTTCTTCCCCCCTCCTTCTCTTCACACTCCTTCCTGTTTCTACATCCCATTCATTCCAGGAATTCTAAGACGCAAAGACTGTGGATATTCTTGCGCAGCACATTGAGATAATGTGACCTATCCCTTCCTATTCTCGTGAATCCTCAAATTTCGAAGAAATATATGGTAAAAGTTATCCATTTTCATTAATTATACTAATCATAACGCACTTAAATGCCACTAATTGTGGGAAATCGAATAGATCTCAAGGAATTCAGAGATGGGACTGGACATCCCGAAATGAACCGATAAAAACAGCTGGAAAAAAGGAGCCCTAGAAAAGAGTACCGGCTATGGTTTGAGAACGGCATTATATCATTTAGGAATTACCAAATTACGGCTCTTTATGAATGATAGGTCTTCATGATAATGGAAACTCTCAAGGATAAAACATTTCTCTAGAGCGAAGGACGGATCTGAAAGATATTGACCGCAAGATTTGGTTCAATGCGATACTAAAATATGTTGACAAAACCTAATATTTTCACGGAACTTAAGTGTGTTAAAAGTAATCCTAGGTTCAATAAAATACTAACTTCCAGCAATAGTTCTTCTTAGATTATTATCGGGACATTAGCAGAAACACGATGTCATACCTACCTCAAGTAACAAAGACCATCAACATTTGATAATAAATAAATACCTGCATTTTTCAATGAACAAATCCATTTCTATTGGTAAATAAAATACCAGCGAGTAGGGGAATATTGCTATAGCATGTGATCTAAGAATAGCCCCGATAAAATAGTATCTGATCTGTTAGCAACCTTAATGGCATTAGACAATACACCGTAGACTATAAGGAATGCACTCCAAAGCGGGCTTCGCCAGTGCGTTCCTCATTTGGCACGGAAATGACGAAACTAACGAGATAAAAGACGCAACACAAAAATTATAAAAATATTCACTATTCACGCACAGCAATCACGAATCACGAACTCCAAATAGGTGGAAAACTTGGAGCAATCACCCCTAGTGGAAACTTTCAATAATTGGCCACTCGTGTTCGTAAACTTCTCTCTGCTCACTAGAAAACATAAATTCCAATGAAACCCTCATTTTTCTCAAACTTGTGTGGTGCACCAGGCTTTCTTAAAATTATATCGCTCCTTTCCCGACCAACCGGAGTTTTCTCTGGAAGCCTGCACCAACGAGCCGTAACTTTTACCTCTTGTCTTTAGTTTAACCACCTCCACACCGCATTCCCTTCCCAGCCCGCAATTAATTAAGGAAGTGCGAGTTATAGTCAGCGTGTGGTTTGGTCTCGGAATAATGGTTTTAAGCAAGAGGTGATATGGATGGCGAGAGAGGGAGGGAGAGAGAGAGCGAGGAAGAGTGGGGGAGCAGGAAGTTTCCACGCGGGGGGCAAGGAAAGTACGATGTTTTGGATTCTCCTTTGTTTCAATACAATGAACAATAGTTTTGAGAATTCTTATGAGATCCCCGCGCAAACAAATGATTGCTTGTTCTTATTTAAATACTCTAATAGATGCGAGGCTATATTAACTGAGATAATATAAATATGCACTCAAGGAAGTAAATTATGTTTCGACATTTGAGTCCATTTCTTGTGTTACATTACTAATTTTCAAGAAAAATTAAAGTTTTAAGCATTGATCGAATTTTGCTATGTTGAAAAAGTTTGTATAAATTTTTGGCAAGGAATGCAGTGAAAGTCTGGTACAGTTGACGTGTAATAAATTTTGGTTGAGAAAATACGGTATACCTAAGGTAGCAAAAGACTCATAATCTGAGGTTTTATTTATCTTGGCTCTAAAACAAGCCGTAAGTTAACAATTTAATGATTCATGCCCTACTTTTTATGGTGACAATCAATCAAACGAGTATGTAATATCCGGAATATTGATTAATAATTAACACAACGCGGAATTTGAGCTGTATAATTAAACATAAGCACATTTCTATTTCCCAACTGTTCTCTTCTTTTACATCTACATCTACATCTACATCTACACGATACCCTGCAAGCCACCGCTAGGGTGTGTGGCAGGGGGTGAAGGTCACCAAGCATGCGCTACTAACATGCAAGCAAGCAACTAAAGGGTCTCATGCGACTAGATTGTTAGTATATATAGTATTTGAGGGGTTAATACATGCATCATGCACTACAGACTTTATTTACACTCATTTACCATAACGTGTCACTTATAAGTTCTGTGTGCTGACCGGAAAATCTATCAGCACCCGAGGTAGTCGTACAAATTGTATTTTGCCATGAATTCAAAATAATATGAAATAAGAGTATTTTTTTCTGTATTTTCATCCCGGGATCTTTTAAGTAAATTCGAAATCAAGAGGTTTAAATCAATGTGAGGTTATTAAAAAAATTTTTTTTTTAACTCCACTCTTTTCTCTTTGCAAACATGTTTAGCTCTTAGCCCTTCTTCCATCTATCACATCACATTCTAGTCCTTACTAACTAACTGACATTTGAGTTCTAATCCTTCGTAGCGTTTGAATATTTTTGTTTTATTTTTATTTCAACTTCATATTTCCCCGCGGGGTTTTACATCTGTCGGAATGACAATCTATCTGATGCCTATATTATTTTTAATCTCAATAATTTTTATTCACTCTATTTTACCACTCTTCTTCTAACTTCATTGTTAATTATTGAAGATAATAATATATTTCGCAATAAATTACTTTTCAA
This sequence comes from Platycnemis pennipes, assembly GCA_933228895.1. Taxonomy (NCBI): domain Eukaryota; kingdom Metazoa; phylum Arthropoda; class Insecta; order Odonata; family Platycnemididae; genus Platycnemis; species Platycnemis pennipes. The sequence goes on along the minus strand of OW121847.1, from coordinate 141,549,120 downwards.
TAAATAAAATTTCTTCTGTCTTCTCATTTCAGCGCCCATATCATGTTTAGACATACCGTCATTATCTTTTTTTTTAATTTTTTTTCTGAATTCAATTCCATATGCGGATTCCTAGCATTTCATATCCTATGAACCGTTGCAGGACTCTCATATTTCTTATCTTCAGTAACATTAGTAACCATAAGTGTTTCACATGACTTCTGTCATGTGGCCTTCCTAGCCTTCATTCTTTTAGGCACGAAAATGCCTCGGGAGCTCTGAGTACTGGAACTGTCAAGATTCATTTCCCAGTAACTTGTATGCATCACTAACAATAAGTACAAAAATATTTAAAATGATTTCAAGATTCTTCCCTGGGTCGATATCAGTATTTATCGTTGCACCAGATTAAGAATGACCACGCTGCTGGGAGACTAAGACTCCTTATTATTATTAATAGTAGAGGCATAGACTAAGTGTAATAATATACTTACTCTATGGTTGAAGCTGTCGCATTCTGAGTAAGACTGAAGTATGTATTGTCTTGCAGCTATCCTTCAAAATAAACGGTCTTCGTTGAACTAGAAATGAATTCTCCCAACAGTCCAGTTCATATTTGCATAGCACACCAAATCAAAGTTGATCCCCTTGAGCAGCCAAACAAAATGTAGGGCTGATGGGGTATTTTTTCAGATTAATTTTCCATTGATTTTGCCTACATATCAAACCATAATGGTTACTTCGTTTTCTTAATTTCGTTCCTTACAAATAATCAAGTAAATCAATCGTCGTGGAAGATAAAGAAAACCAATGAGCAAATATGCATGAACGATGAAATGGATAGGTTGAGCAAACAGCATTGGAACAAGAGCCTTGGTATAAAAAGCTGGTATAGTACATTGCTTATAATCACTCACTTCATTGGAGCTTGCATGTCATACCATAATACTTTTGAATAAACTTGGGTTTCTGAATGATTACAAAATAAACACGCGGTAAATAAGACTTGATCCTCTCCGGCCCTAATTCAGAATAATACAACTCAGTTGGCCAAGTTTGTTAGAGCTATATCCAGCCGTTGTTCTTATCTTTTACGCCTCTGAAGAATGCTCTCGCCTCACTGCTCAGTGTTATCTTAAGGGGACGAGGAGGTCGCTATCATAGCCTAATGAATTAGAAACTAGAGGTTCGCGTGTCCACCCTCTCGCCTCTCCTCTCCCTCCCCCCGAATCCATACACGACCTCTACATGAATCAGACTCCACCTGGATGCCTCCTAGATAAATAGGCCTAGGCACTAAAAGGGAAGCGAAGGGACGGCGGTAGATGGCGGGCAATATCATGCGCTGGCGCGGAAGGTTTTTTGGTTTGATAAGTGGGCATGGTGGGAGTAGCGAGATGGGGGAGGCTGAAATAATAGCCCGGAGTGTGTACAGCAGAGGTAGGTAGAATGAGTTGGGGAGGGGGGAGCGGTGTGGGAGGGTCAGGGGGTGGGGGAGGATCGCACAGGGGGTGGGGAGGAGGTGGACGGCGAGGAGGGGGGCAGCCGAGAGGTGGAATACGAAGCAGGGGATGACGTTAGACACGGAAACTGGTGCCTCCAAGTCGCGGGGGTTTACGCCCACGATCGCCGATAGCCACTCGGGGAGGGGGTGGGGGTGGCAGGGGGGAGGTGGAAGGTTTGGGGAGGGAAGGTCAAAGAGGGAGAGACGGACGGGAGAGGGGGGGAGTGGAAAGGCCAACCTTTCCCAGACACCTATCCGGAGAGTCGGGAGTGTGGGGCGGACTGGGTGCGGGAGTTCCAGGCGGGGAACGCTGGGGAAAATTTTTTAACTCGGCGGAGTGAGGGAGGCGACGGACTGGAGGTGAAGGGGGGGGGGAGGGGGGGGGGGGGGGAGGCGGTGTATCGATGGCCGCATGCGGGGTGTGGAGGGCTCGGGGGAGAGGGTAGGAATAGAGGAGGAGGCAAAGGGGGCGGGGAAAAGTTGAGGTAATGCGTCCGCCCGTTGGCGGGGGTGGCCACGTCCGTGGACGATGGGTGTGGGTATTCCCGCGGGGAAAGGGGGCGGGGTTGAGGAGAGATCGGGGGACCGGAGGATCCGGGCGGAGGAGACCGACCCATGCCCTGCCTCCTCCGCCCCGCGGAAGGCGTGACTTGCTTAGTCCATTGATGCGCGATGAGGGAACACGCGGGCGTTTAGGCGACAAGGTGGGCGTGGGAGTCGGGAAACAGGAGAGGGGCTCTCCAAAGGGCATTTTGTTCGAACACAAGCAAAAAGATTGGAAAAATAGGTGATGAGTGCTGCTCAACCTGCTGCTACGGTCGAAAGCGATCTCAGCAATTGCATATATTGATTCTGACAGGCGTACCTTTGTGGGGCTGCGTCATTATGAAAAAATATGCCGGTAAATAAATATTTCCTCGTGGAAAATTTTGTCTAATTGTTAGAAAAGTAAATTCTTATGACATAAGAAATAGTTTGAGTCACCACTTATTCAAACCTGATAATATTTTGGTGAAGATAATAACAAGATTTTGTTAATGACAAGGCAGAGTAAATTATCACACAATATTCAGAAAGATATATAAGGAACCATGGTATCAACACATTGCAATATCTCGGTGACTCAATGAAAAGTTAGTTAAGGTACTACAAGGTACTTAATTCCTGTTTTTTCACAAAATATTTTGCCTAAATTGTACTTGAAATTAAAACATATCTTGTATATGGTGTTGCATCACAGAAAAAAGCAGTCATAAATAACACCTAGATGTGTAAATTCTTAGTTTCTGGTTTTGTTATTTCACAAAGGGACGTCGCCTTTTATGCCAAAATCATCTGCTCACTTATCTTCATTGCATATTTCATGAAAATTACACCAAAAAAAGTTGGCTCTGCATATCATTCTGGCCACAATTCATGGTTGAAAAAGAATCCAATTTATACCAGAGAGTCAACACCATGTGCGTGACCCCCTGGCGTTTTTCCGTAAGGATGTGAAATGTCAATGAAATTAAGAAATGGAATTTATTCTTTCCTTACGCTTCCTCAAAATGGAATTTATGTTATCCGAGGCGCCATTCACACAACGAATTTATTCATACATTAATAAGTAAGTTTGGTTGAATAATGAAAATCATGGAAACACTGGGAACTATTATAAAATTAAAAACGAGATGGTGATCATCACTGTCGGGTTAGTTCTCATAGCTAGTATTAGCTAATAATGTGCTGTGCCCCCTTTATGGACTACGCTGTACATCTAAATCTAAATAATACTCTGAAAGCCACCATAAAGGTGTGTGGCAGGGGGGATGAGCGATTCGTGGATGTGGCTACATGAGCGAGGCAAATACTGCCTCTAGTTACAGTTAATCTACAATTATTGTGCACCGAAATTGATATGAATATTGGCTAAAAGGATGCCATCTACTTTTTTGAACTCTATCAATTTATTAACTGGCGAAAACACCCATTAAATGAAATCTTTGTTTGGAACCGGCGAGGGAAAACGGTAACTCAAATTAATGACAGTGCGTCAGGATTGTTGCATAGATACAGGATACGGAAGCAGCTCACTCGTTATCACAAAGTTACTTAGGAGAAAGTTTTACCCAAAAGATGCTTTGCAAAGGGCGATGCTCCAACATTAACGACGCTCTAAGCTAATCAAGGGCCGCAAACAAGTAATCAAAATGCATTAGGTACTACGACTCACACTACAGTACATCAACTGAAATATTAAAAATATTTCTGTCGACTTGCGACGACTGGGGTATTTTTAATATTTCAGTCATTGCAGGGGAGCTGCAAGTAGCAATTGAAACAATTAGGACCATAATCTTGTGAATAGTTTTTTTAAAGCGTCAATTAATATATTAAATGAGAAATAAAGTAAAGTAACCTGATACACTGATGGGTAACCATTTCATTTGAATTATATCATAGGGTAAGTATAATGTACTTATAGTAAATAGCAAATTATACTTACTCTACGATTACACGCATAAAAAATCGCAAATATAGTGGACGAATACGGGGAATAAGTATGAAAATCAACAGCTAGGAGGTTGATAAAATATAGCTACAGCGCTTACGCTTATTAGCGCTACAGAAATCTAAAGCACGCGCTACATGAATAATGGGCATATCGTGAGAAGAGGATGATGCAACCAATGGGGGCGTCTACTTGGAACCGAAATCGCAATTTTGTACACGAAATCGTTACATTGGAACGAAAAAAGAATTTTAGTGAAAAAATTTATCTTCTAACCACAACCGTAAAATTTCACTCGTAAAATCAAAAATTTAAATAAGCAAAAGGTGACGCATACCGAAAAAGCTGCTGTGATAACATTGACGTCATTTTCCTCACGTCTTTGACTGCTTTTCGAGGAAGTGAAGAGAGTGGAGGGGGGTTCTCGGAAGGTCTGCTTGCACAGATGCTGTTGCAGCTGCTCCAATTTGCAGAGTCAGCTGTGTCCCCCCCATTGCGATTAGGTAAAGTAGCTTCGCGGGTTCAGTTGTGATTGGACGAAGTCGATATACGTCAGAGGTTGCAGCACGCCCACTTTTCCGAAAGGGTTTAAAACATCAGTTTTTCGCCGCTGTTACTCTCAAATAATTGACGGATCAAAAAGCGGAAAAATACGGGTCTTTTTATTTTACAAACTCTATCAGTTTCGGCAATAAAAAATATGGTAAACGACCCCATTGGTAAGCTAGATGATCTAAAGCTAAATATGGACATTCTTTTGTGATATACAATGAAACAATGAGCAAGATATGCTAATATGACAAAGAGGGTTAATGTAATCACGCGGGACGAAAGTAAATACACAGCAAAGGCATTAGAATATGTAGTGATAGAGCGAAAATAACCGTTCCTGCAATGGAAAAATTCTTGCTAAGTATTGCAGAAGAAGTAATAAAAAACTACGAAATCTTTGGGTTCAAAGAAAAAGACACAAATATTATTACCTTCATAGAAATGGGATGAAAGAAGCATGTTCTACATTTTTTAGTAGAATATGGTTTCATGTAGTAATACAAATAATATCCAATCGGCACTCCAAATGTAATTAGAGAGAGAGTAAAAAGTTGAGGATATCGAACTGAGAAAATGGCTAAAAAATGAAAAATAAATAAGGAAAAATCCAGAAAAGCCTGAGTGAAGGAATTGAGACGATATTGAGAGATTTCGTACTAATGTTCAGGTTGCGTAAACACCGTGAATTTTTCAGCGGTGTCGCTGATTGATGGGAAAACTTTTTATGCTTTGTAGGGCATAGTTAATCAAAAGAGCAGGAAGCAATGCCTGTTTTCGTTTCAAACAATGTGACTATAGAAAAAACTTCTTCACAGTGGCACTTTCATGTAAAGTTCTTACTTTTCCATGAGAAATGGGAATGATGTGTGGAATAAAATTTAAAGAGAGAAAAAGTTACCTGCAAGCAAATAAAAATAATTTTAGGTGAATTACAGCAACATTTTGAAGTGTAAAAATCTCAATATTTTACTACTGATGCATCTGAACCTATAATTATAGAAAGAGGAAGGATGTGGAAGTCACAATTTAACCACGTGTGCACAATTTAATCATATTTTTCGAGAATAGTAGAGATTTTCCTTAATTTAAAAGAGATCGTTCATGAGGAAGGATCGGGAGGGAAAAAGGTTGGGAGATCCACAAAGCGTGAACATATACAAATTTTTAATTTGAAAAATGTCGGGTTATTCCTGATTTTAATGGAAGGTCGCGAGAACCCGAAATGTGGCATTAATTTGTGCTCCGCGTCGCCGCGCATGAATAATTATCCGCAACTTTTGTGCGATCGCTTCCTTTTTGCGGAACCCGACTCATTTTTGTTAATCACCTCCTTCCCTCCCCTCACAAGCTCGGCATCCTCTTCCCTCCCACTTCATCCCCTCCTCCCCCGATTCCCTCGCCATTAACAGCCACCCCTCTCCCTCCCGCTTCATAAAGAGGCACGCGTCCTCCCCCCATCATCCTCTCACTCTTTTCCGAGTATTCACTGTTTATAATGGAGGGTCCCCTCCCTTCGCCCCGTGGCTCTGTAGCAAGTTCGCCGTCTTTATTTTTTTGTCCGCCATCCCCCTTTGCTCCTCCTGCCTTCAACCTCTTATCATGCCTCCCCCGCCAACAGTCTCCCCGAGAAAAGCTCATTGTTTCCATTCGCGGCGGGTATGGAGGTGGTGGGGAGAGGGTGAGAGCCAGGGACGGAGGCTTGCCGAGGGGTGGTGGATGATACGAGTAGGAAAAAAAATCAGGAGGAAGGAGTGGGGGGAGTTATTCTCTATTCCATCCCCCCTCTTCATTGCCACCCCCATCCCTTTAGGCTCCGCGCGCCCACACAATAGAAGAAACCTTCACATCGTTAATGAGGAGTGGTGACATGAATGACTTAGCCCCGAGGCCTCTCACTCTTGGAAGTGGATGTGGAAGATGATCCCGGCGGTGAAGGTGGGGCTTTCTTCTCCGCTCATCAACTCTCTTTCTCTCTCTCTCTCTATCGTTCTCTCTTTCTCCCGTCTCTTCGACCCTTTCTGAGACCCCATTCCAAGACCGCGGTAGCTTTAATCGATTGAACCACCATCGACTTCCGTTAAAAAAGCCGCATTATGCAGAAGAAGGAGGTTCCGGCAGCCGACAAATTTTCCACGACAAGTTTTCTTCTCCTCTTTTCTTCTTCAATGGACCCCTGATTAATTTTTTTTGCACGTACACCCTCTTTCAAACGTCATCCTTTACTGTGGCAAGCTTTTCTGAGAAATTACAGCCCGAATCTGAGGACAGAACGTCGGTTCTTTTAGCTACAAACGATGTTTATAATAAAATAAATAAAGCTCTTATTTAGAATCTTAAAATCTGGGCGATATGGACACGTTATTAAGAATGTAATGATACAATGGTATCAGCTATAAATGACTGCCTATTCGTTTACTAATTGAAAAATATTCTTCTTTCACATGCAAAAATGATCACAGGTATATTTTTAGCTCGTTCATTCTCAAAGCTCTGTTGTACTAAAATATGTCTGAGCACAAGAACATTCGAGATTAAGATAAGGTAATCTCGCAGGTTTATACTCTGAGAAGACTAGAATATATTTACGTAATAGGGTTTTGGAAGAGTCAAATATTTCACTTTGTTTGCATAAAAACTTCCATAAATACAGGGTAATTTCACATTTTATTTATTCATTTTGCGACCCGGTCCCTTCCAGTAAGTGTTGTCTTTAGGTGCAATTTTTGAAGCCATAAACAAGTACGTTTTGGCATCTTAGATGAAGGAAGAGGGTTATGGGTAGTTTTGGATAAGTTTACTGACAAAGATTGAAGGTTACTGATAGAATGATTGAAGGGTGGAGTAGTAAGCGTAATAAAAGTTTCTTTTGCGTATCATTAGGGAAATCAAGTTTCGATCATAAGTTAAATTAATGATAAGTAAAATTAATGCAAGATACAGCACCTCCTCAGCACAAATGAAAGTTCTGTGATAATTTTTATGGCAATACCTATTCCCTTCCCTATAGGCGATATTTATCATTGAAGCGAAAAAAATAGGTTAAATACTCACTTGAATCATATTCTCTCAATTTTATAAAGGCTTCATGCCTACATACAAGGGTTAGTTAAAGCTATCACAATGAAGTTTTTGAAAAATATAAATTAATGAGTCACAAAAACAAACAAGTATTATCCGATAAAATCACTCTATCAACGAAATTTCGGTAAACAATGAACAGCTTGAGGATCTTGTACAAATTATAATTACAGCTGATGCAGCTGATCAGGTATTGTGGTTAGAGTGAGAGAAATTCAATGTCCTAATTTATCGATCAAGAGTAACTAGTTGAAACTATTTGAAATTATTGCTAACATTTCAGTTACAATTAATATTGCCACGAGACAAGGCGAGACTTGGGGTCAGTCTTGGTCTCTTTACGTTTCCAGTCTCCTGAACTTGTTCATAAGGCAGTCTCGTTAAATAAAATCTGCAATACCATGTATGTGCTCAGCGCTAAAAACTTTAGTTATTATTGTATTTTAATAATGATAATTGGGATATATTTGGGCATTTACGTGCCCAAAAAAGACCTCAATAGTTTACATATTCAGGGCATAAAAAGATGTGCACAATTTTACACGTTTTCCATTCATGATTAATTAATTGATATTTTCGGAGATGATTAAGATATATACAATTTATCACATAAATTAATAGCCAAAAAATCTAGAAGAAAAACAGAGCATTAGAAGCCACGTCATCAATTCCGTATTCCGGGTTCTGACGCAGACTTTGACCACAACTTAGTAGTGATGGAGTGTGGTATTCGATTACAAATGATAAAGGGAAAAATAGGATATAAACATTGATTAAAAAATCGTTAACTGGGATTTAAAATAGGGCATACACTAACTAAGGGTTAGTCCATAGCCAGATAGGAGAAGAGAAAGGAATACATCGTCAGCGTATAGAAAAATTAATAAGAATTAAAAATAGGGCTAACGTAAGCAGTTGGAAAACAACAGGAACAGCCAATAAGAGAATAATTAAGAAGCCTTGGATATCTGAAGAAACAATTAAGAAAATAAACGAGCAAAAAGTGGAAGAATCTGAATAATGAAGTATGTAAGAGGAGGTACAATGAAGAGAATAATAAAAATCGGACAGAGCCAAATACTAAAATGCAATATACTAAATACTAAAACATACTAAAAAACACATTCGAGCATGTTTGAAGGAGATGTTTGGCTTAAGGTCGTAAAAACCGTGTTGATCCTATTTCTAAACAAAGGAAAGCGGATGCTTCCGAGTGCTACAGGACAATTGCTTTGATCACGCACATGGTAAAATTAGTTCATAGACTGGAGACTGGAGAAAAAGACAAATGGATCCTTAGGAGATGATAAATTTGTTTTAGACTCAGTAAATCAACACATAATGTAATAGCATTAATGACAGTGAAAAGGAGAGAGAATATTGAATACAAACAGTATGCTTTTGATTGTTTTGTGAACGATGAAAAGCCGTTGGATAGAGTTAACTGAGATAAGCTAATGAATACGCTAGGGAGTCTAGGAGTAGACTGGAGGAAGACGTCTTATTGGGAACCCATACATGGGGCAGTGTGTCCAGGTAAGGATAACAGAGGGGAAATCTGGATGGGCAACGTTAGGGTGGGGAATTCGGCAGGGTTGCCAATTGTTCGAAGTACTCTTCAATATATATGCGGAGGCAATGGCTAAAAAGGTGCGAAAGAAACTAGTGTGGGCATGAAAGTAGGGGAAGAGTCAATTAAATGGCAAGAGTTCCGTGTGACCATGCGTTAGCAAGCGGGACAGCCGAAGGATTACAATCGTAGTACGATGCTTTCCAAATGCATTGTGACCAGATAAAATAAATCATAAGAAAAAATTGAGATGCTCGGGGACAAAGAAGGAAAAAATTAATATTAGATTCCGAGTGCTATGACGAATAAGACTGTTTTAGAGCTTGAGTGACATATTCGATGACTAAGGATTATTACTTGCTTAGGCTAACCAGGTGTTTCCCAACAGAATAGAAGTAATGACGAGAATATTAAGCAAAAATATGAACGGAAAGTCAGTGAGGATCTTAGGAAGGAGTAGGGCTTTGTTTGGATATGAGACTTGAGCATAAGGGAAGGAGTGCGAGAAAAGTTTAGAAGCCATAGAATTGTGTGTGTGGTGGGAATGGAGAAAGAACAAGGGACGGAAAGGTGAACAAATGAGGAGGTACTGAATATGGTAGGAGAAAAGAGATGACTGATCCAGAAATTAGGAGGAGGTAGAGGAAGTGAAGGAAGCAAGTACTTTAAAATAAGGTGAAATACTCGGTTAGCGAGGACCATGAGCAATGAGAGAAGGAATTACGGGTAGAATAAAAAGGCGTTAGAAATAAGCCGACTTGAAGAGAGAAATAGCGTAGGGATGGAGCCAATAGATTAATGCAATGCTAATAAAAGTGAGGATACTTCATTAAAGCCTACCCTAAACAGTTGATAGCAAATATATTTTTGGATACATACAATGTAAGTTGATTTTTACGTAAGAAAAATAACGGAAATATCTCTGCTAGTTCATCAGAAATCAGCAATTAGAGTTTGTCGTTCATCCACAGTGGCTATTCGCACCCATAGATTTGAAATGGTTAGCTCTTAATTCCTTGTCTTGAAATTATAATTCAGTTAGTGAACATTCAAACGCATTAGTTGTATAGAATTACCTAAAGTAAGTAACTTTACTCTCTGTTAGGTGGAATAAGAAATTAAAGCTGTACGTCACCTCAGAGATTTGGCATGGTGTAATAATCCTCAAGACAATCTGAGCATAGTCCAGTACCGCACGATTCACAGTAAAAGAAAAAAGTTTTTTAAGGATTTTTACGCTCATCACAACACTTTGTGATTGGTTTTTCTTATCTGTAAGGCGTATTCTTCACCGGATATATATCCCAGTGAATGGAGGAAGAGTGTTTTCTGATGCGTGGTGATCTGGCACTCTTTTTTGAACTGTAGAGTTGTATTTTATAAACAGCCTGAACGGTAAAAATACTCGTTAAAGTTAACTATTTTTCAAGGTGATAAATCATAGAATTAATTCGATATAGTTCTTTTGAACGTAGGGAACATTCCGTGTGTTGTTTGCAAAGCGAAGAACTTTAAACACTGTCATAAATATATCTCTCGTGGTTATATCTCCCACTCATGGTGTGATAATAATTCTTTTGTTGCTTTCCTTAGAATTTAATTCAAGCAAAATGTCTTCCACTTTCTCATTAAGCACTCAACGTTACTGACCTTTTATTATTTGCACACTAATGGGCATTAAATACTTAATATATACACGCACACACAAATATATTACCGTTCATAAAACTTTAACTTGACTATTAGAGGATTTAATAATTAAGAATTTCGACTAAGAAGAGGAAACACTCAAAACATTACTTTCGGAGCAACGACTCCATTTCATCTGACCACCACTGCAAAGCGAGACGCACTTAGTCCGAAAGTTGTGTCCAGAAGGGCCAGCAATAGGTTTTTCCGAGCATCCTTCTTCAAATAGATCTTTCAGGGCCACATTATTTGCTGATAGGTGAATGTGTCTGAAAGGAACCCACTGTTTCAATCCTCTTCTGTCAACAGTGGGCTCGAGAAAACATGCATATGGCTGGGGAAGATAGTTTGTTGAGATGAGCGAAAGAAGAAGGGAAACATCATTACACTCATCCACACTTCTAAGATCCTTTGGTTAACATACGAAAATAAATGAAGTTCCTATGAACAACGACCCTCGAAAAAAGCAGGCGTGGATGCACTGAGGCTCATGAAAGGGACGTCGATGGTGGTCTCGTCTCGAAAAAAAGACGGTTTCGTCTCAAAATTCCGGGCATGGTATGGTATCGAGTCTTGGAACAACTCACAATGAAATATGTTGGCAGTGTGTTGGCAGTTGTCAGTATGAAATATGTTGGCAGGAAAGTGTGCTTCTGGAGTCGCCTACGTGGTAGAATAAACCTTATAATTTTCTCAAGCTAGGCCTAATTCAGTAATGCACTATCCCAACCCATCTATTTTAGGTAGGCATCAGTAACAAATTAGAACGAGTGCAGTGATTACCAGCGAGACTTGGTAAGTGACGGGGAGATAACAGCCAGAATCACAATGTTATTGAAAGAACTTGGATAAGTGTGAGTATAAGACCATAGGTTAACATTAGGTTGAATTAAAGCTGTTTAGAGTCTATCGCATTTTCGGATATAATATTTCGACAACTTCTTTACTGAATTCAATTACAAAACCTAATCTCAAGCCGAAATTCAAGGCAATTGAAAAGTAAAATTCTAATGTGATTTTAAAACGTTTCCACTATTATTTCACCAATTGCATTCCTGTGTTTTCCCCGATATGTTTTCCAGTGTTTTTGGTAGTTTACATACGTGTCCATTCCCATAATTCAAATTCTGTTCTGCAATAAATATCCACTGCCTAAATCCCGTATGTTATCAAGTGAAGAGCGAGAATCTGTCCACCGATACATTCCTAATGCTGAGGTGAGAGTGATTAATGAGTGGAGTCAAAGCGAGTGGGGAATGGAAGAGAAGGGGTGAGGATGATAAAAGCAGGATATGAGCATCTGGCGGGTGACGGCCCGCGCCGCCGACTTCTTGGAACTCATTATCGCGGCTTTGGAGGATGCGGACGGACGGGGGAATGAGAGAATGGAAACAATGATGCGACTGCCGACGTCACGCAGGCGCGCGCGGATGACCACACCACTGTCCCTGGTTGGACTCGGGGCGAATGAATATGTAGGTGGGCCATATCCTCTCTTTCTCCCTCTAAACCCCCTTTCCCCTCTGAGCCGGGATTTCCACCTTCAAGGGGGTGCATTAATGATTTAGAAGCCGCGGCGAGTCCGTCTGAGAGGAGGCGATATAATATGGCCGAAAGCACCCCATAACGAAATAACCTATGTGAAAATATCAACCTTTCTTTTAAGCGATTCCTTTCCAAAGCCCCAATTGTCTCTCAAAATCCAACAGAAGAAGACGGTGCAGTAAATCACCTACATTAGCATCCAGCTTTCATTCCACGCAATTTTCATCAGGAATATACCACTTCATTCAATTCTTAATTAACGAGTTTTCATTTCTATACCTGGTAGTGAATTAAAGCTACAATGACTTCTATGCCAATAAATTCCATCTCGTCAAGCTTTGTCTTGTGGTACATGCTGTTGCAAATAGTTAGCTTTAACACTATAAACATATTCCCTTAAAGATTTGTGTTGTGGCACCTGCCAATGAAAACAGATATTAAAATATACGTATTTCCCAGAAAGATTTAATCCCAAGATAAAGTTTTTCTTTCTCCAATATCCTTAAGAATGGTAGAATGAAACTGTGCATCATAGCCAGAGATCTAGCACTGAATGAGGAGAATTTTGTTGTATTTATACTAAATATGCACTTCCTTATCTCTCATAAACTACCTATGCTTACCATGAGAGCACTCGACTATCCAGAGATCGACAGAAATTTGCTATTCACTGCGAAATATCGGATTTCCGGATTTTCTAGACGTTGCCAGTAGACTCAGTGAAAGAAACGTCTTTGTCAAAAGAAACTGGCGATTCTTCTGACGATCAAATCTGTGTGTTTAACGGAGTATGATAGCCCATCGCATCAACTAGAATGGTAACTAAGGGGGTGGTTAACAACTGGTATGGATATCTGGCTTGCCTCATTACTAAACTAAAGCAGGAAGATACCATTTAAAAATAAAAGCCCCTACATGGAATTCCAATACTGCAAGAGCATCAAGCCGGCCGCTGTAGCCATGTTGGTAATGAGTTGGCCTGGAATTCCAATGGTCGCGGGTTTAAACCTCGTGGGTGCTTTTTTGTCTTAACATCTAGATCTTAGATTGGGTAGTGTTGCATAGTTTTGCTCCTGGAGCATCTAAAAAAAAACAATTAATAGGAGCATCAACTGCAATACCCTTTTTGACGCAGCCCTCCACTCGATTCTTCTATCGGCCAACCTCTTCATATTAAGGTAGTTCCTCTCTTTCACGTCCTTTACAACCTGTTCTATGCAACTCATACGAGGCCTGCCTTTTCCATTTCTCCCGTTCACTTTTCCTTCGACGATTATCTTCATCAGGCCATCGTGTTTTAAGATATGGCCGATTAGTTTGTCCCTTCTTCTTTCAATAGTTTTCAGCAGACTTCTCTTTTCTCCCACTCTTCTTAGGACTTCTTCATTTGTCACTCGGTCGATCCATTTTATCTTCATCATTCCTCGATAGCACCATATTTCGATGGTTCCACACGTCTCTTCTCCGCTGCGTCATCGCCCATGCCTCACTGCCGTAAAGAAACATGCTCCAGATACACGTATCATTTTGATGAATTGCTTCCTTACTTCCAAGCTTGTATTTCCAGCTGTAAGTAGATTCTTCTTTTGATAGAATGCCCTCTTTGCCTGGGCTATTCCACTCACTATTTCTTTCTTGCTTCGTCTATCGTTGGTTACTCTTCTTCCCAGGTAACAGAACTCTTTCACCTCTTCCAGTTTCTGTTTTCCTAGTATAACATTGGTTTTGGCCTCCTCTCTCTTGCTGCACACCAATATCTTAGTTTTTTTCTTATTGATCTTCAGCTGATGTATGTCCATTGTCCTTTCCATGGTTGTTAGCATCTTATTCAGCTCCTTCTCTGTCTCTGCTATGAGAGCTATGTAATCCGCGAATCGTAGCATACTGATTGTTTTTCCGTGGATGTTCTCTCCAGAACACTTCTCCTTGATTTCATTGATGGTTCTCTCGATGTAAACATTAAAAATTACGGAAGACATTGCACAGCCTTGTCTCACTCCTTCCTTATTCTTACTTCTTCAGAGCTGGGTCCAGATTTTATCACAGCCACTTGGTTCTTATACAAACTGTGGATAATTCTTCGGTCATTGTACGACACTCCTAATCCTTTCAGAATTCCAAGCAATAAATTCCAATATACGTTGTCAAAAGCCTTATCTAATCCACAAATGCAATGAAGATCGGTTTGTTCTTCTCCATGAGCAGCCTAAGGGCCAATATTGCTTCTATTGTACCCTTACTTTTCCTGAATCCGAATTGAACTTCATCCAGGAACTCCTCTGCTTTTCGTTCAATTGTTCCGTAGATGATCCTTGTCAATATCTTCGATGCATGTGTTGTCAGGCTTATAGTTCTAAAATATTCACATTTCTCCACTCTCTTCTTTTTGGGAATAGGAACTATGATGTTTTTCTCAAAGTCCCTGGGTATTTCTCCTGTTGAGTACATGTCGCAGATGGCCTTGTAGAGATGGGCCAATGTCCTCTCTCCCGCATTCCTTTTCAGTTCAGTGGGGATATCATCAATTCCTGAAGCCTTATTTATCCGAAGGTCCCGTACTGCTGCGTCGAATTACGATCTCAATATTGATGCTCCTATATCATCCTTCCCGACTTCGCTTTCCTCTTCAACAAATTTCATGCTGAGATTGTTCCCGTTGCACAACTCTTCCAGGTATTCTTTCCATCTCTTCACTTTGTCTTCATTTTCAATCAAAAGTTCTTCATTCTTGTCTCTTATAGCATTGCAGGTTGCGCTCCGTTTCTTGAAGTGGTTCCTCACTATCCTATAGGCAGCTTCCACTTTTCCAACGGAAAGGTTGTTTTGTAAATCTTCGCATAGATTGTTCATACACATTTTTCTAGCTTTCCTGGCTTTGCGACTTGCTTTGTTCCTGATTCTTTTGTGGCAGAGCTGCCCTTCTTCAGTTTTCGCATTCTTGTACTTCCTTCTTTCTTCAATCAGCACTAAGACTTCTTCCGTGATCCAACCTTCTTAACAACTTTTCTTCTTCCAAGAACCTCTTTTGCGGCTTCCAGTAGTATACGATTAATGTTTTCCCAACGCTCTTCTACTGTCAGGTCTTCTGCTATGTTATTTTCTACTGCTTTCCGAAATGCCTGCTGATGATGGGTCTCCTACAGTTTTTCTACTTGCCAAATTCTTTACGGTTTTCTTCAATTTCTTGAATTTTAGATGGAATTTCACTATCACTAATTTATGGTCGGTGTCGATGTTTGAACCCGGGTAGCCTTTGCAGTCCTTCACCTGATTCCTGAACCTCTGCTTCACTAAAATGTAGTCTATTTGAAATCTTCCTCTGTCTCCTGGCATCTTCCACGTGTATTTTCTTCGGTTGTGATTTTTAAACAATGCGTTAATACGCACTAACTTATGTTGTGTGCAGAACTCTAGCAGTATCTCTCCACTTTCGTTTAGTTTCCCAATCCATATTTTCCAGTTATTCTTTAATCTTGAACTTTACCGACGACAGCGTTCCAGTCTCCTGAAATAATTAGTTTTTCTTCTCCTCTTACCTGTTTTATTACTTCAGTGATATCTTTTTAGACGTCTTCCACTTCTTCATCTTCGCAGTCCGACGTAGGCATGTAAACTTGCACCACAATGGTATCTGTAGGCTTAGTTTCAATTTTAACCATAATATTACTTTCATTATACTGCAGGAAGCTCTTCACACGCAGTCCTGCATTCTACCTGAGCATTATGCCAACTCCAGCGTTAATATTCAGTGAACCGGTGTGAATAATTCTATTACTTCCACTCCAAAAGTCTCCTTCTTCGGGTCATCTCATTTCACTGATTCCTAATACATCGAGGTCCATTCTCCGCATTTCCACATTCAGATTCTTCAGCCTTCCAGTCAAAGTAAATCATTTGTACTGCGAACGTAATTTTAAACGGGATTCCATGTTTAAATAAAGCTCTATACCCGAAGTTAATCCGAGAAACCTTTATTCGAGTTCCTAATTCCTTTCGCTTTGTACAAGAAGGATTCATATAATGTAACTTCTTTCTATTTTCAATTACCATCATTTAATTTTAATTATGGGACCAGAAATCAACGTCGGCATCAGGGAGCAGGCGTCCGGATATCTTTTTTTTTATTCTCTGCTTTATATCCCGAGGGCCCGGGTTCGATTCCTGGCCATGGTGGATTTTTCAGTGGAAAACCGGTCCTCACTTGAGTGCTTAATGGAGGGCATTTCAAGTTCAATACTCCGTCCGTCGGATGGGACGTTAAGCCGTGGTTCCCTTGGAGCCTTTCGTTAAGAATAGCCTAATGCCGACGCAATGTCATTATCCAGGAGATTAAATTCGGCAATGTCATTGGAATTACGAAAAGATAGGCGATTAAAATAACGTGCAGAACATAGAAATTTCTTGCGAAGCAGTTCCAAAATGTCAATCCTGCAGTTTTAAAACGCACTGAATATCTGTTAATATCACAATACAACTGTTGATTAATTTAAATGAAATGTTGGTTTTGATAAAAATGGCGATCTGTGATGAACGGGCTTGTTATTCCAATAGGATATGTCGAACCACATAGTACAAACAGTAATACAAAACGAATTTGTCATTAAGTTTTTCGTGCCGTAGGAGAAGAAATGATACTAATTTCCAGGGTTGGCTCTTCCTCAAAAACACATTATGAACCCGAAGCGCCCACCGTGTCCCCGGCGAAACGCCTTCCCGAATTTGCCTCCGAAAAAACTCGGGGCGTAAACAAAAGCCGGCCACATCGCCTCACTAGAGCCATCTCGCAGCGGAGACCGCTCACTCCTTTTTCCTCCGCCACTCGGGGTGACGGTTTCTGAGCGGCGCGAACTGCGGCCGAATCCGAAGGAGGCGTTTCTGCGCGGCGGGAAAAAGGTCAGAGTGGGGTGTGGGAATGAGAGGGCGGAGAGGAGGGGGCAAAAGGAAAGGGGCGAGAAGGGGCGGGGGAGGAGGGGCGTAGGCGGAGTGGCGCGGTGGCGCCGAGGAGTAGCGAGTTCCCCCCGGGCGCCGCCAAAGGAAAGACTCCGAAGTGGCGTCGCTGCGGAAGGTGGAAAGGAGCGCGAGGGATTTGAATTCTCGCGAGGGAGATATAAAAAGGTGGAGGGTGCCCTCCCCATGCTGGCGACCCTTCGTCAAGGGGGAATGCGAGAGAGTGCGGCGGAAGGTGCCAACGGCGGTTATCCCTAACCGACGTGCGCTAACGCCGCCATATTAAGCTCGAGTTAAGAAATCTATCGACTTCACCATGTAAGAGGTGCAATCAATACGGTCCGAAGCGGAATTCTCGTAGAAAATTCTCTTGGAGGTTGTTCACGTCACATACTCTTTAAATTATGGCCAAAAACTATTTCTGAGCAATGCTTTCCTTAAAGCTATCTTCAACTATTGACTGAACTTATGCCCAGAATGGTGATGTACAAGCACATTAATGGAGAGTACCTACATTATTTAGAAATACTTTAAAAATCAATACTACTAAATTAACGTTTTCCACTGCTACCTTGTCTGTGCAATCAGAATTTTAAACTTCATAGTGTAAATGGATACGACCAATCGTTGTAAAATGAAATAAAATGCAATGGTTGAAGGCAATGATTACGACCACCATATTGGAATGATAATACAAGATTTATAATACAAGATAGATATAAAATTTCTCTCCTCAATACCCTACGATGCTATTACACATGCTTCGGTTAACATATAGGATGTCATCCTTTAAATGGAGTTTATTAATTCTAACAATTTTCTTTCATTATAGGCTGTGTTAAGTTTTGGGCATCACCAAAAACTACGTATTTTACTGTTTTACTTATCACATATGCTTATACGGGTCCTTTAAGATGTCACTGATAGGTGTGACATCTTAAAGGACCTAATTCCTCGAATTATTCGAAGATCAGATCGATGCCATGAAAGCTTCATTCTGATTTGCGGCGACATACATGTAATAATAAGAAATGGTTAATTTCAGACGCTTACCTGTATTCACTGAAGTGCTTTTCTGTTGCAACAGAAAAATTTAGCAACCAAAACTACGTAACATCTTTCACATAAAAGTAAAATTATGCGTAGAGTGTTCATTTTCCGGGGAGTGAGTTGTTAGTTTTAACATTCATTACAAAAATGTAGATCTGTTTCAAACCAGTTTCTCTCACCAATAGATAAGATGGTTTTTTTCGCCGCAGTAATTGAACTTGAGATATTTCATGATGTATCACCCTAGTGATAACTTCACTTTATGAGTGATAGAGTGAACTTAAGCGCAACTCGTGAATGCATATGACAATGATTTACATAAAGTAGTAGCACTCTTAGTTCCTTGTAAGAAGTGCATCTTTCTACCTCTGCCACACACCCTCGCGGTCGCACACGGATGAGGTATCAGTGTCCCACAAATAAAAACTATTTTGCGTGGATTTCCTCGACATGTTTACCCGACAGCCAAAGCGCTTGTTTAAACAGTTCGGAAATGGAAGTATATACATGTATATATAACTTTCTTCCATAAAGGATACAATGTTGAATTGCCACATGGATAGATCAACTAAAATTCGTTTTGAGATTGTTTACTGTTTTATTGGGTATTTAAATACCGGGAACACTATTGCTGGCAACTAACCACACGTGGTAGCAACTGTTGACTTGCTACGGTTGGGAGTCAATGGACCGATTGCCATAACTCGCTGGAATGATTCAACGAGGCATACAAGGTTATTGAGACGATAGTCCTTGACAACCATCATCATTTTCCCCGAAAGACAAAGACTTAGGTACATGGTTCTAATAATGGTATACTTTTGTAACGCCTTATGTTCCCCCACCTATATTGGAGTGAGGTGTCTCCAAATACATGTACGGCATCTTGTAAATTATAGGTCTTATTCTGGAAAAAGCAGAGATCAGCTGAACTCTACATGGTTACCTTTTTTACCTCAATTTACAATGTGAAATATCTGTCTTATTAGGGCAAAATAGAATTCAATAGCCACTCTCTGTAAGCTCGTATCATGTCCACAAAGACCCATTATGAATTTTCACATGCTCGGACCAAGAGCGGGAGCTCTCAATACACAAAACGGTTCCACGCCATTTCATGAATTAACGTAACGTATTGTGTCAGTACACAATATGGAAGCCATCAGCTGGAGCCAACTTAAAGGATAGCATACATAATCAGCACTTATGGGCTGGATCTCTACTCGGGGGTTTATTTAGAGCTATAAATGGAATAAATATATCTAAATTCATCCATCAACTACTGGCTCCACCTCATGGTTGTGTGGCAGGGTGGCAGTTATCACCATCTACGAGCACGCACTAATTTTTACACATTTGACGCAATCAGATTTTACCATGAATATAATGCTGTACACTAACTTAATATTTATTTTTTCATTAAATTCAATAAGGAGATCAATATTTAGGGTATCCACCCAGGCAAGGGTTCAACAACTGCTACTGTGAAGCGCTTCTCATCTCAACATTTCTGAGGTGATATTTCACATTGAATTATCCTCACAAAATATAGGAGAGAGGAATAATGCAAGTTTTTAAATCTGTTTATCTGCCAAAAACACTTAAATATCGAACCAGGATGGATTATACGCATTTAGGCATTGACCGAAAAAAAATTAAACTTTTTATCATTACCTAATTAGTAATAAATTTTGGGATAGTTACCAGGACAAATAAAGTTGCATAGACTAAATGTCTAGACAAAATATGAGACGTTATACTTGAGCAAATGTTTATATAAGTGCTAATAAAACATTACCTTGTGTTCACCAGCTACAAATGGAACAATTTACTAGATTATTCATGAAAATAAAAATTCTATTTGAAAATACCTTTTAATACCAAGGTAATTTAAGGTATATTTAATTTAAAAAAATTTACCGGAAATATAAATTTTAATTAACTGCCTAAAATTCATCATCAATGTTCAAAAAACACCATTAAATTAATTTTATAGTTTTCATCTAATAATCACTTAAAAGATGCAAATTTATATAATTCTAAAATCAAGAATTTCTGTTATTGTTTTTCATTCATATGCGAGAAATTAAATTTGCTCCTTCAAAAACCTCACGAGAAACATAGCCATCATTAAAGAAATAAGAAAAATACGAGTACAGGAATTTCCACTAAGAATCCGCATAGCTACAAAGTAGAGGAGATTAATGTCATGACAAAGTAAAATCCCTTGAAACGAAAACCAATAAAATTAAAGCTGTGATTGAATAGGCTTAGGATAAAGGGAAAAATCCCTATCCCATCCTATCGTAAAGACCGAGCTTTCCTAATTTCCCCGTGTGTCAAACATTGGACAAGGAAGCAATGTAATGAATGAGAGGAATTTATGCGTATGATTTTAGGGATTATTAGCACGGGAAAAAGCATTAGCTGTGTTTATTAAACCAGAAGAAAATATTTTCAGGCGAACCTTAAAGCCTAAGAACCTGTAAGAAACATATTGTATACTTAATCACGGTGAGCTTGCCATTGCCGGATAAAAGAAGAAGATTAAGGAAGATTTTATATCCGAAAAGAAAAATGTAAGGATTAACCGAAGGAGAGCTGAAATTATGAAGGTCAGCTGACACTCCGATCTGAGAATGAGTGCTTTTTCTTGATCATTCAATTTTAATGTTATCTGAGTTGTAATCGGTTGAAAAAAAGTGAGCATATTGCACTGCTCAATTCTTAGAAAAAATACTGACTTCACTAAAAAAATAACTCGATAACTCGAATATACAAACAATTGGTCGTGTTAGCCGATATTAAAAAAACGGTCCTCAGTACAGTAATTAGTTGCTGTAATCACCGTGAAAAATCTCCATTCTCTCGTTTGAAAGTAGCTTTTTTTCCCTAGTGCCTCAACTGCCATATTATACTGTCGACCTAACCTTTTTAACTTCCAATTAATCCTCAAACAAAATGTCATCAATTTTCCGGATTGAAATAGACGCCACAACTTATGGCCAAACAGAAAGGCTCATAATTAATCTTGCCACCCTATCACTATATCCGATTCGTTATAGAATACATCGATTACAGAAATTATTGCTTACTTTAAATTGTTGTTGGAATTAGAAAGAGGTTTCAAAAGATAGAGGTTTACTGCTACAGTACTGTAATGTACTGCTACAGTACAGTACAGTAATTAGCTGCTAAATTACCATGACAAATCTCCATTTTCTCATTTGATAGTAGCTTTTTTTCCTTAGTGCCTCAACTGCCATATTATACTGTCGACCTAACCTTTTTAACTTTTAATTAATCCTTAAACAAAATGTCATCAATTTTCCGGATTGAAATATACGCCACAAATTATGGGCAAACAGGAAGGCTCATAATCAATCGTATCCTCATGATCAGGAAGGCTCAAAATCAATCAAGAGGTGTAAAAAGATAAGAGGTTTACTGCTGGAAATAGAGACGCAATGTGTGCATCAAGTGGTAAGACTTGAGCGAAAAATTGGAGGAAAATAAAAGTAAAATATAAAAAAATCACTTTTGAAAAGTACCTATTTAGAAGGTGGAAATTTGAAGCACAGCCAAACCGAAATAGTATTTCCACACGTGGAGTAATTTACGACCCTCATGCAAACAGCTGGTGATTCTAGAACCTACTATCATTCGTAGATATGATTAACTGTTATTCTTTTTTATAGAATAGGGAATCCCATTTGTAACATTACCATGTGAAAATCTTAATGAAGTTCCCAAAAATCCTAACATTTGGATATTAGTTGCTAATTAATTAAGTACTATCCTAATGTAAATTAATTCATTACATTTACAACAGTTAAAAAATTTAAATTCCATATTCTGTAAATAAATCAAGCAAGAAAGCTCAAATATTGATGAGGGATACGTCATAACCAGAAGTCTATGAATTTGTGTGGGCATCTAGTACTGGACGCGAGTAGACTTCACATTTATTCAATTAACTTAAAAGTGGAACCAAAGCCTGAATCAATCAAGTCAATAAATTCTTCATATTCTTTCCCCGTAGTATTTTTTGCCATTTTTTTTATAATGACGACACTGCATGAAAGAGGGTGTATAGTAGACATCCAATACAATAAATCATTTAAAATAAAAGATTCATGTTTCAACGAAAACACTGACGTTTCTATGAATGCATTGACTTCAAATAATATTTTAACGTCATAAATGATATAAATACAAGAAAAATATTTTAGAACGCTGGCGCGATAGCCAAAAATGAAGCTAAATATAATCTATTCCTAACGAAAGCCCAATCTTTTGAGCTACTTGCTTGTGTTAAATTTACCGTTAATAATAGCGCGGGAAGTAGAATTAACATAAATTTGCATACTTGTCTATATGTCACGCTTCCAAGTAATGGAGACTTTCCGTTTAACAACCACCCATCCATTCACAACGGAAAGAGGAAGAGAAAGGGAGCGGTTATTGAAATTAGAAACGTGCCGGTGGCGGGGAATATCTCAAGAGTATTGAAGAGGCGGGAAAACGTGAGTAACATTGATTAGGGGAGATATTGGAACAAGTGAAGGAGGAGGGACAATAAAAACCCTTTCCTTCTGTTCTGGTTACATTTGACGGAAGTCCTCGGTCGTTTCGATTTCGGGAAATAATGTCTCGCCGCTGCGTGCTGCGACGGGCGGAGGATGTCCTTTTACCACAGTTACCCCCTTCCGCCCTCCCTCCCCCCCCCCTCGTCTCTCCTCGGAGCGAGATCAACTGTATAGAGTATGTGTATGTTGGTATAACGGACTGTCTCATCCCATGCCCCCCCCCCCTCCTCGCCCCCTTTTTTTTCCCTCTTCCTCCTTCCCCGCCCGCTCCCTAGCCTAAAAACGAGACGAACCGGAGAATACGCTCTTCTCTCCGCATCTAATGGACTATCCGTGTTCTTCTCCCTCACGTTTGACATTTTGGGTTACCCTCGTGGCGGAGGAGCACGTCTGGGTTTTCAGGATGGACGATCCAGCTACCACCTCAATCCTTCTCTCTCTCTCGCCCTCCTTCCCATCCTTTGGTCTTCCACCTCTTCCTCCCCACTGTCCACCTTCCATTCCCACCGCACCAATCTCACTCTCTCCCCCTCCCCATCGCTGCCAGCCCTCTCCTTATAGCCGCCAGCCCTTCCCGCCCTAGCCCTCCGGACTCGTGATGGCTCCCGACAACCCCTCTCCCCACCAACCTCCCCTCCTTCCTCCCCCGTCCATCTATCGCACTCACTCTGAATCCTTCGCCCATCTCCCCCGAATGCAATGGCGGGTGGGTGGTATCTCTTCCTGCTACGATTTCAACAAGTCTCTCATTCTCGCCTCGGCCCACTGAGAAATTGGGGAATCGATTTTGTCTGCGCGCATGATGGGACGTTCGGGGGAACAAGGATGGGGGTGTGGGCAATTGACGGGAAAGAGAGGAAGAAAGGCATCTGTTCCGTAGGAATACGATTTCTTCTGAGGTGAAATTATGAAAATTTTCCTAGAAGAAATTCCTTTCTGCCTCGAAGAGGAAAAAACCAACAGCTGTATTTTTAAGTTCGAATGAAATGCTTTCTTTCGTCACTTTGTGGTGTTCCATCTATATATATATATATTAATTTTGTATAGCGTGTCAGTCAGTGCGTCCGTCATTCTTTATCCGTTTTGTTTCGTTCTCTACAAATTTTTTAGCTAAAATAGTGAGTTTTGGTGCATTGAGTGTGGATTCTCTGTCTGTATGATTTGGTAGTAATTTTAGATTTTTAGCAGTTTGTGGTTCAGAGAAAAATTCAAAAGAAAATTGGTGTTTTTCCTATCCATTAGCATGGGAATCCAGTTGCTACGCAAATTTGTTTACGTTGCTAAGTAAATGTGTTTACTTTTTTGGTAAAGGGATAAAAATTGGATTGAAGAAGTTGAAGAATGTGGAATTAGTTTCATCAATCATTTTGTAAGTACGAAGATATCAATTGACGTTTTCGATGTGCAGATTGTGAAATAAAACAATTTTCACCTACCGGCCCCGATCTTGTGTATGAAATGTAAATATCAAAGATACGCGTTTTAAAGTACTTTTCTAATGGTTGAAAGAAGGTTTTAAAAAGTTTATTATGTATTAATGTTCGTTGCTAAAGTTCGAAACTCACCCACCATTTTAAAATTAGCAATGGCTGTCCTAGACCCAAACCATTCCGTTTTCTTTTCAATTTAAAATAAAACATTCAATTATATCTCCACCTAAAAGATAGATCTTAAGGTCCTGTGACTACTAATGTCATTTCGCACATTTAATAAACCAGAATAAATTATTTATACAATAAATATATTGCGACCTGGAGATGACTTTATAAATACAAGAAACCGAACCCTTTCAGTATAGAGCTCCCGTTATTGCTTTTCTAAGAGGTGCTAAATTGCAAAGGGAAAATGATTACCATTGAACTAGAACCTTACGACATTTCCCTTTCGTCACTACTCGAGTAAGTGTTCAGTCATCTAAAAGAGCCGAAAATAGGATTTCTAGAACTTTGATTTGTGCATTAGTGAGTAATCTTTCTAGCAAGCAAACTTCTCCCTTCCTTTTTTATGAGGTGAAAAAATTAAGATGATGTGAATTTATAGTAAGTCTTCTAGTAACAATTACTACTTTATTCTTAGGCAAGAAATGCCATTTGCGACTCCTACTTTTCCCTTCTCCTTTACTCTCGTACTCTTTGCTCCTCCTCATGAAGGTGAAAATAATATAATGAATATTTTAGAAAGACCTGGGGTAAAAACAAGGATATTTACTAACAGATTGAAATGACACTCACCTAGTTCATATCAATGAAACTATTGCCTGAATCACAGCATTATCACCAGAAAATTTCTTACATTCTCACGTGAGTCTTAGGTATCTACTTTTCAAAGTTTTGTGTCCATTGACACCGACCTCATATCTGAATATTCTTCATTCCTTTAAACAAAATTGCATGGTAACAGATACTTGCATTTTAATATGTACTTTAAAAAGCATGGTATAATTACGTCACAGTAATATTTAATCTGGATATGTGAAAGGTTTCCCTGAATGTAAAGTATATCGCTAGATTTTCCCTCACAAGTATTCCATGTACATTTTCATATTCCAACAGTAGATTCGATTCTTCAAGTAACTTCTTTTTTACTAACTATATTTTCTTATACGCAGTGTAACGGTGCGTTGGAAATTTAAGTCTGTTGGGATTTTTTCCTACACGGTTTCAGGTCCTAAAGTTACTGATTTCAAAGGAAAGAATACGTGTCATATAAAAAATGCTGCCAAAGAAGATCGTCTGAACAATCGTTAGATCTTATATTTCGCGGTTGATGCTGATTTAATGGTGAAAAATGAAGACGACGTACAACGGCTTCTCTTTTCCCTTCAAAACAATTGCCAAAAAAGTTCAATATGATAATTTCTGAAAATAAAATCAAGACCATTATCACAGGTAAAGAGCAATCATACCATCCACAATGTCATAATCTAACAAGTCATACACTTAAATTATCTGGGAAACAGAATATTTAGTTGAGGAATCTAGGAAAACGAAGGAAGGAATATGGTCAGTATGGCTGCCTCAGTCTCAGAATACATAATATACGTATGGAAATTAAATAGCCAGGCATGGAAAGCAAATCACAAGTGTATAAAACATGTGAAATATGTGTCATACCCAGCATTAAACGTGTTGTAGAGACAAGAGCTGTAGCAGCGCACACTGAAATATTACTGAAAACGGACGGTTGGACGGATAAGGAACAACATTCGGCAATAATTATTATAAATACGCAGGAGTTCTTATTATATTTACATGCAAACGTATCAGCTTTAATTTCACTTGATGGATTTGGCCAAAATTTTTTACCCACTTTTGGCAGTAATTACTATCCTAGTTCTTCTCTTCACTTCATAACACTAACACAATTATCGTAACGACCTTTAACAAATTTTGATGATTTCTTTTGCACACGATCTAATCCCTTTATTATACCTAACTTCCTTGCATGGATCCAATGTACTAGAGGCATATATTAAATGAGGTCTGACAAGTATTGAGTATCTCCTTCCTCATCAGATACATAACATCGCTTTTTGCAGTTTTTAAATTTTGGGAAAAAGCGTATCATCATCATCGGTCAACAATCCTAAGATTGGTTTGACGCAGCCCTCCACTCGATTTTTCTAACGGCTAGCCTCTTCATATTGACGTAACTCCTCTCTTTTACATCCTTCACAATCTATTCCATATATCTCATACGAGGCCTGCCTTTTCCATTCTTCCCGTTCAATTTCCCTCGACGACTGTCTTCATCAGGCCATCGTGTCTTAATATGTGACCGATTAAACTGTCCCGTCTTCTATTTAGGGTTTTCAGTAGATATCTCTTTTCTCCAACTCTTATTAAGACTTATACAACTTGAGCTTTTATATCACTGCAAAAAAGGTTCCGTATTACGTGTTATATGTAGTGATATATGAAGAATAACTGCTTCAATCAACATGCGAAGCAAAGGTCATGTAATATTGTAATTATCATTCACTCATCACTGAAACAAAATTTAATACAACATTTTCATTGCATTTCTTTTCGGCATCTGTAAATTTTTTCGCCATGTTGACGTAAATAACGATAAAAGTTTGCTACCATTTCAATATAAGTTTGCATCCTATAATTACAAGAAAAATTACTAAACATTTTCTGCTCTATTTATTCTACATGCATGCGAATTGGCTCTTCATAGGCAACCTGATATATTTACGAGCTATAAGATGAGATTTATGTGGAAGGAATATACCAGATATCACGATTTGATTACGTATTTAATGTGTATGACGTTTGAGATTTTTTTATTGTGGCTATTTCAGGAAATGTTCACATTATTTAACAATACAATAAATGACCATTTAAAAAGATTTTCATTGAACTAGGTATTTTCTAACATTTTATGGGATGCTAGTCTTTTAAAATTGTTTTCATCATTGAACGATTTTCACTTTTGAATTATAAACATTCAACGCCAATCGTAATAAAGAACTCTTTTGCCCTTATACTCAGCTCATGTATTATCTGACAATATTTCTGATGTGATTCCAAACATTTAATGCTCATTGTTTTATATTTTTATCGTGTTGAACTAGTGCAAAACTAACAGGTATATGCTGGGTTATTTTGTAACTAAATTATGACTATAATATTTATTTCACGAGTTATTATGCGAGAAAATAAAATTATTTTGGAAAATTCATGCGTTGGCTACGTGGTAGTTCCTAAAATACTTTTAATTTGAACACCGTTGAATATATTGAGCGTTTTAATGAAATATTTCAGTGATATTTAGGAGTTATAAAATTAAGGTGTGTGGAAAATTCTGAAGAACTTCTGATAGTACTCATGAAACAAAAACCATAAAAATACGCTAAATAAGTGTTTCAAGCATTAAAAAAAACTAGTAAGCTTCTCTGGTAATATTTACATGATAATTACTTAGGCACTAATATTTTTTTAAATGAAGACAACATAACGCTTTTTACCCCTCAACTGTGAGTACGTACGAATATAGCAAAAATTCAAGATCTGAGGTAGGAATAAATTTTAAATAAAATGATTGGATCCTTCACAATAGTTTTTTGAAATTGGGCAAAATAAAAATAGTTCTTGATTCCAGTGGCTGTAGAGAGATCCAAGTCTATGGCAACCGAATATTTTCTGCATTCTTAGCCATTAAGTTTTGTATCACATGTATAATAGTTTTACTGATGGCATTACATGACGCATTACAATAATCACTTACTGGTTGAGTTTTAGAATATGCATCTATCTGAATTTTACAGTATGGAAAGCTCTGGTAGATTAAATCGTCAAATAAATACTCATGCATGATAATATGCATTGTATACTCAGGAATAAGTTACCTGCTTGTACCAAGAAAAAAGTAAAATCGACGTCAGGATTTTAATTGCGGTTCAGGAATGTATTTTTTCAATCCTGGCAAGAAAGTTAAAACAAGAGTTTTTGAGTAAATTTACCTCAAAGTTTTCCCATGAAAATATGTCCATTTTTCAAAGTATGCTAATTTAGTCGAGGGTCACCCACTGGAAAATTTTACCAATGAAGTTTAATTGGTGAATTGGGTTCCTTGAACTGCAAGATTAAACTGGCGTGAAGGTGCGACAAACTTCGTTCCCGGAGGCTCCCTGGTTAATTCGACGCGAGCCACCTGAATTTTAAATAATGGGTACCGAGTTTTCCCTCACATCTCGGGCCCATCAATCAATGCATTCACACCACATCCCTACGCGACGAAAGAAAATTTTCAAAGCGATGACAATGGAGGAGCCGGCAGCATTGAGCATGGGGAGGCTGCACTTCCTGCGATGAAATTAATGGGACTTTAATTTGAAATGCAATCGATGCACTCGCGCACGCGAGGCCTTTCCCGGAAAACAAATAAAGAAAAAGGTAAATGAAATATGAGACCAGAAACCCAGAGGGTTTGTTGATGCTGCGAGTGCAGCCCTTTGTCGCAAACAATGCATGCGTGCCTGGAGGAATTAAAAATGACCCAAAGGTACACGCTCGCCCTTTTTGCACACTCGGATTGATCACAAACAAAAAAAAAAGTACAGGTGGAGCATTGGTTCTCCTCATGCTACTCACTCCACAAGTCTGAGTGGAAACATCCGATGAATTGACTAGTTGAATAATTTGATATTTTTCCCCGAAGAGGCTGCGCTTTGCCATCGTGCGCCATCCACGCCGGGAGAAACAATGCCCTCGTATTTGCTTCCTCATCCCCCTCGTCATCCACCTCTCGTCAATCGTTCCGCAAAGTGATCTCCACGGAGATATGGAAAATACCCAAATATTCCTGCAGACGTAGTTTTCTAAACTCATCATTTTACTATGCTCTGGTAACCATAAAATTTACAAAGCAACATTCCAAGTTCTCAACGGTAAGTTTGTAATTTTGGGCGTGAATCGGCGCTAGTGTAGTGTGCGCCTGCACAAGGTCCGTCTATATCGGGATATAGACGGACCTTGCGCCTGCATCTACATAGTACCATGCCAGCAACAGCAAGGATATTTGGAACGGAATGACTCCATACCAAACTTGTATTATCAGCAAGTGAGAAAACCTAATGTTAGTAACTAGTAGCCGGTTTCAGTATAACCTTAATTAAATGAAATAAACCTAAATAATAAAACAGTTTTACATGTGATGTAGCTTAAAACGACAAATTATCACCCAGGGGTATGAACAATGCGCCGAAGTGAGGCAAATATTTTCACTTGGATACCAATCATGCGAGGAAGTAAAATGTTTTATACTGAGAGTATCATGAGGACATGCAAAAATGGCTAAAAACTCGATACCTGTCTTGACTATCTTTATTTTTGTGGTACCTTTCCGTTGGTAACCGCGTATCTTGAGCATTCATCGGTTGTAATTTTTCAGGGATGAAAATTTTGATTTTTTGTTATTCTGTCACTTTTGATAGGTTTTAGGTGGTTGATGCCGAATGAAATGACTTCAATTAATTTAATATGCGTATGAAACTGAAGGAGATTGGCCAATCGCCATCATTTATCGTTGACTTCGACGTTTCCGCATCACGAATCCTCTTAGTGCAATCTAAATCGCTTGCCAGCTTTTTGCGTGTTCCCAATTGTAGTGAGTAAGTATTTAAAGAGTAAGTGGGCCTATTCCAAATCCTATTACTTGAACTAAATCCAAACGCCATTTATTTCCAGAACAATTCATGCGTAACTCATTTTAGTCGCGCAACGTTTTTTTCGCCATTTATACCAGTCAACCTTAATCCCACTGAGTTTCATGCTGTTGTCACCTGTGTTATTGTTGAACAAACATATAAAGGTTATGAATTTGCCAAAAAGTATACGAATTCATGATAAACGAGCTGCACACCCGTAGGATGGTGAGCAACGGATCGGAGAAATTCAAAGACAGCGGGATTAGTCACGGGTCAAGCGAATCGTAAACTGGGATTCGTCAAAAGAGTACTGGGTAAATGTGACGATCATGTACGAGAAATCAGCTACTTTTCCCTTGTAAGACCTCATTTGGAATATGCTGCCAGTGTATGGTATCCCTACGAAATCAGTCTAAATAACGAACTTGAACGTGTGCAGCGAAGATCGGCAAGATTTGTAAAGGGAAGGTATGATAACTTAATTAGCGTAACCAGTCTATTAAATGAATTAAATTGGGAATCATTGTCAGATCGCAGGTTGCAATTTAGACTTAATCTCTTAAACAAATTCCAAGACCATATTTTCAGTGATGATGTTAAAAATATTTTGCGGACCCCAACTTACTATGGTAGACTGGACCATAATCATAAAATTAGAGAAATAGATTGCCGAACTGACAGATTCAAAATGTCCTTTTTTCCTCGTACAATTAGGGATATGAATAGCGGTCTGGTGGTCAATATCTGGCGGAATTGCCAGATCTCAGGTTGAAATTTAGACTTAATCTCTTAAACAAATTCAAAGACCATATTTTCAGTGATGATGTTAAAAATATTTTGCGGACCCCAACTGGACCATAATCACAAAATTAGAGAAATTGATTGCCGAACTGACAGATTCAAAATGTCCTTTTTTCCTCTTACTATTAGGGATGTGATTAACGGTAAATATATCCAGTACGAATGTAGAAATGGAATACATTGTTAGCTGCATGTTGGTATAAGGACTTAAAGCTAACCCAACTAACAGCATGTTTCTGCATGTATGCTTTGCTATTTTTATCTTTTTTTAAATAGTGTAGTTTTGAACAGTACCTATATAAATGCTAATCCTTTTTTATGCATGATATATAGTGCATATTTGGTGAGAATTCACCCCCTGCCACACACCTTTATGGTTTCTTGCAGGGTATTATGTAGATGTAGATGGAATAAGGGTCGTCAGTGACGTCAAGCCAACGACCAAGTCAAGTTATGGGAGCCCGATGCGTGAGTGAGGCAACGTTATACTTAAAGGACCTTGGGTGGTAATTCTCAGCGGATTGACAGTTTTTATGAGGCAGACGTTAAATATAGAAAAATTTAGGAAATATTATTTATTTGATATTATTTCTCTGGTGATTGATGTGGTTTTTTGGGGGGTTTCTCCGCGATTACGTGGTTGTCCACTAACGTTTCTCTTCCACTGCTGGAGGCCTTTCCAGGGTAATGTCATTCCTCTGTCATTCCCACGCCCAGTCATGCCTCTTCAGGTCATTACCCTGAAGAGGTCTCAAGCAGTGGAGGGGAAACGTTGGTGGAAAACCACGAAATCGAGGAGAAACCCCCAAAAATCCAACATCATTCAGAAGACATGGACCACGAAATTTTTAATTTATTTCTCTCGTGTTGCCGACTAACTTGCTCCTTGATAAACCTCACCGTTGTCAATGTATTCTCTGTTTTGTGCCTGCGTCGCTTCGCTCGTGCATACTCATTATTTCTGGAGCCTTACCTGTTTCTTACTAAGGTTAAAAAATAGCATTTACCACAAAATCCATGAGATCTTATAGAGTAGCAACTGATCGCAGTGTTTCTCAACATAATCAGGGGGTTTTAACTTAAGGTGCCAACTCTCGAGAAGATATACTAATAATGTGTCAAAGGCATTTGTCTCCGGCATATTTAATGACGTCGGCATCACCACGTTACTCATTATTACTCATAGATTATTAGCTACTTAATAACTTTTAGCTGCTTTGAAAATACTTGTTACTCTAGAGAATGCGCATATATAGCACGTATTCTGAATTGAATAATGTGGTGTCCGTGTCATCCACAGAGAATATGCATATTCTGCGAGTAAACATACTGTTTTAACTTTAATTTCTATAGTATCACACCCAAGATGGAAAATTAGGAAATGGAAAGGATACAAGAAGGATATGCAGATAAAAATATTTTGCAAAAGCAATAAATTGTAATTTATTAATTCCGCTACATAAAAGCCAAAGCAGTGTATAATAATATGCTTTTTGGAAAATAATTCGAAAACCTATCATCTGAGAGTGCATATGCACTTTCCAAAGCTATCCGGCCCAGGTGGTTTTTCCTTTTCATCATTTCGATGCCTCGCCAGTATCATCCAATGATCAAGGCAGTCCTCATTATCTCCCACCTTTTCCATCCATCTTTTTTCAGTATGGAAACCCACGCAGGCGTCGCCGTTTCATCGTGTAACACGCACTGGGTTTTGACCAAAACGCAAACAAAACGATACAAAGGGAAACAAAAGGAAAGGGGGCGGGGGTACAAAACAACACATTTACCGGAAACAATGAACTCCGCCGAGCGCACTCAAACAAAAGGTGAGGAGGATATCATGCGAGGAGAGCGATGCCCTCCGTATAGGACGGCGCATGCGCCAAAAATAAAATGAAAAGAAATATCCCCGAACAATGAGCGCACGCTCTGCCCTGGCTGAATAGGAGGGTCTTTCAAGTGGCGAGATTCGAGTGCTATAAGGGGGGAGAGTGGAGTCTGGCGAATGCGAGCACTGCGGACGGGGGATTTTAACGAGGGGGGCAGCGAGCTATGGAGAAACAAGAGCGAACATTGATAATTTGGCTGATTATTGATTTGCCAAACCACAGGGGGGTGGGGAATATTCAAATGGAAATTTTTTGATAGCTACGTCACGCAATTTAATCCCATTCGCCTGTCACGGTATTGTTTTTACGTGAATCTCTGAACAGAATAACTTTGTTTGGTAACGAAGATTAATACGCTGATTGAAACGTTTATTTCTAGAATGAGGAAAATATATTAAAAACGCCTTCAAAGCTCACAACTGATAAATAATCACACTCAAAACGGGAGAGAAAGATAACATCATTTTCTCGTAGTTGTAGATATCTCAAATTGAACAGATAATAACTTGCGCCAAAGTACAAATGATATAATTTCACTACGCATATATGAAGCATGGAATATGTACTTGTATATAATGCACACATTAAAAAAATGCCATTATTTTATTTGTCGCTTCTGTAACTGGGTGATATTTTCAAATGCTGAACTTTTATCCGTTGGTTAATGAATATTTTCCGGTAGTATGGCTAGCATTACCCTTCCAATCACGGTCCTGTTTCGCACAGCTCTGAGACAACTTTTCTTCCAAATGTAGAGTTTTTAGAAGAGGAGGGATTGATAATGGGTTACTATGCACACCGTTTCCGTAAATAGTTTTGCTTTTCCATTCAAGACATGAATAAAACTTCGAAAGAATTGGGAATGTAACGTAAAGCATTCAATGCACTTTGCAGGTAAAAAGATTCGCACGTAATCCTACTCTGAAAGATTATATTTTCACCCTGATTTCTTATCCCTCCTTTGTCCCACTTCTCTCGCGAATTTCCGAAGTTTCGCCAATCGCTTCACATCTGTGGAGTCGAAAAATCCTCTTGTTGGATGCGAGTCGACTCGGAAAAGTCCAGTTAAATGGAAGGCTGTCTCCTCACACGAGGGACACCCGAGGACAGTCACGAATACAAACCGGTGAGAAAAATGAGTCACTTGATAGGAACTTCCCAAAAGAAAATAAAATCGTCGTTCGGCGTGACACCAGTCTCTGACGCATGAATGGCCGGGGGAGAGAATAAAAAACATGCAACGGCTTGGATCTCGGTCAAGAGGGTTTTGCATCACGAACTGCGTTCTCGATGGACTCGATCCTACTTCCCCCCATTCTCGTCCTCCGATCCGAAGGGAAATCCATAATGGAACACGGCACCCGCGCTCATGTTGGGAGACGCGCCCGTCTCCGTAGCACGCGCTCCGGGCCAGCATGCGTGGAGTCGAGGGGGGGGGCGCGTGACTGCCGGCGACGGACGAAGCAAGAAGGAGGAGCCCGCCCGTTCATTGTGCGTACGGCCATCGGGGGAAGTGGAGACAGGCGACGCGGAAAAAAACACCTAAGTATTTTCAATTACGTCCAAGGCTCACCCCACTCCTAAGCTCCCTCCGTAAATCATGTCTTCACCTTCTTGATGTGCACATACTATTGCGTTTGGTAATGATAATCGTGAGGAATAAAAATACGCTAAAGCAATCTGATTAAAATATTTCTTTCGTGCATCCTAATACATTTTTAAGAGCTTAATAAAGAAAGTTGAATGTAAATTATTTATTGAACCCTTCTTGTGTCAGATTAACTACATTTAAGTACCTAAATGCTTCCCTCACAACGGTAATGGCTGTAAATATTTTGGTTTAGAAGCTGTAATTGCGAGAAAATTTCAAACATACTTATCGCCACTTGATTTACTTCTTAAGATTATCCTGCGTCCCACCATGGGGGAGTGGCTGAATCACCAAACATGCTTCAAGTAATCTGCTACAAAATGATATATTCTTACGAAGAAAAAACTGGTTTTAGCAAAACATGAGAAAAATCGCATTTTTCGTTTGGTTTATCGACATATTCCAGATTCTAATCGGTATAAAAATTAAACTTATCTTATACGCCCTTACACTGTATTATGAAGTATTACTACTTTCACTATATGCCAGGGAACCTAGGTAGAACAACTGAGTTACTATATTACTGCATACTGATTACTGAATTTAATTTTCACTCTAATTTTTATGCTTTTCCATGTGGACCTCAATAATTTAGGCTGAGAATTTGGCCACTGACTAGGGAATTTGACGTAATACCTCGTGACAGCAAAATAAAAGTCCATTTTGTGAGGAATTTTGAGCCTAAGACCTTCTAGTAGTGCGGGCGTGACTCACGTAAGGGAACTGACTGTCACAACCCACAGCGTTAGCTTCACACGCCATTGTTGTTATACTTCAAAACTTGACCACTTCCTTTAAAATCGACTATTGCGTGGAAACAATCATCTGGTGTTCGTTATTGTATTAGCCAGTGTACAATCTGCTATTATATAAATTCCAAACTACAACAGCACATACTTTCCTAGAAGGGTTATACTGTAAACAGGATACTAATAACGCAACTGCTGTGAAAACAGGCTAAATTTACGGAGCCGCCATGGTGCCATACGGTGCCATGAAGAGGGTGTGTGGAAGACATGCGGGTTCTACAGCAACAAGATATCTTGCAGGCCACCACAAAAGTGTGTGGTAGGGGGTGACTTCACCCAAGTAGATATTACCGTCGAGTAAACGGTCCTAATTCCGGAAAATACATAACAGGTTTCACTGAAATTATTAAAAAAGTTA
This sequence comes from Platycnemis pennipes, assembly GCA_933228895.1. Classification (NCBI taxonomy): domain Eukaryota; kingdom Metazoa; phylum Arthropoda; class Insecta; order Odonata; family Platycnemididae; genus Platycnemis; species Platycnemis pennipes. Next base: position 141,513,462 of record OW121847.1, on the reverse strand, counting down.
GTGAGTTCCAATTGCACAACCTAATCTCTCACCAGTTTCATGTCAAATCAACTCACTATGAAAATAAGTTTTGGTATGAAAAAAGCCTAAAATCTACGTCACCTATTCATTCACTATCTTAGAGTGGTCATTACTTGGAGGAGGAGACCGATGGCTAATGATATTTGGTCCATCAAGGAGAGGAGGGCAATTAGGCAGAGCTAGGAGTTATTCAAAGAAAGGAGGAATGGTGTAGTGAACCATGCGTCGGGTCCAGTCCAATCATAAATAAATGCACTTTAGATTCCTAAATGACGAACGGAGTACAGATTTTGGAGTGGAATTAAGTATGGAACGGTACGCCATTGAAAAATCTCTGCCCCTACCGGGATCAAAAAATGGGCCCGCGGAATTCGATGCCTATATGTCTTTGTTCGATACCATCTATTTGTTGTATCATCACCTTTGTTGCACCCAGAAAAACTTGCATTTTGGAACCTTCCTCTCTCACTACCTATCTCTCAAACGTTATCATTAATTTTACCTTCATGATATACCACTCAACATCTCATTTTCACCACCAACTTCACTTCTTGCCACATTCATTTATTTTCATCAGTTGGCTTTGTGGCCGTATGGTTTCCATAATGGCTTCTAGGCTCCTGAGAGAGCAGAATGTGAAGCGACTCGTGGCCGAACAATCGACGCGAGAGAGGGCGCCGCCGACAACACGAGGGGGGATACGCATCTCGATGGATACGCACGACTCGCGAGCGCTGGTTAGCGCAACATTCGTCAAGTATATCACTCGCTCACAATGCCAACTATAGAAAAATGTCACGAAAAACATAAGAGTGGGCTGACATTTTCCCCGATTCGTGGAAAATACCCTCAGGTCCCTGTTAATTGCTCGGGGACGAAAACGTATTAGGCCGGAATAATCAATAGAGAGGGTCTGAAGCGCATTTAGTTGCGGGGATGGCAGACTTGGAAACAGAGATGAGTCAATAAAGTGCAAACCGTCCCAAGCCATCATAATAAGGAGACGTGTCATTCACCCATAGTAATCGGAACCGCAGGCTTCTGCTTTTAGCAGCTTTGGCTGCTCAGGTTAGATGACACAATCTAATTGATACTTATCCCGGGGACAATCATCTCGAATCAGGTAGGGGACAATCAGGGGACAATCATCAGAGGACAATCAGGGTACAATCATCAGGGGACAATCAGGGGACAATTATTTCAGGTTGCAATTCCTGCTTAACATAGGAGCATAGAGCTAACACTTTATTTATGAAAGATGGAGGGAGGAAAAGTATGCATAACTATGTTGATTTGTTTTTGTTTTTTCGCGGAGTTTTTTTCAATCTCGAAGTTGTTGGATGGTTTTTCTTTGTTCGGAATTTTTATGTCCACATTTGCAAATTTGTTAAAATGAAACTTGTTATCTCAGGAGTTCCAAATGTGAACTCCAATTTGATGCCAACAACATACCTACTCAATAATAATTTTTAAATTACAATTTCGAATCATTTTTCAACTAAAACTACCCAGATTTCCGATATATATTGCCACTGTATTAACTTAGTACCCATGGGTCCTGAAAAATGATAATTGTATCGCTAATGAATGCATTGTAATGTAAAAAATGGGTAATCAATGTAGAATGTCTCTGATTACATTAACCCATTGTACTTCGGCAGTCAGAAGTCGACAGAAAAATTTAAGTAACACCCCTTTTCCAACCAAACTTTCCCTTAACCTAGGAATGCAATTCATTTCAATTAATAGACAACAGTACTCTTTTTAAGCATCACTCCCAAATTCCATGGAATATATTCGTATTAGTACGAGAAATAAATAAAACATAAATAACCATAAGTTCGAGCAATACACTTTTACTTAACTGTCCGAATTATTAACTTTGGAAAACAAACGTTTGCAATTAAATAGGCGGAAATTTTTGACTTACTTTGGAAATCAAATATTACTTAAGTGATTTAACATTTAAAAAATCCTAACCATTCTAAAGTTTCCCTAAAAATAAATTTGATTCCTCATATTTGTAACTACTTTTAATTGGAAAAAATGAAGTTTTTTTCTTGCTCCTTAATGATTGAGAACAGAAATATGAGGGAATGTGGCATTAGCCATTATTGAAACTTTGAAGGTACTGAAAAAATGCAACCTTGATCACTCCATACCCTTTTAGAAAAACCCGATGGAACGTCTCCAGCTACGCTTATCATTTACTTACATCACTTCTAAGGCCTTCCTCACCTTTGAGCAGCAGCTTATCATTCCATTTCAATGAGTACTGGTTAAAAAGAAAATTATTGCTGAAGAAAGAACGGCATCATTAATTATTTTTTTCCTCGAGATTCCACCAGCTCCTTTTAAATATATAAGGCTACAAATAGGAGTTTGCCACACCGATTTTAATCCCTGCTAATCGCAGAAACACTAAATCCGCTTATTCGCCTGGCGAGGAATTTGTACCAATTACATCCCCAAAATAGCGACGTTAACAACTATTAAGGGATATAACTTAGAGGATCTCCCCCACGCCTCAAAAGTTTGTCGTACTCAAAATATTTAATGATACAAAAACAGGATAAAAATTTTAAATCCGGCCTTTTAATCGGTATTCTTAAGAGGCCGGGTATTACGGAGAGGGGGCGAGGAAAAAAATAAGACGGGTAAAAATGAGAGAGGAGTATAAAGACCACAAAACTGTCTCATTCAAACTCTATTTCGAGTGGAACAAATGTGCCGGGATGAGCGTTATCCACGGCGAGATCTTTCCGACTCCCTCACTCCATGCCTCTCTCTTCCCCCCCCCCCCCTCCCCCCACCACTCCTCGCACCCAACGGCGAACGCCTACGTTGTCTCCAGGCTCACCTGCTTAACGGCACTGAAGGTGTGTGAATGAAGATCGTCAAGAAATAATCTCCTGTCTTCCCATGTTCTTTCTTCTCGTTGAATTAGCACAGAGATATCTCTATGCGCCCTTTATAAATCCATCTCCTTATCTTTGATTCTTTATTTTATCATCAGTTATTTATGGTACTCACTACTTCCAAATTCAAATCATTTATCTAGTAACATTCCTTTAGGAAAACTCACGCAAGGATATTTGTATAACTAGAATAAGCGTCAGTACTTGATATTTAAGCTGATTTGAATGTTTTCTTGCAACGAAAACGTTATGGTTCTGTTACAACGATGACATGGGACGTTATTGAATACTGAGGTCTACTAGCTAGGCTTTGCTTGCTACCATTTATGCTATTTATTTTTTTAAGCCTTCAACATTAACTTGAAAGCTTTAAGTGGTTGTAGAGAATGTTTAACATGTTAGATGCAAAATAAGGAGAATAATGCGGAAAAAGAGTTGAGAAAAAACGGAGGAAATAATCCAAATGAGCGCAGGGATGTTACAAACTTACCAAGAACACATTGAATCAACAGATCAGAGAGGAAATGGTACACTGCACCGTACCCAATGGAAGTGAGTTCCGTGACGGGTTTCTAATGATTCAGTACTCATCGGAATTCTTTTCTGCTAATGGTCACTGTGGCGATTCCAATAGTGATGGACGTTTCGGACGATTGACGAATGAAATTCATGAATCATAGGGGAAATTCTACTAATGTCACATGCAGTTTTTCAGTGGCTATCCACGTGAGCACGTAGCTCAGATTATCCAGTTTAATGCAAGGAAAGAGTTGATTTAAATCCCTGATTCCCGAGTTGTAAAAGTTGCGACATTTTAAATGCTGCGTTCGGACTGTATGTGATACGCAAACTATGACCCTTAAAAAGTTCTAGCGATGAACATTTTAAATATTTGGTACTCACCTGGAAATGGAAAAGAGAGAATGCCTACTACTTAATTGCGTTATTCTCAACGCCATAAGTCTTTAATTGCAGCAAAACCAGGTGACTGCTCATAGATACTCATACTTAATAAGCAATGAATCACCAAAAGAGTTAATGATTAATGCAAATATTAAATGCATAATGTATGTTGACGATGCCAGCATTTTAGTGTATGGGAAAACTTTGCTCAATTTAATTGAGTAAGGTGAATTGTTAATACAGCAAATGAATAGTTGGTGTGACAACAATGATTAAATATTGATACAAATAATGTTAAATTTCTTTGTGGTGCATGTTGATTCTGTGTTGAAGAGGGACATACACACCACAAACTTATGTAAAAAACTGAATTCCGTATTCTACCAGTTATCTGTAAACATACAGTAAGTTTAGATATAATGAAAACCCTATATTATGGATTATTTTATCACTATATATCCTATGGCATAGTTTTATGGGGATCTACATCCACTTAAAGTGTTGTGTTTATAATCCAAAAGAAATTTGTGAGAACTATCTGTAAAGTGCAATCCAGGTCTCATTGCCGACCTCTGTTCAAGAATTTAAGGTTAATAACAATGCCATTAGTTTATATATATATCACGCACTAATTTATGTAAAAAATATCACTGATTTTGTAAGAATAAGGATATCCATTCATATGACACATGGATAAAATATGAAATGCATGTGACATCATCTAGATCCACAAAGCATTTAAAAAGTCCTAAAACTATGTGTATAAAAGTTTATAATAATTTACCTGTTGGTATAAAACTTGAGAACAAAATAAGTGTGTTTCAAAGAAAGGTATTTTATTTTTTCTTGGAGAGGTGTTTTAACCACATCAATAAATATCTTATGTGGCATGAAACTTAAACTGCACACCTTATTGTATTTTCTTATTGTTATGATGAGCCCTGTACACTTACTTAGTACTCGTATTTTTGTACAGTGTCTTCCGGACAAATAAATATTATTTTTCTTAATTGCTTTTTTAATGTAACGGATACGAGTTACATTTCACAAAGAAAGGAGATGATTGCAGTACATAGACAAAGAAAAATGGAAAAATTAAAAATTATTATTGACAACTTAATTGAAAATAGCAACAAACTGACAATCCATGGTGAACGTTCCGCTCATCATAAAGGCAGAGTGAAATTTTACCTAATATGCCTGAATATATATCACCCAAATTCTGAACTTCTCCCACCTTTCGTAAGCTATGCTAATGCTTAGGTATTACTAGCTTCAATGGGAAATGCTGCGCTCAAATATTGCTACTTTTCCTTATAACAGTTATATTCTACACCCGCTCGCCTCTCCACACGATTCCCATTCATTTCTCATTCCGCATTCGGCTTTTCAGGACTGCCGTAATAGACCCCTTGAGACATAAGTGTCAGTATAACGTATTCCAGGGTGGGTAAAGAGAGAAGGGAGATAAGAGGCTGGGAAGAACAGAGGGAGAGAAATAGTCGTGGGCTGAGTAGTTTTCGGTCTTGAGAAACGGTTATGTGGCTCCCCCCGGCGTCGGAGGTGGCCACTCGCCCACGCCTTCCCACGCCTCCTGGCCCAACTCATTTCTCCGCCTCTCTCTCTGGGAAGGCTATTGATGGAAAGCGGAGGAAGAGGGAGTGAATTCGGAGGGAGGGACCGGTGATGGAACGGAGGGGACCGTAGACGAGGACATGCGAAACGAGGTGGGTGTGATTCGGATTACGAAGAATATTTGTTTCAAAGATACTCAAATGGCTGATGTCCTCGTAATAGGCTTTCGTCCGAGTCTCAATCTTTTACTCCCTTCTTAATCGCTCGCGTGTAGCTCAACAAAAGAATGGCGGAAGAGATAAAGAAAAACAGGGAACGATGACAGTGGAAAACGAGGAATATCAACGGGAGAGAAGGGGAGTTTCATTCTTTTCCAAGGAGGAGGTACAGTTTCGGGATCCGTGTAGGTTTCAGAGAGTTGGGGTTAGGGGGAACAAGAACGGCAAGGCCAGAGCGGAGGTTCAATAAAAGTTCAGGTATATCTTGTCAGAAAGATAGGCACACTCAACGGTAAAATATCGTTTGGACGAGTGACATAACTTACCTGGGAAATCGATTTTACGAGACGTCAATCCTGGCGTGTGGGCTTGGGGAGGGCATATAGAAATTGATTACACACTGAAGCGTGCTACATATACAGGCTGGATTCGTGGATTTGACAGGTGAGGGCATTGCGATTTGTTTTCCGAAACGATACGGCGTAAAGTCTTATTTTTATGCACAAGTATAATTATGTACTTTACTCGTAGTGCTTCGAAAAGTTACCATATTTATTGTTTCCAATAAAGATTCCAGTAAAGCATTCACACAATGTCGAGGTGTAAACTACAGGGCATATGCAAATTCCAATGAATTCCAATTCTGCTCTTCAAATATTCAAATCTGGCTCGGAACCATCATTTACCGATGCACGAGGGCTCTTATTTTCCCACAGGCATTGCTCATTCAAATTTACTTGAAATGTAGGACATTATATCCTTGCAATCCGAATTCATTTCATGGTGTTCAGAGGTAGAATGATTGGATTTCAAGATACTCCAACCGCTGGAGTCATGAAGCCATATGACCTAATTTAACTAGTGCAAAATCAATGCCTAAGTTGGCATTCAAATCCGTGACCTTTAGTTTGCCAAGACTCGGCGTTATCAACCTAGGTGAGGCAGACTAGAACTGCTTAATAAAATTGCAGGCGCAGAGTAGAATCAAACACTCCATGTGCTATAGAGGACTTAGTTAATTTAAATGAAGCGTTGTAATATCAATAAAATATACCAACCTTTCAGCATTGTGAAATATCCCTCTGAAATCCCACTTGTGTTCCTCCACTCACAATAATACGTTATTTAGAGCATTAATTTTGCCGTCACGAATGATGATCGCATTTACTTCCCTAAGAATGGAAATTTGTCACGACCACCGCTAATAACGCAAATAACAAAAGCCGCCTTTCACAATGCCATGTCACTGAATAGGTATAAGAAGGTATCGCACGCCTGCGAGCATACACGTTCTGTTTTCATGATTAGACCTTTTACTTACCTAAAAAAATCGGGGTAATGTAGATAAATATTGAAAAAGTGACGTCTTGTTATATTTTTCAAATCCAAAAAAAAAACAATCTATGCACGCACTCATCTCTATTTTCATGGGCATCAACAGCAATTTATGGAAGGGGCGAAATACCGTTTGAGTGCGGCACATACCTCAGGCGGACTCGAATTTTTATCGGATCGTGACTTCAGCCTGGGTGGCCAAGAAGAGAACCTTCTCTTTTCGTGACGCATTAGGAGATTCATGGTATTGAAAGATCAGCGTGATATTTACCAGCGTTTTTCTAACAAGACCTAAGAAGTGAAATGATTTCAAGGATGCAAAGTTTCATGTGAATCTGCTGCTTAAATTGAATCCTGGATGGTATGGGACCGTGGAAATGGTGCCATCACTTTCAAGCCTCTAAAATGATTAGCTTATATGTGACTGAATCAAGTGTTATCCTAATTTTCACGTAGCTAGAAAAATATATTAAAGAAAACAAAAAAAATTAGTGTGCGTTAATGCAAAATAAAATACATCGATGCAAGTAGCAGGGAACTATAATAAAACTTGTTTCAATAAAACGGAGGGAAATTAGATGAAAATTAGAAAAGGGAAAAAGGGGAAAATTAGATGACTAGACACAAAGAATACGTAATGAGTGGTCCTTATTGAGAGGAATCAGATGTAAAACAAATTGGCACAATATGTTAAGACGTAAAATGGATAAATAAATTGCAGGCATCAATAGCATATGGAGTCTTATTAAGTTAACTTAAATTAACTGCAAAGTTTTATTGGTTTCTCAAAAGTAGGTACCTACTTCAATTTTCAAATAATCGTAAGGCAAAGGATGAGAAGTTTTGAAAAAAATTATTCTGCCTAGATCATGACTAACATATAATTTAAAAATTATGAAATACAACGGCTGGAGTAATGCTCTTATCCTGTATTTACTCTATGAAACGCAGCTAATGACGCTATTATAAGTGAGTTAACCTAATTCATTCTTAAGGCAAAAAGCGTCTCTTTTCGACGTGAGAACCTTCAGTTTTTACTGTAACATTCACCGAGAACGAATGAAACATTGGGACATTAAGAAAGGAATTCGGTGATTAAAATATAATCACAGACTGAAGGAAGAAGTTACTGGAACGAAACCATACCTCTACAATTCTGCTGTACCATTATTTCTCGATATCACATAAAACGTCAATATCGGCATCTATAATGGGACGCGATATTGACGTCGCCATCACTGGAAACTGAGAAGGGACATAAAGATCGTAAACGTCCCAACAATAGAATAAAATCCTGGGATACAGTCATAACCTCCCGGTATCACCTCGGGAAAACCCACGCCAGCTCGGAACCGTCATTGCTCGAGACGCGAAACGACGACGAATAAAGGAAAAAAAATAAAAGTGTCCGCCTGAACTGCTCTGCCCTTTGCGCCATATTCACACGTCTCGACACACGAGATACATACACTCCCCACACCCAGTCACCTCCCCCGGAGTATACCAGTCCCTCAAAAGCTCGTCCTCGGGAATCAAAAGGGGAAACGAAATACGACGCAAAAGAATAAATAATCGAGCGGAGAAGGATTCTTCTCTCTCTCCTCCACCTCATACTCTTCCTTCCCACGCCTTCGTCTCGGAGGGGTCGTCCTCACTCGGGGAGGGCCCAGGGTCATAGCTCACGTGAACCGCCCTTCCACGGAAAGATGAGGGAAGAGGAGACTTCGGGCGAAGGGGACAGTCACCGCGTTGTACGCGGAATACCTAGTCCGCGCGAAACCTCGTGGGAATGGCAAAGGAGAGAAGAGCATCATACGAAGGCCAAGGAAGGATAGGAGACGCATTAGGCCGAGGGATGAGGACGGAAAAAAAGAAATCCCTTGGTTTACGCGCAAAATGCAGTCCTCAGCCCGCAAAGGTGGGACAAGGAGTTTGTTTAGGCGATGGAGAGGAAGGGGAAACGCGCTGTAATGTGTGGTGGAGGGAGAAGTAGAGGGGGCGCGATAGATTATACGACGGGATGGGGTGGTGGGAAGGACTTGGGAGGTGTGTGTCGTAAATGTTTGGCGGAATGCTCTAGGCCACCGGGGCGACACTTCGCTACGGAGCTCGCAAACAGAGAAATACCCCCACTAAAAAGGGTACTTGCTCTTTTTTTTTTACTCCCGGACCCGCCCCTGCCTATCCGTTCCCCTCCTACTTCCTCAGCAACCAACTCTCCTCTTCCCTTTGGCATCGTGTCCTATTATTCTCACCCCTCTCCCAGCTCACGGCTTCACTCATACCTCCCCGTCCTCTTTTGTTCCCCACCGGCGGAAAAATAAAAATATGAAGAGGCCTAAAAGCGCCTCTCGTAGGCTCACGAGATTTGTCGCGTAACTCCGGCAGTTTCGTGCGCCGCTTGCCGCTGTGGTTTTTTTTTACCTTCTTCTCCCACCTCTTTCCTCCTATAAAGCATGAAATATATATGTTTGAGTAAGTTATTATTCCCTTCTCCGCCGCCCAAACCATTTTCCCTTCCACCTCTCCCTCCACTTCTTTTCTTAACGGAACTACTTAAAGCGGGGAGGAGCGGGCAAGGGAGGCAATGGATGAGGACGCGGCGGACCGTGTATGGAAACCGCAGGGCAATAACAATAATAATAACAATAAATAGTGAGGCAGAGTGAAGGGTGGACCGCAAACAGGACTTCCGCTGGGGTGGTGGAGGCTAAGGAGATTTGGACGTTGGCGCGTTGGGATGGATAGGTGGAAGGCAAGGTTGAACTGAACGGCGTCTGCCAAAACCCACACTTGGCCTATTTAGGTGCGGAAGAGGAGGATATGTGAGCAAGCTGTGCTCCCGAAGTGCGCTGTTTAGGCAGCTGTAGGAGACGATTAGCGACTAAATCGTGGGACCGAGAGCGATGATAAACAGGTTAGAGTCCTGAAGATGGGAAAATAATCGGATTTTACTGTCTGTGTTCCGACGGTGACTTTTATATCCCAGCCTAACACAAGAATGCGCAAAGTTAAGGCCCCATTATATGGTCGTTTGATGCATACTAGAATAATTTTGGATGCGTTATATAGTTACAAGTTCCGTACAGATATAGCACGCTGAAGAAGAGTAGATCTGTTGCATCTCACGTCACAACTTGAAGGGTAAATCAACTAAAACAAAAATATAATTGGTTCAATGCAATGACTGGCCATTGCTACTGCTACGAGGAGTTTTCTTAGATAATGTACGAAAGAGCATTAGCGACAAAATTTTTTAATAATATGGCTGATTTTTTAAACTTCATCATCATAAATGAACCTAATATTCCAACGCGCCTTTAGGTGTAGGAGTCTAGTGTTAAAACTAATTTCTGTTGGTAATTAGAGGGAGGGAAGTAGTGCTACACCCTGGTTCCAAAAATATTTACAGGCAAATAATGTAATGTAATTTGAACTACCTATTTTAGAAAACTAATATAATTTAAGTTAGAAAAAGGTTCTTCTTTAAATTTGCTCGTACCGCAAAACTATCCTGCAAAAATATTTGCTACTACAGTATGAATGAGTATTGGTGAAGTGAGAACAGATATACTCAGCAATCATGGAAATATAACGTATTTTTAGGATAGAATGCTATCAGTAATAGACTTAGGACTAGGTTTTTCTCAGCATCAACGTACATATCTTCTGCCGCAGTAATGTTCTATTAAAATATTCCATGGCGTATCAGGGCTTTTATTTTGAACAGCAACTCGAAAAAGTGGATACGAAAATTTTTAGACAGTAGGTATATAAACGTATATCAATCGATGAAAAAGATACATAAGATAAAATTTGAGCATTTAAAATAAAATATTTGGCCATTTACAAAGGGGACTTACTTCAATCATATAGACTGGACATAAATCAGTTTATCTATAAAAATATACCAAACTCTAATTTACGAATACGTGACTAACACTTTTGAGAGTTTTAATGAGTAATATTAATTTCAAATTTTTTTCAAGGAAAAACGATTAAATTAAACTTATTTAAATTAATCGGCAAGGTTTTTCATACACTGTCTTTTGCCTAGAATATTCCATTCAAATAACAGTCCATTGAAACACAGTGTAGTAAAAAGCAAGCACAATCAAAACGTATTTTTTATAAATTATACCTTTGCATGAAATGTAGTTGAAAGTTAAATTTTAGGTCCATTTACATAAAGATTTTTGGCTAGTACCAGAAATTGGCTTCCCAAAATACTACTTTGATATTTTAGCTCACACATAACATCACGTAAATTTCCCACTGATCCCAAAAACATTTCAACATACAGATAGAGGCATAAAAAGATATGATTGGTTGAAACTAATAAAACCCCTGTTGCAAGGAATATTCGATCCTTGCTACACATAGAATCAACACTACATTTGTAAAATATTGTATGACTGAAATAAATGACTCGGCCCTTAAAGCTTATAAATCGTGGAATTTTTTACGATAAGGTTATATTTATTCATTAATCTGCTTAAGGAACGGTCACAAAAATTTCACGGCTGGGCTAGTGATGGCACCAGATTATTCTCTTTCCTTCTCCCTAAAAGCAAATAATCTCCTTTTTTCAAATTAATGGCCATATATTTAATGTATTATGCATTGACGAGGGATTAGGTGAAAGAAGAAGCTTTTAGTTTCAATCTCACCCCAATAAAGACGTTTATGCATCTATCATATTTGAGACTGGCTCCCCAACAACAGCAAATACTTGGATATGAGCAAAAGATTAATAAACCCACGAATTTTAAAGTGTACTTAAGCCATTTTGTAAATAAATAACATGTAATATAGGACTACATTCTTTTAGAAATAAAAATAAATGAAATCGAAACAAATAACGCATGAGTAAAGAATGAGAATTTCTATTCTCAGTCATTCAGCGACGACAGGAATTAAATTACAGATGTTTTACATAAAAGCTCGCGTGTTTCGCTCTCTGCTAAATAAGGGCATGGACCCAAAGCGCGCAATATTTCGCATCGCGTCGTAAAAGCGCATGCAGGCGTGCTGGATTTTAAAGGTGATCCCATAAGAACGGAAACATTCATTGCTCACTTGCAGGAAAGAAAGAGGGTGTGGGTTGCAGAGGGTGAAGTAGTATGCGCTTCAAAAGATCAGCCAAGAGCGGAGAGGGAATTCTAAATGGAAAAGAGTGACAGATTTTTCAGGAGTGGGGGAGGTAAGCGGGAAGAAGAGGAATCCGAAGGTGGCAGCACGAGATTAAGCGCGGCGGGCCAAGTGAAATGCGATACTGCGTCTAGCGCCTCCGCCCACTTACCACCGCCTTCAACATCAGTTTTCCTCAATTCCATCCTCATCTTACCAGCCCTCCCATCTTTTCCACTCCCATGTCTACGAGCAAGTGACACGCCGCCCTTCATGAGGAATCGCTACGATCTTGAGAAAAAATATATTTTTAAAACAATGCAGAAAGTCGAAGTGGGAACTGAAAACTCCGGAATGGATTGGACCAAGAGACAAATGGAAAGGAGAAAATTCTAGAAAGTCTTACCTATTTTATTCCAACGGGTGCAAAGTATATTAATACTTCAATATAGCCTTCCTAATACTCCTTACACTGTTGAGTATGATTAAACTGCGGTTCAGAAAATTTGGCTGAGCTGTGACTACAACCTTCAACTAAGGACTTTCTAAGGCATCAAACATTCCAACAACATATTTAAGTGTTAGCATACGACTTTACTCCTTTCTAACGATTACGGAAACACATTTTATGAGAGCTAACTTAAGAATTTAATAACACTGATCAAGGATAGAATCTGATGAAATCGATGGCCGGTGAGTTAACTTCGTGGAATTTAGACATAATAAAAATGAAATAATTGGTCGATTCTACAATTTATTTCGACTCGGGTTTCAACCTTTACAGGTAATTCTCAGGAGTAACTCCGGAAGAGTCAGGAGTAACGGTAGAGTCGAAATAAATTGCGGAATCAACCAAGTATTTTATATTTACTAAATATCTGATGACTAGGCCTTCAAGTGAACTCGATTTCCTTCAGATAACGCTATAAATGGATACATCTATGCTGGTTAAGCAGAAGGTTTAGTATACTGTCGTTGCAATGTAGAACGAAATGACGTTTTTTCCGGTACAAAATAAAACTCTAAGGAAATGTGAAGGCTAGAAACCTACATCTCACATGCCAAAAACCATCAAGGGAGGTTTACAGGGTAGTAGATATATACTGAAGTAAGAAATAAGTTGTCGTATTTGTCCAAGGTTCAATCGTAATGTAATATTCATCATGCGTTTCTAAAATTTGTGCCCTATTCAAGTGAACTTTGACAGTGGCATTTGAATGAAATAACTTAATTGATAAATTGAAAAATTAATTTTATATTTAAAGAAAACTGAGAACAAATACGATAACTTCTTTCATGTTTTAGTGTCAGATGTGTTCCACGATATCTCTCCAGAAACTTTTAATCTTATTAGATACATTAACTAAGAAATCTGGGTTTTATTTTGTCCATCGCCTCATCTTTAAATTCGAAAAATGACGGTGAGAGTAACGCTCAAGTACGTGGCCAAAGAGTATTTAGATAATACTCCTTTATGAATACCTATATATAAAATAATATTTTGGTATTTGGGTACCATTAGTAAAACCTCGAGATAGTCGGGAATTTTGGTCTACAACCTGGAGAATCTATATAGGCAGCCGAGGCAGTCTTCAATATCTGTTGCAACGGAGTTTCAGCTAGTGACTGATAGTTTTAGGTTTAACTATATGGAACCTCTTTCTATAAACCTATTAAAAGTCACTTTGTATGGTCAACTAAAAAATTTATTGAGCTCGACCCAGGTTTATGATGATGTTAATATGTAACCTGATGATGTTATTATGTAAGGACATCTACACGATACCCTGCAAGCCACCGCGAGGGTGTGTGGCAGGGGGTGAATATCACCAAGCATGCACTACTAACATGCAAGCTAGCAACTATGTTGTCTCATGCAACTTGATTGTTAGTATCTATAGTATTTAAGGGGTTAATACATGCATCATGCGCTACAGAATACTCTAAAATATTTCCCCTACCTATCCCTTTGCTATGTTGCCTATTCTGTTCTCTTATAGTACGGGGGAAAAATGCCATTTTTAATCTATCGGTACGACAATCTCTCTAATCTTATTTATCTGGTTGAATCTAGCATAATAAGCTGTTTTTTTTAATATGTGGCTACCATCTTCAGTAAAGCTATCCGATTGAAATTTCTCTAATAAATTCAATCTGTACTTTAACCTACGCTCTGATAATGATTCCCACCCTAATTCTTTTATTAATTCTGAAACGCTACTCAACCTATCGTAACACCTTTTAACGAACCTCAGCTGCTCTACGCTGCACACTGTCTAGTTCTCTGATCAAACCTAATTCATTAGGATCCCATACACTGGCTGCATACTCAAGGTGGGGCCTAACTAGTGAAAAATAGCATCGCTCTTTTGTCTTCTCATCACATTTCCCTAATACTCTTTTTATAAATCCTAGCTTTCTCTTCGCTTGGCCGCATATTTCCCGGATGTGTCTGCCCCACGATAAGTCTTTAGTGATTGTTACACCTAAATATCTTATGGCTTCAACGTTTACGATCTTCGTGTTACTAATTTTATAGATACGCTCAATCGAATTATTCCTCTTCCAAAAATTGATAGCTACACACTTTTTAAGGTTAAGTTCTAAGTGCCATTTGTCACACCAGTCTTAAATTGCATCTAAATCCTTGCTAAGCGATTTCCTGTCCTCTTCTTTTGATATACCCCTGTATACTACCGCATCGTCTGCAAAAAGTCTAAGCTTACTACTAACTACAGTACCTAAATCGTTTATGCCTAAAAGAAACAGAAACGGACCCACTACGCTACCCTGGGGAACTCCCGATGGGTCTTTGATTGTGTCCGACATGATACCATCTATGACAACCCTCTGCTCTCGCCCACTTAAGAATTCTTTTACCCAACAAACAACGTCTTTATTTATACCAAAACTCTCTAACTTCAAGATTAATTTATCATGAGGAACTTTATCGAAAGCCTTTTTAAAATATAAAAATATCGCATCAACTTCAGTACTGTTTTCGCAGTGGACTAAAATATCGTGTAAGAATAAAGCTACTTGAGTCTCGCAAGATCTACCTTTCCGGGTTCCATGTTGGCTGTTTATGAGTAATACCTGATTATCCAAATGCCCCATGATCGAACTGACTACAATGTGCTCAATTATCTTACAAGAGATTGACGTGAGTGAAATGGGTCTGTAGTTACTTGGTTCTTCCCTATCACCGCTTTCAAATATAGATGTAATGTTAGCTACTTTCCAATCCTCCCAAGGAAGGAAACTCCTTCCAATTCCAAGGAAACCAGGGTTGTACCCAATACATTTTGTAGTGGACAGTGCATAGGAGTTTCAGCTATTATTTTGCAGCAGATTGATTCATTTGAAAGTTCAATCGTTATATTATTTAATACAATAAAATATCATGTGTAACTAATGGGCACATTATAAATGTATTATTTTATTAGCATCATATACACAGTAGTATATTACGAGGCTGCGGGAAGCATGATGGAGATACCGTCCTGAGCGCTATAAGTCACAAATAAATGCAGGACTCCAACCATGATAATATTTTTTGTCTGATAAAAAGCAAGTACAAATTGGATTTGCTCATTTAAATCCGCGTCTTACGAGAGAATGTTGTAATAGTGATAATATACTTTCACAATAGAAATAATTATAGTCGGTTGTTTCGCACCTGATACGATCCAAAGAAATTGATGTGAAACCCTAAGCCAGAAAAAACATTGCCAAAACCAGATTTGACATCAAAATCTCATGTGGCAACCCTGTCTGGAATCCAGGAAGTCATGTATTTTGAATTCAGCAGGAAGCACCTAAAGAGTACTCCCCTGGATTTAAGCGAGATGACTTAACCCTAGATTCTTTTGGATGCTTAGCTATCCGCCACATATACATCCCACAAGGTAAAAAGTATCGGAAAGTAATTTGTAAAGGGAACGATCACAGGAAAAAAATATTGACCAGATTACAGAGTTAAACTAGAATTTCAAATTCAAGTTTATAATTCTCTAGAATTAAAGAAACTTTGCGAACAAAATCGCTGTTAGCTTTTGCTATCCAGATACGTTTTTCTAGATATTAGTATGAGAAAAGGAAGTGATGCAGACACGATGGGAATAGAGTTGCATTCTGAATGGAAACCATTGAGAATGCAGTAACAAGGAAAACGAGTTACGCGAGCCAATATTGATATGACAACGGCCAGGTTTCTTTTACATAACGCGACATCCCATTACCCTTGGGAAGGGAAGTCATTGCTACCGGAGCAGTGAAGATGTCACAAATTGAGTTGTACAGTTGGGGGGGGGGGGGGGGTCATTGAAACACCAGTTTGGTCAGGTTTATGAGCGACTCCCGTAGGACAACGGACCACCCACCAAGAGCTCGGTAGTGAGGCAATGGAAGAGAGAAAGGATGAGTTTTCATCCTGGTTTAGAGAGGGTGAAGGAGGGTAGAGACACGAATGGGTTTTTATATTTACTCGGTATAAATTACTGCAAAAAAGGGATGAGGAGAGAGGGATACCTTTTCTTTACGCTCGGCACATGTGACTTAAATTGTTTCCCGGATGCTAAGGGACAGAGCTAGTGTCACGCGGTCTTGAACGAAATGGGAAGCGGGAAACGTTAGAGGGGAAATGGTTTCGGTTAGCAACGGACAGAAAAGTACCCGAAGGAGCCCCGAAGGTGGCCGAAAAGATTAATATGCTCATCATAAATTTCACCTTAAGTGGCTTAATGCGATTTATTTGAACGCGAGGAAGAGTTTTAAGCACGCGCGTTCTTCAGATTTGGGGGTTAAGGTCTTCTTTAATAAGATTTTTATCGTCTTCAGGAGGATTTGGGGTTGCAACGCCTCTCAATTACATGAAACCATGTGCACCTGAGCTAACGCGGAGGATTGAAATAATAATTACTATGAATAACGGAGCTATCGTCTTAAACTTTTAAGGATCATGGAAGGAGGAAATTCATATTTCTTTTGTACGTTCATGTCTTTCGGGAACCTAAGTAATTTTCGTGCTTAGTTAACATGGAATCGGATAAAATAAATAGCGGACATTAATAATATTCCCGACCAATATGTAATTACAAATACGTTTCTTGCTGAAGTTTTTCAAATTACTCAGGGTCTGATGACTATGAAAATACCATGAATACAAAAATAATGTTTTGGCAGATCAATTGCCGGGCAAGGATGGATAACAGACATTAAGTTACCAATTTAAAAATGACGTCACCGGGAAAATGAATCACCACTTGTGCCCCAAATGTTCACCCAGCTGTTGGTAATAAGGCAATCTGACTCAATTAGTACTTTCAGTGCTCAATAAACCAACTTTACAACACAACGTGAAGGGGGATTTCGTTAAAGTTTGCTTAATCTTCTTCTATTCAAGATGAATTAAAGAGGCCATTTTATAGGGCATTTCGCATTCATAGAACTTAGTGTATTCATTATCATCGACTCTAAATTCCAGTAAAACAATTATAGATTGTCGTCTATTTTAACCATATCCCATTATTTAATCATTGCTCCTTGAAACAATATGTGTATTTTAAATTAGAAATGATTACCAACCAGTTAATATCACAATATAATATTGTTAAGTTTACTTTTTAAAGTGGCGAAGATCAGATGTGATAAGATTAATTGTGAGCCTAACCAAAATGAGCGTGCCATTAAAATCGGCAGTGCGATAAAATTTGGATAAAATTTTTCCACAGAATTATGGTATGTTCACTCTAATTTGTGAAGAACTTGATTAAGATGACATTGATGTGCTCTGAAAACTAATTAAGAGGCAAAAATGTGACCACTTACAAAAGATGTTTTACTATTCTTAAAAAATTGGAATTTCATTTCGAAGATACGATCATTTGTAAAATAAACCGAAGACAAAGGATTATTGGTGCCGTAGAAATTATCCTTTTATCTATTCTCTTAATTCTTTCTCCCTTCTAAAAGTTTTACAGCGTGGTAGTGCCTTAGTTGCCAAAATATTTACACAGTTTTACCTATGAATGCATACTTATTCCCTTCCATAGCATTGTTACGAATGGGAGACTCTAAGCCCCTAAATTTATGGAACACATATGATTGAAGTTACGTGTGAGCTCTCTTATGCCCAGTTACAACTTTGGAAGCGACCATGCTTAATTTTGAAACAAAAAAAGATGAATGAAAGTAGAAAATGAAATAAATCTGATTTTAGCACTTCCTCTTAAGATGAATGACGGCGGAAAATATCCTCTGGGGATGTAACTGAAAACACCTTTTCGCAGTATTTATCACGTCATTCAAGAAAACTTAAGGGATAGGAACTCGAAATTTCATAGGAGTTACGCACGATCACATTCTTAGAAAATTCCATACTTTAAGGTAATCTGGAAATTTTCAATAACGAAAACCCTGAGAAATAGGTCATCTACTGTTTCTTGGAAACTAACAAATTAACACCTGCGATACAGATAAATAAGAATGATAAGGAAAGTACAAATACCCTTAAAGGATAAAAAATGCCATGATTAGCGTATTTTATGGGAGGATAAGAATGGAGGAAAAGACCTAATTTACGTTCACAAAAGAACTTTTCTCGCCATACTAGATGACCTGGGGGAAAAAAAAGCAAGTTTCACACGCGTGCTTCTCCTTCCTTATTTTTTCCTTAATCCTCCGCACACCATTCTCATAATTCTTACGATTTCTCCTTTCTCCTCAAAGGTTGTTTTATGACCAGCCATAACCATCAGCCCTCCCCAAACGTCATTTATGAAAATAATAAAGACGGTAAGATAAGTAAGAAAGAAACTATTTTTATTGCTTTATTAATCTCTCGTTATTCACTTCACTCCTCGAAGTGAGACTTGAGCACAAAGGAAAGGAATTTAAGTGATTTTAGAAAGCGAGTCATATTTTCCATTTTACAATTTGCGCGATCCCTTAATCTCACGCCAACTGCCCGACTGGAGAGATAGGGAAGGAAAAGCAGCCATTGGAACTTGCAAAACCGAGGGTCAAAATAAAAAAAAAAGCCGTAATAACAAGCAGTTTCCTCGGTACGTCATGTGATCGCATACAGCTATTGCTTACTCCTCGCTTTCCTGCCCCTCTTGGGTAAGTCCCCACATTTGAATTTTATGGTGCTCATTGAGCGATTTCTTTCCCTACTCTCGGAGCCCTCCGGAAACTGCAGCGGCTCTTATTTGCACCTTCGGTTCTCTCATCCGTTGGACTGGGCGCAAAAACATTTAGCATTCCCTTAGCAGTAGTGGCTGATAAAATTCGCTCAAAAAGTCATAGGAATTATCAGGTTACAAATTAACCACAGGGGTAACGCAGTATATTTCTCGATCCCTTTCGTTCATACCTATATGCTTTTTTCATATTCTCTTCATCATCGCCTAAAGCCTTCTCACAGATAACAGCAACGAGTAACGAGGCATTCATACAGACGAAATTTCACTGACGGTGATAAATAAAAAGGACTCCATTGCAAAACACCATTATGGATAAAGTTGAATTTAGTTAAATTAAATGATTAATGTATGAGCAATTGGTTTTTCGCAGCTCTCTATACTAATCTCCTATCAGCAAGTCTCTTAATACCTGTATAATTATTCTCCATCACATCATTCACCACTTGTTCCATAAACATTATATGAGGCCTTCATTTGCACCCTTTCTGTCCTTTTTTCCAACGACGGAAGTCACAATCTTCATTATACTATCATGCCTCAGGATATGGCCGTTTTGGTTGTCCCGTCTTCAAAATGCTTTCAGTAGACCAATGTTTTCTCTCACTATTCTCAGGGCTCTTTTTTTACTCGATCCAATTAATCTTCAACTTTGCCGATTGAGTCAACTATTCGCTCTTCTTTCTCACACATTTCAACTGAGGTAGCACCATTATTACTCATTGCAGCATGCCTTCATAGAATAACTTTACCTCCAAATTATAATAGGGTATTTATTTATTTGATACATGGGATGACTTGCAGGGCACTCAGTGAATATAGATGTAGTACGATACAGGCACAGATGGACTAACCTACAGGAATCTACCCGTAATATACGATATTCAAATCACGCCTATCACATAACGGCGTTTTATATTCATTTGTAAACAGCTCACGTCATAGGCCAGGAATAAATTTTTACAAGACTGATTAAGGGTAAGAAATGAATTCTCCAAAATATATGAGAAAACGTTTTCGGTTGTACAGCTTCGTTTGTACAGAATATAGCTCAGTAAAATTAATGTTTTCAACTCATAAGCTGAGGTTTGGGTTTGCCTCACTAAGAGAGGCAACTTTCATAAGGTTTACCAATACATGTACAATGAAATTTCTCAGGTTTCAGACGTTTTCATAGATAATGTATACTATATTACCTATGAAAACGTTGCACTAATATACTAATATTAGTGCAAAATGTAAATGGAAATAACTTACTCCCATATCGGACTGTTATTGGTCGATAATTTTTAAAAAGCGGATACGGTATTCATGTTTTGCTTTTATCAAATCCATGATGAATTATTCCAAGTTCATCTTAAACTATGATCAATAGCCCACATACGTGTTTTGGCGGGGTTGCGACAGTTGAGATGGATAAGTTTTTATGAGAAAGGTAAGCGGTGAGGGAAGCAAAATGTATTAAATTAAGAAGTATTCAATAGACAACACCATGGATAAAAAAATTTTCAAATAAAATTAAAAAAAAGTTTGGCCAGATATATGCATGGACAACATACAAAGAGAGGAGGAGAATTCAACGCCAAAGAATATTTGGTACGAATGAATTAAAATTTTATGACAACAACCCACAGCTGAGTATTGAAGTCAGTCAATATTTTTATTGGCACTTTTCTACCAGCTATAGATAGGTTTAAATTGAGTGTTCTTACTCTTCTTTACAATTAATTAATTAATGACTCCTTTTTTACGCTCTTTTTCTATCTTCAAGTCGGTGTAGTACCGTCAGCTCTTCATATTCCTCGCCTTCGATTTCCAAGTATTATACCTTCGATAATGGTATTCAAGATTCCATTGTTCCTAATTGCTTCTTTCATCCAACTTCAACCTTTCCTTAATTTTTTCCAACAATCACCTTTCATTCCAGACCATATTCAGCACTTATATAGTTGTTGTTGTTACCTTTCCGTCCATAGCAGTTTCTCCATTCTCCCCCAAACCCACATTTATGAAGCTTCAATTCTTTTCTCGTCATTTTTCCCCAGCGACAGCGACTCAGACGTGAAAATGTGCTGAGGTTATACTAAAAACCTTCGAAATTGACTCAAACAAATTTGTAAATAATTACGGTAAAAATTATATTTTAATAATACCACTGCGTTACAAAAGTATAGAGAAGTTAATAATACTGTTATTCTCATAATAAGCACGGCTAGAAATATTCGATAGTGAGGAAAGGTAGTTCGGTAAGTTGAAAAACGAAAATACTAGGATCGCAAAAAATAGGCTGTAAGAAATATGAAATACGCTGTCAATACGATCTGAATTTTTCCATGCAAATATTTCCAAATTATCATTATATATTTTTTCCATTAATGACGACAGTAAACTTGTATGCTCATTTGAGAGAGACCGTTGTACATAATGACATATTGGCTTTTGGCTTCTTAGGAATTGATTTTTATTAAAAAAGTTCTATTTCATAAATGGTAGTATGCCTTCCAAATATCTTTATCTAACAGACCCTTGATCGCCAATGGCAAGTGCTCAGATAGAAGTGAGCGTGTAGACGAGGATAAGAAAAAAATATGGATGTGGAAGGACTTCAGAAAAGCATGCATATAAACACTCATTGATTTCGTGTTTATTATATCTTTACCAAAGATAATTACCTTTCAATGTTGTTCTAAAGTAACGGTCAAGAACCAGCCCAGGAGAGTGCTCAAATGAAGAATGAGACACAAAACTAATAAAAGATGAGAACATTTCTGATGTTGTTAGCTCAGTATTCGATTTTGCCTAGTAAAAAGCGGCAGTAGTTTCAACGTGACAGTAAAAACCTCTATAGTTGCTTGTCTCTGAGGGGCAGAACATAGTCCTTTAATTACGATAACTCCGCACTCATATAACGGTAGATTTCTTTAAAATGGGCACGGCTAGCTTTCTTCACACTCCGCAACATGGAATTATTTTTGATTACCTAACGCTTTCGCTGGTGGAGTACGAATACTGTTTTAATTGCATCACATAATCCTTTTTCAAAGTTCAGTAGGAAGAGAGAAAGAAAGAGAGTGAAAGACTAAGAAGGATGAGGGTAATAGCACTATAGCACTATAATCCAGAGAAGGTGAACAGGACGTCCATATTGTGTTATACTCTCAAATTTACGCAGGACGGAAGCATAATTCTTTAGGATTTACTAAGGAAATTACAGAAGTGTATTCTTCATTTGACCAGCAATAACTAAAAAAAGTAATTCGGACACGAGTAAGAAAAGTCTGTGACAGGCTTTTTAAGACAGACGAGGGTTTTCATTGGAAACGTCGAGTCACCATTGTGGCTTATGCATCTTTTTGGCGTTAGCAACTTTTTAAACCGTAAAAATACTTCGCCTTATCAATATTTGGCGTAATAATCAGTATTCCGGGGATAAAACGTAGGCATTTTAACAGTTATTACATGATAAAATTACAATATACATAATTACATGATGATATTTTCAATTATTAATTAAATTAAATAAGTTTGGCAATATTCCACAAAGAAAAGTGGAAAGAAGTAGAAGTTTCCTTCTTTGTGGAAAATTGCCAAACTTATTTAATTATGTTATTCCACCATATAACGCCTGAAACGACTCTTTTTATTGATATTTTCCATATTTACTTCATTGTACATAACTGTGAAAATATTTTGGTGACTAAGGCAATACCACGCTTTAAGAGTTTTAGAAAGGTGTAGGAAATAAGAGAATAGATAACGGAAACATTTCTACGGCACCAGTAATATTTTATCTATGGTTAATTTTACAAAGGATCGTCTCTTCGATATGGAACTCCAAATTTTAAATAACCGCATAACATCTCATGTTAGTCGTCACATTTCTGCTACATATGTACATATACATGGAGGAATTGAAGGAACATGCATCTGCACCACAATACAGATCTGTTGGCGGTATAAATGGTAAAAAAATCTACATCCAGCTCAAAGCCACTTTTGATGGGGGAGTCAAACCAACCCAGCTTTTTCTTTGGCTGAATAGTGTATTACCAACACTGGCCCAAACCTGTTCTTTAGCGATGACACCTCATCGCGACTTACTTTATGTTAAAGGAATCAGCGAAAAAAACTGCGGCGATGCTGCTGAGAGGGAAGTGCCGCTAATATATATTGACCGAGAATGCTATTGATATCGTTGTGTCCACCGCTTTGACCTGACCATTAGTAAATTTCATACGAGGGAAAATAATTGCGGCAATACGTTTCCCTACCTTTTGCTTGGAAAAAATCCACCTCGGAGGGGATGGAAGATGGTGGGGCGGGAGGTGGCTCTGAAGGACAGGTTTCAGTCGCTCAGGCGCCGTCGAGGCGCGCTCTTTTTTTGCTAGTGCCGAGCGGATAGAAGGGGCACGCACATACCGTGCAACAACCCTTGACCCTTTTTTTAAAGGAACAACTCCCGATGGTAATTCAAGGAGTCGGAGGAAGAGAAGGTATGTAAGGGTGAGAGACAGGGTGAAAAGAAAAAAAAACTAAACGGAATTAGAGGCATAAAAGGCAAAGGCCGTGGAGGGAAGTCCGTCGGAAGGGTGGAATCAGGGTAAAACAAAAGAAAATCACGCATTCTCTTACGCCGATTCTTATTTTACCCTTCTGCCTTCCTCGTCTCCTTCCTCCGCTCTTATCACCTCTTCTCTCTATTCCTCCTTCCTTCGCTCGGCTATGAGGGTGAGGCTCCTCTTCGGGCACTTCGCTAATACGTCACCTCGTGTCAAGCCCCGAAGGTGGCGACGGCGTGGCGGTCTTTTGAGGGCCCGAAAAGACCCGGTCACCCCCATCCCCCCTCCCCACTTCACCCCAACCCACTCCCTACCCTCCCACTTAAGACCGACCATCCGACCCCCGCCTCACCGTCATCAGACCTGGGTCCCCGAGAGAGGTGGGGGTTAAGGAGTTGGGATGACCAACCCTCGATGAAGCCCTGCTCACCCTCCTCTACCGATCCGGACCTCACCAATCCCCCCACCCCTCTGCCTTCTAATTCCACCCCCACATCCCATTTGCCCACCTCAGCCGGGAGGAGAAATAAAAAGAAGATCCGAGGGTAGGGAGGAGTCGTCGTGGCTGGGGGGTGTAGGGTGGCGGGGGAGAGGCAACGGGAGGGAGGGTTAGGGTGGTTGCGAGGGTCCACATCTCCTGTTATAGGCTCACTCCTTGTCCGCGGTCCTTCTTTATGTCCTCGCCTCTTCCTCAACTCTATTTTACCCAAGGAAAGTGGATTCGGTGTCTCTCGAGGGAAGGGAATCTTCCCTGTTTTTATCCCCCTTCCCCCGTCTGCCTGGTTGATGAGGAGGTGGAGTGTTGGGGGAGGGAGCAGAAGGGAGAGGAGGAAGGAGATGAAAGAGTGTGAGAAAGAGGAGGAGTGAGAAGAGGGTCCGGGGTGAGAATGGATGGGGAGGACGGTGGGTAATGCTGGGAGTGAGAGAGGACGGACCACTGGCCCTCCCTCTCCCTCCCTCGTCTCCTCTTTCGCTCACCTTTCCCACACCGCCCTCTCTCCCGACTCCTCCTTATCAATGCCATCTCCGAAAACTTCTCAAAAACAGGCTCTCTCTTAAGACAGCATTCACCATCCCGCACTCCCTCTCTTTTAGGCCTCCGTGACCTCCCCTCTCCCCTTTTCCTTTTTAAACCGATGCCACTACCATCTTTTTATTCCT
Organism: Platycnemis pennipes; assembly: GCA_933228895.1. Classification (NCBI taxonomy): domain Eukaryota; kingdom Metazoa; phylum Arthropoda; class Insecta; order Odonata; family Platycnemididae; genus Platycnemis; species Platycnemis pennipes. Next base: position 141,488,440 of record OW121847.1, on the reverse strand, counting down.
CCGCCTTTCCACACCTCTGATATATTCCCTCCTAACAGCTCCCCCCTAATTTTCTTGCCGAGGCTTTTTGTTCTTGCCATTAACTTCAACACGTGACCCTCATTCATCTGCCTCGGGCTTTTTAAGTTTATTCTCGGGCATCTGAGAGCATGGTCCGACATGATTCATAAGGCAATGATTGAAGAGTTTAAGAAAGATAATCAAAATATAGTTTTATTGTGCCACTTTCTGAGCTTATTTCAAATGATTAATGCAACATGCGCCTTGCCGCAAGGTCGGTTTCTAATCTATGCAAGTGATATCATTGCAAAATTTCATTATTTGCCATTTCCTTCCTCGCAAACTGCTAGAGCCTCAGTTATTTTGTGTCTGTTTCAGCATTTATGGCTGCAAATTTCATAGCATAGGCTGATATATTACTGCGTTATTAGATAGCAAAAAGAGAAAGTTAAACTACGTTTGAGACTGAAAAGGGGTTTGGAAAACTAATGAATCTAATTAATATTTATTTATTATTAGTTTTCCACCGGTTAAGGTAGGTCTAAATGGACATTTAATGTTTTACACCCCATAAATTTCACACGATGTCCCTATTCAGCCCATTATACCTCCTACTGCTGTAAAATACTGTTTTAATGTTACCAAGAAAATTGAGAGAAATTTACTATCAATGCTAGTATTAAATGTACCATTGCTGATTTTTACGAAATTCTCAAGAATAAATATTCTTAATGCATTTTTTCGAAATTCTCAAGAATAAATATTCTTAATGCATTTTTTTCTAAAACCAAAGGAAGAAGAATGCCGTTGAACATAACAAATCAATGTACACGTCACATCTCTTTCAATAAAAATAACAATGTTCATCCTCTACTAATCTCCTTATCTCATTGATAATCATTTTATCAGCTATAGCATCTTTGACTTCTGGTTTAGAAGTTTTATGAAATGAATCAGTCTTTTTAAACAATGTTCTCTTATTTCCTAACTCATAATTTTCTTAAGTTCTTTCCGTCTCTCCCATTGAATGAAAAATTGAAAAATATGATTACATCGTGGTTTTGTGATGGTGCATTAATATGTTTAGCATCATTGACACAACAGTTTTCAGTATTTTCCTCTTCTGCTATTAATTGGTTGGCAAAATGAATGGCATTATATCTTTATTAGTCAATGCAAAATCAATTCTGAATTACAATAATCAAATAATGTGCGTAGCGCATATAGTCTGTCAAGGTTTCTTTGACATTTGCTTTAGATATACCTATATAAACATAGATAGAGGAAGAAAGTAGAAAGGGTAGTTGGATTTAAGACCCGAGGCTGAACCATCTACATCTACATAATACCATGCAAGTCACCATTAAGATGTGTGGCAGGGGGTGAATTCTCACCAAACATGCACTACATATCATGCATTAAAAAGGATTAGTATTAATATATTAGTCTAAACTTCAATATTTAAAAAGATAAAAATAGAAAACTAAGCATGCAAAAACGTGCTGCTTTTTTGTGCTGAACCATGATCACATTTATATCACGGTGGTTTTTCTAGATATTATAAAATCACTAGAAATCATGTATCACAATTACCGCACGGAAAGACATGACTATTTACCTAGGAATGCCTTATAAAATCAAGTGAGCCTTGATGCACTTCCTGGATTACAGGAAGGATTCACAAATCTATTGATGAATCCTTTGACCCAGAGAATGAATTAAACATTTTGCACTGTCTCAGAAAGTTTTAAATTGTAAAAAAATACCTAAATTATTCAGTTTGCCTTTTTCACTTAAAATAAGTAATCAATTTACCCTTACCCACTTCGATGCTGCCGAGAAAGTATGTCTTAGATTCCTTTGCTCATCATTGATTTGCTCACCGCGGTTTGCCTTTGAACTTGGCATTGTCCTGAAAGGGAATGTAAAGTAAAAATATGGAAAAGTTGATGAAAGGCTAACATTTTGTTAAGAATCAAAGAATTGATTGATACGTTAAGATGATACCACCAAATTGAATTTCACGAGAACTTTTAAGGCTCCAACGGTGATAGCCCAAATGAATATAGTTGCCATGTTCATTATTTTTGCGCATTTGACAGTAATTTCGAGTTCTCATATTTCATGATCTAAATAATTTTTTTCAACTAGGTAATGGTTTCTTGGAGAAATTTTAGAAACAAATTCAGTTGATTCATCGATATAGAAGGAGTATTGAATGATACTAATATACTTAATGAAATAATATATGATAGATACAAAAGTTAAAAGGGCATTTTACCAGAAGAAGATTCTGCTTACAGCTGCAAATACAAGCGTTGAAGTGAGGAAACCTTTCATTAGAACATACATCTGGAGCATTCTACTACATGGAAGCGAAGCATGGATAATAACAGCAGCAGAGAAGTCCAGGCTGGAAGCATTTGAAATGTGATGCTACCGAAGAATGATGAAGATAAACGGGATCGATCGAGTGACAAACGAAGAAGTGTTAAGAAGAGTTGGAGAGAAGAGATGTTTACTAAAAACATTAAAAAGTAGATGGGACAACTTAATGGGCCACATCTTGAGACACGATGGCCTGATGAAGACAATCGAAAAGTGAACGGGAAGAATGGACAAGGCAGGCCTCGTATGACGTATATGGAGCAAGTTTTGAAGGATGTAAAAGAGAGGGGCTACGTCAATATGAAGAGGTTGGCCGATAGAAGGATCGAGTAGAGGACTGCGTCAAACCAATCCTAGTATTGTTGACCGATGATGATAATGCAAAAGTTAATCTTAGATAAGGTAAAGAACCGATATTTGAGATGATATTCACCCAATCAAATTGGTTATTTGGTACTATGATATTATCTCCATTGAAAACGGGGGAAGGATGGAGAGACTCGGCATTGCATTGGCAATAATCAGCTTAGTTGGTGAAGAGATCAATGTTAGTCACATGATAGTTAGTCAATGATTCCCATACGACTGACGGAGCACTAAACTTGTAGTGTGCTCCTCATAGTACTCAAGTAGCGACTGGTTTACCAATAAAAAACCTTTTCCGTTGCCGAGAGCCAACACATGGCTAATCGGAATTAGACGCCAGTATTCTACCCACCAAACAATCCGATCCTCTTGCACTTTTAGAAATAATGAGGTAAATTAACCTCTCAATTGACATTTCGAAAATCAGTGGGGAGAACCACAAAACTTTTACTGATTTACTTTGTAGGGCCGTGAAGTAAATCTACAGAGAACTCATAAAAGCATCTATTTGATTGGTGCACTGGAGAATGCAAACACATGCAGAGATTTTGTCAACGTTTCTGAATGTTAAGTTACTAAGTAGTAAATAGTAATAATAATTGTTTTCACTGTGAAAAAAAATTGGGTTAAGAAAGTAATTGCATTTTATTTCACCCAAACAGGGGAACTCCAACATCAATGGAAGGTATTCTATATTGTTTGTTGAATCAAGTGACTTTTATTAACATTTTTTGCAAGCCTTCAAATTCAGGTGAAATTTCCAAGGCAGTGAAATATATTAAAATCATAAGTTTTGAAGTTATAATCATCCTTTAGTACTAATCATCGCCTCCATATTTAAGTAATGCAAGGGGTAGTACTAATCCAGTATGAACTAGCTGTTCTAGTAGTATGTTCCGGGCGTGAAAGTTTTCTGATTAAATAAAGTGAAGTTTCACACGCAATCCGACTCTGCTCTTGGCAATACACAAGAATTTATATCAAAAATGGAAATCTGCAGTCACTGAGTTAGAATGGCAATGACAGAGAAACTTACTCGGGTTATTATTCAAAAATCTTTAACTCATTTGTCTGAATCCCTGAAAAGTATCACGACTATCAGATAAGATTCATTGAATTTGAAATTAGAAATTCGGTAAATGATGTCCTTCGTAACCGAGAGGTTATTAGTTCATAGGGTGCAGAATATGCTTGCTATCAATACATCTTTATCTATCAATTAACTTGCGAGTCGCCTCTAATGTTAATGTGTGTGGCAGAGGGTGATTCATCATCAATCATGCATCGCATTAATATCCACCACCAAAATGAATTAAGTAACATAATAAAACTTAATAATATTGTTATTAAGTGTTATCAAGCTACTTGTTAACTTAATAATGAGATGTAAAATCAGCTCATTAGAATATGCAGTACTACATTTTTCTTATTTTCTGATAGGCATTTGCTGGTAGACAATAAAGTTCATTCTATTTAGGTTCTGCTTATCCATTTTAGATAAGCAGAACCATGATCAATAACTCTTCACTCATTGCCATGAGTTTAGAGTGCATGTAGAAAAAATACGGCCATTTTTATCCAACCATAAAAAATATGAAAAATCATACTAATGAAAGGTGAGATTTTCGTAAAAGATTGAATTCTATTTCGGCGAGAAAGCTGAGTCTGTTGCCTCGTTGACGCCATTTGGAGCTAACGTGGAAGGTGCTGGGAGTCCTCCCCGTCCCGTAAATTAGTTATATGGTGTGCAGTTGTAACGATGGCTCGGGAGCAGAGGCGACAGTTGTCTGCTTGAAGTCCCTGCCGCTTGGATGCGTGGAGGGGCGAGGAGAAAAAAATAAAAGGGAGAAAGGAGATTAGGGTGGCGTCTGTGTTTATCTTGAGCTAGGCATCGGCATCTTGCCATCGGCGCCGAGGCGGCCGAAGGGGTGGCGTGGTCTAAGGCAGAGGGTGTTAAAGAGAGAAAGAGTAGGCGTTAAGGACCCCTCCGCTCCTCTCCACCTCCCTAAAAAAGGTGAAAAAGGGTATCGTGTAAAAGTAAAGAGAAAAAAGGTGGATGACGAGCGAGGAGGTTGGGCACAAGGTGGGGGCCGAGCCTTGGGAAGCGGGGAGGGGAGTCACGGAAGGGTATGGAAAAGGGGAAAGGACATAAAAAATGAGCGGTTTTGTAGAGGCGCCAGGTAAAAGAAAAAGTCGTGAAAAAAATACATACACGAAAGCGAGCAAACAAGGAAAGCGCATTTGAAGAAATTCGATAGGGTTCTCCCTGATGGCGGTGATGGTGGGTGTGATCGTTTCGGAACCTCAGTGGTAAAAAAGATGGCGTCATAAAAATAAAAAAAGGAGGGAAAAGGTTTTTAAAACTCACAAGACGCACAAAGTAGTGTTAGCCATAAACCTGTGTTATACTGATGTATAGATTCTGGGGTACAAGGATACCCAACGCTGCTTGAAGTTAATAAAAATTCCGGTCTTAGCTTTTTTTTTCTTGACAATTGCCTGCGAATTAGCATTGATTCGGAGAACGGCATTATTGAGCTCCTAAAATAATCTTTTCCGAGATTCAGTGGGGCGCCTCTAAAAGAGGTATAATCTGGAGCGGTAGATAGGCAGATTGAAATAATTGTCCAAGGCATATGCCACGGTAAAAAAAGACGAAACTTGCTAAGCGACCATGAAGTCACGATGAGCTGTTAAAAGATAGCGTACGTTGTTCGGGATAAGGACAAAACATAAAGATACATGCATTTCACTTCTTAGCTTATCGCATATATGTGAGTTTTTGCTTTTCATTTCGTTTAACCAATTCATGTCAGAACATGGATGATGCCGTGTTTACCTCTCGGCTGTTGAAATTTATTTTTCGACGAGATAAGAAGGGGTAAAAAACTACCGTGTTCACTTAATTAAACTTCAAAATACCGCATCCTATAATAAAGATAAAGGTGGAAGTAGGCGTTAAGTTATCAATATGGTGAACACTATCAATGCAATACTACCTGGAATATCAGAGTGGAACACAAATATTTAATAAAAATATACTAAAACATACATTTCCTCGCCGAAATCCATCGGCCACAATTCTGAGCCTCATATTATTTTATGAAAAATAGTGCATGGTGGGCACCAGAAGTCATAACTATAAGTTAAATACAAATAAATGTTTCATCAACAAATCACATTCTCTCTTTTTAAAAATTTATCTTGCCCTCAAATGAAGTTACAATTTGAAATTTCATAACTCGTTTACTTACATTTCAAAATATTCTGTTGTAGGTACATACTGAGAAAATAAACGAACATATTCGTATATTAGCTGCAAATTCATGACTTATGATTGATTTAGCACAAATCAGCCTTATGCTTTGTTCTGAGGGATTGAAATACTCTTGACTACATGATATTTTTTCGCTGAATGGTAGAGACATTTTTCAAATTATCACACATGAAGTCCTCAAAATCTCTCCAATTGCTCAAAGACATTACTTTGGTTTACAACATTACTCTGGTTTTGCTCCGAAATCTTAAACATGAAATTTGGAAACCCTGCGAAGTTAATTTGTCTTTACTGTCAATTCTAATCCGAGATAGCAAACGAAATTTATTTGTATATTAACCCTTATGTGAGATGAATTAGTATATTATAACTTATGCGAGACTAAGGGAACCCTGCAGGTTCATTTAGTCTCGCATAAGTGTTATTTCATTTTTCGGGGACTAAGTATTACAATAATTTACCAAACGATTTTTTGTACTGTACCATGCTACGTATCGTAGATATATATGATATTTCATCCAATGAACTAGGCTAAATCGTTACGAAAAATTAATAATCAGTAAGGTAAAGCATCTCAGACATTCGGAAAGATATGATTTTAAAGCTGAACAGTTAAAATTGATGACAACATGCGGTAGGTTTAAATGAAATGAAAATATCACTCTAAGTGCGAAGTTTAAACATTTGTTTTAAGAGAAAAGAGCTTAAAAACAACGTATTGCTAAATCATTTTGATAATATTCTCATGATCTCCTGGCAGCATGAGATACAGAGTATTTACGCCAGTATATCTCAGAATGTGGCTGAGCAAAAATAATGAGAAATACTAACTGCACGCAGATCAAGGAAGAGGGGGATCCGTTTATCGCTTGATACAGCACTGCTGACGCATCTGGTGAGGTCAGATTTCAATCAAGAGAGCAGCTATTTTTCAAGGGGATTCCGATCTCTGCTTGAGTGCTGTACGGAGGTAACTAGGGCAAAGTTGCAGTTACATTGGAAGGGTTATTTGACTATTGGGTCCATATCATCTTTCTGTAAAGGAAATTTCAATGATTATAAACGACTGTAATTAAGATACATAAAGAGTTTAGTGGTTCACATTTACGAGAAAAGATGATTGATAAAATGTTAAAATTGGGCTAGGGAATAAGCGCTATTTCAACTTCAGAGGACTACTTATTGTAATTATTCACCATATATTTTTCTATTACGCGTAATGCTGCGTATCATAGGCATATAAGATATTTGATCCTTAACGTAAGCTAAATAATAACAAAATAAATATTCAGTAATGTAAACGCTAAATTGTATCATCAGGCCAACCGGTTCCGATTATCGAAATCAGTACCTAAGTAGATTATATGTCTGTAGTTAGTTTCTTTTAGTAGTTTAATTAGCGATACTTGAAATACAAGCAGGGGGTACGTACACGACCTATGGCATCTAAAGTTCTGGGCTCATATAATGTACAGTCAGTAGAATGTGAGTAGAGGATCAAGAATAATCAGTAGTAAACGTATATATGTAGCTATATTTGGCATATTACACTTCACAACAAATAGTAATCTTCACAATGTCCAAAGAACAGAGGAAGAACGCATAATGTTTGTGTTAGGAAATGCTGCAAAAGATTCAATATATTTTTCATGACATGTAAACTTCACTATTTGTTAAATAATAAACATGCTAAATGAAAATTAACTCTATTGATTTACATTTTCATTTCAAGTTACTAAACTGTTCCTTTTCAATTTGTTAATGCAATTAATGGCCAGGAGATATTACTAATACGGAAAGGCTGGTTCCAAAATAGAAAAAGTGAGCATAAAACAGCAACATGTTCCTTAAAGGAAAAAGAAAACGTTAAATCAGTGAACCTTTGAATGTAGTAGAGTAGGTTATAAAGTGTAGGACCTTTCCTGTTGGGATAATGATGAATCATACACAGGAGATTTTGGAAATGGCTAGTAGTTGAATCTTTTATGGGCTCTTTCGGTAAACGATGCCCAAGATGCCCAATGTGCAAGCGGGGTTCCGCATAAAAATTCCAATGTAGAGGAACTACATCGTTTATCCCAAAACCAACAAAACCTTTTCGCCCATTCCAAAACCACCCATTCGAGGAGCTAAGAAAAAGGTTCCTGAGCCAAATAATTTTTTAGACTAGGCCATCAAGAATGGCTATAAGGAATTTTGACAACCCTTCCCCTTTTATCCACTTTCCCTTGGCCACTTCTCTCCCGCAGGCTCTGCTGCCCTTCTCTCCCTGCAAGGTGGTTAGAAAAACACACAAACGGGCATCGCTCCGAATGGTAATGGAAAACTTTATAAATACACCCCATTCCTCCCCCTCAATCCGCAGACTCTCAAAAACACACACTCAAACGTCCTCCGACACATTCACACGCAACCCTATCCTCTCCTCTAACGAAAAGGCAATCCTCACCGCTTTAGGCCTTTGTGCTCTCACGAGGAACCGCGCCAATGACTGCCATTCCAGAGAGAGAAACGATGTTGGGTCATATTTCCTCCCGGGGCCAATAAAACGGTAATAAAGGTTTTCCTGCCACCGGCAAATTGGGGTTGGGGGTGTGGGGAAGAAGAAGGCACCGTGAGGGTGGGAGAGGTTTGAGGGGGCGGGAGGGAGCCGTGTGAAGGGAGGGGTGGCGTCTGTGGAGGCGGCTTTTGTTAGTGTATATCGTATGGCCGATGGAGACGAGACCACCCGAGGGTTAAAGTGGCACGAGGCCTGGTGCCCAAGAAGAGATTACCTTGATCGAATATTACGATGCCGCCGCATCCCTGAAGATCCGGGAGGATGGCTTTTACCTCACGAACGCCGTTACGAAATGGTTGAGTGTCAGCAGAGGAAGGGAGAGGTTCTCCTGAACTTTTTTTCGCCCTCCGCGATCCGCGGGTTGCCTTAATTACACACGATGTTAAAACGGCGTTAAAATATGCGAGATGTACCACAATCATGATTTTTTATATAATTAAATCCATCTCCACATTTCCCTTCTATTTGATGGTAAATCCAAGGTGATAAGAGCAAAACAGATCCATGACAATAATATAGAAGCTTAATGATTGAAAAACAGACGTTTCATTATCACCATGAAAAAAACCTTTTAAATCATGTATTTATTGCACCGTGTAACTGACATTGCTATTGTGTCTTACCTTTTTACAAAAAATTTGCACCTTCTATATTCAAGGATTTTTACAGTTAAAAAATTCTTGAGGTGAGACTTGCAGTCAAAATACCTAATATGCGCATGAGAAATACATTCAGAATGAAGGTTTGTACTGATTGGAAACCGCCGTTCACTATATTCGTGAGATAAAATAGTGGGTATAGTGGGTAAGAATTTTCTCTCGTACCGTCAATTAAGTTAGTAATATTATTTTTCATACAACAACGGGAGGGGGGGGGAGGGGGTTGAATACGATATTTCTCCTCGGCCTTGCTTTTTCTGAAGCTCTCAATCACTTATTCCCATTCCTGCCTCACCCCAACACTCTTTAGTCTAACAAACATTTTATTTTCTTCCCTCCTCCTCGTCTATCATGCCTAAGCAGTTCCTCTAAAACCATTAAGAACTAAAGTGGTAACGATATATATTCCTTTTTAAGTACGTCAGTACTTGATGACAATGAAGTACGTACTTTGTAAGTACTCCAATGATGGAATATCTTCTAGTGGATATTTTATCATTGGAATCAAAATACATACCTGTAAAAATGTGTTTTTCATGATATTTTAATGGTAGAAGACATGCAACATTATAAAATTCACTGGTCATTAACCCTAAAATGACTTATTAATCTCTTGACTAGATTTTTCCATCAATTAACCTCTTCATATTTAGGTACATAGATCTATTACTTTACTTTTATCACTACCTTCCACACATAGCTGTGGTATTCCTTTGTCATTCTTTCAATTCACAATACCCACTATAACTGTCTTATGTCGACGTTAATCCTAATTGGACTTAACTTTTAACATTCGTCATCCTTCATTTTGAGTCCAATTAGGACGTCCCGTCTTAGTTACAAAATTCTCAGGAGACATTTTTCATCCTATTCTTCTTAGAACTACTTCGTTACACACTCAGCCCATTCATTTTTCTTCATAATTGGTCCGTAACATCAGGCATGCATATTTTAAATACTCTCAATCTTACACATTCAGCGGTCGTTATTGTCTAGGCCTCATTGCGGAATTGAAACCTCCTCCACTTCAACGCTCAAACATAGGATTCCTTTCTTTAAAATATTTTCTTCCAACTGTAATGAGATTCACCTTCCATTAGAATCCAATCATTGAATGAGCGAAATTGAAAAGTAAAGAGAACAGTTTAACAATAACGCATCCCAAAAAAAGTATATTAAAGGCATAGGAGCTTTTCTCTTTTAAGTTCAATGTCGCTGGGGCTACATCATTAATTAAGTATCCGCCACTTTACATGCTGAAAGGGTGCAGGCTATAGTTAGAAAGTGGGTGAATACTAAGTAAAATATACATGCGGCAATGTGGCATCTATGTAGGGATAATTCTCCAACACTGATATCAGTTGCCTATTATCGGGGATGATTGTCTAAAGCTGGAGTCAGAATAGACGTCAGCGATGTGTTAGAAGGACTGTCGACCAGTTAACCATCACCTGGCTCCGATCATGAACCTAATTAAATATTCCCGGCAGTGATTTTACGGCGATCGATACAGTGATGCATAAAATCTCATTTCACGGAATCGCTGGAAATCGTGATAAGGTCGTAAGCACAGCCCTCTCTTCGCCGCGGAGGGGCGTGATGGACGACCACAATAAAACCCCCTGCATGACGTGCGGCCAGAGGACTTTCTGAACACCCTCCTCGGGTCCGCCGGTGGTTACATGCGCGACGCGGCCCGCCGTCTCGTGCTCTCCCCATGCCTTTGCATATCTCCTCACCTCTTTTTTTTCGCTTGTTCTCCCATCTCACCTCGTGACCTCTGCTTCTATGAATCACCCAACGATAAGAGGCCAAAGAAAAGACCGTTGTTCTTTGTGATACGCACGCGAGAACTCGTCCCTCTTCCCCACCCCCCTACCTACCAGTCGTCTCCGAACGGTACTTGCACGCGTCGCACAAGGCCGCAGGAGCCATTCAGTGTTGTCGATCCATGTTTGGATTCTCCATATCATCCCTCCTCCATCATACACCGCCGCTTCCTCGCCAGGAAGGGTTAAGAGCCAGAGGTGAACTTGCTCCTCACGAAGATCAACCCAGGGCAACGAGGCGGGGGAGTGCATATACTCGCATTAATCCCGACCACCTCCCCCCCCCCCCCCACACTCTCCATGTCTCCCGCTGATGTATGCATGTAGGGAAGTATAGCTGACCATGTTGGCTAGCCAGGTTCGCCGGTGCAATTAAAATTCATTACAGCTTTAGCCGGACGGGAAGGCAAGGGGGCCTCATTTTACGACGCCCCTACCCCAGCCCCCAGGGAGCGAGAGTGAACTCAAGATGTGTTGTGCCCGGAGGAAGCGGAAGGGAGAGTTGAGTAGAGAAGAGTAAGGTGTTCTGCCCTTATCAATCTTCAACCCAAATGTACACATATATATTTAATACCTCAATGGCACCCAAGGGGTAGAGTAAGAGGACACGGGTCAGCAGGGATGGATGTACCGTTCCAATTGCGGAAGAAGCGGGAAACTTGCGGAAGAATAGGTGGTGGCTCGGCCCTTTTCGCCCTATCTGATCTTCCTTCTTGACTCCTCTTCCTCTCCATGGATGCACACACGGCACCATTACAATGATTCCCGACTTCCCATTTATGGCACATGCCATGCCGAGAGGGAAGAGAATGATCCTATCACTCCTATGATCCTGCCTGGCAGAGATCAAAAAAATGAAGAAGCACCACTTGAGCATGCGGTGAATGATACGTAGTGCGCCGGACCCCAGATCGGATTCGTGGTGAAGAGCAGAGGTTATGAGGCTTGAAAGTTTACACAGAGTGGATAGAAACTAACACTTTCCCCAAAGGAGAACTAAAAATATCGTAAAAATGAGTGCAATATAGAAAACAAGGTGTGAAAATGTAAGCGATGGCGGAAATCTGAAAGGAAGGAGCAACTTGATGAGTCACTCCTAATCCTAACGAATCAGGTCATGCTTGTAACAGCTATAAAGTGTTTTATATTAACGAATGAATAAAAAAGTGGAATACATATATTCATTCCTAAACAATTGAGGAGATTATAGGAATAACGTTACTATAAAAACATACCTATGGGGGACTAACCCTTTTTTTGTAGCTCCAGAATCGAAATGAATAGAGTCAATATACAGTATTTACGTGATAGAGGTAGACTAAACTTATTTCAAAATGAAGGGAGAAAAATATTTGGAAACCCTATGAAGGTAAAAATAATATTGGCGCAGTTTGGGTGGTATTTCAATAATAATACACTTTAGGCAATATTTTGCCCTACTCACGAAGTTTTGTGCCGTATTTTAATCAGCTGTTCACCGCTGAAACTCGCAGGGTATATTCATTAAGTGGAAAGCGTAGTCTTTTTTTGATATATATCATGTATATTCCCTGGTTGCCCACTTTTAATAAATAAGTGTTTTTTCAATTAGTTCCACATTCCAGTTCAACAGATTTTTAGTCCCTCAATTTTGTATTTGAAAACATACCATGGTTTCGTGTGTCATTTTCCTGTGGTTCCGTTTGTGCATGCCCTCCTGTCTCACCCCCTCCGTCCACTACCTCTATTCCTTTACATCTTTCTCCTCCTATTCCCATCCCTCCTAAAAACCACACAAAAAAGACATCACTCATGTTTCATTGTCTTGAAAATGACATACGGTTTCTAAACCATGGTTAGTCAGATTAAAATAAGACGTGGAACTTATGTTTCATTTCCTGATGTACTGCTGCTACTATTGTTCATGCAATATTGTCTCCAGCGAATGAGCAAAAAAGTAATAGTTATTATTCCTTTTCCAGGCCAAAAATATTTCAAATGATATCTTTCTGTGAAGGTGGCACACGAATTACTCTTTCGCTTAGGGGAGAATGGACTATTGGATACCTTTGTCTACAAGGACTTCTTTATGACACCATTGGAATAGATCTAAAGGCATAAACGCGTGCAAGAAATGAAGGAAAGAGTATATAGGTAAGATAGAAACGGGAAGACCCTCGATCATGAGTCACCACCGGAACCACGGGCTTAAACTCTGAGTGTGATGCGTCGCATACTAAGAGCAATTCCCTCTCATGTTTCAATGTCTCTACTCCCGCCACCCAGCCACTACCCCACCATTCTTCCACCCTCACGATTCAACATCATTCCACTCAACACAAACCCCACAGTTGCCCATTTCATCCCTCTGTATCCGACTAATGCCCAGGAGTATTTATTGAGAGAGCGCTTTTTCAGTCTTACACGGGTATTTAGCTAACTTCACTTGCATTAGACTTCATTGACTGCGTGCATTTCCTTTCTAATGGAATGGTTGGCCTCAGGCATATTTTTAGGATCCTACGTTTATACATGTTATTCCCATCGAACTCTTAAATCTGATATGGAATATATTTAATAATAACCATTTAATAATTACCATATTTTACTCAATGCCCTCGGTAAAAAATCGTTGATAATTTTAAGCATCAGATAAAGTTTGAAGAATGACGAACATATTACTGCTATTATAAGAATTTATATTGTTTTCGCCAAACAAAAAATAGAATTCGTTGAATATCTGACTTACCTATATGAAGATATGAAAATGCTACTTCCAAACTAGCAAGAAATGATCCTTATACTTTATTTTGACTAGATAGTATTAATTGTTATATAAATAATAAATTTAGAGTAATAGACATTGAATTTTAAGAATTATAATAAAGTTAAGCGTATAACTGAATATGCATGGAATAGATGTGTATCAGCGTACATTTTACTGCAACCGAAAACCATAAATCGATGACAGTGCATTTCATTTAATCTAGAATACTATAACATGTATAACATAATTGGTGGTATTGTACATTTAAATACGCTTTAAACCCAACGTTTTATAAGGCCATGTACCCACTGCTCTATTTCAAAATTAATTTACAGCCAAACGAATGCTAGGACTAAAATGATATCATTGACAACGTTATCGTTCATTAACACTAATGTACACGTTACCAATACGGAGCCAAAATATTCCGTGTCTTTTTTTCCTAAAGAAGGTATTGAGAGAAACTATTTTCAGGTTTTTTGATCTACGCTTTTCATAATGCTTTCATTTCAAATGAAATAAATCATCATTCGTTTTAAAGAGTAAAAAATCTGTGTGAGTCCTAAGGTGATGTTCGCACTAAAGATTTTCACGAGAATATGCAATAGGGAACACATTTAAATTGCATTATCAAAGGGTTGAAAATACAGCAATTTTTCTCCAACTGAGATATACTTACTGCTGAAGAGCATGGTACCGGGATTTTATGACGAAAGTCATAGAATTCATTTATTAGCGAGTAGCTAATAAATGAATTCTATGACTTTGAATCCACGACTAGCAAATATCAATGTGTTCATTTTAACGCCTTAGACCTCCTGCAGCACCTTTAGACAAGACCGCAATCAACGAGAAACACGACCCTTATTAATAAAGTTCATACGGGGGAATAAATTTCCCGTGGTCACGAGAGCTAATCACACAAATCGAACAACCCTCCTACCCCTGAGTTCATCCTCTGACGGCAGATACCCGTCATCGAGACTGAAAGAGCTCTTTCCATGGGAAAGAACTCGCCTCTCGGGGTCGAGTGTTTGAGTTGCGTCAACGTCATTACGGCGGAAGCTATTGGGCACTAACTCATGTTTCAGCTCCTTTACGGCGGGTATCGACTTGGTTGTTAAGGGAATGAGTGGCGGTTTCGTGGGGAAAGGGGGGGGGGGGTGAAAGGAGCGAGGAGGAGGAGTTACGGAGAAGTTTGAGCGAGAGAGAAGAGATATGGGAGACGCGAGGAAGAGGAGAGTTGATGATTGATTGTGCCGTATAATAGTTAACGCCATGTTGGTCGCATTCAGGAAAAAAAGCCGAAGAGATCGTAAATCAGGGGATTTAAGCGTAACGATGTATAAATGCTTAAAGTTGAGCAGGGAGTGGAAGAAATTGATATGTTTAGAGCGAAGCAAAAGAGTTGTTTCAGGGCGGTTCGTAAAATACTAAATACCTGCTCCGTTTGTATAAAGGTCTTGGGTAACCCCAAGGAAATTAATTTAGAAGAGGCGAAGCATCAGAAGATTTAAACCAATCTCATTCGAGGAGACACTAGCGGAATGACGGGGAAAATACCACCTCTTCCAAGTAGCCTGAAGTTTCTCAAATGGGGTCGTTTACCATATTTTTTTTATTGCCGAATCTGATAGAGTTTGTAAAATAAAAAGACCCGTATTTTTCCGTTTTTTGATCCGACAATTATTTCTCGGGTTATAAGCGGCGAAAAACTGATGTTTTTAACCCTTTCGGAAAAGTGGGCGTGGTGCAACCTCTGACGTATATCGACTTCGTCCAATCACAACTGAGCCCGCGAAGCTACTTTGCCTTATCGCAATGGGGGAGACACAGCTGACTCGGCCAATGGGAATGATTGCGACAGCATTTGTGCGAGCAGAACGTCCGAGAATCCCCCTCCACTCCCTTCCTCTCCCCTGAAAGCAGTCAAGGACGGGAGGAAAATGACGTCAATGATATCACAGCTGCATTTTCTAAGGGCGTCACCTTTTGCTTATTTTAATTTTTGATTTATGAGTGAATGGTTGTAGTTAAAAATTAATTTTTTCACTAAAATTCGTTTTTCGTTTCCATCTAACGATTTCGTGTACAAAATTGCGATTTCGGTTCCGAGTAAACGCCCCCATTATCACTAAACAGTAGAAAATCTTCTCAGGTTTTCCACCGGGTCAGGTTGTCCATGGCCGACGTTTCGGTGCTCGACTCCGGCACTGTCATCAGGGCAGATGAGTGTCGAACTGAAGTTTTGGCCGCGTTATATACCCTTGCCGGGTGGTCAGGTGCCACGTGATTGGTCGCCGCGAGGGAATGGCGTCTTGGCAACCAATCCGCTGCCAGGAGTGCTCCAATCATTTTTGATGATATTTGTCACGGGTTTCCATGCGTTACTGATTAAGAATGTGTCTCCTGTGCCTGTGTCTCGATTGAAATTTTTGCCTTCCAGTCGGATTTCGATGGCTTCTTTTCCTATATCACTGAGCAACTTATTATTCGATATAATTCAAATACCTGTATGATGTAATCAACGCCTCTGGATAAAAAAATCATCTACCAATTCCAAGTTTGATTGAAATATTCTGTTTTCTTAGAGATAAATACGACGCACATTTCAAAATATGAAGCTCATATTTCCATTAAATAATTCCTACATGTATGAAATACTATACCTATGTTTCTCACAGTGTACTGAAAAGTTATCTGGAAATTTAATCCTAAAACTAGGCCTGGCATCCTGGCATATTATGCGTTCGAAGTTTTCAATTCGAATTAGAAAGAATCTTACTGACTTAGCAAACTAAGGAATCTTTAGTGAAAAGAGTTCTAGTCACGGACTCAAGTAGCCCTCATCGCCACTATGGTCATTAAAAACAGGCTATACCAAGAGATGACAGCACTTGTAGTCACCTTGAAGCACTTGTAGGCTGTGAAATAGTATATGGCAAATTCATGTAAAATTTTGCTTTCCAGGACACCGTTGCATAGCCAAGGGCCGCACACTGTGATTGCAACCCAGAGAAGAAGCGTATTTTCGGTTCCCAGTGGCCTCATAAAAGAAAAGAAATGAATCAATGCCTCACAAGTATTTTTCAACAAAACCTTATTAGAGGTTGTGCGAGAAGAATTTTTTGATCGAAAATTATTGTAAAGTAGCCATTGTGTGATTGAATAGGATAGTAAAGAATAGGATTAGGAGGTTTGTATAAATGCAATCTGAATCTTTTACATGAATATCAAAGCAATATCTAAGGTAGGGTTGTCGTAGTATTTACAGTTCTGTCTCTTATCCCGAGGGTCCATGTAAGAATCCCAGGAGAGGAAGGTGTTTTTCATTGGTAACTTTTTTACATTGGTAACGTTTCTCTCCACCATTCCTCCCTACACTTCAATTCCCATCCTTCTAACTTTCCTACCAGCCTGACGCGCTTATAAATGCCGGTACCTACTTGAAAGCTTAGATTAGAGATTAATGCATCAATAAAATTGAAAATATATCAGGTCCTCAAAAACAGGTGGCCACCTTGAACAAAGTCACCGGGACGTCATAAAGCAGTACGGCATGTGGTCTATACCGTAACTTCCTCGATTACAATTTTTTTCTTCTATAGTGATGGTACAGATGAATAATGAATAAGGTTGAAGTGCCATTGAAAATTGCATCAATCAAACTAAACTGGGAAAGGGTTAATGTGAACTCAAATAATATTCTCGTAGGTATGGCAACAGAGGTTTTAAAAGACGAAAGATTTTCAGCTGCCTGTATATTCGTATCAGGTTCTTCGGAATCACTCGGATATCCACAATAGGAACGAGGCATCGTTTAGGGCAGCGTGTAGGATACTGATGCAAGAACGCTGGGTTTAGCGTAGGTAGTAGGACATAGTGGAACAATCGCCCGGTTTGCAGAAAATAAAGAAATGAAATCCGTAAATTCTGGCGATATTGCGTGGTATTCGAACATATCAGAAAGAAGACAAAATTTGCAATTTACCACATAAATTGTGGTTTATTGCAAATTTTGCCTTCTTTCTAATAAAGAAATGGTCTGACCATACAGAGTAGACACAGTATAAACTTATATTTATACTGTGATGAAGGCGTAGCATGGTAGCATGAACCACACAAAAAGGACAAGTGCTACTGTTTCCAGCATTAAAAAAAAACTTGGAACTACACCATTCATTTAAGAAGTAAGATATCTGGACTTCACCACGAGTAATTATTTTGATATAATTATAGGAACAGAAATTTGGTAAAAGAGATTTTTTTGAAATTTTTTCAGTAAATTTTAAAATATCCGGAAGAGACAGAATGCATAGACCAGGCGAGGGGGTATTTATCGCGGTTTTCAACAAAACCGACGAGGAGGGTGCCTGGTGTTCCATTCCATGTGATAAATCATATGTATATGATTGTGCAAACTAGAGACTGTGTTGATGTACATTCAGCATTAAGCTCAAGGATCAGATCAACGTATTAATTCCCAAAACAGCCAAGGTTACATGATTGTAAGTGGAGATTTCTTACCCTCTTAGGAGCCATTTCTCTCACTACGCATATTTTTCCAAATTCCACACAAATATTGAGGGATGCCTAGGTAGAGCTTAGTGTCAATTCATTTCCAGTCTGAAATGAGTGCATTACTCAACTTCTTTTCCTCGTGGTACTTCCATCAGGCTCTGATGTAGACCCAGACTTAAAAGTCGATAAAGAATCAATGAGCCACTTGTTTAACTCAATGGTTCAATATTGTTAACGGCAGTGATGTGACGGCGGGTGTTAATAATTTTCTCAAATTTCCCGCATGAAACTGCAATAATTTGTAAAACCATAGTGTTACAAAAACCTATACCATTGTATAACCTAAAATGACTCTTGCTACTAAATAGATTAGTTAGATTACAAAAGGACATGCGCTAACGATTATATAGTAAAAAGAGTGAATAAATAAACATTGTTCAGGATTCGGTAGGTATTAGGCTTTATATCAAATGCAGATATCAAATAGTACTTGAGAATAAGTAAATGCCTTGACAGTCAAATTCCGATGCAGCAATGAAGCATCATTTTTATGGTGGGAATTTCAGTTTTTCCATTTGGACCATTATTAATAGTGTCATGAGGTACGTGCTAATTTAAGAACTATTTTACACTCTTGTTAAAAGGAATAATTTAATTTAACTTTTTCCCACTTTTTTATGCCCGCTAAGAGCTCAGCCGAACACACAGTGAAAAACTCCTATTACCGAATCCAATCTTGGGTCCTTAAGATATGTGTATCTTCCTTCGATCGAAAAGAACCACGGCGGACGGCAGCGGCAACCTTTTTATACGGAGCTTGTCCTTGTTAGCGAGAGTTGTATTTCATTTTAATCCAACATTCCCCAGTAGATATTTGGTAAATTATACACAGAAATATTAGGTATCATGTTTTTGACCTCTTGAGAAGCGGTTGATGGCTCGCGATCAAACAAACAAGCAGTTCCTTGATGAATATACCCAACCATGCATGCCAGATGCTCAGCAGGTGCCTTCGTTATCTCCTATTCAAGAAGACGAGTGTGCTAATCAACACCTCCTCCTCCGTGTTTATACCCAATCACCTCGTTTCGTCACTTCCGCTGCTTTGTAGGTCGATGTCCTCACCTCTCCCCTTTCGTCTCCCCAATTCCTCCCCCAAAACATAAATGGCCCCTTTCAGGTTCCTCGCACCATTCCTGTTAATTTTCCAGCCTAAAGCCTAAAAATACAATTTGAACGACTTTAATGTTTCTCTAAAGATCCTTTTAACTATTAATGACATGGTTTGAAAAGCAATATTGGGTTAATAATAATTGGTTTTGATTGAAGATATTTTACCTCACACTGGGTATTTTTATCTTGAGTTTCAGTATATGCATGTTAGACAAATAATATTTTAGTTGAATAACATCAATATATGACTATGTATAGTTTTGACACTTAATATACATAATAATAGTGAATGAGAAGTAGGCCACCACTAATGCTAAAAGATAGACATTGATGTCTATAATGGAAGTTCTGTTAAAGAAAATCAAAGCTATTTCTATAGTTTCGTTTTGTATTAAACTAAGTCTTAGAAAATATAATTTCAGTTCCTCTCACTATTACGCTAGTATACAAATTTGACAGATAGGTATGTACATGTAGTCGATCTTTATGTCGTTTAAAAAAACAGAATGGTATACTTCCTTCATTATTTCAGTCATAAAGAGAAAAATAAAAGATGTATTCAAACATTAAAGAAGAATATATCAATGTCTAATATTTTACCCCTATGACAACCTTAGGATAGTGAAAATTCTTTTACGCTAGGTGTTAAAGTTTTCTTTGTTCATTTACTAAGAAAAATTATGATACCTACCCATTGTTTATTCTGAACGCCCGGTTTCTTTCTTCCTTTGACTTCTCTAAATTTCTGCTATAAAAAGCAATAAGAATAATTAATTAATCTTAATAATTAATTATTAAGAATAATTAAATTATTTATTCTCTCAGTAATGAATTCCTGTGGTTCCACAAAGCCGTATCAATTTTCAGTAATCGCACATCATCATTGTAGAGACAAAAAAGTCACGTTTTTTGTTATATTGTGTACATGAACCATGCAGACATTCCTTCAGAGTGCCCTATATGAAATTCGAACACCACAAAACTCTACGGAGGATCCAGTAACACTTAAATAGCGTATTATAGGGGATAATTTATCAAAGAACATACACAAGGTATGCAAATACAGCTACATCTCTAAGTTCTTGTCTTAGTGAGACAAACACAGCAGCTGAATTGTATACTACAAAGGAGTTGTAATCAAGCCATGGTAATCAACCTGAAGGTTGTTGTGGTTGGTGAGGGAAGAGCTCTCCAAGTATGCAATACGTACAACGACGGGTGACAATCAAACATCAGAGCATGAGAGCCAGTTCCTTGCCTGCTGAATTGATAGATATGGTACCCAAAATTACACAGCTTGGGTCTTCTGGGCGTGTTAAATGTATCTGCAGTGTTCAAAGCCGGTACCTTACATATAAGTCCAACTATCAGCCCCCAAGCATTCTGCAAAGGAGTGGTTTAATAATTAATGTGTTTCCTATTGGCACTTGTAAAAAGAAATTAGGAACGTCAATAAAATTAATGCCTATCTGCAGATACTATGCTAATAAATTAATCTAATGTAAACTAGGCTATCAGAATATTACGCTTCCTATTCGGTTAATGTAACTTCACTCAACAATGAAATCTTCATGGATTCGAAAAAAATATGTAGCCCAAATTGATGCCTGCTTCCTGATCGAGATTTCCATTTTAGTTTATTCAAGAGGCCTGAAGCATATACACTTATATCATAATGACTTTTAATAAACCTTCTTGAACTCAGCATATGTTCCATCTCTCACTCTTTTTTTCTCTGGCCAAGTATTTTGAGGGTCTTTAAGGTCTCTTTGTCCAAACATGTTCTAATTTCAAAATATGCGGTTATTCTTCAAATTTGCACCTCGTGTAAGTTTCAAGCATAAATTAAATTAAATTGAACTTATTCAATTAATTTAAATTGAAATGTCATAGCAAAGGCATGACCTGAAAAATAACACCATTACGGTTTTTCATCTTTCAAATTTCAACTAAAATCCAAATAACTTACTTATTGTTATTTGATAAACCTAACTATTTATGACTCCGTATGATCTATCATGCGTGGGATAACAGCACTTTATCAGTGGATGACAGTATAAATAAAAAATGAAAGGAATGTTTTATTAACAGGTGATGCATGTGTTTTTAGTATTTGAAAAATATTTTTAACCACCCCTTATCAATTGACGTAATCGTTTCAAACTATGAATACAATAAAATCTGCAACTAGGAAGTAAAAAACATCCCAAATAATACTCATAAATCGTCACAAGAAGAATTATGTATGAAATTATCAATGAGATTATGTCAGACAACCTGTAATCCAAAGACCGTGGGTTCAAATACGGCCTCGAAAAGGAATGTCACAGATTTGGAAATTCAGAAGTCGCGAAAATAAAAGCGAGCCACATTTCAATACATCGGCAGGGTTGGATCCCCTGACACATTGTAACAACCGGGGGATAGGAATTCAAATACTGACCTTTCATCATGGTTAGACTAAAGATTAAAGCTAAAGATTAGGCAATGCGGCAGTTGTATATCCAAAAATCTTATTCAATAATAATTACGAGTGAATTTGAAAATTGAAAAGGTGCCCGCATTAGTAAGTAACTTATTCAAAGCTCGCGAGCTAGCCGCGAAAACTTTAACGGAGTTACCCGCTGAGTTGCACAATGGCAAGAAAGAGGACGCCTTGGTAGCGCAACTGGTAGAGCACCTGGCCGGAAATCAGGGGGTCCGGGTTCGAGTCCCGGTCAAGGCGAATGATTTTTTCTCTGTGGAATATCTTGCCATTGTGCAACTCAGCGGGTAACTCCGTTAAAGTTTTCGCGGCTAGCTCGCGAGCTTTGAATTTGTTAAAATAGTAAGCACCTCAGTGTTTAAAAGTCGGCTTTAACCTCGTGGACGGTGGCGCCTTGCGCACGACTTCGGCTGCTTTGTGACATTACATGTCCAGCAGTCCGGCAACATCTAGCTCCTTTAAAGCCTCTAGAATTTCCACAGAGAAAGAGGACGCCTTGGTAGCGCAACTGGTAGAGCACCTGGCCGGAAATCAGGGGGTCCGGGTTCGAGTCCCGGTCAAGGCGAATGATTTTTTCTCTGTGGAATATCTTGCCAGTAAGTAACTTGTTGGAACCATTCATTAAAAAGTGATATGCCTATCCACCACCATTCAATGAAAATATCTCAAGAGGGAATGATGAAATAAGTGCCACGTATATTTTGAAATATTTTTCTCTTAATATAATGGAGTTACTAAGTGCCAATCTGCTTTAAAGAATTCGTTGTTTACATTTGGACATTATGAGTAATGAAACCTGCATCCACCCGCGGTTATACTGCGCAAAATCTAGGAGAAAAGAGTGGGAGTATAATATGAAAAATATATGATTTATTGATGGCGTAACTGCTCAAGGGAAGAGCATTGACCAGTAACCGGAGGTCTTGGGTTCAAATCAGGGAGAGGCCTTGGTACACGCTCAGCTAAACACAAGCTGTGTAATTTTCTGGGTAGCAGATGTTCCGGGGTAACCGCAGGCGGCATATGGAAAGGAATTGGCGACCCTGCCGTAATGTGTGAATTTCACACGTCGCTGGGCTTAGCGCTTGGTCATCCCTGCCGTCACTAGCGAGACCGATCTTCGGATTCGACACTGTGGTCATTCCAAGTATCCCCCACGAAATAAAATAGTTTCGGCGATTCGCTATTCTTCTGCCTCCCAGCTCCAACTTAAGGACTGGCGATTACTTCACTTCTTTCGATATAGTTATATTTCTCAGCTGAAAAACATGTATCTACCACATATTCTCCCAGTCAAGCTTAGACTGTGAGAGGGTGTCGACATTTTCCCTTTTGTAGCTTTTTCTTGTCTTCTATAATAATGAGTATGGTGGATTGTGAATGATTATTTTCATCTACACGAAATATGTTTTCTAACTCTTTAAGAGCTGCTGTTCATATAAACCGGCTATCGACGAAAATTCCAAAGGACGAAATCCTAAGATCCTCTTCCACTGTTGTTATTTCTGTTCTGCTCTGCTGTTATGCTGTTATTTCTGCTGCTAAATTTTCCTTGGACATCTTAATTAGCAATGGAAAAGGAATGACCCCATTTCCTGACGGTCTTTGTTCCTGCGCTCAGCACTATTCACCTAACTGTTTCTGTAATTTCATTGAAAACTTTACTTGCAATACAAATATAAATTCTTCGTATAAACACTTCGTATTTTTTTCATCTGTGAAAAACGAAGCGAGGGATGAATAATACGAATTACTGGGATGCCTAAGTATCAACGTGGGGTTGGAAATCTCCTCTGACACTGTCATGCGGTGTAGAAGCGACTACTTTTTTTGAGAGTACTATTCAAATGTTTGCCACACAAAATTATTAGGGAGTGGCAACTGACAGCTAATAACATTTTTGTCATGAAAGATAAGTGTTCAGATTGGGTATAAATAGGAATTTTGGGATCGAAGCAATGGTAGAGAAAAACAGAGGGTAGGCACCAGCCTATTCTCAACGAAAGGTACCAAAGGTTCAGAGTTTAACCTCAAGTCCTATCTATGGTAGGAGTTTTAAATTAGAAGTTCACTTCAACGCTCTTATAAAGACCAGAATCCGACTGAATATCCTTTTCAACTGATGGAATTCGTACCCACTCTCCAGGCCTACCCAATCCCGTCCATTTATTTTTCATTACATTTGACGTCCATCTGGTCTTCGACGAGAAATGTCTAGCGAAGTAGAGAGTTGGCGATATGATCCATGTTGATAAATGAAGTGAATCGAAAATAACACATATCACTACCGAAGGATCATTTGATAAAATTTTAATCGCTATCAATTGAGCTGCTCACAATTTTTACAAAAATCGTTCTAACCCAGCGTTAAAATCCTCTACAGCCCTTCTTGCGATACAGTAGTTGTAGCTTTCCAGAGCTATTTATGGGGCCAAATCCATGTTCTAGAAAAATTCCTGATCCAGGGGAAAACTCACATATTTCTGCCTTTGATGGACACACGTCCAACTGTGTAACCACGAAGAATGGCGCGAGGCTGATCTAACGGTGAAATATTTTAGGAAAGAGGGAGTGAAAAAAGCCGCAAACAAATTGCACCCTGAAGCAAGAACAAATTGCGCGAGCATTGGACGAGCAATGAGGTACTAGCACTTAAGGAAGGCCATTCAGTAAACCTGAGGTAAGCGCCACTGGGGGTAAGACCTCGAGATTCGAGGGGTTTTAAAAATTATGGCGACGTTTCGCGATTCAAATGGCCACCCCTCGCACATAACAATTTCCTCACTCCCGCTCCATCATTCTACTTCCATCTTGCTATTCTTCCCCTCTCTCGTCATTACCTTCCCACCGTTCCTTCTCTTCTCTCACCCTCCAAGAGGGCCCGTCAACTCCTAAAAACCTCACCGGTAATGAGGAGGACCGATGTCCTGGCGGGGGAAGGGGTGTTTGGGGCGGTCCACTTCCAATCGGCGGAGGTGAAAAATCAAGACAAGATCCCTTTACCTCCCCGCTTCTCCTCTCCCCCCCCCCCCCCCTCCGCCCCGGCACCCCCCCGTCTCGCATCCGTATCTACCCAAAATCCTCCATTCGATCGCCACCCCCACCCCTTGACCGGGCGGCAAGGGAGGAGGCGCCCGTCCGTCCAGGGGGGTGGAGGAGGGTGAGTGGTCGCCACTCCGGCGCCATCTGTGACTCCTCTGGCCCCTCAACCAACCGTCCTTCCCCTTCCCGGCATCCCCCTCGCGGCTCTCCCCCCGTTGATGCCGGCACTGCACTGGCGCGAAATTTCGACGCGATGAGGTACCTACCTTACAGCCACAATGGCTTCCCGGCGAAATGGGGGCCTTTACTCGGAACCGAAATCGCAATTTTGTGCACGAAATCGTTAGATAGAAACGAAAAATGAATTTTAGTGATAAAATTAATCTTCTAACCAGAGCCATTCACTCATAAATCAACACTTAAAATAAGCAAAAGATGACGATCACCGAGCAAGCCGCTTTGAGACTTACTACGTCATCCATTTTGTCTTTGACTGCTTTTAGGGAAACGGAAGGCAGTGGATGGGAGGGGAGTCGGTAGATCAGCTCGCACGGATCCTGTCGCAACCACTTCCAATGGCAGAGTCAGCAGTGTCCCCGCAATGTGATAAGGAGAAGTAGCTTCGCGGGCTCAGTTGTGATTGGACAAAGTGGATGGCGTACTAATTCGCATGCACGCCCATTTTTCCTAAAGGGTTATAAACATCAGTTTTTCGCCGCTTATAACTCGAGAACTAATTGAAGGATCAAAAACGGAAAAATACGGGTATTTTTATTTCACAAACTCTATCAGATTCGTAACAAAAAAGATGGTAAACGACCCCATTCGTGTATTAGCTTCGGGAACATATGCCAGTAACCACGCTGGCTTAATTTTGTTCCATCGGCCTTTCGTGGAATGCCTCCCTCTTTCGACTACCATGAAGATTTATTTTCCAATGCTACTCCCCTGTTTGGTTAAAAACATGCCCTTCTTTGACCTATCCGTCAAAAAAAACTTTTACTCTTCTCCCTTTTATTTTCTTCCCCAGTATTCTACCCTCTACGACGACTTTCAACAGTCAATCGCCTCGTAATAGCTGGTCCAAATGCAAAAATGTTCCAAACTCTTTTAGCAACTTTTTCTCATCTCCACCCATCCGCAGCATCATATCCCTCTTTTCTTTTTCGCGCCTTATTTTTCCCACTCTTCTCTATACTAGCGTGTTATCTGACTATAAACTTCTCCTTAAAATACGATATAAGCTTCTATTTTTAATTCCACAATTCTATCCATGGGTACAACCACGAATATTACATGTAGCCTCCTTGGGTACAACAAAGAAGATCTCTTCTAACTTTTGATTTCCAAATTTAACATCAGTCCCGGCCTTTTCTCTTCTCCCGTAAACAATTACCTTTTCCATTCCTATTAAGTTAGCATCGGGTCAATATCTTCAAAATAAAATTTGTAAATCGCCATTTGATTCAAATTTGGGAAATTGCTTTCTTAAGCACATTTTCCCTTCAGACACAGAGAAGGTTCTATCACTACACGGTGAAGCACGAATCATTAAATTGGTGGCGTTAAAATACCATTAGTATTTATAAAGAAGGCTACACAATGTGTAGTTTAAGTCACACTATGGTGAATAAATTCAGGGTTGAATCTTGATGAAAAGTGGTATCGCTATGAGAAAAGCCATACTACGTTTAGGTAACGGCACCTAGATATTGATACAAAAATAAAAGAGCAACAAACTAATATACAAGTACGAAGCCAGCTTCACAAAAGTATAACCTACGCTAACACCACGCTTTGGGCTAGGCAACGTGCTGAAAATTATATGCAATAATACTGGAAGGTAATGACTACTAGTATGTGCGATAGGTGATTGTAGGTCCATCAATGTTAATTCTTAAGTGCGCGAACTAATGTAATTTGTATATAATGGAGGGCCTGTTACCTTTTAAGCCCTATCTTCTACCCGCAGATGAATGAGGCACCAGAAAAATTACGATGTGTATTTTAAAGTAAGCGTATAGAAAAGGCTTAACCTGGTAAAGAATAAGGGCTACGTGGGCTGGTAGGTTGACTCTTATACCCTCTAGACTCTACCAAGCTAAATCTAAATATTCAATCTAACGCTTATTTAAAAACGGCTAAAAGAAACTATTTGACACAAAAACATTTTAAATAAAGAAAAAGGAGGGCTAAATATTTTACGTCATTTAAACCTGTATCTAAGAGTGGATATTACCCTGCTTGCTGCCGCAAAGGAATGCGGAAAAATGTGTATAGAGCTCTGGCAGAACTGCAGTCATTGCAGATGTGCAGTCAAAAAGTTTTTCTTCTCAATGTTCATTCACTACCTTACTTATCAAATCCATAACCAATCAAAGGTAAAAATCACATATTTAGACGTATTTAGATTATGAACATGATTAGAGCAGCACCTCTGAATGGATAGCCTTAAACATCTTTATTTACACAAAGAAGAAAGCACTAGATAAATAACTACATTCGATATTTTGTGTTTTAAAAATATATCTAAACTCTTTTAATGTATGGTGGCAAGATCACTTCATGCTTAGTTATATTACTTTACTTATTATTAACTTAGTTACACTAGTTAGTTATATTAGTTAACACTATAACTTAGTTATAGCAGATCATGCGATCACAGATTTGAGCATTTTGGCAGTTCTAGTTTTGGCTGTTCTAATAATTTATGGACATCATGTAACTCGTCCACCAATCACAAATTAATCACCATATAGTACCATACACTCTGGACAAGCTCGGAGATGACTCAATACATACAAATAACAATTATGGTGGCTCGCAAGAACCAGGGTAAGAGAAGATAGAAGAGCCAAGAGTATATGAGAGCCAAGACTCTTATGAGTACGAAAAATGGATATTTTAAGCTACAGTTCACCTGGGAGATAAAATATTGCTCTTTTCTGCAGAAGATTTCCATTAATTAACTAAGGTTTATATCCACACGAGGACTTTATGAGGACATTTTATTCGAATTCCGATTGATTCTTAGTCTGAGTAGCGGTATCATGAAATACGCTGAGCAATGCACCGTGATTTGCAGTAAAAACTTACGATTCACTAGGCCGGCACGTTGTCGTCATGGCTGAAGCTATCAGCCAAAAGTAATACTAAATATGAGTGCACGCAGTATTTTTGGTTGCTGGTATTTTTCGCGGTACCTAAGAGCTAGGTACCTAAGTGCTAGATAACAATGTTTAACTGCGTCACAAAGTCCGCCAACATCCTTAGACTCTAAGAAGATATTCTAAGCGAAGTGTACCTACCCTGTAAAATTGGCTAGGGAAGAGCTTACGTTGAGGAGTCAACAAGGGCTCTAAATAGTCACGTGAAAGAACACCAAAGGCTACAGAAACATTCACAGTTTCGCTAGCGCATGACACTTGGTAAGGAACAAAGAACAATTAGCTTACAAAACGTAAAAATAAAATAAGATCGATTAATTTGATGTTTTATAGATTGATTCAATCGATTAATAAATAAGAAGACAACTAATCAGGGAAGCTATTGAAATCACCAAAAATTTTGACAACTTCAGTAAGGAGGACGGTTACACGTCATTCAGTAACAGGAAATGTCTAACACAATGGACAAACGCGGAGCAACCGAAAGACATGGATCATCAAGTTCATCACACTAGGGAGTTATTTACACGGAAAACATGTTATCAAACACTGGTGTCCTTATATGACCGACCACTCATCCACTTATCAGCCTACGGACTAGGAATCAGGCGCAGATATCATTCGATAACGAGCCACAGCAACTTATCTTCTCACTCCATTCGTCTCTCAACTTTAAGTCCATACTCTGGCCCCAAAAGTACCCATTTATCTATATCCTGTGAAAAATGATATGAAATTTAGGAGTGAATCCGTAGACTCAGAAGACACGCCAGTATATTTTAAGGAATAGGGTGATAAAGCGATTAGAAAAAAAGATTAAAGGCTGTTTCTCGACGGAGTCGCATAATATGTTCCTTTACGAATCATTAATATTCATACTTATTGCCAAAATAATAATTATATTTATTGTTTATTCTTTTGTAATAATGTCAAGCGCATCCTACAACAAAATCTATATACAACACTATATTTAAACTTTTTCTTCATTTTGCCCATTTACTCTATCACAATTCCGCACAGAGGTGCAGAAAGTAAGAGCGGAATTGTAGTCGTCAAGTTATAATCACACTTAATAGAGCAATTGAAAAAATAATTGAATTAGAATAATAGTACCTACATTTAATAAAACATCATTCAAATTATGCTCTCGATATTATAACATGACTATGTTTCATGGAGAAGCGATATTATTGCACGTCACAAAACACATTTCATCAGCATTTCGCAATGCAATTAAGGAAGTACTACTCCACTCCATACTCTTTACTACTCCATACTTTTTAAGTATAATGCTTCCTTTTTCCCGTAATTATGTATATTTTCTCAATTCTGATTACCATACGATTCCTCTTCGCCCACCATGGATATGATCGATGACTGATAGTGATAACTTATTAGCCACTCAACTGGCATAGTAGATAACTATTGGTTGTTGATATTCCAAAAGCTTTTCCTGTGCGCATAGAAAATTGATGTTAAAGATGGAGCATTTCCGAAAATCTTGGAAGCAATTGAATTGCCCTCATCGATAACTCGTGCCTAATTTTATTTTAAATCTGGCGATTTTTTTGCTTATTAAGTTATTAGCTCATTGGTCTATCATATCTATGCGTAGATAGTTAATTACAGAGATGATATGAACTTTTCCAGGCAATTTTACTTCTTTGATTCCTACTAACTTCCCTTACTAATATTCTTCCGTTGCTTTCGTATTTAAATGCCAAATTTAAATCCATTTACTTTACATGCATGTGTAAAAATCGGTTACTGAGATTGAACTTTGGGAAATTGAAAATCTTAATTTCCTGAAAATAACTTTAGAGTGAAATAACTAATTAAATGCAGATACTTCAAAACGATTGTGAATTCTCGGTGCCTCTTCTGAGAGTGATTTTTTAAAGGGAATAAATAATGTTCAACATAGGAAGCTTACGCTATTACCAACAGCAAGCTTGAAATCCCCCAGGAAACATTAAAAAAATTGGTTCTGACATAGGTAGGCATTATATTTGCGTGTTCAGGCAAGAAAATAAGAACACTAAATATGGCGGATGTGTTTCAGTTATACAATGACGGTTTTAAACTTAATAAAAGTTCAGAAATTAAGGAACGCGTTAAATGCCGTAGAATAATGACTGCTCAAAGTTATTTGAGTGAAATGCAACTTCAATAAAACCGGAGAATAAAATTCCCAGGTTAATACTTCCCCCTCTCTCCCCACCAGACGATAATCAGAGTTATCATACGTTTGAGCACGGTAAATTTCAGTCACGGTTTGCTAGCGGTTTCTTTAGCAACGCCCTCCTCCTCGAGTGCCCGCACTGAAGTGGGGGTCTCATCCCCCGGGCGGGTAAACGGCCCCAATAAGAATGCTGCTCGGGGCCGATGCATTCCTGCGGGCCCCTGAGGCTGCGGATGTCAACCCCTTTTAACCGTGCCGACCCTCTCGACTGGCACGAGCATTAAGTAATACCTTGGGGGGCGGCGGGGGGAAACACGATTGAGCGGCAGCGCGATCGAGATGGGAAGGGAGTGGGTACTTCGTCCACGCCCCGGTGCCCGTCAGACCACTCTCGCGGCAGCGGGATGTGGGAGAAGGGCTCGCCCCGATGACACAGACGTTTCCGGGGGAACGGCCTCGACTTAAAAAGAGACGTGGAGAGGGAGGGACTTCCTTCCCTGCTATTCCCTTCTTCCTTCATTCCTGTCCCCACTTCCCCGAGAGGGAGATCACGTCCGATCGGAGTTCATTCAAAATAGCACGGTTACATGCAAAAACATATACGCGTGAGTACATACATACGAGGGGCTGGGCGAGGATGGTTCGTTGTGGGGAGGCATTGACCTCATTCATATTCCCTATCAGATTATCTCAGGTGTGTGAGTGTGCCGTCCCGACGTCCCTTTAAGCCTGCTTACCACCCCCGTGCACCTCTCCGCTCCGCCCTCGCTGCACACCGCACGCCGTAAATAGGCGTGGGCGGCACGCGTGCGGGCGACAAGAGGTTGTTAAGGATCCCTACGTGAGGTATGCGACGGCTCCGGAAGGGGATGGGGGCGGAAGGGAAGTGGGTGTTATTTCTATCAGTCTTTCGCTGTAGGCATGGAGGAGACGCTTCGCCTGAAAGGATATGCGGACTTTCCCGATGGGGTAGAACCCTCAGGGGCAAATGCGCAGATAAACTCGTTAACATTCAGCAGGGAGAAAGGCAACTGTGGACCTAAATTTTTCTCCCAGTTTCTCCCCAATCCATGCCCTTGTCATTCTTTTCTCTATAAGTTTCTTCTTCTCATTGGCATATGTGCATTTTCCGTTATTGCTTCCGATTACTTCACCATTAGAATTAGACCTATGCTAAAATGCTTCTTTTTTGATAAAATCCCAAGCCCGTTGATATAGAGAGTTGATGCTATGCAAAACCAACTTCAGCGTCAATGGCCAATATCAAATTCAAATCGTTTCTCGCCATCAATTATCACCTGAATTTATTTTTAAATATGGCTGAAACCATCCCCTAATTTAGAGTTATCTAGAATATTATTTCTTATTTAGAATAAAAAAAATGTAAAAAAAAGTCATACCATTAAATATAATATCTCCTTTTGCTAGCAATAGCCAGAAAAGATTCATTTCTTCTTCAGATGAATATTAATAAGTACCATTCTTTTTTAAGTAGACACCAAGATGCTTCGTTCCATTTGTACATTTGCCCCAAATAAAGCTAGATAATTAGTGCAATCATTTTTTTTATAAATTTCACCTCGTTGGGGTAATTTTCCTGAGAGCTAATGTTGCCCGAAAAACAACGAAACTCCGCTCAGAAAATCATTTTCCTTTGTAAACAAAGTAAAATATTGAAATCAACGTTTTTACACATTCTCATTTCACGTCACGTCATGACTACGAAATATGATTTTGTTATTATTTGTCAATCAATAACGTTCATTCGAATAAAAAGTTCAGGGTACACAATAAAGGGGTATAGTCCTTTGAAGTTAGAAGACTCAACCATAGGGATGTGAAGATGGCAGCCGGAAAATACTATAATATTTGGTTTCAGACGTCCATTCTATTTTTGCTTGCTGCAAAATATTGACGTTCATTTTACTCTTGCTTATATACACCGCAACTTTGGCTTTGACGCAAATATTATAAATCTTAACCTTTACCAAAACCAGAGTCAATGCATTAATAATCATGCCAAACCACAAAGAGTCTATTAGGAGCTGATGAGACTTGGGGCTGACGCCATCATCACAGAACGTCTATTTGCCTCTATTAAAAAATTTAGGAAGACAGTCTGAGACATAGAGTGTCTTATAACGTTTTCCCAAGCGCAGGGAAATATGTGAGATTTCTTTTGTTTAATCTGAATTGAATTCAAGAATTGTCTACCGTAATAGGTGGCTGAACCTCGGATACTCAGGCAATGTACCAAAAATGTACCGAATGTCTATAGATATACCTTTCAGATTTAATCAAACTGATTACCTTGAGCAATTTTTTAATAATCACTAAAACGAGGTGCATATTTTGGATTGCCAATTGGTACAAATATGTTTCCGCTTGTAATTTTTTGTGTGATCTATGGGAGCAAACGAATCCAGTGTCTTTTAATGGTTCTCAGCACGTTTCAATCAATAAAGCTAATTGCTAACAAGAATAAATGCTATCTGGTTGGTACATATCACCAAAAACATTATCCCTAAGCCAATGGAGCCAGCTGCCGATTGCGATTGAGCACCTCTTGAAAATGGATAGATTTTAATGGAACCGAAAATACTTTAAAACACCGCATCCTCCGGCCGATTATTTGACATGAGAAGCATTAAATTTTTAAAAAATAATAAAAAGCAAGGGAAGACTGCTTCCATGAAACAGGGAGAGAAGAATCACTCCTTCCGCTCGTTTCCACACCACCTCCACTCTCCTCTCAAACTCATTTTAACTTGCACAAAAGTTTACATTAAATCGACCGCAGCCATCTCGGGGGAACATAAAAAGCGGTCCCGCCCGAACGACCAAGGAGAAGAGGGAGAACACGAGAAAAATGCAAAAGTACAATTTTTGCGGAACGCGAGCAAGAAAAAAAGTCGGGTGGTAGAAGTAATGCGTCCCCCTCCATCTTTCATCATGCGAGGATACCCAAAAAAAAAGGAACTTTGGAAATTATGCTAAAACCTCGCAGCCTTCCCATCCCACCCCACGACCGCCCCCTTATCTCGGTACTCATATCTCTTCTAGTCTTCTTTTCGTGTTCCACTTCCCAAAACTTCCCTCTTACAAAAATGGAGGAGGAAATGTCGTGAGTGGTGGGTGGGTGGGGGTCGGGAGGTGGGATGGGGCGGAGGCGAGCGGCGTGGAGTATAGTGGGAGGGGCGGGGACAGGAGAAAAGAGAGGGGGGGATGAGATGAAAACACCATTTGGCTGAAAACACGTCGTCCTGGCACGGGAACCCTGCAAAATTTAAAACATGAGCGAAACTGGGAATTATATATGTAGCAGGGGGAGATCGGGAGTGGGTGGAGGGGAGGGAGGGAGACGATGGGGGATGCACACCCCCTACTTCCATCGCTCTACCCCCACCACCCCTTTCTTCTCACTCCTTGAGTTCGACCCTGGTGGCAGCCGCTGTGCGGGAAACAAGACTCTTGGTCGGGTGAGATGAAGAACACGGGGCTGTGTTCTTGCGGAAACTACGGTCGGACTTCGTTTGCTCCCATCCTGTTTCCTGCCCTCTCCCCCCCCGCTCCCCCCCACGCCCATATCCCTCCTTCGCTGTTCCTGCAAAGCCGCGCGTTCCCTCCCAGCTCCTCCTCTTCTCATGTGAACCCGTTCCTTCCATTTCATCCGGTCCGCAGGAGGGAACTCACCTCGGAAGTCACATGCCATTGTAAACTTGCTTACTTCTCAACTCCCCCCACCGTGCTCACCCACCTCTTTCGTTTCCCTAACTCTAACTCCTCTCCCCTCCGTTCCTTTCCGCTCTCTGGATATTACTTTAGTTGCGCCATTTCGGTCTTCCCTTATAGCTGCGGCCAATCGCATCTTTTCCACATGGTCTCCCCATTGCTACCCCTGCTCCCTCTCCACTGCCGCTCCCGCTGCTCATGCGTGTCGCTCGCTGCGCCAGTACAGCCTTCATCTTGATTTTACTTCGGAGTTTACATAATCAACGGAAAAATCCTACCGCACGGAACGGCGGCAGCCCCTCCCCCTGTCCCACATCCCCACCCCACCAACTTTCCTATTCCGAAGAAGAAAACATTTGGTTAGCATAAAGCTAGAGGAACCCACCATGGAAAAACGCGAATTAAAAAAGATTTTTTCCGAAAAATAAATTCAGTATCAAAAAATGGATTTATAAAGTTCGGAAAGTCCATGTTGCTGCAGAACGTTATATATCAAAAGAAAGATTGGACAGGAAAGAATAAGGAGAAAAACTACGAAGCTCATTTTAATTTCGTGGACTAATTTTCCGCAATTTCATACTTAGGAATGATGCTACGATGCTTATATAGAAATGATTTTCTACATTGCCACCTTGACTGGAAGAAATAAAATTGGCCACGGAATTTTAAAAAATAACGCGAATACTAATGATAAAACCAGATATTGCATTATTCTCGACCAGAAAAGCGAAATATATTTCTTGAATAACGTTATTGGCAACATCTACAATTGTTTATATTACAGAGGCAGCTGTGCAAATAATCACTCTCATTTGCTCACTCAAATGGTTATGACACAGGTCCAAAATTTAGTTAAGACATTTAAATGAGTTAAAAATGCCTATTCTTGATAAATTTTCCTTTATAGGATACATCTTTATTAGAACACGTTATATATTTAACACAGTTGCCGATTATAGTTAGTGAACTTTTAAAATTGTCTGATAGATCGCATATTTAAACATTGCTTTAGTTCATAAATATTACGTCACGTAACATATTTTTACGTCACGTGACTTAGTATCTTAAAAGATTTTCTATTTTTATTTATATCTGGATCTTAAAAATAGTAACGTAATAAATGATGATTTGGATTGAAAAAATGGAAGGCTAAAGTAACTTTCCTTGATGTACGTACACACGTACGCAAGTAAGTACGTACACAAATAAAACCGATAAAAAATATTTCCTAATTAGACATAGTGGGAGAGAGAGAGGGAGTAACAAGGGTCCATGTGCATAGAAATACGTCTTACTAAAGAGAAAAATTGATGTTTACGAGCAAAAAAGACGTGGAGCAAAACATTGAACAAACCGAACTATAATTTTATACAAGCCCCTTGCCCAGTAAGGAAGACGGTAGTTGCTGGGGTAGCTGCGTCCGGCTCGGCCGCCAGTCGAAAACCAGGGGATTTTTTCAATAAAAACAAATGGAAAATGTTCTGAAGTGCGGCAGATTGAGATTACGCCAAAACCCCCGCAGGATGATGCCGAAGGGGGCCGTCGGACCCTCCCGCGCTTCTCCTGGGGGATCACTTCCATCCGGCAGGAGAGGGAGCGGAGGTGCAGGGAGGAGGAAAAAAACAGAGACGGCGTGTATGGGAAGCGGTGCATCAGCGGGAAGGAACGCAAGAGGGAGGATGAGGAGGATAACGACGGGGGCGCGATTTCGTGGAAATATCGGCTCCCCTTCCCCATTTGGCGTGGAAAGGGGGGACGATACTCCAAACCACCACATCCCCTCGCGTGGGTGCGTGTGTGTGTGAGTCAGGAAGGAGGGGAGAGAGTGAGGGGTTGGCGGGATAAGGGAGGCGCTGGCTACACGCAGGGGTGGGTGGGTGGAGAAATGCGATGTTGGTCGGAGAGGAGGGAGATGCGTGGAAGGGAACAAGTATGCGCGGGCGGCCGTTCCCGCCATTGAACAGGGAAACTTCCGACTCGGGGGGTAGGAGATAGGGGAAAGGATAGGCTGCGACAACCTCCGGCGAAAGGTGATGCTAGGCACCGAGGGTCTCGGCTGGAGTAGAAGGGTTTTTTTCGGTCGAGGAGTTTTGGGCGGGAGGGCATCGTTAAAGAGGTCCGCGGAGGAGGTTTCCGTTGGATTTCGTCGGGCCGAGTGAATCGAAGCCGGAAAAAACAGGAACGTCTCTCACAGAACTGAACGTTCACAAGCAATGAAGAACGTATTTCACCTCTAGCAAAGTGCCTCGAACACTAATCATTTAGGTTAAAATTTATGAAAGGACCATCTTAGGGATGCTCTTAGTGGTTTAAAGCCTGAATAGTAGTTGAGTAATTTGATGGTTTCTCGGAGATGAGCTTATGGAAGTGAAGACAAAACGATGGATTGATTGTGGCAATGGTGTACTCTACACCTTTCACCCGAGCTTCTTGACATGAATTCATTATGCAGATTTTTTACTGCAGAAATTATGTTCCGCTTATGAATATACTGGTATAAAAATTGGTGAATGTCTTTTCCATATTTATACCTTTAAAAGCGTATTAAAATAGTCTCAGCAATGTATATCCAAATAAATCTACTGTTTTTATATTTTTCGATGGCTTTCTGCATGAAATTTTTCGCCATATTGCAGTGCATATCATTTATTGGAATTGCGCAACTGAATGATTTTTCTTTCCATTAATTCTGTGCATTCTGCTTCATAACGCATTATTTCAAACGTTTTCGTTAGACGTTGTTCCGCTTTGTTATCAAAATTATTTCAGTGGTTATCACAAATGTGTTTACGTACTACGATTTTTTATAGGTGGTAAATTAGATTTTGCATAGAAATTCATCAAGAAGTTTACAAATTAAATTTTTACTATGCAAAGTAATTGTAACAATGCGTCATCTGCTTCCCTTTACTCCATAAATATCCGAAGGAGAAGAATTGGTTCTACTATAATGAGCCGATGGATTTTCGTGGAGAGAGTAGCATTATAATTATTGAATTACTTTAATGCGTACTCTATTTATAACCTTCCTCCCTTTTCCTGTAAAAATAATCTCTGTAACGCCTAAAAAACAACAGGAAGCCAATGTTTTGGTTGGAGTATTGGGAGCTTGGGCTGTGTATCATGAGTAATATCGCATTCCGTTTATTATGCACACAGCTCCATACAGACATAAAATTCCTCCTTCCGGATGTAACGTAATTGCCGATCGCTAGCGAGCTTATGAACGCTCCACAATTCATTAAACTTTGAGATGATCAATATCCAATTCTCCATCCTTTAATAGATGGGAATATTGAGAGCATTGAGAATAATAGAGGAGAATACAGGAACAGAGGGAGGAAGGAAGAAGAGAGAGAGAGGAAGGGAGAAGGGGAAGAAGCAGACCTCTGAACACCGGCCACGCTTTCCCTAATCTGCTATCCTGGTTCCCGCGCCCCGTGGCGGCGGTAATCTCATACTTTCGCTCCCCACCGCACACATCTTTAGCGTTCCGCATTCGGGTGCCGTGACCGTCGCCGACGATGACGGGAACGCCACCGTACGACGCCGAACTAAAACAACGCTTGTTCGAACGCGCAGGAAGAGGGAGACGTCGTTCGGTGTGGGTGAAGTAGGGGGGGGGGGGGGGGGGGGGGGCGTCGGCGTCCCTGGCGTCTGCGGCGACGCGGGCGGCGGCAGATGCCCGTGAGAGGTGGGCGCGGGAGATGCGGTCAAGTGCGCCCGTGCTGCACCCCCTATAAACACCAAGTCTTCCGAAGAGATATTCTCATTCCCGCTCTTCCTCCTCTCTCTCTCTCTCTCTCTCTCCTCCTCGTCCCATCCACCACCGGCGGATGCGCCCTTATCTCCTGCCCGCTTTATCGCGCACCTTCTCCGTCGAGCCCGACCTGCATCCCACACCCCCGCCCCATCTCGTGTTCCTTGGTGGTTGAGGGAATTTCCAAACTCCCGCAAGACACATATCATTAAGACGGGCGGAATCATGATCGGACACGGATGGGGAGAGTGGCTCTGGCGGAAGGGAGACCACATCACGGTGGGTGGAGGGAGAGGGCGAAGAGAAAATGCTGTAGGAGGTAACGTTAAAAAGGGGTTATGGATGTTTTCTCCGGAGTGGCCGGAGGGGATGGAAACTTCCGCAATATTCTCCATCATTACCTCTTGCTGGGTATCAACCCCTTTTCGGATGGGCATCGCGGGGAATGAGAGCGAGAGGCGAGTAGTCTGGGGAGGAGGTGGCAGGCGCGTGCTCGGCTCATGATTTGCATAAAACGATGGGGAGAGAAGGAATGGGAAAGGAGAGGGGGTGGGAATGGGATTATGATTGATAAAATAGTCTAGCAAACTGAGGGTAAAGTAGAAAGTAGGCTCAGTTCTTCATGAAAAATGTTGCTGGGCTTGCAGTGAGACAGAATGATATTATATTATTTTAAGGCGAATAGAAGTCAGTAAAAAAATGAAATAATGACGTTTTATCCGATATTACAATTTGAGCACAAGAAAAATTTGCGATTTCCAGTGAAGAGCTTAGGACTCGCTTCCTCAAACAATAAGGTACGGAATGCAATGTAATTAAATATACCAAACGCCAAGGGGCTAAATTCAGTTTCTGTCCCATTAGTGATATCTGTTATTTATAAATCTATTAGAAGCATTAATGTTCAACCCGGTTGTTCGTTTTTGATAGGTAGGGGTAGAGCTCACCCCGTGCTAAGCCATTGGCGTGTGAATTACACTCATTAACAGTGGCCCTTCCCTGGGCCACCTGGGATTTCCTAAGTTCTGCCACAAAAATGTTGTCAACTGGGATAAACATAATTAGCGGGAACCGTAAATGAAGTATGACAAAAACTTGCGCAGTAAGGTAAAAAATAAATTGTCTTATAACTATATGTAAAATAGGAAAATTTAAGCATACGCAATTGAACGATAAGAATGCAATTTAAATAGGTTAAAATTGTACCAGCTTTTAGAAATAGAATTCCAATCTTAGTGGACAAAATGAATTATTACGTATCCGTATGAAGTATATTGATGCCACTGTAATAAAGTTGCGGTTAATATATGTAGAAGGAGGTCACAGAAAAAATAATTTTTCTTATGTTCTTTTGGTATTTCATGGCAAAAAATTTAAACTATTTTATTCTTTCAACTGATTTAGCATTTACTCTCAATGTTACTCTAAATTGTGTAATTGCCTTGAACTTTCCTGCTTTTTGGTTTTTATGGTTTCGATATAGACCTGGACACTTCGATGGCTCCAATAATCAAGCTAGTATCACGCATTCACCAAAAGTGTTATAATTCTTCAATATTTTATGCTAATTTGATTTTTCTTTCTTTCTTTGAATTTAAACGGGCAACTTAGCTAGTGGAAATTAAAATGCAAGTTACTTATGGGTCGATCAAAAGATAAAACGAAGCTACTCACATGACCCCGTACCCTAATCGGAAGAAGGTTACATACAATATAAATAGGGAATGAGAAACCAATCCGTATGAATGTTTTACCGTTAATGGTATCAATAATAACAACATAAAAAGTAGCCAAAGTGGCGTTTAGTTAAATAGCAAAGGGGAAATATAATAATCATAATAAAGGTAGTATCAAGTCATTGTGATCCACTGGTGATACTGTCTGGTTCCAATATTGTCCAATATGGTAATATTTATCCTTTTTTATGCATGATATGTAGTGCATGTTTGGTGAGAGTTCACCCCCTGCCACATACCTTTATGGTGGCTTGTAGGGTATTATACAGATGTAGATGGTAAGGGGAACTGAAACACCCTGTTTAGGTAGAGAAAAAATCGACTGAAGTTTTCGTCTACCAAATTTAATTAACTCAGTTCAGTAATTCAGGAAAGCTAATAGCTAATAAAAATGACAACGCAGAAGACTCCCGGAAGCCTACCTGGGAGTAATTGCTGTTTGGAATGGTATAATGATTGGATTTTATAAGTTGTGTACAAATAAGCATCGATAAATTCAATCGCCAGAGTGGAGGAAATGAGTCTTAGGTTAGCCAGCATATGCATATATGCAACCCTTATGTCGAACGGTACCGCATTCTGTAGAAAGATGGAATAATAATGACCGAGGGTGAGTCATATTAGAAGTCTCAATAAATAAATAGCATTTATGAGGCAATATGCACAAACTATATAAAAATATGTATGCTAAAATTGATTGCAATAAAAATCTTTCGAACATTTCCTTAGCAATTTACATTTTTCATACTGCTTACCACGACAAAAACAGAAAAAAAGATTGAACATGTGCAATATCGGCCTAGGCAGGTACTAGAATGAGGAAGAAGTAAAATAAATATTACTACAAATGGAGTTTGTAACCCAGGATAGGAGTATAACAAGGCCACATCCACAGAGTATGCGACTCTCATCCTGAAATCAGTTAAAAGATCTTTGTTCGATAAAAATTACAAAACAGAATATAAATAATTTCATAGTCTACAGATGAACACAAATATATATGTAGTTGTCTACAAGGGAAAAATGTAGTGCATAGAAGAAAGCAGGGAGAGAAATATTGAGAAAAAGAAAAGAAAGAAAAATACAAAAGCGGTATAGAAGAATAGAGACGGGTATAAATTCGAGAACACGTTACAGGATGGTGAGGTCACTTTCAAAACGGACCTCTAAGGATTTGACTGAGGTGAGCGGCCTGTCTAGCTCGACGGTTTTCTGCAGATAAAAATGAATAAAAAAATTAAAAGATGTGGTGAGGAGACAGAATGGTCGGGTCTTAGGAGAGGAGAATAAAGTGGGGGAAGTTAAGGAAAGAAGAAAGAGAACCCTTCCCATACCGCGGCCAGGCAAAAACTTTTTAGCCTCCAGCCTGCCGAAAAACGACGGGGAGAATCTCAGGCTCCGTGGTTGTTTGGGCCATTTCAAGCACGGCCGATTAAGGGAACTCTCCATTAATGTAAGTACGCGGGTACCTCTTGTGTGTGTGCATGTGGAAATAGAGGTCCACATAAGCCCACCTTTGCATGGGCGC
The DNA here is from genome assembly GCA_933228895.1 of Platycnemis pennipes. Taxonomy (NCBI): domain Eukaryota; kingdom Metazoa; phylum Arthropoda; class Insecta; order Odonata; family Platycnemididae; genus Platycnemis; species Platycnemis pennipes. Next base: position 141,447,289 of record OW121847.1, on the reverse strand, counting down.
CTTGGAAAAAAACCGAGAGGGGGTGGGAGGAGAGGCGGCAAATAAATGGAAGGTGGAAGCAAAATCGGGGGGAGGGGGAGGGAATGGGTGGGGAGGAGAATTGGGGAAGGGGGCACTACTTGGGGCTGGTGCGAGGTGGTGGTGAACATTAATCGCACCGGCTCCAAATGCCCCACCCCACAAACCATCCCCTCACCAAACGTCCCATTTTGGGTCCCGGGGATCCGTAAAAGAGGGAATCGGGAGGGAGAGGGGTCCTATCCGCTCCGACCGAGCTCATTTTTATATGCGGAGGGCAGGTTGGAGGTGGATTGGCGGGATTGGAGGAGAAAAGAGTGCGGGGGGGGGGACATCAAAGGACCATTTACGAGAAGAAAAAGATGTGGCGGGAGGATGGAGGGAAAACAGAAGTGAATGTTTGTGGGCAGAGAGGGTAGTAGAGGTGAGTGTGCCCAGGGGTGGGAGGAGGCGGGGGAAAGTGGTGGGATGAGGATTTGGGAGACTGGATGGGAGAGTCGGGCATCGGAATGGCTTAGCCTAATGCGGTCATTATCCTTCCCCTTTTCCTACCTCCTCGATTACTCCACTTATTCTCCTGGACCCCTATTTTTTCGACTTGGCACTCTGACTCCTTATCTCTCTTCCCTGTCTCTGAATCTCCAGATTTTAACCATCGCAACAAAGCAGCTACAGTCTGACGCAAGAAATACAACACTTTGGCATCTCAATCCTGCATGAATATCTCACTCTAATTGCATGCAAAATGAAGCAGCTACCTTTCTTCCACATTAGAATATAACGATTCTTGCAAAAAAATTTCAAGAATCTCAAAGTAGATTTCGTAGGTGACTACCAATCGATTATAATTCCGACTAACCTGTATTTTTTACTACGAAATATGATTTATATATAATCATATCCTTTTTTTCTTTAAATCAAGCTTCTCAATCATTTTATTTTTTTGTGGAGTTTGTTTGGGTCTAAAAGATCTTCACAGTAAAACCCCATTAAAGGAATTGGCGGCATTTCAGCACCAATCGATATCTAATGAAGAAGGCCCACAAGTATTTTCCCGAATAAACTTAGATGTTATTCAAATAATTTATCGATCTGACGGAAAATCCGCAGTTCACTTAATTTGTTACTACTTGGTACGGTGGCATTAAAAGCCTCTAGGTGGATATAATAGCTGCTGAACTTGTTGAGTTAGAATTCATCTGCCTTTCGCAAAGCATTGTGTTTGACGTGAAAAACCACTAAGTGGTGAATTCAAACATACTGAAGATAGTAACTAGGAATGGATATGAAACATATAAATTAACAGGGACTAGGATAGTGGGGAAGGTGGAAATTAGCTCAATTTACTACGAAAAAAAATATATTCGAGAAAGTCATACATATTCTCAGTATCGGGCAGGCAGACAGGGTGATAACACCAATGGTAAGAAAAAAAATGTCATCTTCTTAGTTCACCATCTGTATTTTGGTTGGAGAGAGGGATTACGAGTGTCACCGCGTGGGTATGGATTGCAACATATACCTATTAGAGAATTTTGAATATAATCCATAATGCAGTACTAAACGCCATCGGCACAGAATTTTGCTTAGTATTTCCCTACGTTGGCAACACCAGTTACGTATGGAACTAATGGTAAATATCATCTCCTCTGCCTTCATAAAGTATCACTATCCATCCATCTCACCCCGAAAATCCCGGCCTCCTCCGGCACCTACTCGAAAGTTTTAATTTGCATATTCCGGCATTTATATCAACATGGTGAACCGATCTTTATCGCCCTCCTCCTCCTCTTCCTCACTGTTTACTTACTTTCCCGATTCCCTTTTTTGTTAAAAAAGCACAGCAGCGCGTTTAAAAGAGAGTGTGGGGAGGTAGGGGTGAGGAGGGGTTGAGGAAGGAAGAGAGGATTCGAGAGACATCTATTGGGTCAGCTTAATGAGCCGCAAGGTGAGCAAAGAGAGGAGGATAGGTATCGAGAAGGGGTGGGACACGTGGGGTAGGGGCGGGAGAAAATAAAATCGAACGAGGTTAAGTTTGTAGACGGAGGGTGTAAGTTACCCCAAATGAGGGTTGAAAATGAAGGGGGGTTGACTCCGAGAATCGCTAAGCAAGTGAACCAGAAAGAGGGAGGGGCTAAGGAGGAGGAAAGTTAAAGAGAGGAGAAAAAGAAGGCCTTAGTTTTTTTTATACGACGATAATCAGGAAGGGCGGAAGAAAAAAAAACCAGGGTGATTAAAAAGAATTAGCAGATTTGGGGTAGGTTCAAGGGAGGAGGGAAGGACTAGCTTAGGGATGAAAAAGGAGCTGAAATGAGAGGGAATGTTAGGGAAGTGCTCGAGCGAGACGACTACCAAGTCCCCAATCTAATTTTCACTCTTCCTGCTCCCACTCCTCTCACCGACCTCAGAGCCCATTTCATCACCCCCTCCACTCTCCCTCTCTCTCTCATCATCTGAAATCCAACCAGAAAGTCTTCTAGTCTGCACAATGGTGGAGGCATTTCCGAGAGTTCATACTCAAAAACAGTTTTCATGGACGTTTTAATGAGAAAATGTGCTCTCATCCTTGAGTATAATATTCGGGATCACCGGGGAATAAATTGATGGCAGACGCTGTAATAACATACAGAAAATAGGAAGAGTAGGAAGAGAAACTCATTTGCATGGCATTATTAGCCTTCGCGTTAAACGAGAGAGAATTGAAGTCTCGGGTCCTTTAGGGGAAGCTTTATGTCATTTCACTTTCATCATTTTACTGAAATGGTATACGGACATGACTCAAGTGATCCGCTACTTAGTCATCTCGAACCACGTTTTGATATACATCAATACTTTACAACTATAATATTTGGTAAAATAAATACCTAAACAAAAATTTAGAATCGTGTGAATGCATGTTTGTTTAAAGTCCTTGAAATGGCATATTACATTGATCACAGTAAACCTGTGCAAATGGGCTATCAAAAACACATAAAAAACGTGTTTATAGTAAAGCATATTCATAAATGCCAAGCATTCAGCGTCTACAAAAAATGGTGATTAGGTTTCCGTGATTCCACTATACGTCACTCTTTTGCGGAATCTAACGTGAGGGAAAAGTGGGGACACAGTGTATTGGCAAAGGTAACATGCTGAAATTATAGAGCTTAATTAATTGCAGTTGGAATCAAAGCTGTATACCTTTGAATTATCAATGCATTTTATTGCATTGACCACAGTAAATAGCTTCATGCGTCTCGATCATGTTGAGTATTATTATATTTCAAGAGTAGCTATTTTAAAAAATCTTAACCGAACTAAAGAATGAAACATAAACTGCACGAAATTGACTCGAATATTCAAAAGATTAAATACCTTTTGAATTGGTAATTTCCAGTAAAAATGAGTAGAGTTGGCCTAAGAATACCTATATATATTTAAAAAACAACAAGAATGATTTAAGTAAATGAATAGATATAAATTTTAGAGGAAGCTATTTAAATGATTTTTTCCAGATTTTCTATGAATTCGTATATTTGACAACTTACCCAGTCGAAGACTTAAACGCGTATCCTTTAAATATATTTGCGTATCACAAGTTCATATCACATCCGATGTTCTGAGAAAAAATATTTTTCACTAAATATGCTTTTTCAAAGTTCATCGGTTTACAGTGGTTATAAAAACGTAAGTGACACCGTATAGACGCCAGTAAACAACGCTTCATTTTGACGCCGCCAAAATTATGATTAAAATTACAAGTAAGTAAGTACTTTAAATACGCCGTGTATCATCAAAAATAATATTTAAGGCCAATGAAAAGTAATTATTTTTTTTAGATTTTAATTAGCGGTTTTCGTGTTGATGACACATTTATTACACCCAAACCTAGCTTATTATACACTTTTAGTGCGTACATTACGGTATGATGCCTACAACTTGGAGCCAGCGCTGTTTATGCAGTTACTCTACATTGTTCACGCTTATGTGGCGTAGTACATACTAGATTATTTTGCAAATTGATCCATGGAATGCTACTCCCACTGTTCGGACAAATCTTCAGAAAATCCACACAGGCAAGAGGCAACTAAGCCCTGTCGCTCTCTCAGCTAAACCCTTCCACACCTCTGCCCCCTCATCACCTTTGTCACCCTTTTTCAATCAATATGGTAAATGTATGCTAACGAATTCTCACTTCGGCTTCACAGAATGTTGCCGCAGTGAACCATAGCCATGTGGCCAGAGCAGCATGAATTCCCCCATCTCCTAAACCAACTACCCCTCTCTTTTCCCTACATGCCTTGCTATCCATTCCCTAATACGAGAGTTTTTTTTATTTATCCCCTTTCACCAGCGGGTGCCAGGATGGCAGCTATCGGAATTAAAGACAGGATTGGAAAACACACCCCTTGGTGCTGAGAGATCATCCCACTGACAGCGTGTGTGTAAACTAGTAGAAATCAGAAATAGCTTGCCTAAGAGGCATGAAACACTTCTAAATACTACTATACAGCTGAGAGAAATTAAATGGCTGAAAGCCGAAAACATGCTTAAAAATTAAAATTTGGAAATGACAGAGAGTAAAAACCGCGAGACCAATCATAAAATTTTCCTTTCTCACTCCTAGTGAGAAATAAGCCATAAGTGATTTCAATTTTCTGTCCATAACCTCTTTTCAGTTTCCGCATTTAGTACGGACGAGTATCATTGGTAAAAAATAAGTATTTTATTAACAACTATTTCGTAGTAGCTACAAGTTAGGCCTTAAAGTGCTCAAGCAGTTAAGAATATGCCACGCATCCTAATCTAAAATCATGATAATCACAACTGCAATGGGATTAGAACCTGAGATATTTTATATGCCACGCCGACGCGTCACTAACCTGGTCACCCCGAACGGCAGCCAATAATTTACGTTATAGTGCTGACAAATATTTTTCATTGTGAACTCGTTTGCAAAAATGTTTGCTCAAAAATGCATAACTAGCTCACGTGCGAAAGAGAAATGAATTTTCACTACCTAAAATTGGTGCTCACGGAAGGTGCATCGTCTATTTTGAACTGCTTTTCAACAAGAAAATGAGCAGCAATATGTGAGTAGTTTTCTCTACCCTGCTGTTTTTAGCAAAATGAGGCTACGCCAAATCAAAAAAGGGGACTGTAATTTTTAATAAAATATCATCAGCTCGGTTCATCATAGATACGTAATCACATATGTAGGAACGATTTGTGTAGGAAAACAGAGAGGGTGGAAACTCAAAAAAGCATAATGGTAATGGCGATAACCCAGGCAGTGGCACAAATAGAACTGGAGAAGTAACAATAAGGAACGTTTCCTGAAGTCTAAATCATGGTTTTAACTAAATTTTCAAACCTCAAACATTCTCCGAAAGTTGATGAGATGCTCTTCTTTCGATCTTAAGATATCGAATGCTTGATCTCGTTAGAAAGTATGCAATGGTAGTTAGTATATCCCCTAGATCTTCTTGGGGATCGGGTCTGTGTGGTGGCTAGAATGCATACTCCCATCCCCAGGATCCGGGTTCAAATCCCGGCAGTGGCATAGACTTTTCATTGTAATACCGATTTCTACATGACTGAGCAGAGTGGATGGCACCTCGAGTGCAGAACTCCGTTCGTTGGATTGGACCGTGGACTTGGTGCCATTCGCTATGAGCTAGCTGAGATGATAACCCCCACCTTTCCCTGCCACACACCCTGGAGGAGGCTTGAAGGTGGTTTGTGGCGTAGTAAGTAGATAGATAGATATAAGCCGGGTTTCTATTCACTCATCCTCCGTTCCATGAAAAACTTCTACCGCTACACAGTTACTCATCTATCCTAAATACTGGAAATGACTCAAGCCGTTGGTCGCCTCCTTTGAATAACTGCTATTACGACTACTTGACGTACCTTAAAAATAGATCGAGGTTGAAAATAAAGCCACTCGTCAATAAAGAGAAGAGTTTAAAAGTATGTCGCGGCAATATCTTCATCCGCCTTCTCTGAAACATATGAATATTTTTACTGATCTACATAATGGGGTACGATATACGAAAGCTCCACTACAGTGTAGTGTACAGTGTATAGTGTAGTGGAGCTTTCGCAAACTTGATAAGGAATGCCCACACATCATTTCACTAAGGGAAATATTAAGAATAGATGCATTTCAGTAGCCGAAAAAAGTTGCTCCTTAACAACTTAGTTGAGTAAACAGGTTTTAGACGTAAGTGAATGAGCATCAGTATCGGAAGGGTGAAGGGAAAAAATGGAATGCAAATGACAGAAGGGAGTGTGAATAACAGTAAAAATGGACGTTACGTGGCATGCGTGGTGAGAGGAAAAGGGACCCGTTAAGGGAATTGGAGAAGGATGATGGGAACAGTAAGAAACGGTTGTATTCATGCCTATCTAACGAGACAGAATGAGAGGAGCTATAATGGCTGGAGGCACATGAGAGAGGTGGACGATTCCTAAGTGGGAAGCGAGGTTCCAGACGGAGAACTGTTTTCGGCGTAGGACTATAAAAAGACTGCACGCGAATAAATTAAAGACTAGGAGAGACGTGTTTTCGTCCTCAGAGCGACTTTGTGGAATCATTAAATACTTTTTTCTTTCTTTCTTTCTTCCCCTCGGTCAAACTTTATATTTGATCACACACGCATATGACGTGTATACACGTGATGTTTATTGATAGTAACAAAGATAAAATCGCGGGGTTTAGTGAAAATAGTCGCTGATAAACTCATTGAAGACTTTACAGCTGACGATAAAACATACTACGTTACTTACCTGAAAAATGCACAAAATATAAGTTTCACGCAAAGGATCCAAAGGTTTGTTTGCAGAATTACTTTTATCCGTACGCACAGTATTTGCGCGTAGTTGTAGTTAATTGATGCGATGCACAAGTTTCAATGAAGTTGCATAGATATTTCTACCCATGCATAAAACTAAAAATTAATTAATGGCGAACTCAATGTGAGGCATTTTTGAGAACAAATACGTAATTCAAACAGAAACAGAAGTAAACTGCGAGGTCAAAATCTACATCTACTCAATACTTTGCAGTACAACGCAAGGGTATTGTGGCAAGGAGCGATTCAACACTACACATGGATAAAAATGATGAATTCCACTCTCAAATCAATTATGGTGAATTATTTTGCTTCTCAATATTAACTTTTATTCACTGATTATTATATGCTCCGCGTTTACAAGTACACAAAGAGTTAGGTGGACGTGTATTGTGTCCAAACATTATGAGTCAATATCTTTCAATGAAATTGATTTACGATGAAGTTTGTATGGTAGACATTTATTCCCATGTCAAGGATCAGGGTTCTTTCCCTGGTAGTGAATTTTCTACTACATAAATAGAAAATATATATAATAATGTGATTAATATATATATATATAATAATGTGAAAATATATATAATAATGTGATAATCACTAACGTGATTCTATAAATAGTATTAATAAAAAAATAAAAAAATAGTACTTGCAACTAAATGCAATAATAAATTATCAAAAGACTCGATTTTGATCTTATTTATTTTCTCATGCACGGTGCAGTAGGTACCACTCAGCACCGAACAATGATATGTTACATTATTATAAATTTAGAATGTAGTACACACAGACATACTAAGAATATCAGGTATAACCAAGTTATTTGATTCAAATAAGCTCACTATATCTTAATGTTAAATAATGTCTTGTCTCAAAATTTACCTCAGTTTATCATTTATAAGTAACGATTGAATAACGCATTATGATAAGAATAATTCTGCAAGAAATACCGCGTAAATTCTTCTATTTGGTATCACTGGATGACGCGCGAACGGAAATACCCGAATTTCAGGGACTTTCCATAAAAAACATTTCAATGCGATGAAAGACGGTCTTAGTGCTTACATCAGTAAACTAGAGGAAAGAGCGCTCAGAAAATTCGTGCAATCTGTAACTTCACGTTTTCAATACGCATGCGGCCTTAATGCACTTACCCACCATCATTTTACATTGAATCCTATAGGAAAATCCTTTTCAAGTTTACTCAAACATAGAAGCAGAATATGACAAATTTAATTGTTTCTACATTCAGTACATATATATTTTTTGCATTATCATTATGCCGTTTTCCATGCCTTATTTAATCCATTAAAACAATAACGTAAGCTCAAAACCAGTAAATGTTTTGTGAAAAATAAAATAATGAAATTAACTCATCTATTTTACTCATTCTTTTGGAGAAATTGGTTCCGTATTAATGAAAATGTTCAATGGTTTTAAAAGAAATACGTTGGTAATAGAGAAAGAAATAATTTAAATTGAACTATCTTGAACAGTCAAGTTGACTATCATAATTCTTTTGCCTATTTCTGGGAATGATAATGTTTGCAAGGTATACAGGTAGCAGTACAAGGTAGATTAAGGATATAATAAGATATTACATTTATAAACTTTATGCCCATTGCACGCTTCACTGACTTTACATACTAAGTAAGAAAATGTTGGTGAGGGTGAAGAGGGAGGAAGGTGGGGAGGAGGGTAAAACGAAGGGATGAGAAGCTAGATAGAAAGTGGTGGAATAGAAGGAGACAGCAGACTTGGGGAGGAGGGGCGAAGACCTCATGCCAGAGGCATGGAGGAACATGGAACCTGAGAAGCCCCTTTTTCTCTTCCCGATGATCAGAGAGGCCGACACCGGCAGCAGGGCGGAGGGGTGGTGCGGCGGGCGCGGTAAAAGGCTCTCTGAGGACAAGCGCGCGAGCGAAACGCGTCAGTATTTCCTGCCACAGGTATGAAAATTAATCAGACGAGAGCAGTAGTGAGGTATGTACTGCATTACTCCGAATGAGGGTGCGGCTAGAAAGTAAGGAGGGAAACCATTCATGACATTATAAAAAGTACCTACACACTGGATTTTTGGCTGATTTGAAAATAAGCTGAGTACTAACTGAAGTAAATTACAAGAGTGTGATTTTAAGAAAGAAACACGATGAAACGAACTGAGAAAGAGAAAGGATGTGTAAAAAACTGAAAAAATTAAGGAGAGGAGCTCAAAGCGAACCACCAAAACTGATAAATATCATTTCAAATATGAAATTGATGTAGCAGGGTTTCTCAGATTTCAGGAGCTAGGGCACGATGAAAAGGCGTTAAAATATTCATTTACAGAATGATTTCATAAAAGATCTAGTTAGTAATTTTTGTCTCATTTTTTAAATATAAGTCAAAATAGAGGGTGTAGGTACATAACCATAATATTCATTTTTCACGCAACGGGCAGCATAGAGACATTTGCGAGAAAAATGGTGATAGTGAATACAAAACAGGGAAATGTTTTTCAACTAATATGATTTATGTGGAAATGAAATGCAACATGTAGTCTCACTTGCTCTAAAAAGTGCACCAGCTAAACAGGTCTTTCCTGGGATTCTGTTACTCATGGTCATTGAGGTCATTGTAATTTGCTTTTTTTTAGGGTTAGGCCCATTTTAGCTTCCATTTTTGCAATGTGAGAAATGTTGGCGAAAATAATTCTAGTTGCCAGTTTTCTTTACAAAGTCAATATTAATTTAAACATGGGGAATTTATGCTGTAAGCAAAACTGAATATTAATACCTATTTTAGGCTACAATACTACTTGATAAAGGGCATTGGATGTTACTAGATACAGCAGTAATCTATAGCAGTAACTTGTGTGAGCCACTGCCCCAATAGCCTTAGGACTTTATATGCCCAATCTATCGAGGTGATATTCTCACCTATAATGATAATACTTTCATTTCCTCAGAGATTAGTAACTCTTATCTACTTCTAAAATTATATTATTGAATTGACATCAAGACATCATAATTGAACCCATGTGTTATTGATTTTGGGGACTCCATTGAACACCAGTTATATTCTACGTGGACTCATTATTCTTTCCATCATATCTTGAATCTGTTGGGATTGCAAATAAAATCAGATAAAAGTATACATTATTCCCTTTCAATTATTTATTTACCCTGATTTTGGGAACAAAAATACTTCTATTTTATTCTCCTCTGCCTTGCTAAAGTAGTTTTTTAAATGATGAATCTCCTGCCTTCCTATTCAAGAGGTTGATAAATATCGCTTTCTGTCTTGGAATCCATTCCAAAATGTCTAGCCAAGTACTGGATTATCCGTCAAACATATTTTTCCACATTTTCCTCAATATGTCACGAAGAACTGTCTTCCATGCGAATTATATCAATTCATTTTTTTCAATCATCAATTCATTTCTCAATATCGCTACTTTCTCTATTTCAGTTCAAAGCTTAAAAAAAGAGCACCTTTGTCATGCTAAGGAATTACTTTTTCTGAGCAAACACATTATTAGATCTCAAATCTGTAGCATACTTCTTCATGGCATGGGATTGGCATGGCATGGCATGGCAACTACAGTCATTGAACAGTCAGGATTGATTACATCAAGAATGTTGTATTGCAGAAAGCTAAAAGAGATGGAAAGGTAACACTGACAAACGACAGAAGAACTTGTAAGAGAAGTAGACGAAACATATAGAGTAAAATTAAGTAAATAAATGGAAAATCTTATATTTTTGGGACATATCTTTAGATATGACTGATAATAATTATCAACATAGAGAACTGACGAAGACTGTTCGGCAAAAGAAAATGCTAATATTGGCAAAGGAAGGATTGGTAGGATTTTATATACATGAATCAACCTGTGAAGGATATCAAAGGGGAAAATGTTGTAACCAAAAACAGCTGGTGGAATACACGAGAGAGACAAATTAAAAGTTTAGCGCAGGAGAAGAACGAAGGGCATAGCTATGTTTTACATATCTTTAAAATTAAGGAATCATCCAATTTCGGAATCTGTTTTTCATTTTCTCAACCTCGAATTCAATAATCAGTTGTGAGTACGAAAAGGAGCTTCAGGCGATGGAATCGATAGGCATGTAGAAACATAGGAAGCGACCCAGCGCACGGAGGGAGAGTGGACGATTTTGGCGAGCGGTACGTGACAGGAAAGACGAGAGGAATAGCTTGAGGCAATGTAGGCAGACATGAACTCAAAGAAAGAGTCCAAAAAGAAAGGACTTGCGGTCGTGACGGATAAGAATTAATCGAGAATAAGAGGATGGGAGGAAACGGCAAGAGAAGACGACAACGAAGGATATAAAGAGGCACTAAAATGGCGGCGAGAACCGAAAACAAAGGAAGATTTGTGGCCTCAGTAATCACTCTTTCCTTCTTCCCACACACTCTCTCTCCCCCTCTGTAACACGCACACACTAACAAACTAGCACCCTCCTCCTCCCTCCCCCCATCGCCCTCCTTGACGCGTTTCCATTTCGCCTCCCCTGCTAGACGTCCTTGATTTGGTTGAGCCATCTAACGTTACACCATTTTCTTTCTTATCCCGGTTCGTTATCCATCCGCCTGACCCGTTCACTGTTCTTCTTCCCTTCTCCACAAGACCTGCCATTTTCCTCTCCATCACTCCCCACCCTGCTCACTTTCCCCTCAACCCCTTCCCCCAGAGTCCTAGCCTCTGGACTCTTTTAACTTGGGAGCCAGCCTCGTCCTAATCTTTTAGGGCCCACCTCAAACTTATGTTCTCCTCCAGTTTCATTCCCCATTATTTCCGACGTAAGGTGGAGCTACCGGGTATGGGAACGAGGTAAACTCCGAGAAAAAAATGGAAGCAGCGTGACATTTCCGAAAAAGAAGTCCGACATGCATCGATTTGAAATGGGAAAGGAGAAACAGATACCTTTGACTGATCCCCATCTTAAAGGCGAGAGTGTCTCGGAATTGTCCATTTTTTCAAGTCCTGTGTGGCACCTTACACAGGGACGTAGACCTCTCTTCGAGGTTGGAAGGTTTCCAGTGATCAAAAACAAGGGTACAGGAGGAGGTAGGCGAAGCGATATGACTCAAATGCCAAAAACAAGAGGTGGACAAGAATCAAGTCTTTCAAGTGGTCTTGTTTTAGGGAAAAAGAAAATCAACCCCATAAGTAATGTTTTGCCAGAAGCTAAAAGTTATCGAATTTCACTCAACCGCCAAGAAATAAAATAACTCAGATCTCAGGAAGACTCGACTTTTAAGAAACAAGCAAAAAAGGTTTTTTTTACGTTTCTCTTGCTAACGACTACTCACTGAGATTCTAAAATTAAGGAATATTTGTTGATGGATAAATTCCAATCCAAGTGGTCCATGACATTTATATAAACCTTGTTTCAAATATTTTATTCTGATGTCTTTCACATTCTTCATTACTGAAAAAATGTTAATAGGAAGTGCTACATGTCGAAAAGAGTAATTAATTTCATAGCATGATGGGCCACATTCATTGCCTTACTGTAATAAGAAAATGTTAAACTACTGGTTTTCATTGACTAGTATATATTTAGAGAATTTGCTGTTGGTGTGTAATATATACCCGAATAACTGGAAATACTCTATAATATGTAATTTTCTGATTTATTAGACTTATTTCCACAGAGCTTATTACCAACTAACTCCCCATTGTCAATCAAACAGTAACCAAAATTGAATCCAATCATTGAATCCAAACATTGAATTGACATAAGTAAATAATCAAACATAAGGAAATAAAAACATGTACACCCCACATATACCTTCAAATATCCTCGAAATATACTTTTTCATTGACCAAATAAAATATAGATGGAATCTGAAATTTTGTCTCATCGAACCGTATTCAATAAAAAATTTTATCCATTCTCTCTACGCAGACACATTTTAAAAAAAGTTTTTTTTTTTAATTTCTCCAACAGACGCGATCACTTCTCTACGTGAGATTCAAATCTAGCATGCCAAAAATGGAATCTTATTCAGGCGTCTACATGCATATTCGTTTTAAGTATACAAGGGAAGCTTTGTGCATCCTTAAAAGTGGGTTAATTTTTTGCTGAAACGACGCGACATATTGCGAAGAGCTAATGTATTTGAAAACGCAGTAGGCTCATGAGGTGAGTAACTAGCCTGATCCATGGATAGATGTTGCTACATGTTACTATGGGTCCCGTCCAAAAAGATACACTTGATTTGTATTCTGACCATGAACAAAAAAGAATAATGACTGCATTATTCTCATCAAAAATAATGAATATGGAATAATAGATTACCGTGTTAATGACTTCACAAAACTCATGATTTTTGCATCAAATACTTTTCTCTAACCCTGCTCTTAAGCCTAAAAATTCACCGAAAATGCATACGCAAACTCACTAATAGTTAAGTAACACTCAATTACCTACTCATTATTATTGATGCGATACGATGAGAGAGAGATAGAGACTTTTTAGGAAAACCATAAAGTGCATTTTAAGTACATATAATGGTTCATACAGAAACACAAAAAAAACAAAAAAGATCTGCATAACCTGTCGTGATTATATCCCTTGTCGTTTTCGTATAGTCCAAACTAATCTGTTTATTTGTTGTTTTCATGTGAAAACGGAATGCTGATCAATTAGCTTTATCTCGGAAGTAGTACTCGGTATGCAATAAAAAGCTGCTAGGCCTATGAAAAGGTGTTACGATAGTTTTAGCAGCGCGTCAAAAATATCTGATGACTTAGTAGGAATGGAAATTAAGAAATCACTGCAGTGCCATAGGATAAAGAATAAATCTTCCGCAGAAATTCAAGGCAAATAGATTTTCTGAAGATGATAAAAATCTATACAAGCACTTGGGTGATAAGGCAGGTTAAATTAGAGAGGCAGATAGTACGACATAGAGGTTAAAAATTTCATTTATTCTGCGGACGATTAGGGATAGAGAGACATTTGAAGCTGCCAGGGGGATAAAAAGGATGGATAACGTATATTATAGGAAAATTTTCAGCATACCTGAAAGCAATTTCATTTCTTACTCGCAGGATTGTAAACATAGTATGTCTTGCGTCCGTTGCAGTACGTGATAAATTTTCACGAGAAGCATTATTAGATGAAAGAATACTTGCTTTTTAAGGTAGTTTTTACTTATTTTAAATTTATAATTTAACTTTAGAACACGAATTGCTGTAGCCAAAAATAGTTTTATATTCTCAACATTAACGCATGCCTTGTAATGGCTCACACTTTCCACACACCATTCCAGTGGCTTGGAGGATATATTGCAGTTGCAGTTATAATAAGGAAAGTCTTTACATGAAGGTAAGTACATTGCAACTGCAAATCTTGGTTAACTGCAACGTCCCATCCAACGAAAATAGTGCTGACCTTGATGTACTCTCCAGTCAGAACTCGAGTGGGCACAGGCATGAAAAAGCGCGGCCCCTGCCGGGACTTAAGTTAGTTAGTTAGTTATTCAGGTGAGACGACTCACATCTGAGGTCATTTGTGCCATTTACGATAGGTGGGTAATTGGGCAATGGTAGGAGGTTTCAGGAAACGGAGGAAGGGTGGAGAGAAACCCGGCGTCGGCATTAGCCTTCTCTTAACGACAGGCGCCAAGCAGATCACGGCTTAACGTCCCATCCGACGGATGGAGAGCTGAACCTGAAATACCCTCCACTAGGTACTGAAGTAGGACCGGTTTTCCGCTGAAAAATTCGCCACTGCCAGGAATCGAACCTGGGCCCTCGGGATGGGAGGCCAGTAGCCTAGCCACCACACCAACCGGGACTCAAACCCGGACCATTGGGATGGGAGGTCAGTACTCGGTCCCACACGGTCCGTTCGGGATTCGTGAACCGTTCTCTCACGACGCGACTCTCATGCAAAGTCGTCGATGTCGGTGGGGAAGAGAACGTTTGAAGGGAAGGAGGGGGTGAAATTAAGGTCTAGGAGAGTAGATGGGGATAGGGAGAGAAATGGAGGAGTCGATGATGATGATGACACCGGCGTGGAAGGGGAGGATGGAGAACGAGAACGAAGGGGAGGTGGGAAGAGGAGGGGAAGGTGGGCTGTGACATGGGAGGCCCGGCGGAGTTATGTGGCGGCGGGAGGAGGAATATGCGCATCGGACGGGGTGAGGGAAGGGTGACGAAGGAAGGGATACTAGGATAGGCCAGCCGGGAAGAAGATGAGGAGTCGAGCCAGACAGATCAACACCGTTATGGGCCGTCAAATCCATTCTAGGCGCTGCGTCTCTCATTAGGGAGACATCCCGGTGACTCCAACTCCCACCCTCCCTCCCCACCCATCTCTCAAGAGGACGCCCTTCCCTCGAGACGACATAAAAATAAAAACCAAGCGCCCAACCCAGGCGTCCACTCATTAGGCGGCGAGTCACAAAGGAAAAAACGTTGGGAAGGGTGAGCTGAGGGAGTGGGGGGGGGGGGCGTATGTTGGGAGGAAAGAGGTTCGTGGATGGGCGTCCACCCCAATCTTCCCCTCCCAAACAGGCGTCTCTCTCTCTCTCCGTCCTTTCTCTCATCAACGCCGTTCTACCGGAAGATGAATCGATCACGCTGGCCGAGAATCGTGTTCCAGCCCTCAAACTACGCTCATCCTTCCCTCCCCCCCTTCCCCCACCCCGCATCCGCATCTTTTTAGGATTCCAGTAAACCGCGCTTCGTACAAGCCTCGGCTGGGAGCGGTGCCGTCCGTCCTCCCGCCCCCCCTCGTTCAGACGGCGCCGCCCCTGCCTCATTCACTGCCCCTTCTCCCCACACCACTCCTCCCCGTCCCTCATTTTCTATTCGCCCTTCCTCACGCCTCTCCGCCGGCATCAGCAGCGCGTCCAAAGGATAGACATCCCGCGCCTCTCCCCCTCTTCCCTTACCGCCCTGTCTTCATGTCGTCATGGGTACATTAAGTTCTCCATCGCGGTCGCATTTTTCGTTATCTGCTCAATAAACGGACGTTGATTTCCGTCTTCATTCCGTCTTTCCCGAAAGGGGTTCTTAATTAGAGGATGGCCCCATCCCATTAAATTTCCATTAAGATTTCACCGACAGTAGCAGTTCCCCTTATGTTCCAATCTTTCTTCCTATCTACCGAAACTCCGTCTTAAAGGATCAAGGGATTCGACTCCCAAACGTATAACTTACATAAACAGTGTTGTCCGTTAGTCTAAGGTCCCCTCAGCTTCAATATATTATTTTGATTTGAGCCTACAAAACTATCATTAAAAGTGTATCAGCATACAGTTTCTATTAGAGTTAATTAACCTTTTATTCACAGACTTATCTCCATTGCTAATCATATCTCAGGTAACTACACTCACTTCTACTCGTCGTCACTTCATCTAAAGTTGCTCATTTTCTTTAAAGACCTCTGGAGTAAAACGTCCTATTCTATTTTTTCGGCATTTTTTATACTCTTCTCTCCATTTTTGACCGAAATGACTTTAAGCCACAGCCATAACTTCTTGATTGTGGGTCTATATACACATCCTCGCATTTAATAAAAACCATTGCAGAACCTTTTTAGTCTTGGTTTGCTATAGCTCCCTTGATATACGTAACTAAAATAACTCTGAATAAAATTCTTACAGAAAGTCATTGTGCTCATCGAGGGTGCTATTTTCACCGATTACAAATTAGTTTTTTTTAGTAAGGATGCTATGTCGCAGCTTGACCTGATAACTTTATTATTATAACAGTAAGCGTTTTCACTTCAATAAAATGGATTTGTAAACACTTGCCTTGGATTTGTCCAGACTTTCTGGTATACCTCAACTCACATCACTTATGCTTGTAATTTGACTTATATAATTACTGTCGTAATGGCAATCAGAAACAGTTCCAATGCGGAACTATCTTTTCTTCCCGCTAACCATATTCAGTTTTATGCCAAGTATTAGCCTTACATAATGAAACAAACCTTATCTCTTTCGCATGGAAGAGTTCATGTATTTTGTAGTGTAGGGTTCAAGTCCATAGTGAAAGAAATAAATTTTATTTCATTATTAAGCACTGCTTCCATAGAGTTACGCCAAAAATCACCTCATTTGTTAGCCCTACCTCAAATACAAACCCTTTACAAAATAACACCTTCAGCATGGAGATTTCCTATCCCACTAGCCGACAATCTTTATAGAACAAGGCTACTCCGATTTTCCTAAGTAAGGTACGGAAGAAAAAAATATGTTTACCATGAGAAGACTCAGGGGCGACTTAATATGTATGAGCGGTATTTTTAATCATAAACACCACCATACAACCAAAAGTCTGCCGAACGAGCATCTATCTATGGAGAGGTAAACACCAGCTATCCGCAAGCCGTACGCTTGATATCACTTAAGTCTTAATGCACAGGATTCATTTTTTAGATTTATCACTGCGGGAAATCATCAAGAAAAATGGGAGAATGAGCATAAAGACCGATACAAGAGAGTCTTTCCTTTATCTCACGCTCCTTCCCTCAAAATGTGAATAATACTTATTCATCGCTGATACACACTTCAGAGATCCTTCAGGAATCAGGACAGTCGATTTCTTGCATACATTGAGACAATCTCTACATTCCGTTGACCTAGGAATTAACTAGCCCATGGAGTGGATAGCCTCCTTATGAGAAGCGGTAGATGCAGGAAACCATATGCTCATCACAACCAATGCTCACCACAACAACAACCAGCCAATCGAAACCTCAATCGATGAGATAATAGGCCAAAGAGTCTCATTTGGGCAATGGGAATTATTCTAAACACATGACTGAGTATAAATGGGGAAGGAATATTTGAATGTAGTTGGAAAAAAATAAATAGCAAATTCTCCTAATGATCAACACGAATAATAGTTGATCGTGAGAGAGTAGACCATCCAGTACGAATGAAAACTCCAGCAAAACTACAATGAAAGCTCCTATTCCAGGTTACCTGCAGTTGTGGAAAAAGTTCTATGATTCAGAAAATCTTACCTTTTTTGATAGATGGGCATGCACTCACACTTGGCCTGGATTTGGACTCGAGGCTACGCAGTAAAGACTGGAAAGCGGGCGTCCATTCCACCTGTATGGTTCGAAAAATAAATTAAAAAGTGCTAGGGATATACAAGGGAATATTACGTGCTAGGAAATGTGTTTATGAAAATCATTCTTTTGTAAAAGCTAAGTTACTTCAATATCTAATCGTGCTGATTAAAAAAATGCAGCGTAATCAAACATGACAGAAGCCAATCAGGTTGATTAGCAGCCGGCCTGGTAAAGTTTTGCGGCATTCAATCCTGCCTCAAGCATTGGTGTTGCATTTGTCTTAGGATTAAGGTGAGGAACAATTTATACCGTGTAATACAATGTTATCAATTGGAACATATAAAGCTACAATCCCACAGCTACTACAACTACAATTCCTAATACTATTTGCTTATATTTTAAGAGTTAAGAAAAGTCAACTTTAAGTATTTATAATGATATATCATTGAAATTTAACCCAAGACACCTGAAGTAATGCCATTTCCGCCCCGATATGCATAGTTATCACCCCATACTTTTCAAGAGGTCCCATGGATTCTTGCATTATCACGTGAGAATCATGATTAATCAATTAAAATTTATTTCAGTAATGCAGCAAGTATAAGTGAATTACAACCAAATCATATATGATATTGGGACTACTTTTTTACTCCCAGCTAGGTAGAAATCAATTTTCATTCATATATTTTTAAGTTCTATAAGCTAATCAAGCTTAAGGTAATAATTTTGATACCACTGAAAAACATGTGCTCACATCTTGATTGGTAAATTTAGAGCCACATTTTGATTTTTCATCCATATGGGTGGAGTCTGGTGCCTGTGAACTCACCATGATCTAATTTTTGACTTAAGTAGCTAGGAAAGTAAAGAACTGGGAAATGCACTCACTGAAAATGTAAAATACTTCAAGTTTATATAAAAATGCAATGCTATTCTTGGCGCTAACGTAAATATTCTCACCGTAGTTAAGATCTGAGAGACCAAGTAGATAAATAATCCTACATAGTACAAGGACTTGTGTCTATCACGAAATGCGCGTGCTTGCCGACAATTAAAATAAAAAGAATCCATGACACGCCTGAGAGAGAAAACGGCAGATAGAGAGAGGGCAGGCAAATTCGTCAAAATGAGGGACGGGACCGCACGCTTGGTACACTGGAGGAACCACGCAAAGTTAGCTATGCAAACGAAAGATAAAAGAGAAGGACGTGGCCGGCTGGCACTTCCCTATCCATGCACGCTACACCCTCCTCCACCTCAAACATGGCCTTCGCACATGCAGATAACTCGGGGAGGGAATGTCTACGGCGACGATAGTGTTCGGGTTAGCGTGAGCTCTGGTCACGATCAAAATTTACGGCTCATATCGTGACGAATCGGTGTGATCTCCTCTCTCCCACTTCCCACCATCTCACAATTCACCTCGGGCCGTGTTTGGACTCAATTCAAATTCATTTCCCCCTCGGGGCATTCCAAGGGGAAAAAAACACATCGCACACGACCTTTTCTCTCCCCTTGTACCGTAACCATAAAACAAAACAGTTAACCGGGGATGACTCTACATTTTGAAAGCATTTCTCTTCCGTCTCCGCCTCTTCTTTGTTAGCCCCGGAGACGTCTCCGCAGTTATCCTTTTCAAGAAGCGCTAAGATTTTTTAACGTTTTTAGTTGCAGTGTACTTCTTGCTACGCCAACGGAAATTACATTCTGGGGCCTGCTCCGTTTATTATCGAATAAAGGTCGACAGATTTACTTCACTGCGGCATGTTGGAGCAAAGGCACATTGGGACAATGATTATGGATAACTGGTGGAGGGTAGTCATCTCTGTGAACGCGTAATAACGAGGGTGCACTCAAATTGCGACTACATAAAATTACTCCCTTCACACTGCGGTTGCATCGCACTCTAACTTATTTTTAAACAGGTAGGTAAATTACAAATTGAAAATCCCTATCATCAATGTACATACATGTATGGCCCCGCCAGTTACTTCAGAATTACTTCAATTATATAAAATTCCAAAAATATTCGAAATAACGTATAGCAATCAATGCAAAGCTTTAGGATTAAAATTATGCAAAAGATATTGAAATACTTAGTAATACTTGGGATAGTTAATTTCATAATATCAAATCATAAAATACATGCATGTTAATTAAAATAGGTCTATTGAATGTATGATGAACCATTTTCAGAAATAAGAACAGTGATGCAGAAACATTTGGAAAACAACATTCTTCCATAATATTGTTATATTTCTTTAAACCGCGCAACTGTGCTGAAAAGATATTAAAGCTGGGTATGTATTTCGCACATTGAGTAAAACAAATGTAAGAGGTCATAAGCCATAATTAAACATGCTATGAGATTAAACAATTTATACACAGAAAAATGCAGGAGTAATAATAGAACGACGATAACAACAGCAGAGCAGTCAAGGCCGGAAGCGATCGAAATGTGCTGCTACCGAAGAATGATGAAGATAACATGGATTGACCGTGTTGTTGACCAGATGCTATTACACTCCAGTTGTATTTCAATTGCATACTCAGTGAGTCTATCCCAATATCACGATGCTCGACAGGGTAACTTTGTTTTGTTCGAAGCAAATATTACGGATATTTTTGAGGCTATGCTTAGTGATTGTTATTTTTTTCCTGGTAAATAAATTTGATGCAACTCCAGAAATGAACCAAATCTTTCATTCATGGGATAAATACATAATTAATAACGTAACTATGGGCAGTTCATATTTTTAATGGTCAAACCGAAAGCAGCCCGGTACAAAATCGTCACTTCAGCGGTCAAAATATAAGCACCAAGACCTGGTTTATTCCTGAGAAGGCAATAATATTCAAACTAAATATTCTCCGAATGCGATTAAAATATTTTAATAATATCATTGAGGCGTAACTAAGTAATATAATTTAATAATATAAAATAATTTATTTTCAAATGCGTGGAAACGGATACCTTCTCCAACGTTTGTTCACAAAATATTGGCTGTTAAAAAGATAAGACTGCAGTAGGTAATCTAAATTGTGAGACAAATAAAATACCATGAGGCGAAAATTATATATAGTAATATTTTACTCGTGTCTTACCCATAAGCTGAGGTACTCAGCCTTTGAACACCGGGGTTATCTTTTTGACCACTTAGGGCCTCAAAGTACACGCATAAAAGGATTTCATAATCATATTTTATTAACCCGTGAGAACGATTAATGTCATATAAGCACTTTATCTAACCTTAAAGTAGGTACTAACACAGCATTTTTCGCAGGATGAAAAATGTGCTTAAACTAATAACCGTAACGAATATCAAAATAATCCGGTATTAAATTTGAAATTATAGGCTGTCACAATTCACCGCATAAAGTTGCCTTTGGTTCTCGACTTTCAGGACAAAAATAAAAAAAGTGCAATATAAATTCAACGTTGGAATGTTGGTTGGTCTTACTTGATCTTAGTAGAAAGTCCCGTAGCATTTCGCCACGGCAACTTTGGTAAAAAATGATTTTTTGGCCCAGAGCAGATTGAATTCCCCGTAAGCATGGTGTTAGTTGTGAAACCTAACAACACGTATCTTTTTCAAACTTCCCGAGAAAAACATGTTTCTGCATTTCTTGGATTCCTCCGTGGTTCTTCACGGTGCAGAATCATATCCTCATAACCATAGTTCGTATTTGAGTGATCACAACCCCTTCTTCCTTCCTTGCCAAACGGAGCCTTATGAAAGCCCCAAGGAACTGTAATTTGGGTGTGTTTTTTGATGATTATGGCGAAGAATTGTATTTTAGCCCAAGCCACTACACATTGAGTATTTGAGGGTGTATCTAATTGTTTGTGTGTGTAGGTTTTGGTTCCACGGCTTATTTGTGTCCGATATAGACGAATTTTTCACCGAAGTATACACATATCAACTTTTTATTTGTGGCGCTAAAAATTAGTACAGCTATTAGAGTCATATTTTACCTGAATCTTTAGGAACATATTTTTGAAGCCAACAAAATATATTGACTTACTTTGCTACATATTCGGAAAATTATCAGATTCCATGAAGCAAGAAACAACATTGAATACATTCTAGTTCCCCGCATGATATTCATCACTGCAATTCTATCACGAATTTTCTCTTATTTCCCATACCTTAGAGGATTGTTAAAAAGGAAGGCTAATCATTTTTTCTTATTGTATCTATTCATTGTATTGATAGTGACTTCAAAGGTTGAAAATTTGATTTTCATGCTCATAAATAATCTTATGTTCCTCCGTTATTAGAAAAATCTAAAACTAGAAATATATCAGCTGTAGATTCCTCCCCCGAACTACGAATTTGTATCATTCCATAATTCGGGAATTTCTTCGCAGGAGGTCTCTAACGTTTTTGAGTGCAAAAGAATTGTAATTGCTACGATTAAATCAGGATATTTGTCGGCAACACAGGCTAAAGCTGAATACCCCTGTCTAATATCTCTGTTTAGTACCTGATTGAATATCAATCAGGTGAGGTAGAAAAAAAGTACAGGAAACGTAGCTATAATTAAAAAACATCTATTCCCAAACTCAACGATGGATTTGTTTTTACTGAACTACTGTATCATATCGTGACCTTTTAATTTAAAAACTATCGCAAAGGTGAGAGATTAATATTGGGAATGGCTCCACGCTCAGAATATAAAATGTGTTTTTCAATTTTAGTCAATTATCTTAGTTTATTTAAACACGCGAGCCCCTGACGATTTTTTAATTTCATTTAATACCCTATTATTTTTATAGCTTGGAAAATTAAGGGTCCTGAGAAAATATTTTTAATATTTATCAACACAATTTCGTAAAATGGAGTTGGTTTTGCCTAACTGAATGCCTCGTTTATGACCATTTATTAAAGATTTTTTAATGACATAGCTCAATAATTCAATGAAACTTATATTTCATTATTAGAGAAATACAATAATTTGCTAGGCTATTAATCCCAATAAATGTCAAATGAGATGCTCATAACTTTTATTTTCCAATGTGCTGACGTTCACATGCATTGATGGGAGTAATTTCACTTCATAGGCTTTATTAGCTAATATAATTTAAAGTTTAGTCTCCATTTCATGTGAAGGACAAATACCTCTAGCAAGTAGGCTGTTCCAGCTGCCCGAAAAATTACTTACATCCGATTCTCCATTCAATTTTCAATTGTAAATGTACTGAAATTTGGGGTAGAAGTATGAAATCAACGATCTAAATTATAGCGAGTTTTTATTATGGCCGTAAATCGGGGAAGCCTACAGTTTCAATAGGATGTACACTAAATTATCAGTTTCTTATGACCATAATATATAATTATTAAATAAATATTTCTGTGGTAAAACTCATTTTAAATTACCATCATCATTTTGAACTTCTGAAATATCTACGTTCATTCTATAGCTTTCTCATACAGACACTCAACAAATGAATATCACTCGGTATCAGACAAGCAAGTTAACCTTTAAGAGGTCGTGCACGGCCTAAAATTCCATGTTGTTCGTTTGCTAGTTAGTTATTAATAGGAGGCGACCGACAACTTAGGTCATTTGCGCCATTTAGCATTGGTGGGTAATTGGGTAATGGTAGGAACATTTCAGGTAATGGAGTAAGGGCGGATGGAAACCTGGCGTCGATATTAGCCTGCTCTTAACGACATGCGCCAAGGGGACCACGGCTTAACGTCCCATCTGACGGACGGAGTACTGAACCTGTAATGCCCTCCGCTAGGCACTCAAGTAGGGACCGGTTTGCTACTGAAAAATCTGTCACTGCCGGGAATCAAACCCGGGCACTCGGGATGACACAAACCCGATCCCCCCAGCTGCAACAATTCAAAATTAGTCATCATTGTTTTTCTCTTCTTTTCAGTACCTTATACCCAAACCTTTTTCTACCATCTGGCAACATATTAGGACTGCTCGCAGTGGAAATGCGGTGCAGTAAATTTTTTCAACACTGCCGGTTGTTACTTTCCATGGCACTATGATGGCGCTACTGTTTTATTTCTCTTGGAACGATGTCTTACTGTTAATCTTTTGCTGACGGATTGCTACTACATGATACCATATTGTGGAATAGTGGTATCGATAAAAATGTTAAAAAAATTTAAAATTGATGTAACTTTAAATATGTATTTTATTTCATATTAGTTACACTTGCACTTCTAGGTTTTTCGTAGCTTCGTACGTGCTATTTCTTTTGTAAATTATGAATAATGAGTTTTAAAAATTTGACATTATCATTTTTTATCAATCAGATCATTTATTTA
The DNA here is from genome assembly GCA_933228895.1 of Platycnemis pennipes. Lineage (NCBI taxonomy): Eukaryota > Metazoa > Arthropoda > Insecta > Odonata > Platycnemididae > Platycnemis > Platycnemis pennipes. Next base: position 141,423,097 of record OW121847.1, on the reverse strand, counting down.
ATTTATTTTTAACCAGTAAATATATTATTGCACATAATTACACTTAAAGTAATCCTTAGTTTGGATTAAAATATCGTGCATAGCCAACTTTATCATACATGGCCTTTTAGACCATGCGCGTCCCAATATACCCCGTGGACACTTAAGAGAGAACCAAAGCTACGATATGAAACTCTTAAACTATCAGGCTCAGAAGGTAATCACTAATATCTCATGTTGGTTAAATAATGCAATCTCTAGTAACTAAATCTTTGAGCTTGGATGTCGGCAAAGAACCCTGTGAAATTAAGACTACCTTAGGCAACTTAGATTACCTTAGCCAAATATAGGGGATTGTTTGGTAACTCACTGTAGCTTAAATCTACCTGAACAGCTCTCTATTCGCACTGAAAGTAATTACGGATGTGAATACTATGTTTCTCATTGTTGGAAATTTTACCAAAGGAAAAGCAGTGTAACTTCCACAGACATGTTTCTTTCCGAAATCATAATTTCTTTGCAAAGTAACATCATCAGTTGCTTTCCTATCTTAAATGTTTTAAAGGCTATTAGGTAATCCATCATGCGATGAAACTTATTCAAAATCTAATCACCATGGTTAAAAATGAAATTTATCGTTTATGAATTCGATTTAGCATATAAAGTGCTTTTTCAACATGGGATAAAATTTTGTTTTCGCGATTATAAGCATTTATAGTGACTTAATAATGTCAAGTTTGCAAACTAAAAATATAACAAGACGCCTGATAAAAGGGAAATTCATGTTTTTAGATACAGTACATTTTGAAAATACTATTAGGTACCATTTTCAGGACTAAATAAACCTTATAACTTTCGTTGCATAGTTATGTACTGATTTTAAATCCACCAACTCAGGTAGCAAACTTCTGAAATCACGCACGGGAGCTTGAACAAAAACAAGAGTAAGCGTAAGCAAATGTAGAAATCACGCTTCTGTACGCTAAAATGCGATAGAAACGGAGAGTTAAGGGATGTCGATTTTGAAAGATTAAAGGAAAACAATTTCCTTGAATATTTAGGCAAGATAAAAGAAATGTTTAAATGTGTAATTAAGGCCATACCGTGCTTGAGAAAACCTCATTTGGGTCAATTCTCTTTCATTCATCACGATGTGTCAGATTTTTCACGGATGGTGAAAGAATAGGCTAATTAAGTGCTCGCATTATGAAAGACTTTTTTCATTTTATCTTGTTCCCTTGAGATTCCCACCATCAAAAACGGATGTAAATTCGTTATCTCGGATTCCATCTATTTTAACCGAAATGGGCTCTTTTTCCTCTACATATGCTAAGCATGGTGGAGGAAATTAGAATAGGCCCCCTTAGAAATACTGCAAGCAAAGATAATAATGCAAGCAAACTACAAGCAATAATTTCAGCAAACAAACATCCATATTTCATTTCACACTTCGCACAATCGCTTGGGTTGAAACCACCATTTTTCACATGTCGAGTTACTTTACTATGAGAACTTCCTTATATTAGCTTTAACTTGAAGCCATAACGTCAATAACGAGAAAGATATAAAAACGATGCAGGTGAAAATAAAATGTAAAAATGCCATTTCAGTATGACGTCCATAAAGAGTGTGGCGATAGTGGGAACTCAATTCAAGCAACCATAGCACTACTCAGGAGACAAAAGCGGAAAAAAGCATGAAAAGAAACCAGAAAAGGGCAGAAATGTTACCGATAGATGTTTAGAAAAATAGAAACTATGAGTTGACATTCACCATGGCAAAACAAGTATGCCTGCTGTATTTATTTTAATCGAAAGAAACTGTGGTACCAATGAATATACTTCTGAGTACTATTTCGGTTTACATAGTATCAAATCTATGATGTTCGTAGGGAAGGAGTCACCAGCAAAAACACGACTCATATATGCAGACGGAAGAAACTTTGCTGCGTAATAATAAACCCTGATGATGGAATTTAAAGAGCACTACGAATTGCAGAAGAATACATTCGATGGAAATATGTATAATGTGCATTTTCGCTAATGAGTTGTGGAAAAAAATAATCATCATCGGTCAACAATCCTAGGATTGGTTTGACGCAGCCCTCCACTCGATTCTCTTATCGGCCAACCTCTTCATATTAACGTAACTCCGATCTTTTACAGCCTTCACAACCTGTTACATATATCTCATACGAGGCCTGCCTTTTCCAATCTTCCCGTTCACTTTTCTATCACTACAACTAGCCATCGTGCCTTAAGATATGACCGATTAAGTTGTCCCGTCTTCTTTTTAGAGTTTTCAGTAGACTTTACAAGAACTCTTTTTTCCCACTCTTCTTAGGACTTCTTCGTTTGTCACTCGGTCGATCATTTTAATCATCAATATTCTTCTGTAACACCACCCTTTTCTTCTCCACAGCTGTCATCGTCCATGCCTCACTGCCGTGAAGAAACACTTCAGAACTGCAGCTGTAAGAAGATTCTTCTTTTGATAGAATACCCTCTCTGCCTGGGCTATTCTGCTGACTAGTTCTTTCTTGCTTCATCCATCGTTTGTTACTCGGCTTCCCAGGTAACAGAACTCTTACACTTCTTCAAGATTTGTTTTCCTAGTTTAACATTGGTTTCGGCCTCTTCTCTCTTGCTACACACCAATATCATAGCCTTCTTCTAATTGATTTTCAGCTGATATCCTTGTCCTTTACATGGTGTATAGTCTTCTTTAAATATATGTCTCTGGTATGATTTCTATGGCATCAGCGAATCGCAGCATACTTATTTTGTCTCCGTGGATATTCACTCCAGAAGACTTCTATTTGATTTCATGGATGGCTCTCTTGATGTAAACGTTAAACATTACGGGAGACAGTGCACAGTCTTGTCTCACTCCTTTCCTTATTTTTACTTCTTCACAGCTGAGCTCAGATTATTTCACAGCTACTTGGTTTGTATACAAACTGTGGATTATTCTTCGGTCATTGTAAAACACTCCAATACCTTTCATAATTCCAAGCATTCAATTCCAATCCTCGTTGTCAAAAACCTCTAAATCCAAAAATGCAATGATTTTGCACAGAGGCTTGCACAGAAGTCAGGTCTCTAACGAGCATGGGAGGGCGATATAAAGGTAGAAGAACAACTGAAAAAGTAAGTTTTCTTTGTAAACGGGAAAGCACTAATGAGTCAATTAGATTAGAAAAAAATTAACTTTTAAATTTCATGATCAGTTTTATAGTGGTAAAACGTTTTCATCACCCTATCTACGATTATTTTTTCATTTTTGACGATGAGATATAAAAAAGGTAAAACAGTGATTTTGAAGTCATATTCTCGTAAATTAGTGGGTAAATAAGGGGTGAAATGTTAAAAGGATCATATGAAAACAAAAGTAATTTGTATCTTTGAGATTAGAAACACTTTTCATTTTTTCGGAAAAACATTCATATGACAGGTATAGGTCAAAGAAAAGAGTTGACTAATCTTAGGAGTATTATGTCTGAAAATGGGTCTAGTAAATAGCTTCAGCAGGAAAATGGCGCTGATTATACTAGTATTCAAGAAAGAGAACTGTATGAGAATCAATCAATAAGGACATAAAAATGATATTAATGAAAAGGGTAATGAGCACAATATTGAAAGGCTCAGAAACCTGGTACATGCAAAAATTGGTTGGATTGAAGGAATTTAAAATGAGACAGTGGAGATTACCTAGATTACTAAGACGGCGAATGAGGGTGAGGTGTTGGATTCCAAAGAGGGGAAGAAACTTCTTGAAGAAATTTCGAAAAGTGTAAGAAATAAAATGATGCATATTTAGTAGAGGGGATGGAATGCAAATGATGGTAGAAGAATGGAAAATGTTGGGTCAGCACGAAAGGAGGAGGGAAAGAGGAATGAATTCAGGATAGTAAGAAGACTGAAAGAGGTAGGGTATGTAATGATGGCTGTATCTTCTGAGTCTCACCGCCTAGTCGTTGAAGGGACATGGAAGAAAACAATTTGTAACAATTTGAGCATGCTTTAGATGAAGTTTGTAGTAATTATTACTAGATTAAAATGTAATTTTTATTTTCAAGAAAAGTTGGAAATTATATGCTTCGGTGGAGAATTACGCTGTCCAACAGCAAATTAACTGGGGTAGAATATTTTTAATGATTAATTACTATTTTTTTTAAGGTTTTGTCTTTAAGGTGCATGCTACTATAAGCAACTGTTCATCGCTTTTTTCGCTTCATCACTTTCGGCCTTCCAGAAAAACCTAGTTATATTTTAAATTCTTAATTATTAGTTCAAAAAATAGTTCAATAATCTTGAGATGCATAATAGAGTAATGAAAAGAGATTTTTCTCTATGCTCCATAAAAAAACTGACCCTGGTGTTAATCATCAAGGCAATACAATGAGTCTTGAAATACTATAAATACAAAGGGAGGTAGGGTAACAATCTTCAATTGTCACATATGCTTCTTGCCGTTTTATAAGATACTCATGCTCACTTAACGAATAGAGACGCTCTCCCAATGTGAAAAATAAAAAGAAGAATTAATAAGCCTCCTTTAAATTTTTAATAGTATTTTTACTGTTTAAAAGTAGTAATAATGTATACATGCGTGGATATAATGTAAAAAAAACGTAAAAATTGGAAAACATTTGTAGCAACTATTTATAGATTTTTGCAATTCTAAAGTATTCTATTAAGAATCGTTGGCTTAGTAAGTATTAAATGGCCACAAATTGAAATATTATGGCGAATTTAATTTTTCTGCTTTTCATTTTCCTGCTGACATAGTATGCTTAACAGATAAAAACAAAAAAGTAACAACCAACATCAAGTAAAAACTACCTCTGAATGTTAGTAGGAACAAATATTTCGAGAATCTATATCTGAGTGGTCGACCAACAGCAGAAATTGGAAGATAAATTTCTTGCTCATATGTTCTGACCTATATCTCAACAGAGCTTATCTAAAGCTCAACGTTCAAGAAAAAGAGGATAAAATGAACCTACAATCTTCAAGCTGATACGAAGAAAATAATTTCTAGACAGTACAAATATTACAATAAATATTTAAAATAGGTAATGATCTTTTTCGTACTCTTCATGGGAGCAGCTTTCAGCCTTACTAGCCTGTGATCAGGAATTAAATATGGTTAATCCTGGAAAGTATTTAGTTTGCCACAAGGTTTTATAAAGGCTACGTAATTTAAATAATGATGGAGGAGTTCTCTCAAAAAATAATGAAATTAGTACATTTTTACGATATGGGAAACAGCAAAGGGAACGCGAGGGAATATGAAGAAGTGTTTTGTTACAAGGCAACCGAAATATATAAAAATTACATCTTTAATATAAGGGTGAAATATTATTGCATAACGAAAATTATAAATAAGTGTAGACGTATATGTGTACTAGCCACCCTTGTGCTTAAAATTTCCTCAAAGACAAACAGACAGTACAGAATAAATTAATTCGTATGAAGGACATATTCAATGTTCAGCTCGACTCTGCTCTCCACGCAATTTTCCCATTCACTATGAGCAACACCTTATGCCCTAGATTTACTATAAATCCTCATTTAAAACCAAAATCATTCACACCCTGTTCCGCTCCAAAGCGTTCTCATTCCTGCTTAAAACAATTATACGAAGTACAGTATCTCATGTGAAAAACTTACTTCTTTTCCTTCCTTGTCCTGAGCCAGAATAAATTATGTCACAATCAATAATTATTCATTATATTTCCAATAAATATGAATAACCGTGTAAACGCTTTGCTCGGCAAGCTCGCCATGTAAAAGTGACTAAGGAAGATTTTTCATGGCAAATGAGCCCTTCTCTCAACAGTTCAACGCGTAACTAGGGAATTACCTACTGTCTTATTTCCATGAACGACCAATTTCTTTCCTATCCATGACCGGAAACTGTTTTCATGCCGTTTCCATTTCATTTAGATGCCTCACAAATGTGTTCAGAAGCTAACTTTAATAGAAGCTCTACACGTATACTGGTAAAAGTGTATCTTCATCAAAACTGCATGTATATACTTGAGACCAAAAATAAGCGTCATGAAAAGAATATCATGTCAATAACGATCCCTATAGTTCATTGTGATGATTTTCTCTAATAGAATGATTTTCGTGCAATATATAAATGATATCTGATTCAGTTCTTTTATCTGCGGGAGCTGACACAGATTTCGAAGAAATCGAGGGGCAATTAATGGAGTCATCAACCACTCGTTCCCCTTCCAGATTTCGCCTTCCCAGGAATCACACGTAAAACAAGATTCTGCGTCTCCGGGAATCTCCAGAAAACAATCATCGCCTTCCCCCGGCAGAACTCATAGCGTTCATGAAAGCTGATCCCCCCGTGAGATAAGCCAAAGGGGCAGGTGGGGTGGATGGGAGTTGAGTGCGGCCGGCGTGGGAGTCTTTTGCGGCGAGTCGAGTTGTTCCTGGGTCGGGCGGCGCTCGAGTGGGCGCCCCTCGACTCAAGGAGGAGAGGTGAGGAGCGAGATTGGGGGGGGAGGGGGGAAGGATGTGCGGGACTGGGAGGTTGGGGGGGGGGGGGAGGAGAGAAAAGGAGGGAAACGGAAAGGAGGCTGGTCGTTGATTGGCTCCCCGAGGTGGAGGATCACCCGGCCACCAAGGTGAAGAGGGCAGGATGAGAAGGGCTTGGAGTCTCGGGATTGGCTCTCGGCACATCCTTGGTTCGCGGCCGAGGGGTGGAGGGGGGAGGGGAGTGAGCGTGAGAGAGCATCGAGGGGGTGGGGGGCGTTGAGTGATGATGAGAGGATAGGGGGAGGGAGGCCCCTGAAGAAGGTAGTTGTTATTCCAACGCCGCGAAGCGCAATGCCTCTCCGAGCATGAAACTACGAGTTAGGAAATCGTAAATCAATCGGGTCCACACACGGACGAAACGGGCGCAAAAACTTCTCTTGCCCCGTACATTTCATTTTCATTATCTCAACCCCTCGACGAAGCTTTTCAGTCATAAGGCATAATGTTACCGCTCTTTCAATCGTCGATGCTACTGCTGCTTCCCAAGCACACTCTAAGTGGTGGATTGTGGGAAGCACTGCAGGTGATAACGTTCATTTTGACGTTCCAAATTTGTGTGGATTGGCACTTACCCGCGTCATTTGCACGCAAGCTATTTACATCGATAATATAAAGGATTGCAAACCATCCCAGTGCCTTGTGTGCATTGGAAGGAAGGGACTTTGCATGGACGTTAACGTTTGAGGGATCCTAATGATACGGTGAAGAATAATACGCCGAATGCTTAGATAAAAGCTGCATCATCAGGTGCATATTAATGCATGACAGCATTTGCAATTTTGGCCATTTTTCTAAACATAATCACCGGAAAATAAACAAAGGTAAGGCTTTATAGCATGCATATTTCATCTTTAGTGATTTAAGAGGAATTGAGAATTTTAGCTGAGTTGGTTAGCCTAACTGGAGTTCAGCTGGTTGCTGAGGAAAGCAAATTAATTATATCAATGAAAGTAGTCTTCTATGGGCGTGAAATATTTTTAATACTTCTTAACATTCAGATGTAACAGAGTCACCTTATTTTTAAGAGAAATGTATATTCAATCCACCATCCTAAGAAGTTTAAATCCGTTTTCATCCAGTCTTTAAAGATTCCACCCATACTCCCTGTCACATCGTTCGAAACACCTTCGCCCTATATTATCCGCTCTATCCACGCAACCTATCTTATTCAAATATAACTAAGAGACAATACACATGACAGATGGAAACCAGTGGCTATTCACAAACGAACGAAAGTTGTAAGAATACATATAATGAGACTATATAGGGGTACATTGTTGAAAAAATGCTATCGGGCAATACATACTAGAGGCTAGATGGGAAAATGACTTTAGAGCCTTAAGCAAGTTTTCTAACGTTCTTCAGTTGGAAACATGGGACATTTTATGAAGTCCTAAACAACAGCCATGATTTAAGAGGTCACTGGTAATGCACTAATGGAAATGAATTATCAAATTATGAATTCTATAGATTTTGTGTTGAATAAAAACTAAGTGGCTGAGATACAATTTTGGTCCGCTGTGATGAATCAAGAATAAAGAAAGGAGTAGGCCAATATTTTGTTGTCTACCGTAATTTTCAATATTAACTACACCGAGACACCGAAAGAAAATATTAACTAGGTCAAAAAGAAGAAAAGAATAGGAGAATAAGGAAATAGAAAGAGTGGCAAAGAACGGCTTCATAAAACACACATGAAACAAGAGAAGAAGATGGTTATAGATATGAACTACATAAATTGGAAAAGTTGGATGATAGCATGACGGAGTGGAGAATAGCGTGAAACCAATCTTAGGATTGAAATGTGCTAAATTTTGTTAAATCTAGAATAATCTTTAACTTAAGTTTCACTCTCTGAAAAACAGATGTATGATTTCCTATCAGCTTTAAATTTACAAAACCAGCACCTTAAATTTACTGTGGAAAAAGAAACCGAAGGATCTCTCAAGTTTCTGGGCCATAGCAAAAAACAACCATCAACTTGAGTTTTCCATTTTTCAAACTTATGCTGGTACAGTTATTTATTCAAATTATACACACCACCTTTCTTGAAAATTGGCATCCTTCCACACGATGATACACCTCATTAAAGCACCCATGCCACATGTCAATATTCAAAAAGAGATAGATGTAATCAAACACATCGCGGTGAAAAATGGATACCAGCCTAGGTTAGTCAACAACCTCTAGATGTGCAAACTGAATAATACGGCAGCTAAAACATTTTTTGGCATTACATCCGAAATTGAGAGCGCAAAATTGAAGATAAGTCTCTGCTTTAGTAATCACAATCACAAAAAACTGCTAAAGCCATGCCTTTAAAGTAAATATAAAACCACCTTTCTACAAAAACGGCAAGCTTAGAATCATATTGCCTCGAACGAAGGATAGGATTCCCATTTTCGAAAAAAAGAAGCGTCTACCAAATTCATTGCAAATATTCAGCTATATTCATCGGGCAAACTGAGTGCAAACCTCAAGAAAGGTAAAAGAACATAACTCGTGCTTCGAAAATAAGAGCACCAAGTCACAGTTTGCTAATCTTACTTACATCATTCACCTGTGTGAAGTATTGTTGGGGAAAGGATTACAAACATTAGCGGTACAAAGAGATTACCAAGTTAATTAACAAGAACGAAAGGAAAAGTAAAGAATGACAGGTTGTTCATAGAGCCTGGAAGGCTATCGTATACGAACAGAAACTAATATCCGTTGAGTTGTGATAAAGTTTTGCCTTCCCAGTTGTTTGCTCTGAGAGTAAAATATGAATGCGTGATGGTGGGTGCCGAGTGAGCACCACCGTTTCCTAGAAAGCAGAAGTGTGGAAGAGGTTTCGGAGAGCATATCAAAATATTATGCTAGGAAAGTAGGATAGGAACTGAGCAAAGTAACACTGAAAGACGAAGACGGAACGAAGCTTGTCTATTATTCTCCGAGGCCAACTGCTGTAAGGCCTAATTCTGCCCTCGTGTTTTCCAGGGCGGTGGTCACATATACGGGAATCGATTGGTGAATAGCACGGGCAAAGGGGATCTAAGAGTACGTACACGGTTAAAATTGGCGAGAAGAAGTAAAAGAGGAAGTTACTGAGAAAGGGCTCTGAAAACACTTAGTACCATACGGTCGGCCGCTATTCGCCCGCCGGTCGCCGCGGCGGTCACTCAAAAATTTTTTTCTTTCTTAAATGTAATATTACATCTGGCAAACTTTTTAGTTTGTAGAGGAGGCTTGTTTCTACAACATATGAAAAAATGAGCAAAATCGAGGGCCTAGGTACACCGTCAAAAATCGATTTGAAACTTAAAAATTGCTATAAACTTTACAAAATTGCTTACACTTTATAATATAGTCCCTTAATAGTCTCATATTTATGCCTAAAAATGTGAAGTAACTTTTTCAAAATTCAAATTTTGCAACGTTGCAATTTCTCGTACACGGTTGCATGTTTTGGAGAACGGCTTAGGGCTTTGGTTTTTATTTTCCTATCAAATGGTGACGTTTTGCCAAGTTTGGTCAAAATCGGTCACCCTAATGGTCATTTTTGCCGCTTTTCCGGTCGAATTGACGTGGAATGATCCATATAAAAAAATTATTGTTTCTAAAGAAAGCTGAGAGGTTTGATCTAGGTCTCAGTAAAAATGAATGTGGCGTAAGAGTTTTGGAGTAGGAATATCAGGAGTATCAACGATATGTGATACACAAAGGTATATGAAGCACTACATGAAATGATAGAGGTAAGGAAGTTAGCTAGTATATAGTTCTGACTTTTTCCCCACCGAAAGGCTACAGCGTGAAGAGTGATATTGTAGCTGCATCGATTAGTGAATCAAAGCTCACCATATTTGAGTTATATTACAGATAGATTATTCCGTGGGTGGATCAAGTTAGCGAAGAGTATGTGTCACTAGCGATAAAAAGAGAGTAAATATATTTGCTTTAATTATTTATGGCTGCCAAAAAAAAAGGCTTTGCGGAAAACTCACCAAGCACCTTCGTGCCTTCTAATGTCAGTTATTACTACAATGTAAGTGAAGTAAATTCAGGTACGACAAATTTTATGTGTTAACTGTACTGTCATTGTACCTACTTTAACCTAAGTTCATAAGTTACAAATATTTAATGTCTTACGTAGGCTGCGTTGATATTGGCATCTTTATCAGCATATCACGGAAAACGTCATCATTTCATACAACATCATAGAATAGCACTTACAAAATATAAAAACAACTGTCATATTTTTTTCAAGTAGATAAGAATAAGAAAAATGTTGGCTGATTATTATTAAATGCAACTGCATTCAAATATATTATTAATAACTTTTAAACAGATCCTGTAACCCTAATTGCATATTTGAATCCCATGAGTAAAATAGCGGAAATAGTTCTAAAAAAAGGAGTTTCAAGTGTTATGTGGTGGAATTTCTAAAGTTAAGGATTACAAACGCAATTTTATGCTACAGAGAAGGGGACGAATTTAATTTGCTCTTTTTACTATCATTGTAAACATTTGACTTTATCATGGTAAACATTTACCATTTACCCTTCTGTTTAGAAGCTTTTTGGTCAAGTATCAGAATAAAAGATTTCTAGGGAAGAAAATTGGGTCATGTATTTTTTCATTCCTGAGTTCCGACTGCACAAACTCCAACATTAAAACTGTCTCATCCCATTTCATACTGAGGCAATGCTTCGTAAAGTAATATTTAAAACTTCCGGAAATAATTAACGAGAATCGCATGGGATGAAAGTCCACAGGGGAGACGGAATTATGAAACAGAAATTAATAATCAGCGAGCAGATCGAGGAAGGAGAGTCAATTCGTGGAAAAAAGAGAAACGAAAAGAATCGTCCTCAGAAATTTTCCACCACAATAAAGAAATCATGAAATATATCCGTTGATGATTGCGGAGAGTGAGTGGGAGTGGAAAATCCATGGGAATGGTACGAGGATGCTTTTCGCAACGTTTTCCCTTCTCCTCCCACACGATATCTCCACTCCGTTTTCTATCCTTCTTTTCGCCACCTCTTCCCTCCCTCATCAGCCCCCGCTTTTTATCTCTCTCTCTCTCTCTTACGGCGATGGCGAGTGTCTAAAATAATGGCTTGCTCATGCGAAATGACCCTCTCCTCCCTCCTTAAATTAAAGGCTAGGTGAATAAATGTGCGGTTGAGTCCGTGAGCGTATTTTGCATTAGGTAGTGGGGGGAAGGCAAGACGGAAAAGGGTGCATGTTTTTCCCCCTTTTTTTACTCCAGGAGGGAAAAGCATTGGTTTATGGAAAAAAAGAAAGGACGGGATGGCGATCAAACATATTCAAGTTCGGAAATTAAAGAGGTAGGCAAAGGGAGGTAGGAAGAAGAGAAAGGGAGGACAAATATATAACGGGGGGGGGGGAGGGGGGGGAGGTGAACGGGAAAAATCGTTTAAGACGAATGGGTGAGGACGAGGATGCGCTAGTTTTAACCTCTCAGGTGGGAGGGAAAGGAAAGTATAAGAAGAGGGCTGGAGGAAGTAGGTGGCGAGTATTTTGATCGGAAAATTACTATGCTCCAGCAACATCTAATTAACGACATTGCTATAAAGGATGTAAGGAGTTCGCTAAAGGATTTTTTCCCGAGGACGCAGTTGGTGAATAGTAAATTATCTCTGTTGAGCACGAGGTATCTAAGCGAGGATGATTTAAACTGGGATATAAAAGACAAGCGATTGAGGTAAAAAGGATGGTAAAAAGGAGGTAAGAGGAGCCTTCAAAATAACAGGGGATCGAGGCAAGAGAGGTAAGGTCGCAATAGAAAAATGCAACATAGGTATAGCCACCCATTCATAATGTGGATCCATTGACTTTATTATAGGCATGAATCGCTGTGTTTCTGAGTACCAGTGCAAGAGATACTGCTTCAAACACGGGGAAGAACGTTCTGTTGCTTTCCCGGTGGATGCAATTGGCAAAAGTATTTGGGGTTCTCCATTGGATCAAAACCTTCATAGCTGCCAACGTTACGATTCACGAGCTAAGGGCTGTTCAGGGCTCGAAATCTTATATCGACAGAAGCCATGAAGAATTACACCCAGAGGAGAACCCGAACAACTTCCAAAAACCGTCTCAAATTGATATTTTCTCATAATACTAGAATTTAAAATATTCGTTTGCATTAGCTCTTTGCTTGAACAAAGCCTTATTTCGTAAATGGCCATAGATGACCATTTCAAAGTTGATGTCATTTTTTGAGCTCTTTGAATGAAGGATGGGAGCTGTCATCACTAATGTCTCTAAAATCAAACTCTCAATAATGTAATTTCCCATATTTTCCAACGCGAAAGACACTTTTAATCCAATTTTCTAGCTGAAATGTCGAGTGATGATAAGCCAAGATACAAAAGTGGGAATCAAATTGAGATGAACTATTTCATCATGACTCACCTCTTGTGAGAAAATGGTGAGGGAAAAACGGCATATTGAGGCAAGACCGCTTTTTGAGAAACCTCATTCCAGAAAATGAGGAATAGTCAACAGTTAAATTGCGTTACCCGCCTATTAAAAATTTGAAGGCCTCTCATGGAAATTTGGTATCAAGAATCACTTAAACATCTGCAGTTCTGAAGCCGAGACCAAGGTTGTCAATGAATTCTCAATATTATCGTGGAATGAACGGAAAAATGCTGGAGATAGTATGATCTATTCTCTCCTTGAAAGTATGTAAATGCTACTCTCCTAATCTCATTATCTTACCAGTTCATGCAATGCTCTTGCCTCAAGTCGGGGAAAAAATGTATTCTAATTACTTGACTCGGAAAATCGACGTTAGTTGAGTTTTATTTTGTTCCTGCAATGTAACTAATGTTTAATGCGTCCTTGCATGGATTTGGAAATATTAATAATTTAACTTTTGCATTTCCTATCCAGTCAATAGTATTATGATACTGCACACACACTATCCACTTTACACGTAGTGTGTCTATGGTGATAACTTACCCCCTGCAGCACACCCTCAACGGTAGCTTGTATGGCATTCCATAGTCTTAGATGTACAATTATGTCAGCTGGAAATACATTAAATTTAATTAGCATCTTGAGTCCTTCTTCCAAGATCGTATTTCACGCACTATAATGCATAATAAACAATTCGTTACAACCGTGATATTAACATGGGAGCGTATGTATTTGTAACTCTATTGTGAACTAAATAGCTTTGTCGATAGGATTCGGATTTTTCCGTCGGCTTAAATTAAGCTGCGGTTCGATAATTCGCTATAGTTCGAACAAATCAAGAATAAAATAGGTTAATCATTATTTTTTTACCATGGATATTGTCAATAACATTGTGTGAAAAGATTACAGGAGACGATATTTACGCATGGTAATTTAAATGGAAAGCAGAATGTGGCGGAAGTGGAAATCGTTAGATTGCATGTGATACGACAGATGGGTTTATTAGCATGAATCAGATTAATTGGACAATCACTTCAAGAATCGATGCAGGAAAGCGACTTAAAGCAATTTAGGTGAAGGTGGTGGCAAAATCAGGGAATGAGGAAAGAGTTGAATGAAAAGATGGAGATGACCAGATGACGGAACACTTTTATAATTCGTCGGCGGCGTCTAAGAAACGGGAAATTTGGGCTAAGAAGCGGATGTAAATTACCATCGTGCCTCACAGGAAAGAAAGGGAAACATGGGATCAGATTAATATGCATTTGTATCTATCACGCTCCTTTCTCATCAGGGTTACACACACGCAAAATCTTCGCAAGCCTATGCCGACACTATTCTGGTATCAACCACTTCCTTCCATTTAAATGAGGCCAAACGGGCTGAGGATGAGCTCAATCGAGTGCAGACAAACGAAAAAATCCTGATTATTCGACTAATTACTACAAACCTTAAAGGTAATTTCCAATCATGCTTGTTTAGTCTCGCACCATTTCTTTCTCAAAAACTCTTTACGAAGTGTGGATCTAAACACCCAAAAAAAACGAATAAACCCTATGGTGACAGTGATCTTGTAATAAACTTGACGGATATTGAATATTTTAATTTCAACTACAGCGAAGGTGCTTCCCTTTCCGGAAGAATGTGTCCCAGTATAAGAATTAAGACGTGTTATGAGATAATTCTTTCAGCTAGGACTAAGTTATGATGACTGTGAAAGGAAAAAATTGCTATTGATGACGTTTTACTATAAGTTGATGACATACTAGGTAACGAAGGTGACAAAGTAAAAATAATACATGCTTCGCAATATTTTGAAGATGGAATGCTGACGCTTACCCACAAAGATTTCCAGTACATACTCATACTCGTTGAATTTAACAATGGAAAGGAAGAATTCAATTCAAGCAGTCATAAATAATTACCTCAGTAACACATGTCATTATCCAGATATGCATGGTGGGAATTATTCTATTTTAATAGCAAAAGGGGTTAACAGTGTAATACCGTAGAATATACTGATAAAACCTCAAGGCAGTTTCAGCCTGTTATGCCTTCGTACATTTAATGTTCCAATTTTAATAATTGATTTTACAGGTGAAGGAAGTTATTCTAAATCAACAGCTCGGCAAAGGTAAATTTATTCAGTTACATGATAAACTTCACAAAATATAAAGTCAGTACACTTTTTCATTTTTTCAAATTCAGAGAAAATTCTTTCTATCGAGAGCATTTTGATAGATACAAGGTTCTCCTTACGGGTTGTCATAGAATAAGTCTGTTAAAAGGAATAATTTTAATAAATTTTGTTTTTGGTAATTTTTTTTAAACATTTCGGAAGGGAAATAATGTAGTCATATGCTTTCAAAACAGAATTGATGGTTTAAATTGCAATAAGTTTAAGTTCATCTAGATTTAACCCGGGACCGGAGGGTGCAAACCTAGGTGAAGCATCTCTGGATACCCCCACCTTAAGTCCTACCATGAAAGTATAAATGTCACTCGCCAATGGATGAGTACAGGATAAGCTCTACCTTGAACTATCAAACCAACCTTCGGGTTGAACACTGCGAGAGTGCTGTACTTATTTTGTTTTTCTCATCTACACCCTCAAATTTTCCAGAATTCCAGTCAGTTTTTAGACCTATAATGTCATAATGGTATTCCTAGCATCAATATCCCTTCCTTTTAGCGCAAAGGCTCACGCTAATATCTCAGGTAAGTCTAAAATAAAGTTAGCATTTATAAAGATATTAGTTAAACTGCTCCAATGCAGTTACTCCAGATATCGCGCCAAGTAGGTAGGTACTCTGCGACAGGTTTTTCCCTCCATAAAAAATGTACCAAATTTTGCTACAATGAGCAATAACTATAGTGCTATTCGGTAATACATGAAGTAGTAATTCTTAGATAAAATTACAGGTACTTTTTTATATTATTTATAAAATTTTATTTTATGTATTAAAAAACCTCAGGCAGTGTCAACGCTTTCGCCGAAATAGCACTAGGTCTACAAAGTGAGCATAAATCACAGTTTTATAAACAGGGTTAATAGGAGTTTTTCATTTTCATTTTCCCTGACTTTTCCAGGATTTCCAGACCATTATTAGTGATTTTCCCTGACTTTTGAGTGCCTGAAAACGCCAAGATTTTGGTCATTTATAGAGATAAAAGTGGTATTGAGGATTGAGTGGTATTAAGCGCTACTACATGAAACATACACCACGACAAATAATAGCCACTACTGATCTTGATGAGTCTCGTGCAACCCGTGACTTCTGGAAGGGATACGACATCTACAAAGCCATACTAAACATTGCAGATGCATGGAATGATGTTCAAAGCTCGGCTATGAATGGCGTACGGAAGAAGCTGTGCCCACAATTTGTGAATGATTTCAAGGGTTTTGACAAAGGTGAAATCAATGATCCTTAGTGTCATTGAGCAGTTTACTGCAAATGGGCTTGGAAGAGGATTTTGTGGAATCATTTGAGAAAGACGAACAGCCCCTGACAAATGAGGACTTGATGGAAATTTACGCTCGGCAAAGAAGTGAAGTGGAATAGCCAGAAGATGAAGCAAAAACCTTTACGATCAAGAACATGGAGGAGGCCTTTGTTTGAATGGAAAAATATCTCACGTTGTTTGAAGAGATGGATCCAAATGCTCAGTGCTTTTCAAAGGGCATGTCGTTATGGGGGCATGTCACGAAGCTTTTGTCCCTTATAAAATAATCCTTGAAAATAAGAAGAGTAGGGTCAGTTCAAGGCACACTCGACCAGTTTCTGAAACGCATTGACACTCAGAATGACTCGTGTGATGAGGGCAATCCTCAGCCATCTATGTCCATGATGTAACCATCTAATCGTACCCACCTCATCGTCCACCATCCACAAAGGATAACATAAATATCGCCATTCAGGTAGGTTACAGCATTAAATATTATTCCTTGATAAAATTAAAAGTGTTAGATGTGAAACTTTCGATGGATGAGCAGTGCATTTGTGCGAATGTTACAATAGCCATCTACATTTCAAAAAGCGTCACCCACGAGAGTGGAGGCAAATATGAGAACAAATATGTTGTATGCGTTCGCGATATGTTTGAAATGGGATTGCAATTACGTTCTGTCTTCTTTTGGTTAATAATATTTTACTATAATATACAAGAAAGTACATTTATTTTATGAAAATGATGCGTAAACATTTCATTACTAGTGGTTTTCTTGCAGTTAGTTCAAATTTGAACGTCAAAATTCGACTTACGTCACATCTCATGGGACCAAGTAACGACATAAGAAGAGATATATGTACCTGCATAAATACTTCTTCGAGCTGGTACATCTTTGAACACACAGTAAATTCCATGCAAGAATTCAACCAGTTTCCAATCAATAGCCCTAAATCCACCCTTGAAACTATTACTGGCAGTATTGAGACCACAGGATTCCATGTCAAAAAAAATAGGGCTATTAGGTCTATTCTGTTCAAGTAGATAAGCCTGAAGCTCTTTGAGAAAAGACAAGTTGACATTATGGCCATCTATTGAAACTTGACGCATTTTGGTAAGTGAGAGCTCTTTCAGCTCTAGTTGAAAGGCCTTGTGTAGATCTACTGCCCGAGAATGACCATGGAAAATTGAGTAATAATAATGCATCTGCACATCATTTGTATCTTTGCTCCAAAATGTGATTGCTATGTCCATTTGCAGATGCTTAGGTTTCTTGTTCAGACTCTCATCATATGAAGCCACAAATGCATCTGCTTCACGAGCAACGTTCAGTATTTTTTTAAAGAAATGTGGACCTAATCCAAAGGTAAGAGAATAGCCTACTTTATCTTTTCCCAATCTCATTTTCTTTTCCATATTGCTGTCTGGGAATATTCACTTGAACCGAGATGCCTGATTCCCTGTGGCCGAGAGGGAGGAATGGTTTTCAATAGCTTGCAGACCCCACAGTATTTCCGAATTTGCGACATCATTTTGCATACAAAAGCACTCGATACAACTCTAGTTAGTAGAAGCAGGCCCAGCGATGCTGGCTAACTCTGCAGTCGGGAGACCTGATGATGGATTGCAGCACCTGATTGTGGATGTCTGTGTATTCAGCGAAGGTGGGAGGTTATCACTAACTTCTGCATCATGACCAACAGAAGATGCTGACTCCCCTACCAGTGAGAGGTTTTATGCCAGACATTTTCATTTAAATTAAACTAAGTGGGATCAAAAATGTAACATTATAATGATGTATAGCGGTTATCAAATCACGAGTCGGGGACTCGTCAATTCTTTTGCTAAGCTGCTAGCAAAAGTCTCTCTTGGCGAACATATAACATTTGCTTTATTTATTTGCCAGACAAACGAGAATAACTTTTTCGCTGTCAGCGCGATGAAGCTGTCTGATTTACTGGCTAAATCGCTAGCGAATGAAAATGAGAATATGAATGTGCACACCGTTCACCTGTTTTTTCGCCAAATTACACAGGCTATAGCCAAAAAGAACCAGAATAGGGCCCCTGGGCTGCCTCCGCAGCAAAGCCGGCCTGAGGCCAGTTGTCCCCTCCTTCATCCCGCCCTCCTCTCCTACATGCAGTTTTCTCTTGGCATTTTCAGGTGATAAAATCTTAAATTTGACCGTTTTGCGATTTTTCCCTGACCACACACAAAATTCCCTGACTTTTCCAGGATTTCCATGACCATTTTTATTTTCCCTGACTTTTCCAGGTTTTCAAGGATTTCCAGGTTCCTATAAACCCTGATAAATTATAACCATATCTTAATTCTCGAGGTGTGTTCCATTACGGCTGCAACACTATACTATTCTACCAGCACCTTTCAATAAGCCGTGATAATTAGTGAATCCACACGCTAAGATAATAATATGGAGACTGCGAATTAAGCGGAAAAGCAAAGTTGAGAATGAATGCTTTATTCGGTATGAAAAAAAGCCCTGGCATTAATTGTTTCTTCCCTCGGAAAGGTACAAGAAGCTACTTCCAAGCCAATGAAACCCATAAATATATGATCGGATTCAGCTCAAATACGAGCATATGCGATTATGAGCATGCCTGTGCTAACGCAAGCTCGAAGAGTTGAAACTGGTTTTCGGTATCTTGAGAAGGAGTAGGGGAGGATGTTTCCGAACTGGAAAGGTTGTGGTGCCAGGATGGATGAAAAGAAAAGCAGGGGTGTGGGCGTAGGAGTCCCATGGGCGAAGGACATTGGAGAAGGAGAGGGGATACGGCAAGAGGTAGGAAGCAGAGGAGCGAAAGGATTATACCGAGGGATGAAGAATGGGCCGGTCGTTGGAGGGGACATGTTGACATAACTGCCAATGACTCCTGAAGTGGAGTCGGAGGTCGGTTTTTAATATGAAAAAAGGAACTGTAATAAAAAAAGATAAAGAAAAGAATTTATGAGGCGCTCGCATTAGTAATTAAAAGTTGTCTGCGGTAGAGTTTTTACACTGGAGAGAGAAGGAAAATATTTCTTGTACTGGAGGGAATCTGAACATTTTGTTTGCCCTGTTGGTCGAGGAACGTAAGAATAAATCATTTTATTGATTAGGACTTCCTAGTACAAGGCTCAAACTGTAGCCATTAATAATTCTTAAAATTGTCCATTCATCTAAAATCAAATGAACATTAATCGGTTCATGATATAGGCACTTTAACATCCAGGGTAGCTCTATTTCCTTTAAGTGGTCTCTTAATCCACGCTAAACCTAAATTTCGGGGAATGTTATTTTTTAACAATATCACCAATTATAATAATTACCCTTAGAGCTCATAAAATAAAATAGGTAAATAGAGGTAGCAAAATGACAAAATGAAAATTATTCTCACCCCAAGTCATCAAATATTATTATTTATTATTATTAATGGTAGCCTACCGGTAAAGATAGGATGCAAATTAACTTCGAACAATATATAATTAAATATTATGGCTTGAATTTTCACCAGGTTATTTTTTCCAGACAAATCGTCCATTTCCAGAGCGTGAAGATCATAATTATTACTATAAATACATCCCATCTATCGAGTGCTAGATGCCTGATGCTAAAAATTATGTTTTTCTCATCAATTATAAAATATTTCCAGAATCGATAAAATAAGCTCACGATATAATATTCATAATAACAACAAGAAATATATATTCACTTCAGTTCCTAAAATTCATTTCGTACAACTTTGTATTCATAACTCAGCGTAGACCATTCGGAGGCACAAATTCAGAAAGTATTAACAGAAAGATAATAATTCCTATTTCCAGATACTGAGTTAGAAAAATTTATACTAAATTATTAGACGACTGGTGCACTACAATATTGCCTTTATTACACACAAGAAAAAAAATCTTATGCCAAATTTGCACATCGTGTCCAAGTTCAATTTTTCATGTTGAAATAACATCGAATGCCAATTATATTATTCGATTGTTTAAAATTCCCCCGCAAAGAATAATAGATTCCAAGATGCTGTAACTTAAAAAGGCAAAAATATGGAATTAAAACCACCTTTAATCGATTTTATATGTATTATAGTAATATATTTTGGAAACACAAGAACAGTTTGGTATGAATTCAGTTAAACTAATCTATCCAAAAATTAGTAGAAATTTTTTTATCTAGACAAGGTAAAATAGGTAGGAAACTTGAAATTTCTGTTATGTGCTCGCAAAGCTATGAACATATTTTGATTCTGACCAGCACGTATTAGTAAGTAAATGGTCGTGTTTGTTGATTTTAATTTTAAGAGAAGCGGGATTTGTGCGGTAAGAGGAGATTGATCAATTACTTAAGACAGTGACAAAATCCGTCACCATTTTAATAACTTAATTTCGAACCGTATTTTATTTTTGCTCACCTTTATTTTCACTACATTTATTTCTTTCTGTTCCCAGTGTTTTCTTCCACCCGATATTCCTCGACAGACACTCCCATTAGCAGCATTTCTTGACCACAACTTCCTCTGATTCCCACTCTTTTTTCCTCTTATAAAAACTACACCCTTGCTTAAACCCCGTCCGAAAAATGTCGCCGTGACGGCGTCGATATCATCCTATGCTCTTTCTCCCCCTCACGCACGCCCAAACAAACTAACGCCCTGATTGGGGCTGAACCCTCCGACGGACAAAGGAGCCGAACAAGCTGGCGGGAGAATGAAAGAGTTCCCATGACCACCAGCCCTCAGCCACCTTCCACCCTATCTCTCCTTTTCGTCCATCCCTCTCCTTTTGCAATCCTGTATCCAGTTCACATCTCTCCTCATTCAAATTCGAGCGATTTTCCGCAATGGTAGGGAAAAACGTAATAAGTACCACGATTGAATTTGCTTTAGGCATTATAACTATTCAGAGAGGATGAACGACCGCTGAGATATTTATTATCGTAAAAAATTATTCGGTGGTAGGATGATAGCAGAGTTTTAGGAGACTGTAGTGAATAGGAAGAAACCCGGCGTCGCCATCCACATTCTATTGACGGAAGGAGCTAGGGAGTGCACTTAACACCCAATCGGACGGACGGGACACTAAACTAGAAGAATGCTCCATGCAGAACTCTATATGAGACCTGTATTCCGTGGGAAATCTCTAATATAACCTGAAATAAAATACGGGACCTTGGGATGGGAAGCCAGTACTTAACAGCACCATCCACATATTCTCATAGCCTTAGAAGTTACGGCTTTTACGCAATGAAGCACATGTCTGCTATTTGGTTCCCTCAGCTGCCACAAAAATAACTTATCAATCGATCCCAATGGATGCATTGCATGCGAGAAAAAACGATGGTTCTAATTTTTAAAAGGCCCAGTGTATCATTATATTAATTAAATCACATTTCACTAGTTTCAGTTAACCTTCTCCTCCCCTTCTTCTCCCCTCCCCCGCCCCCCGCATCTGAGGCATGTAGGTCATCGGCCTTACAGGCGTACGCTTTATCTTCCGAGAGTGTTTATTTATGGCAGGAGATATGAGACGCTTATAGATGATCGCCCTCAGCTAATTAACCTTCCGGTCACCACTTGATAGAGCACAAAACTTTCGGGTGATTTTACAGCAAATTTATTACTACATAAGGATAAGAGTTCTCTACTTATCGAAATATTTATGGCTAACTTGTCATTACGACATAACGATTTGTTTGACATTAGAAAAAAAGAACGTACAACCTTTGACCAGACTAAGTCTCGACATTTATCACAAGCCAAAAAGGGAAATCTTTTGGGTCAAATGAAAGGAAGACGTGGCTTATTAATACTGTCGTGTGATGTTGTTCTTCACTAAAATCTAACGATGAATGTCACCCAATTATTGAGTTACATAAAAATTATCCCACTGAATCATGATTGAATGTTATATCTCGGTGCGATTGAAAATATACCAGCTTGCAAAATTACATTACGCTAGTAAAGTTATATTACGCATTGTGCATCCTCCAATGAGACGTCCCAAGCAGTGGCCGAGGGGATACTTAAAAGAAAATGTGAACTATGCTGCACTAATATGGGTCTCATTTTGGGATGACAAGCAAAAAAAAATACTTTCAGCAATTAATTTCTAAAACAAGTATCATTTTAAAAATTTAAGCTTGATTAGATCACAAAATACTGCTCAAATGGGCACGACAAAGAAAAATGATGCTAAAACACTTGCAGTGACACTAGACAGAAATCTTTATGCATTCAGTGACAAAGAGTTTCAAAGAAGTCAGAAAAACTGGAACAATAATGCAAACTGAGACAATGAAGCAAGTTAACTAAAATTTTCAAAGAAACAGTCTTCCACTAATGAGAATGTTATAGGAATGTTTTCTTATTTATTTACTTACTTAACGAAGATGGTTAACTGTACCACATGCGTCCTCTGTAATTACGAAAATATTATTGACATACTGTGAAAAATGGCCAAATAACAAGATCATTTGGTCTAAGAGAGAGTAAAAATGAGATGATTTCAAGCTTAAATGTCAGTATAATCTTCTGTGTGAATCAAAGGGTAGGTATTTTAATTTACCTACTGCCGAAACATAGTAGTGAAGAGAAAACTTGAAATGATACTAAATTATCATGGATGTTTAGGTGAAGATCTGGTATAAGCAAACTCTCTTTAGCGTACCTAACGACAAATTCAATTTTCGTGGTTTCTGCGTCAATATTTAAACGTTTTGCAAAATGGGGTTTTTTAAACATGTATTTAGGTTGTATTTTCTACTAAACAAAGCCAAAGAATTCCATTGAGACAATATACTACGATGGTCAAAGTGTAAAGGCATTAATTGTTTACATAAATCCTTTTCATAGTTACCGTTTACTACTCATCGTGGTCCTTCTTAAAAGTATATGGTAATTTCCATTACGAGCGTAAACATGAATCACAAGATTAGCAGTAAAGATCCTGTTTCGTCTTTATGCCAATGTATCAAGCAAAGACATTTCAATAAAATTCCAGCGGAGAATATTAAGCATTCAATGGCAAAATTTTACGCGTATCTGCTTGAATCTCATTGAAAATGATGAAATAAATAGATTTTAGCAGCATATCGAAAGCATCAAAAATTAAGGAATCAAGTGATATCACGTGCTGAATGAAAACCTACCATAATGGTTGAGCCAATGCCTATATCTATTTTGTAACAATCACAAAAATATATTCCATTTCTTTATAAATTGCTCGTTAAGCTATGTTGGTTTCCTCTTTCTGGGTTTACATTCAATGTTCGCAAAGAGGTAAGATTCATTCAGTACCTTGGAGCCATTCACTTTCCACGTAAAGAAACAAAGATACCCGAGCTAAAATAAATTTAACGAGGCGAGAACCACTCTGCTAAGGAGATCTCGAACTTCCAAGTGCGTACCGAGATCCTATCTCGCTTTCTGATTCAAGAAGGCGTCTTCGCCAGAATGAAGCAGTTATGCGTGGAGGGAGGGAAGGAGGTACAACCTTTCTAAAGGCCGTACGATGGGCATGGCGTTCGGTGAGAAAGGGAGGCGGGTCTCCGGAATGCGGCGAAGTATTGGGGTGGCGACCAAGAGTAGCGAAAGAGAGAGAGCCGCAGAGAGGACGACGTCAGATTGCATCTCCCTTTGGTTCAGGTCCCTTGCTTCTCGGACGCGCCTTTTCCCACAGAATCGATCGCCGATTAGCTTTCTTCTATTCTTTTCGTTGGTATTTACACCGCAACAAATGTCATACCGCAGCACTCAATTCAAAAATCACGGTAATATTTTTCACCGATATTACCTTGCCTTCGTTTTTAACAAATCTCAGCTATTCTAGAACAATATATAAAACCTTTAATACTCAAGGTTTATGAAACGTCTTGGCCCATTATTTTGTATGTATTTTCTTCATATTACTAGAATCATTAAACAAGGGCTATACGGATCATCTTGTCACTGGATATTGAATACAAGAATGATATTGAATGTGGTATTGCCGAGTTTTAAGACCCGGTAAGGTCTGTAAAGTTCAGGCACTAAGGAGTTATACTGCTGAGTTATAATTAAAAAGTTCCAATTTCCCTTTCAAAATTTGATTTGAGGTACAAAACAGTGCTAATATAAAAATTAAATTAATGCAAAATAAACTATGAGTTACACTAGTAGTTAATGAAATCTGCTGTCTTCAACTTGATCTTAATTTACCATTACGATGAGTATTATCGTTAGTTTTATAGCAACATATTTTAGGTAGTGTCCATCTAATTCATTTAGGTTCTCATGAATATCTATTTAAGATACATTTGTCATGATCTTTAATGCGTCAACAATCCTAAATTGGTTTCGTGAAGCTCTCCATTCGATTTTCCTAGCAATTTTATCAGCTAGCTTCTTCATACACATAGGTAAAACTCTTTCACGTCTGCCACTACTTGCTAAATACTTCTCAATCGCATTCCTTTACGATTCTTTCCACACATATTTCCCTCGGAATATGTTTTACTCGGACATTATGTCTCAAGATATGGCTGATAAGGTTGTCAAGTCTTTTCATCAAAGTTTTCAGCTAACCTCTCCCTTCACCCACTCTTCTTAGGACTTCATCGTTTGTTAATATCTCTATCTATTTTAACTTCATCAATCACTGTAACTTCACATTTTTTTCTCCCAGCTTTGACGTTGCCGTTGCTAGGCATATAATTTACCACGCCACACTGCTATAAAGAAGCATGCTCCACATGTATGATCTAATGAAGTTTCCCTACTTTCAAGGTTACATTTCCAACTTTAGATAGATTTATTTTCCGACGGAATGCCCTAACCACTTTCACTATTCTATTGACTATTCGTTCCATTAACGGTAACTCAGCTTCCTAGATAGCAATACGCACTAGGATTCTAGTATTTGTTTGCCAAGTTCAGTATTGATCATCGCATCTGCTCTTCTACCGCAAATCATTAGCTTTTCAAGTGAAATGCGATCACTGTATCTTCTAGGATAAGTTGAGTCTTTGAAGAATTTCTGCTGATGAAAAATCATTCCCCTTAACCGGGACCTTTGTTTCCCTGTGGAAGTTCGGCTATTGCGACTTCAAGCGAGTAATTCTGTTAAAGTTTTCGTGGAAGTTCACGATCCTTGAATTCGTTATGTAGAGCCTTCATTAAATTTCTTTCAATCTCTGCTGTTCCTGTTATGTCATCGGTAAAACGTAGCATGCGAATTCTTTACCCCGTGGATATTCATTCTTTGAAAGCTTCACCGACAAATCGAAAATAATGGAAAACATTGCACAACTTGCTTACACGTCTTACAACTTTCTTTACGTTGCTTCTATACTGATCGGTCCGATTTAAAAAACTACTAATTGAACAAAAATATTCACTGCAATCTTGATGAAAGCAATCTAATTTGAAGACCCCTATGAATCTGAACAATGCCACAGTAAAAATTAATTTTTGGAGAAATTTCCACTCCCGACAGATGTCTCAACTATTATATTTGTAGCCACAGTCCTAAGACAATAAGAAAAATTCGTATGACTACTAATAACTTTTCCTGCTTTTTTAAACTCTTGCCACTAATTACAAGGATCTATCAGTCACTGATATGACTTATTCTGATATGAAACACCTTATGACTTATTTTAGGAATTTAAAAACTTGGCCAAATCCCATCTGATTCATTCCATTTCTAAATTTATAATGAATATATGCCTACTCTAATTAATACTCAATGACATACTGGAACGAGATAGACTTGAGTTTTACAATGAATAGCTGTGAGAAATTAGATGTGAATTTGATATATTACAATTAATGATGTAAGCTAATTTGATATAATTCTATTAAAGCTCTACGCTACTATGGATCTTCTATAAAGTGCTTGGAAATCATTAGTGTTCTAAAACCGCCCAGTGTTGGAGTCAAATTTCTATTTTATATGCCCCGTGAAGGTAAAACTTAAAAGACTCACGCTAACACACGATATATCTGCTACGGTGCACAGCCAAGTCATCAATCACGGCGATGACATAGTTTTGAAATTAGCCGGAAAAAGTCCACCAGATAGGAATCTTCCGCAAAATTAACACTAACCATGCCGAGTTTCTTCCTTGGACTCCATACACATATTTCTAGGAAAGTCACCAGAAGGTAGCTTGTAAGTTTTCTCCTCACATACCAATTCCATCGGAATTTATAAATGACTCTTAATACATGATTATAACTTTTAATTCAGCCAAAAACATGATAACTGGAAACAAGTACCAGAAAATATGCTGTTATATTTTTTTTTCTATTTCATGTATGTTTCGGACACGATTATCGCAGGTCGATTTTTTTCGCCCGTATAGTTGATATGAGAAATATGTTATCATTATTTTTTATTATGACTAGTCATTATTAAAAGTATTTTATTATGACTAGTCATTATTAAAAGTATTTTATTATGACTACTGTCGTTATCTATTTGTATAAACACATATATTTCAGTCATTAAAAACTCTCACTCCATCTCTGAATATTATTCTTACCGACTACTTGCCAAGAATATCACAGTATATAAGTCAATGCATATTTTTTATATATTTTATGATATATTTACGGCCGTTTCATTTTTATTCTAAGTCTTCATATTTCCCCGTCGATAGCAACAGCTTAAATAGTAGAACGTAAACAGCTAAAAATGTTTTTATAGTTTTGCTTTCAATATTAATAAATGACATAAAAATAAGTTTCTATAGGTACTAGAGTTAATATTTAAATTAAAAGCTACAAGTACAATGAGAGATATTAATTAAAAATGTGCAGCAACCGATATATTGAATTATCATGTTTCATTGATGCAGTTGCCTTCAAATTCAGCTAACCTCTTCACAAGTACACACTAAACTAAGAACTAGTGTTTCGTTAACATCCTTAAAATTCTGAAATACATGAATTAGATATATATATTAAGGTGAGAGATATTATGTTAAAAACATTTGCTTACCAGAATAAAAACCCCATTGTATTCTGGTTCCGAAGTTTGGCCACTGAAAAAAAATGATGGACTTTGGTCAGAGACATAGACATTAGACAGAGACATACAGATAACTACTGAAAAGGTGAGAAAGCTGAAGGAAGAAGGGTCGTTAATATATGGTAGCGGAATAAAAATATATAATACCGTCATTTCTCTCCATGGTATCTTAATTGAGATAAAAACCTTTTCACAATCGGTAAATAATTTACTTACCATTGTTAGAGTGAATGAACTTTGAAGGATTGTGTACTTCTATACGTTTAAACTATTCTTAAAATAAGTCAATTCTCACTGACAGAATTTTGATCAGCGTTTTCATTATTGGATAATTACAAGACCCAAAAAATTATAAAGGCCTAAATAGCACAGACTTACTTAGGGATGAGAGTATCGCTATTCAAATAAGGAAAAAGGAGCACCCGAGCAGCCTTCACTGCCAATATATTATATGTTTTTACGCAGTAAATATGCATATCATTTACTCGACTAGTCAAAGTAGAAATAAAAGTAAGGGATATATGTACAACCTGAAAGGAGCGCATTTAAGAACTCTAGAATTTCAATAAGCTTAAATAATAAGGGTGACACGGAACAGAGGTATGTGAAATAGGCAAGGAAAATAATAGCATAGCCTTTAAAAATAAAAAGAAAAAAATGTCTTTAAGAAAATATTTCTTGCCGTAACTTTGGGAAAAGTAATAACATCTGCATGGTGAAACTTGCTCATGGGATTAAAAATGATGGAAAAACAATGCTCCGTGATCATTTGTTGGCTGAGAAATGACGAGAAGCAGGCAAAAAAGAAGTAAAGAGATCCTCGGGTGGTACAGTAGGGTGGGGCAAGAGTGATTCAGTTCAAGAACGCACGGCATGAATCTGCTTTGGAAGCGTGATGGGGTGGAGTCATACAACGACATGCACGTGTGACGGTGAGAGACGACTGGCGAATTACTGCTCCCAACAATCCTTCGTCTGCCTGTCTGGGTTCTTCGTATTAGAGTGAAGAATGAGGCGAGTAAAATTTTACCAAACATGCGGTAAAAGTTGATGCTTTGTGATAAGTACTAATTTTTATCATCAACGCCTTGCTGTACGTATGAGTCATTAATCCGAAACGTAAAATATTTGAGGGCGGGAGTCAAGTAATGACACTTTTGAAACCTAAACTGAATGGAAATATTCTCAAAACTCATCATGAAAAATCTATTTTTTCACAAAAAGGTGAGCATAACAAAAGAGGCTTGGCAGCGGGAGACGATAACATAATAACTTTAAAAAGACAAATGCTGCCCATGTTATCCTTTCCATTTAATACAGGTAACTCTGAGTAATCTGTATCAATGTTTAAACATAGATACTCATAAAACAAACATACTCTTAATGTAAAATACTCTTGCTCAAACAGTACCTACTCTTGAAGCACCCTAAGGGTGAGTGGTAATGAGTGAATCAATGTAATACACATATCGGATAGATGCTAACGACTTACGATAACTATTGGTTAAACAAATTTGTGTTAACTAGACATACACGTGTACTTAATGCGAAATGATCGCAAAACTACGAAGGAAAGTGCAAAAGTACGTAAGTGTTTACGACAAGAAATATTCCATGAACTTAGAAAAACTGATGTAAAATAATTTGAAAGCTGTTATTTCAATACTCTTGTAATAGGGGCATTACAGTAAGTAGACATCACAAACACTGCAAGCAGTGCAAATTCATAGCATTTGAGGGTGGAATTAGCATTAATAAAATTTTGGACATGATTCAATGTAGGACTTACTTCACCATCCAGTCTTACAGTGGCTGAGGTTGCATAGGTACAAGGTGTGATAAAAAAATAACGGGAATAACTTCTCATTGTTTTCATCAATTTTAATGTCGTAGTGCATCGTAAGATCCTGCCATATGGTTGTACGGTCAATAAGGAATACTACCTGGTAGTTATGCGCCAAATTGAAGCAATCTGACGAAAACGCCCAGAATTGTGGCATAACAACTCATGGAAATTGCACCACGATAATGCTCCCGCTCACACATCACCGCTTGTTCGTGATTTTTTGGTTAAAAAAACCACTATTTTGCCACAGCCACTGTTTTCACCAGACAAGAGCCCCTGTAACTTCATACTATTCCTAATGCTGAAGAGAACCATGCAAGGACGACGTTTTGCCACCATTGAAATGATGAAAACAGAATCGCTGAAGGGGCTGAACTCTATACCGAAAAAGGAGTTCCAGAAATGCTTACAACATTGGAAAAAACGTTGGCTCAAGCGTATTATACCTTAGGGGGATTACTTTGAAGGGGACAAAATTGATCCTGAATAATAAATATTCTTTAAGAAAAGCGAAAATTCCCGTTAGTTTTTATCACTAGAGCGCGGAAAAAAAGTCTTCAATTTTGCAAAAAAAAAGTCGCCTAAAAAGTCACCAATATTTTTGAAAAAAGTCTCTCAAAAGTCTGCGTTATTTCCGTGAGAAAGTTGCTGAATTTAACTAAATTGTTGGAGAAAAGAGCCTAGAGATGCTAGTCCAGGCATTAGTAGATTTTACTTGGAAAAACTAGAGGTAGTTCTGGAATTGATTTATCCTATGCTTTTTGGGTCGCTGAATCCGAATTTCAAACTTTCCACCAAAAAATCCCCCCGCAACCCCCCAAAATATTGAAAATAACACTCAAAAAATAGCTTTTTTAGTTTTTAAATCGTTAAGTTTAAATTTAGGGAAAAACTAATCACTTAATCGGAAAGTAGATAATATAAGC
The DNA here is from genome assembly GCA_933228895.1 of Platycnemis pennipes. NCBI lineage: Eukaryota > Metazoa > Arthropoda > Insecta > Odonata > Platycnemididae > Platycnemis > Platycnemis pennipes. The sequence goes on along the minus strand of OW121847.1, from coordinate 141,392,894 downwards.
AACAAAAAACGGTATTCTAACATTTTGACGTAGGACGAACAGGGAGGGCGCCAGCACTCCCTGAAACATGCGCCTTTGCGTCGCGGTGCTGTGTGCTTCAAGTTATGCAACCCCGCTTAACCACTCAAGTCGTTTATATTCGCTCTCCCGTCTCCCCATGGTTCATTTTCTTCGAAACTCACCCTCCCATCTCAGTGTTCACCTAGTTCAATATCTGGAAGTCCCCAGCACCCTACCTCTTACTAAAAAGGCATTAGATGACAAAGAGGGTGGAAGTACACTTCATTGTAAAACCTTGGAAACGGCGTTTTTTCAGTCAAATTTAAAGGGGAAAATTTTATAATATACAATACAAAACAAGTTTTTACATAGGATCAATAATGTTATAAGGCAGTTGAAACATGATTTAATAGTTTAAAACTTAGTTTTCTGCTCAAGAAAAACCGAAAATGAGAAAAAAGTACTTATTTGTTGTCCATTGTACAGGTCAGGACCCCTATTTTCGGGGAAGCTGAGGACCTTTTTCTCTTGTTTTTCGCGATAATTTTAAAATCTTCTTCTCCGCTTGATCGCAGCCGAGGGTCCAGGTCCATCTACGTCATGCTTGCCTCGCTACAATGTAGGCTCATTTAATTATCACCTGCACACAATGTGACGCGTTCACCTCGTCGGAAATTCTAGGTGATCGTTCATATAATTGTATCATTTTTCCACTAAACAAAAGCGGAGTGCTAGCATACAGTGTAGCGCTGTCGGATTTTCAGTAGACCACCCGGGTTCAAATAATCTGGTTCATAATTAGATAAATGCATTCTTTCAGATCAATCTATCCCTTTGTGGAGTCTTTGGACACTCTCAGTAAAAAAAACTCGAAGTGCGAGGTGGCCCAGGGAAAGGAACAATATGTGAATTTGACATGCAAATGGATAAGTACGGGGTGAGCTCTACCTTCACCTTTCCAAACCAACCTTCGGGTTGAAGCACTGAGTGAGTGTGATTATTTCATGAACGGTGGAGCAATAGAAAGAATTCATTGCAGTTTCCGGAGCTATAATTAAAATTTCGTATTAACAATTGTTAGGAGCTTACATTTTACAGTACATCTCTGCTCCGTGTAGTACCGCATGAAAAACACAGATGTGTCCAACACACAGTTGAACAAATGTGATCACTATAGCAAAATATTAACTTAGGCATGTGGTTTAAATAAAAAGACCCATAAAAGTCTCTTTTAATCAGAAAAGTCCCACCACGCCAAAAAATTCCTAAAAAGTCTCTAAGAAAGTCATTTAAAACTGTTTTATTTGATGAGATTGGTGAAGATTTGTATTTAAAACCACAAAAGTCCCACTTTCACAAAAAGTCAAAAGACTTTTTTTCCGCGCTCTATTTATCACATCACGTATAACAATGCCTTCGTTACCACAAAATACGGCTTTCATAATTCATGAACACAAGCTAGGTTATGACAAATTAGGTGGCATAAGTGGTCATCAGAAGAATTGGTGTATACAGATAGGACCCTTAAGTTAGTAATCAAGAAAAAATAATTTCTCCTATCCTAATTAATGCTAACCATTCCTTCCATGCGTCATATACATAGTTACTTACATTTTCAAAATTAGTAAAAATCATCAAACACATTTCAAAACTATTTTCTGGCCACATACTCTAGCGGAAAATGTTAAAAGGATAAAACCAATACGTAGATAGATAAGCGTCTTTATTAGGGAGAGATTGCCACTAAAAGTCCCCTCTTGCATTTTCTACGTACAGGAAACTTGTGCCACTATACAAGAATTATCCGTTTCGTTTTATTGTGACTACCTGTCCTTCCGCGCCGTCTTCGAATGATTTAATTTTCTTAGCATTCATTTGGTTATTACAATAAAAATATATTGATACCCTTAAAAATAGCTCATTTGTTGTTGAGTAAACTTTTCTGGTCATAATTTATACTTGCTTTCTTAACCCCAAACGTTAAAAGTACTATAGACCAGTTACTATTCAAAAGAGTAATGAAACTAATTTATATTGTCAATCACTAAAATTAAACTCGAATCAAACGATAATTTCTAACGTCCTTTTTCAGGGATAGCTCAAATGAAGCCTAAATGGTAGCCTAAAAATGATCTTCTAACTTGATTACTTCAGGGATGGTGGCAATGATAGGAATAGCTATCTATCCCTTTTTCCCACCATTTGAGCATGTCCTTTTTTCCATCCCTGAAGATTTAGGCGATTCCGTCATTCAGCCAATCAAAGTGCACGGTCGAAAAGAGAAAACGTTGCGCCACATATGGTTCACATATAGCATTGTAAATATTAGGGAATCGACCCTCTTCATTTCTAGCAGTAATTGCTACGGCTGCAGCCAAGAGCCGTCAACGACGATGTAAATCCTCCATATTTTATCGGTCCGAAGTAATTTACGGCGTTGAAAAGATAATATCTCGCGAGCAGAAATGATACGAGAGGGGACGGTAAAAATACCGTGTGAGTGGCTAAGTGAGCTTTCATTTTCGCTGTCCATGAAAGCTATACCTTAAATGATCCCCGAAAAGGACGTAAAAAATGATCGTGTGATTCAGGCCTAAGATTCTCCAGTACATTTAGTAACCAAGTTATACAACTCAATAAAATAATAAGTTGAGGTGAGGCGCAAGGCAATAAACAGGGTTTAGCGACAAAACTTACCTACTGCTGTGCCGGGAATGAGTAAGTTAATGATTCACTCAAACGAGGTGACTACACATTAGTGATAGTGCAAGCCGATACAATCAGTCTTCCTAAATCTTATATTTAGATTGAACATGCATCAATTCCCAGATATTCCCTTGAGATGAGAAAAGGCCTCATTTGGTACACTCAATCGAGCTCGAGAGATCCAGTTTCGCCATATTATCGCCAATACCTCCAAAATTAGAGGCATTGCATTCACATCCCCGCTACGACCACTCAGGCCATGGCGCAAGTGAAGGGAAGAAAGCTCGATGAAGAGACAGGTGCAGGTGAGAGGAGGCTTGACGGTATCAAGACGCACGGATGTTGTTGCGTGTGTGCATTGCGAGACCCCCGGGGTGACTGAGAGAGGGGGCGGGAAAAGGGATGGGAACGGGAGAGGAGGATGAGGGAGAACTTCCAGGTGGCAAAGCTAGACGGAGAATTAGATGTTAACCTTCGCCAATTAAGGGACCGAGGAGGGGAACGGGACGTGGAGTCGGGGGCCATGAAAGGGGTTTGCGAGTCAAGGGGGATTGAATTGAGGAAGGAGGAGGCCGATGGAGATTGATTCGCCGATAGATTAGCGATGGCAGGCAACGCCTGCTGCTAAGAGAGACGGACTATGACGTGAAGGAATCGAGCAACTGTAAAGCCGGTCGTTAGAGCGCCATAAATTAATTGGAAAGCACGAGCAAATTCTGTCCGCAATGGCAGTGGCGAATATTCTCCTTGGTTGTCGTTCAGGGCGATATCGCAGTGCCCCTGTATCGGAATAGTTATTTATACCGCAATCTAAAACATTACTTCACAGTGGGTGGAACTTTTTTTCAAGCCCACAGCCAGTGCCGTTTCATCGTCATATTTTTGGAACATAGACATCGCAACATGTTCGAGTGATTGAGAGGAAACAACAAAAAACATATTCAAGTAGTTTCCTACATATATCCTGTTTAAAAGTGGATTGGGATTCTGTGAGCTTTAAAAAAGGGAAGTTTTAATTGTCCTCCACCTTAAGGGCTTTGCACTCAATTTGGGATTCTGAAATAAACTCAGATATATAATTTTAGGCGTCCTTCGGTCAAAATATGAGTGACTTATTGAATTGCAAAATAGTCTGGAAAAATTTTAAAGACTTAAGGTCTCAGTGCCTCCGCATCCCGTAACAAAGAGGAAAATATTTAATATTTTTCTCGGAGTACTGATTACTGGACCAATCTTGTGTTACAGTGTACTTTGAAAGTAATCATGAAATCATTTAAAAAAATACTGATTCAGTTGTGCCATGGCAATTTATCAAGCTGGATACCCTGCCCGCCATCTCAACTAATCCACAACAGGAGTTGTTGGACATATTTATAAGTGTCAGTGTTCAAATGAATAACTCTATACACTTAAAAAGTACAAATGACACACGATGTAACATAGAAAATATTTTCTCCAAGGAAGGTTCTCCAAGAGGAAGGAATATTGAATATTCTTAAGGTCTATAGCAGAAATTACAATGACATTTGACTAAATTTCCGAGAAGTTATTCCACCAAAAATAATGTGAAATATCCACCAAGAATAATCTTCAAAAAGAAACAATCAACTTCTCCTCACTATTGCGGCGAGGAATTTGTTTTAAAAAGCAGAACAAAACTGGAATCAACTAGAAAAGGAAAAAAGAAATCTGCAAATAAAATAGTGGCACCAGCTAGGGCATTATTGAGAAACCGTGCGTAAACGTAACAGTTATTCGGAAAATAAAAAAGAGAATGCAGCCGATAAATATAAGACGTTAGATACAAGGGAAGTATAAATAATATCTGGGCAATGTACTAAGAAAAAAATTAAGATAAGGAAGAAGTTGTGGAAAGATCGATACGTTGGAATGGAAATGTTACAGAGGGAGAGAAAAAATTATGTAATCTATGCTAATCTTGAAATTCTATCCAATTCAAGGGAAAATAAATTCATTAATGGTGGAAGGAATATCCGAAGATACTGGAGGAAGTAGAAGACAGAACGTTTGAAAATTGAAAGCGAAGTTGACGCCAGCAATTATAATGCAACTTTATGTGTAGTGGCGTGAAATGTAAATGAGAAAAACAATAATAGTAGACACCCAGAGAAATCTCACGGCTGAGCTTAAAGCCACCGAGTGCCTCCACCGGGATGCGGATGGTGGGTCGACCTCTAGATATAGAGATTAGCTGCGAGATAATCGAGTTTACTCGTCGAATAAGCAGTCGTGGACAAAAAGCGACCGCATTCCGAGGGGGTATTGGTGTATCCCTGGGTAAGGTAGGCCTCTAAATAATACAGAAACTGAGAAGATACCTAGACTTCGCGACGGGAGGCCGCCAATAATTACGCTTCTCGTCACACGGAGGAGAGGGCAGCAGCTCTCCATAATAGTCAAGGTGGAGATCACAGAAGTCGGTACAGTGACACTCATTTCACTACAGGCGTGGTTACATTTACTTTGACGGATGTAGTACCTCGATGTGGAAGGAGAGGGGAAACCACCACATTAATATCCCGAGGAGTCGAAGCTACTCCACTCTTTTCTTTCTTATCAGGACGTGATGGAATTCTCTCGAGTAAAATATTCCGGAGGTAAAATAATCCCCCATCCGGATCTCCGGGTGGGGACTACCCGCGAGAGTACATCAGTCAAATGTGATGAACTTTGTAGGGTAGGAATATAGAACGTGATATCGCTTCGGGCCTGTGAAAGACTGGAGAACCTGAAGGTGGAAATGCGAAGAATGGACCTCGACGTATTAGGAATCAGCGAAATGAAGTGGCCCGAAGAAGGAGACTTTTGGAGTGGAAGCTATAGGGTTATACATACGGGATCATTAAATGGTAATGCTGGACTAGGGATCATATTCAGAAAGAGCGCCGGGATGCGTGTGAAGAGCTTCCTACAGTACCAAGAAAGGACAATGATGGAGAAGATCTAAACCAAGCCTGTAGATACCGCAGCGGTGCAGGTTTACATTCCTACGACGGACTATAAAGATGAAGAAGTGGAAGACGTCTACGAAGATATCACGGAAGTTTTAAACAGGTAAGAGGAGAAGAAAACCTAATTATTTTAGGAGACCGCTATCGTCGGCGAAGGTCAATATGGAAGAATAACTGGAAAATACGGATTGGGAAACCGAAAGGAAAGAGGAGAAAGACTGCTGGAGCTCTGCACACAACATAAGTTAGTGGTTATTAACACATTGTTTAAAAATCACAACTGAAGAAGATACACGTGTAAGATGCCAGGACAATGAGGAAGATTTCAAATAGACTATATTTTGGTGAAGCAGAGGTTCAGGAATCAGGTGAAGGACTGCAAAAGCTACCCGGGTGCAGACATCGACACCGACCATAATTTAGTGATAATAAAATGCCAATTAAAATTCAAGAAATGGAAGAAAACAAAGAAAAATATATGGCAAGTAGAAAAACTAAAGGAGGCTCAACATCAGCTGACATTTAAAAAAAGCAGTGGAAAAAACATAAAAGGGAACCTGAATGAGAAACCAGTGGAAGAGCGTTGGGAAAACATTAAATGTGGACTACAGGAAGCCGCAAAAGAAGTTCTTGGAAGAAGAAAAGTTGCCAAGAATCTGGATCACGGAAGAAGTCTTAGACTTGATTGAAGAAAGAAGAAAGTACAAGAATGCGAAAACTGAAGAAAGGCAGCTTTGCTACAAAAGAATAAGGAACGAAATAAGTCGCAAAGGAAGGAAAGCTAGAAAGATGTGGATGAAAAATCTATGCGAAGATGTACAAAGCAACATTGCACTTGGAAAGGTGGAAGCTGCCTACAGGATAGTGAGGAACCACTTCAAGGAACGAAGCTCAAGATGCAATGCCATAAGGGACAAGAATGGAGAAATTTTGATTGAAAACGAGGACAAAGTGAAGAGAAGAGAACAGGAGTTATACAACGGAAAAAATCTCAGCACAAAAGCTGTTGAAGAGGAAAGCAAAGTGGAAAAGGATGATATGGGAGCATCAATATTAAGAGCAGGTATTCGGCAGTAAGGGACCTCCGGATGAATAAGGCTTCTGGTATTTATTCTGTTCCTGCAGAACTAATTAAAAATGCAGGAGAGAAGACATTAAATCATATTTACAAAACCATCTGCGGCATGTACTTAACAGGAGAAATTCCAAGGGACCCCGAGAAAAATATCATCATTCCTATTCCCAAGAAGAATAGAGCGGAGGAATGCGAACATTTTAGGACTATACGCCTGACGACACATGCATCAAAGATACTGACCAGGATCATCAACAGAAGAATAGAACGAAAAGCAGAGGAGTTCCTGGATGAAGATTAATTCAAATTCAGGAAAAGTAAGGGTACAAGAGAAGCAATATTGGCCCTTAGACCGCTCATAGAGAAGAGAATGGAGAACAAGCCGACGTTCATTGCATTTGTGGATTTAGAGAAGGCTTTTGATAACATGGATTGGGATTCAATGCTTGGAATTCTGAAGGGAATTGGAGTGTCCTACAATGACCGAACACAGTCTGTACAAAAACCAAGTAGCTGTGATTAAATGTGGACCCAGCTGTGAAGAGGCAAGAATAAGAAAAGGAGTGAGACTAGGCTATGCACTGTCTCCCGTAATTTTTAATGTTTACTTCGAGAGAACCATCAATAAATTCAAAGAGAAGTCTTCTGGAGTGAACATCCACGGAGAAAAAATAAGCATGCTGCGATTCGCTGATGACATAGCAGAGACAGAGAGGGATCTCAACAAGATTCTAGTAACCTGGGATAGAACAATGGCTAGATATCAGCGGAAGATAAATAAGAAGAAAACTAAGATATTGGTGTGCAGCAAGAAAAAAGATGCCAAAACCAATGTCAAACTAGGAAAACAAAAACTTGAAGAGGTGAAAGAGTTCTGTTACCTAGGAAGCCGAGTAACCAACGATGGACGAAGCAAGAAAGAAATAATAAGTAAAATAGGCCAGGCACAGAGGGCATTCTATCAAAAGAAGAATCTACTTACACCTGGAAATACAAGAAGTAAGGACACAGTTTATCAGAGCATACATCTGGAGCATGTTCCTTTACGGCAGTGAGGCATGGACGATGAGAGCAGCGGAGAAGAAAAGGGTGGAAGCATTCGAAATGTGGTGCTACAGAAGAATGCTGAAGATTAAATGGATGATTAAAAGAGAAGTCTTGTGAAAACTCTAAAAAGAAGAAGGGACAATTTAATCGGTCATATCTTGAGACATGATGGCCTCATGAAGACTATCGTCGAGGGAAAAGTGAACGGGAAGATTGGAAAAGGCGGGCATCGTATGAGATACATGGAGCAGGTTGTGAGGGATGTAAAAGAGATGAATTACGTAACAATGAAAAGGTTGGCCGATAGAAGAATCGAGTGGATAGCTGCGTCAAACCAATCCTAGGATTGTTGACCAATGATGATGATGATGATGATGAGCCAGAGAAATCGCATAAGAGTAAAGAGAAGTTTCAATGGCAAAGTTTGTTTTGTAGGCATAGCAAAGGTGTTTGGTAGAATGAGATAATCTTATGAAAGAGGTGAGTGATTAGACCGCAAAGTTACGAGTTTTATTGGCAAAGCGTGCATGGAGCAGCGTAGAGTACTCCTTAATAGGTATACGAGAGGAGTAAATGATTTATGAGACGTGGGAGGTCCTTGACGTAGTCATTAAAGTGGGAGAAATGATAATACTAGTTATCACGAATAATCGATTAATTTTGCAATGAGTAAGATTCAGTAATCCAGACTGACGAATAATTATCCCTGTGGACAGTTTACAAATCTAAGTGAAAGATGAAAAAAGTTTTGAGATGTTCGGAAAAAAGGAAAACCTGAATATAATAAAATATGAAGGTTACACAAGGTATTAGAATTATTTGGCCCAAGGTATGATCCAAGGCATGAGGGTTTTAAAAAGAGGAAGTTGAACTTACATTTTGGCCTGTCGCGCAGATAGTTATGGAAATATACTCATTGAAGAAACCTCGTTTCAATTACGCCTCAATTATTTTACAACCTCTCTTACACAGGTTATTACGCCCTGTGTAAGAGGTTTAAGGAATAAACACATAAGAAATAAGGTTGTAAAAGGTCTAAGAAATAAACACATTCCAACTGGAGTACAATGTCAGTAAAATGGAGTAAAATGCTTCGTTTGACTTTTAATCCTATTGTATCACACCAAATGTCTACAGATATTGGAATACTTATGACCGGCAGATTTCAAGACTAGAAGAAACTAAAACAGCCTCTTCCTTCCAGATTGCACACATGATATTTTGTAACAAATCTATATTTGCAATGTAAAACTGCAAACGATAAAATAAAAATCAGTAGCACCCTACTTTTATGAATAGAGAATACGGCTAGGATATTGGGAGAGAATATCTGTAAGAAGATTCATATAGCGTAGAGAATATATTTTTGAGCAGCTTATAGAGAAGCACGTTTTTGAATCACCCGCACATATATTTTGAAACTAAATTCGAAAAAATACATAGGCTGGAAATTTTGGGTTAAACATTTTGAGTCAACAGCTCCAGAGGATGAAATAAATATGAAACATGTCTCCGTACAAGTTGTGGCATGCTATAAGATTCTTATCCGGCCTTGACATTCTGCCCCAAAAGGCATATTTACTGCCTGAAAATAAATTTTTTCTCGAGGCAAAATTTCACAGATAAATCAGCTTCGATAATATGTTGGCATATTACCAGGTTTTCAGGAGGAATAATTCTAGAGTTTTCAAACGACGTTTTACGCTTTGTACCAGTTCATGCGGCAGTTTTGTATAAAAAATCATGTAAAAAATTCAGAAGCCTGAGGAACATGGAAGGTGGAATCGGCATATCAAGAGGCAGACGAGGTAATCGAGACAAAAAAATTGAATAACACACTGCGGTATCCACACGAAATCCTTCCCACATTGGCGGAATCCTTGAAGCCCGTCCTACTTCTCCTTCCCCGGCATCCACCGCCTCAAAGTCATGCCCATACCATGCAACGAGGGGAGTAAAAGAGGAAGAAAAAACAGAAATACGGGAATGTATAAGTAGGCGGTGGGCCGAAGGAAGCGGCGGCGACGCGTTTGGGGCGAGAGGGTGCGGCGAGATAGCTGCCAGGCGATAAAAGGGAGGGAGCGAGGGCGAAAAGGAAGAGCGATGGGACCTGGGGGAAGCCGAGGGGTGGGGCGACAATCCACGGAGTATACCCAGTCGGTGGGAGCACAAAGGTACTATTACTTCGCCATTGGAGAGGAAAATTATTGCGACGGAGCTTAAACGCGTCGTTTATCATGTGTCTTTTTAGCCGATGGGGCGGCAGTCGGGCATATTCGTTTGAGTGATTGACGGACTCAATGATGCAAATGCACCCAGTCCATTCCATAGCCAACTTGGTGGGAAGGATCCGACGCAATCGCAGGCGTTACATCGCCGCGGGTTCACGAGCGGAAAACCGCATTATCAACTTTCGAGTCAAACAAAAAAAACGTGCAGCGCAATCATATGGTTGTGTTTCGCGAGCAGCCGACAATGGTCACGTGAATTCATACATCGCAACCCAAAGGAACTACGTCCCGCCGAAGAAGATAACTGAATGAGAAATGGATGGGGAAATCTGATTGAAAAGAACACGAAAAAATCTCGTGCAACAGAGCATAGCATATTATGAAATTACGCTTTGTAAGGGAACAAAGCTAGTAGCTGGAAGGGGAGCTAGGAGAATCACATCTAAGGATAAGACATAAGGCAAAGAAGAAAAAAAGAACATCATAATATTCCAGTAATTTTCTATAAAAACATCTATTTTACACACTGCTGAAGAGGACACTTTACGTACATTAAAGGGAGCATAAACTTAGTAAAACGATAAACAGTGCCCGTAAAAGTGCTAGCTACTTGAACTAGGCATAAAGCATACTCATTTAACAGGAAATTATGTAGTATAACTTACGTCGAGAATTACCCACAGCAAGTTTTTTAATAAAATCGCAAAAGAAACTTCAAAATCTCAATCCTGGAGAATGAAATTTGGCCAGCTAATAAATAAATATCACGTGTCTATGTCATTTTGAAAACAAATATTATCCCAGGCAGAAAAAATTAATAGTATTTCACTATCATACGTAAAACTAGGCAAAATAATATTTTTCTCATTAGTATTGAAAAGGCTTTGAATAAATAATATAGTTTATAATATAGTTTCTCACTACCAACGCATGAATACTATAGCGTTGAAGCGAGGTGAGTATATAAATTTTAATTTGGTACTCTTATCATTGATCTGCTATCATATTTGAATTGAAAGAACAAATACGTATTTTTCAAACTGTAAATAAAAAAGTAAGGATCATTTTAAGTAGCATAGTAAAGAATGTTATTTCGTAACGTTTAAACAAGTTTCTCTTGAGAATAAGAGAAAAAATCTCAGTGGGTAAGGTCTTCGCACATTTAATTTTCCAATTAATCATAAGGTTGTCGCAAAAAAAAGGGGCAAAAGAATGTAAAGCGGTTTATTTTCTTATCCTTGATGTGGTAACTTAGGTATTGGGAAAAGATGGCAAGAAGGCCGTCTCCAGACCGTTATAAACCAAATTTCGTCCAGAAAGGCCAAAAAAAGATGAAATATTTTATTCCGAACCCTTGCGATTCGCGGCTAAAAATTGAGAAGAAACTTTTCGTAATAATATGCGCATAAATTTCGAGCATCCTCACCCCCACAAACCACCCCTACTCCTTCCCGAGGCAACCTACACCACCAATATCAGAGCATGAAAACTTTATTTCGCTAAACTCTTCCTCTCTCCCTCCCAGGCAGCACTTTCTGCCCCACCCCCGTTGCCATCGAATACTCATAAGTATATATATACACATAGCCTGAGACTGCTCCCCCATACCAGACGACTCCTCCACCCTTCCAAGCCCACCTTTCCCATTTCCTCACAATCCTTACGCCATCAAACAAAAACAAAATAAATCCTACAGTGGCAGCACCATAAATCCAATATATACGCCAGACTGAGGGGAGGAGGTAGAGAAGTGGAAAAGGAACGGTTCGCCTGGCGAAGGTAAGGGGGGAGGTGATACGGAAAGGGGATACTCCGATTGGAGGGGAGGGTGGAAGAAGTGTAGAAGGAAGGGAGAACACGTGGTGGAGAGCAAGGGAACGATGCAAAAAAATATAACAAGGGAGCAAGTACAAGGCGAGAGGTTAAAATTGGACTGCAGTGCGAAGTGAAATCCCAGAGGGAGGATTGTGTGACGATCCCCCGTAATTCAGTGCGATGTGCGGCGCGCAAGAAGGAAGGTGAATCTATTTTTGATTCGTATTTCAATCAAATTGAACATTTCCTTTAGGAGAGTGGAATCAACGGATCTAGCGAAGTCATATTTTGCATAACACTTGTCATCAAATTCAATGATATATAGTGGCAGGAGTTGCTAAGATTCAATTCATGCAAGCACCCATTGATAGATGTTACTAAGAAATAAAATAAGAAGAATTCGCTCGAAATTTGAAGAGAAGCATGCATGATGTTACAAGAAATTTTCAGCCCCTAAGGACGTCAAATACTAGTCCTTCTAGAAATGCATTCACATTGACCAAGTTTCCGGGCGTATTTAATCAGAAATGGAGATTGTAGACATCTCGATTCATCCTCGTTTCTTCTTGTGTCTAGCCCATGAAAATGTAGCTTGATTTTTTTTCACTATTCTAGTGAGCGTACAGTGTGCCCCAATCACAAGTCATCTCTCATTGGCCGTCACGCATGACCTCAGAATGGCAGGACGTTCGGAGAACATGCAGTGGATAATGAAGATGGGAGTACATAAACGGAGATGAAGGCGATGTTGACGACCACGAAAAAGGGAAGTGGGGATAAAGGGGACAACGGAAATCCAGAGGGGAAAGAGAATAGGTACGATACGGCTCTCCCATAAATATCCTCCTCGTCTTATACCGAGTGTAGTGAAAGATCGGTGTCGTAAAAAAAAGTCGAGATATATCGAAATAACGAGCGACCCGCATTTATGTTTCAGCCCCTCTTATTCGTCATTCCTAAGTCTCGCTTTCTTCTTAACCCCCCTCTTTTTATTTCGCTTCACCCCCTTGGAGTGCTACTGCTTTCCCGCCGTAACCCGGAGATATCCGTGCCTTCGAGAACTCCGCATGGTGTATGCATGTTTGTATGTATGTTATGTATTTCAGTCCACCCCCAACCTCCCACCGCCCACTCCTATGCCTGGCCAACTCTTTCGGGCTAAGAGGACAGAGGTTTCTCCCCGTGTATTTTGATATCGCGGCGGGCGCAGGTACATTGGTCAAGCCCTGTCAGCAGCTCCGTATAAGCGGAGTTAGCAAGCGGAATGCATATGTAGATTCGGCGGGAGCGCGCGCAGGCCTTCGCACGCACACACACAAGGTCTGTCTCTCTCTCTCTCGTCGTGGAAGAGGCACCCCGCTGGGCCGTGGAGAGACTGGGACGAGAGTTGAGGGGGAAATATAAAAAAATGATCGGAGAGACGGAGGAAATGGGCGAGGGTGAGTCAGGGAAGGAAGCGAGGGATGGGGATGAGGGACAGGAGTACGAGGGGGAAGGATGGTAGAGATGGGGAGGGAGTCAAGGTACGAATTCCTCGGTATGGCACCCCGACTTGGAGCTTGAAGATTTTTGGCGAGAATCGTCTCTTAGATAGTTTCCATTGCGGCGCAGTCGAATAATTTATAAGAAGCCTGGAAACTTTCAAGTTGAAATAAAACAGTTCAACCAGACAAAAGACTCCGATATGTTTAACTCTTTACCTGCATGAAAATAGCAGGGATGATTCGTCCATCTCTAACGTCATATGGACGAATTTAAGCAAGTTGCACATTTTAAACACGAGTCGTAGAAAATATTTCACATTTTATCGATCTAGCATATAATTTTATAACAAGATTTTCTGCCGGTTTTCCAAAATAACAGCGCTAAAATTTGAATGGATTAATTTTCATTAACAAAAATATACATCTGCTAGTTATTACCTATAGGACGATAGTTTCATTCAATCATCCTCCAGTCTATTCTTCATCACGATACCTACTTGATCATGCGAACTTTCAATTAGCAGTAAAATATAAATACCAAATATGAGCAATTTTCCTCTGTTTAATCCATCCTATGCCTTGTTTACCCAGATGAACACTAAATTGGAGAATAAGAAATTTTAAACAAACGTAAACTTCATGCCGGGTGGACTATATATTTTGATCCTCAATAACTTTTATGATTTTGCATAAAAGTGGGCAAGTTCAGACAACCATCGCCTCTAAAAGTGCCGTTTTTTAAATAGTTTCATAAGGCATGGTAAAAATATTAGCTCTAGTTCTCTTGTACGCAATAATTTCCGTTATTAAAAGTGTCGTGTGAACTTGAGGATGAAGAATTTAGTAAACATTATCTGCGCACTTATGAAATATCATTGTCAAATATTATGTATAATGAAATGGATTCCACTGATCCGTAAATGAACGAGTGATTCAAATATTATAGTGTAAATTAAGTACGTACTTGCGAGTGGTTTTAAATATGCAAAAGATGGAACCAAAAACTTTTTTTCATGCTAGGGATTTTACCATTGTACCGAATTCATTATTCTTTAAGGGAAATTATGTAGTGAAATTATCCGGTCACTCGTTTTGCTTTCGGAATGGTTTTCAGCTTTTGAAATATTGAAGAGTAAATATGCAAGAGAGTAATGATTCTAAGGGTCACATTTTCATTATAACGACAGGGAAGAAAAAATGACTTCCTGTTGTGTGCTAACTTATCAAAAAAAAACATATTCACCTCTTCGGATATTGAAGATTTCAAAATCTGTAAAAATTCATATAAAATATCTCATAGCCAACAATCGATGCTCATATATGAACTGAGATTAGATAATCCTCACAATTTATATAAAACGGGCGTGAAATTTGTATGTTATACATGTAAAGCTAATAAAAATAATATACTTACAAAGCATAAAATAGACAAGGTTAACGAGCGGCATTACCTGATCTTTGTTAAAGCTTATATCTTCTCAAGTTATGGATTATACTAGCCATTTATCCAATGATTTCTAAGGCTTGCATATAAATGAATAAAATAAATACACAGCTACCATCTGAACGTCTTGATTCTACGCAGCGTACACATTTCAATGTTCAAACCTGAAGCCTAAGCCTGGCGATTCTGTCCCTATAATTTATAGCCTACCCGACGGGGAGTATATTTGAACAGGCGTGTGATAACAGCAGTCATGGGAAATGAAGTCTCCATGCAGGGCGCCTGATGGACTTGGATAAGTGAGCAATATGGCTACAAGAAGATAAAGGTTGCAATATAACCTGACAAATATGCAAATATAACTTCTTTCACTCGGTGAAGGTGGAGGAGAGGACAGTGGTCAATAATCCAAAAGAAAAAGAACTGAAGGATCACCGAGCGACTGCAAATCGTTCAAATGAAACAGAGAAGCATGGAAAATCAAAGTGAGTCTGACGTAACAGGATGTTGAAATTAGACGTAAAAATAGAGCGAAGACAGAGATAGATTACAATTAGAAAAAAGCTGGCATGTGGTGGAGCGGGAGAGAGAGAGAGAGAGAGAGAGAGAGAGAGAGAGAGAGAAGGGGAATGGAATAGGGAGAGTGGGGAATTGTGGTACTCGGGTATGGGTTGCCTCGGCGCCTCAGACGGGACAGGAATCAAGATCCATAGCAATAAGGGGGAAGCACGGCAACAGCCGTGTTTATAAATCGATCCCTTTCACAATCCTTGCCCCCACCCCTATTTCATCCCTCCGCCGCCAACTCAGGAGGATTTTTGCATCGCGAGATCCCTCCTAAGGCGTCATGCCCTCTATCCACGCACATATCACCTTTTATCTCAACCTTCTCGGGCTCCGAGAGTCATAACTCCGACTTATCACCCGCCATCATCTTTCAGCTCTGTCATAAGCGAAGAGGAACCCTTATCCCTCTCCGTGTGATGGGTCTCGTTGGATAGCTATGCAACACATCGTTGTGCAGGTAATTTTTTATTTCCAAGTGGTAGCGGTATGCGTTTTACGATGTGGCACTCTGAAATCAAAGGACACGGCTGAGATGGGCGTCGAGATGATGTTTTCACATCGTGTGCCCCATAAGCTCCCGCCGACAAATCTAAATACGCGGATTCAATTAAGTCTTGGCCGAGTTCTTATTTGGCTGTTCAAACGTTAATAGTGCTTGAACAGTCCCACAGATAGAAAGCAGAAAAAGACGACGGGACGGTGATGCCTCTGACGAAAATATGACGCAGAGTGAAAAAGCTTTTCGGTTGTTCGGAATATTTTTCAAATGCTCTTAGCATCCCTTCCGATGACTAGCACGGTGCTACGTAGATTTAGATGATTTTAGTCCCACAAACTAAACTTACGAAAAAAATACGCTAATTCTTCTTTAGATTTTCTTTTCATTATTTAAGATAGAAGGAAAAAGCATATACATTTCTCTACGAAGGAAATTATCCAAATGGTATGAAGAAAATATTGTTAGAATTCACAAAATTATCCAGAATAAGTCTCGGAAATGGAAAATAATGTCACGATCACTGTAAAAGTGATGAACAAAATAGTACGTAAAAAGAAAAAAAATAACACCAATATAAAACGGGTTCAACTCAAAGGGTTCCATTTTTTCAAAAGAATAAGATACATGCTGAGGTCAATAACCTTTTTCATATATTAATGTCGGTTTTTTATTATTTTTATTCTTTAATGTAAAGGCGCCAAATTTCGTCCCCGTGCCTAATTTCGTCCCCCTAAGGTTCTCTGTTCTGACGACAGGGGCGCCATCGGTGATATTTGTCGTTAGTTGTGCTCATGGCCACCAGTTAGTACTGAAAGTTTTATGCGTCTAGTCGGCTGCGTTCCCCTTTGAGAAAACTTATCCTGATTTTTGGAAAGGTGAGTTGTCGAAATACTATTTGTAAGTGCTCTTTCCGAATAACTTTTAATGTGTTTATTTAGCTGCATTTTACATATTTGTTTAGGGTAAGCTATAAACTGAATGATCTGAGCGTTTTACCGTGTTTGGTTCACTTCACGTGGTGTAGGAAACCGCCATATTGGCAAGTGGAATGTTCCTATTTTCGTCCCCCCATCTGTTCATAATTCCGTCCAAGGGACAAAATTTAGAACAAACATTTTTATTTTGTTTTAGATGCCACCTAGGAAGAAGTGGGACAGAGAGGCGATGAAATCGGCAATAAGTGTGGTGAGAAACAAGGAAATGGGATATAAAGCTGCGAGTAAGACATTTAGTGTGCCTAGGGCAACTCTTAAGGATTACATAAGGAAAGGAGAAGGTAAAAGTGCTGATGAGTTAATTGGAAAAGCTATCGGTAGAAAACCAGTTTTTTCACGTGAGTTAGAGGCTGAGTTAGTGACTTATTGTAAGGACATGGAGAACCATTACTATATGAATAATCAATATGAATCTTATTAACATTGCTCGTGATATTGTGTTTCCATAGTCTGCTTGCCTCCTCACTCCACTTCAAAACTGCAGCCTCTCGATGTGTCGTTCATGTTTCCTTTTAAAAAATTTTATGCGCAGGCAATAGAAAATTGGTTTTGTAACCAACCTGGCAGGATTGTTGGTAACTTGCAGATTGCACAGCTTTTCAATGAAGCCTATGAAAAGGCAGCAGTCGTAATTATTTGACAGTATATATTATTTGACGGTACGATAACTACATTAGCATAACCAGTCTATTAAATGAATTAAAATGGGAACCATTGTCAGATCGCAGGTTGAAATTTAGACATAATCTCCTAAATAAATTCCAAGATAATATATTCAGTGATGACGTTAAAAATATTTTGCGAACCCCAACTTGCTATGGTAGACTGGACCATTATTACAAAATTAGAGAAATTGATTACCGAACTGACAGATTCAAAATGTCCTTTTTTCCTCGCACAATTAGGGATATGAATAGCGGTAAAAATGTCCAATACGAGTGAATCTATGTGTAGCATAGGTAGTTGCATGGTGGTATAAGGAGTTGAAGTTAACCCAACTAACAACATGTTTTTACATGCTTACTTTGCCTTTTTTACCTTTTTAAATATGAAGTTTAGACTAACATAATATTACCAATCCTATTTTATGTATGATATGTAGTTCATGTTTGGTGAGAATTCACCCCCTACCACACCTTTATGGTATCTTGAAGGGTATTATGTAGATGTAGATGAATGTCAGGCCTGAGAAAGACAGGTATCGAAACAAATAATGTTAATCTACATAATAGATTTTGTTACATGATTGCAATCCAACCCGTAAATAGTAGACATGAATCCTTCTGAAAGAGTTTAATTTATAATGCAGTTTTACTCCAGCTACGTCTCTGCATTCCAACCTTATGGAAAGTGGTGATGAGTGAAATATACCAAAATTTCAGAAAAAAATGTTATTTTACTACGTATGTATTCTTAACAAACACCCACAGGGCAAATGTTATTTGATGATAACAAATGATGATGATACAGATGAAATACGTATTTCTATGCATTTCTTAGCATTTGTTATTCTACAGATTACAGAAATACGCTGGAGTGTATTTATGAAGAAGGTATTCAGGCATAGGTAGAAATGTTAAATGTCTACCCTAGCGTTTGACTAATTTCAATGGCAAAGGTTTGTCTAAATGTAACTAGCAGCTAAGCAATGACAATAACTATAACTCCGCTGACATGAAATAGGAATTAATGGGTGAGTATGTGGCCTTAAATTTATATCACGCAATTCCTAACCCACATGCCCAAGATGTTGTTGAATGGAATAACAGGTGTAACACCAAAGCTGAGGAATTAATATCGCAGGTGTTTGAAAATCGAGCTTTGGCGTGCATTTGATTTTTTTCGAGATCTTTGCGTCCCAAAGTGGATTGAAATGCGCCACGGAACGAGATACGTGAGTGTGGACCTAAAACGCGAAATCAGTGAGAACGGAATGAAAAAGTCGAGTGGCTGTTTTACGATGTTCGTGCGGCCGTAGTCATCGTTTCCTCTCGCCGTCATGCATCGGCCCTCCGAGTGCCAGAATCCAATCATGCCATGCTCCGGAATGTGTTCGCGGGAAATCACGAGACCGCAACCACTTCTCCTTTGCTCGCGAGATTGAATTTTTCCCGAGCTACGAAACAGCGGAACGGCGAAAAAATACAGACTTTCGATCTGGAAAGCACCCAATCTGCTACCATAAAAACTGCTTAGGAAGATCTTTTTTCAATACCGAGTAGGTAGGCAGAGAATATTTGTTGGAATTAAATACGGACTGCTTTGCTCTTAACACGGACACTTAACATAGTGAAAATGAATTTAATACCCACTATTAGAGTCAGATAATAACTTTTAAGGAGTTACATTGATACATACAGTATAATAACTACAGAAACTGGGAAAAGAACTGAAATTATTTTCCGAAGTAGCAACAGAAATTGATATATTGTATAAAGATTCATTTAAAAACCAGTAGGTAAGTAAATTTGCTAGCCTATAATTTTTTTCCTAAAAAGTAGGATTCTTATCCCTTATAATTCCTCTTTTCCGCCGGAATGAATTTTAATTGTACCTCAAATTATCCCGGAATGAAGCGCTCTTCTTCTTTATTTTACCCAAGATTATTTTATCGAATATTTTCTAGAATTGCTTTCTAAGAGAAATGGCGGGTAACAACACGAAACAATAGTGAAATTTATATAAATCATGTACGCTGAATTGCATAGCGGAGAGCGTAAGTGTACATCACGGCAGCGAAACCCTCTAGTGAAACCTCCTCTACTACTGAAGCATTACTAGCGTTGAGTTAGAGTACTCAAAAATAAAGTACGGAGTAGAATTTACACCTGCACAGTAATCTGCAAGCCACAGCAAGGGTATGTAGCAGAGAATGGCCCTATTCTAAGTATTTAATAACGGGAAAGTAAGAAATCCTATTATTCCTCACACACACAGCCATTTTCAATGTTTAATAAAATAAAGTCGTCATAGGAACAAGTGCAATTTGATGCTACAATCATTTCGATTATTGCATTATGAAATAATCCAAAACTAAGGAATAAAATTAATTATTTCCCCATGAGATACGGAAAGGAATACTTTGGTGTGGATTTAATGTTAATTACTGTCAGTAACATCTACTGCTCCTATCATCATACTACTATCATCTACACCTGTATAATACCCTACAAGTAACCACAAGGGTATGTTGCAGGGGATGAACAATCACCAGACTTGCATAATAGGGAATAAGTTTATACTATTACCATGCATGCTAGAAAAAAATATCCCCTAATCCGTGCATACTCTAATGAAATGTAACTGAGATGCACAATGCTACCACTTCAAGGAAAATAATGGACACGCAGTCACGACAACTTCCTATGTTAGCTATGAATGACAATAAATTGTTAGGTTATACAGATAAATACAATAGTTTTTGATGAGTCAGTCATTTATATAAATACGTACAACTTATTAACTTATATTTGATAGAAAATTCATGCGTTAGTAATTTTAAAACATGCATAGGTACGTTAATAAAATCTCTACAATATATATTCTGATTTCCAATTGTACTTCCGCTGTAATACTTGGTATCCTTAACTGTGCGTGGAAGTTTTGAACCTCTCTGTCTTACTAACTCTCTCCAATTTTATCTCCCTGGTCAAACCTGTCATAGTATTCCTACGCCCAACTGTTATCTGTTATAGTATTCTGGTGTTTTTAATATATTTGTAACATCCTCAGAGAACCTGTCCGATTTAAATTTCCAGAGGAGACTTAATCGGTATTTTAACCCACAATTTGATAATGATAGCCAATATAATTCTTCTGGTAATTTCTATACAGTGCTAAACCTATCGGTACACCTTCCGGTGTAGTGGTGACGCGGAGGGATTTTGGGTCCTAGCTTTATGAACGACGAGGACCGGAGTGCGAGAAACGAAAGAATGAAACTGGGGAGGAAAGTGGGGTGGGGACAAATGAGAACAGGTGATGTCTCCGGAAGAGAAGGGCTCGCACGAGGAGAGAGGGGCAAAAAGAGCAGGAATGGCTGAGATAAAAAAAGAAGTGTGAGAAGGGCAAAGGGGATGGCTCCGTTTCGGTGACGTCAGCGCCATGGGAATGGTACGAAGGAGTGGAGATGGCGCAGGGGGCCGATGGGCGGGATGGAGAAGGAGGAGCATGTGCCATTGTTCCTGTAAAACACTGAATCACAGGAACTGTCGCACGTAGGTGGTCTCGCTGGGAACGTGTAATTGGATCATATTTTTCTTCGCTCAGTCCCATCGCCCTCTCCATCTCCTCATTCTCCTTTCAACCCCTTTGGTCACTCCGTGTGACCTTTCCTCTTCGCGAATCAATTGTTCTTCTCCTTTCTTTCGGTGGACCTGCCAGTGCGTGTGAGCTGTGATTCACCGGCGCTCTCCGGACCAAAGTTGTCGGTTGCTTCACATCGCTCACTCCTATTCCTTACGCCTCACGCGCGAAACTGCATTCACAGCAAGTCATGAATTAGGTAGTTACAGCGGCAAAGAAACCGATTGCTTTCTACACTTCATGTCCATCTTACAATGATAGAAGTCATACTTTTTTAAACACCTAAAGCCGCAATTAAAACGCTTATTTCTCTTCTACGCTTCGATTTTCAACAAGCTTATTATTCTCTCGATGCACCGTTTTCATAAAAAATATTATTACGTACCTGGCAAAAAACAACTAACTGCCATCACGTGGCTTTCTTGTATGAATGTCAATTTTTAAATCGTTGTGTCATTAAAATCATGGATCATAAAAAACATGCCATAATAATTAATAATGAGCTTATCATATGCGTCAAGTTTCCAGTCAACAAGAGACAACTAGTATTTGAGAGGAGTAAGAACTCACGTGTAGAAACAAACCATTATTATCTAAATTACCTTAGATACGTCTCATGAATTTTATGTTGGCCAGCCGAACTGTGTTAAATCCGTAAAATCATCATTAGAAGAATATTCACTGAGAAAAAATCCACCTTGACCGGGACTTGCATCCGAAGCCCCTTGATTTCCGAGTAGATTTCTGCCGATTGAGCTACCAAGTGCTTTTCAGCTGGTGACTCAGCTAAAGTATTCGCGGCTAGTTCATAATCCTTTAAATTCACTAAAATTTCATGAGAAATATTAAATAAAAACTGAACGAAAAATTCCTGGGTGTTTTTATTGTACTAGCTTTGTTAAGTGGGTACATATTTCACAAAACTGTAAGGTTATTTCTGTTGAGAAACCCACATTTTTCCAGATTTCAGATTTTCCCGGCGGCTACTTAAAATGAATTGTTCTCAGGTTTTGCATCGAGTGACAGCGTTTGAAGCCATTGACGTAGATGCTATTTCAATGGCTGTCTGCCATCATCCCCGGAGTGAATTCAGAGTCCTTAGCTATCACAACCCGAGGACAGTTCATTGCAACATTTTTCCTCTTCAGCAAGGGTATAATATCTTTGCAAATGGAATTAACAAGATTTTATTTTCCAGAGAAACGTGCGCTTTGAGCATTAAAACACGGAGGCAAATCAATTGTATTAGTTCTTATCAATTTTGCATTTACCTAAATAGGCTGTACATAAAATAAATGTTTTGTTTGTGAGTAGAAACAGTAATAATAGACCGGTCAAGCTTTCCCGACTGTATCAGTTACAAACTTCTTTCATTCAAAAATTGAAAAACAATCACAATATTGTTTTCCACCGCATAGGAGTTCAATGAGGTAGGAAATGAAATTTTAATATACCTACTTCAAAGGACATGGAGGACGAAATGATTCAAGGAATTTCTAATAAAATAATATTAAAATCTATTTTTTCGGAATTTTCCTTAAATATGACAATAGAATATTGCATCACTGAAAAAAGGTGTAACAACAGTGAGCGCAAGATTTCTTTCGCTTTACCCTGCCTCGCTATGGGTTTCCGTGTTTCCTTAGAGACATTTTGTTGACCTAACGGTAAAAGTTACTGGCTAGTTTTAAGCCAAAGAAACGTTCACTCGACAATAATACATGCGCAGCGTAGAAATTATCCCATGCCACACACTTGCGGTTGCTGGCAATGTATGTACTATTCAGATGTATCTTCCACAACTGAAAGCATAAATTTCCATCATTTCCAAAAAACTGCGCGGTCCTCCTCTTTCCATTTAAATCCTTCCAACATGCAAATCCCTTTTTTCTCTCTCTCTTTTCAATTTTTTTGCCTCCGGTACCCGTTTTTACGGATATGAAACAACGGTGACTCGAGAAAATGCGCGATCGACGTACGCAAATGCACTCCATTCCCTTCCTTTTCCTTGAGTTCGCGAAAGACCACCCTCGAGCGAACGGATTCCTGACCGCAATTACATTAATAAATTTATGCCCCGCGCCACGTCCTCGGACGGAAGCATCCATTGGCCGAGACGGGGTTCGCGCGCATATTTCTTATTCAGGTCCTTCTCGTGGCGTCCACCACCCGCGACGAAGCCCCTTCGCATCCGAGACTCCTGTCTATTCCCATTCTGCCGGACCCTTTCTCATCCTACACTGTCTCCCTGCCAACCCCCATACTCCTCCTCTCCTTCTTCCGTACTTACGCTCCTCTTCTCTTTGCACGCATATTTTTTACCCTCCCCTCGTTATTCCGCCGCCATCCTCCCTCTCCTCGTATAAAGTGAACGGGGCCCTAAAGGGTAAGGAAGAAAGGATGTTTGCCATTGGACAAGTTGTCGAGAGAGGCAGACGGTGGGTGGATGCCTGGGCAGTGCAGCAAGTGGAGATGGAATGCTGGGTCTTCGCCATCGAACAAAAGCCAACGCATACATGTCAAGAATGCATATCCAGCACCACGGTATATACGATTATCTTTGATACTGCCAGTTAGCCAAATACGCTGCGATAATATGATAAAGTATTTTTATCAGAAGAGTGCCGGGTATTTAATCATTTGGAAATTCCATTGGAGAGTTTAGCTATCAACCCATCCATTTTTGTTTTGGTGGTTCGGCACCTTTTCGGTGCCGAACCACCAAATTTCGGCTTCGGCTCTCTTGAGTTTATACTAACGTTTCAGGTAATGTATAAAAATTATTTTACCCACTGACAATAATTTGAGTCACTCAAATATCTCGTTTAAAATTACGTCGTACAAGCCATATTTTGTGAGCATCCATTTGTACTTAGATTAGTATTTTTTTACAAAAAGAAACACACTCGAGCTAAAATCTCGGAAGTTCCATCAAAGAATGAGATTGATTATAAGAGGCTAATTTTCATGGTTACTCCAAATACAAGGATATCCTAATGCCAAAATACCCATGAGAAATTTCAATTTAAAGGTAACACTTTCCGTTCAAATATGCCGGATATTCCAAGACGAGGTCAACAGTAAATTTTTTCTTCTTTTAATGCACTTTGGCTTTCTTGTCACCGTATTTCTTTCGCAAATCTACATATTTGGATTAAGTCGCATAAGAAAATTACTGAACTATTGTTTTTGTATCGTAGTATTACTATTTTATTTAATTGATAATTAATTTTATCGCTAAAGATCGATGATCTGCTCTTTGAAAACAAATAGTATCTTTCAGGGAAACGACAATTTTTTTTCATTTGTAGATGTGTAACGCCTTCTGCTTTCTAATGTAGGATGCTATGTCATCAAAAACATCACACAGTATACCTTCATTTAAATGAAAGAAGGCATTTCAATTACATGATATAAAACGTTCAGATGCCAAATTTATAATGAATTGGGAGATTTAGCAATGACTTATATTGGGCACATTTGCATTTCCTTTTTAATTCAATTAGGCAATGAAAATATTTCAGGGGATTAGATTTTTGAAGTATGATTGAGAAAGAAAATTGAAGATTGAAAGAGAAAAACAGGAAAGCTGCGAGGAAAACAACTCAATTTTTTAAAACGGAGATAGATAGTGCTTTCAAAATACTTAAGCATGAGAATACAGGAAAGAGATGTAATACATTCACCATGCAGAGTTCCTTAGCTAGCTTCACTGTAAATAAAGTTTAAACATTCCTCGAATCATTAGGCATCACATCACTACAGAGAAAGGTCTTTGAATTCGAATAGTAAAATGCGAAAATTTTTCCGAAGTATTATATTTATTCGTAGCATCGAAAGAAACATAATATGAATTTAATCCTACGTATGACATCGATAAAGTATAATTGCACACCAAGATAGTAAGAAAATGAATGAAAAATACTGATTAGTTTGCGAAGGTACCTGGCTGTGAAGTGGAAGAACGTGGGCCGTGACAGAGTTTAAGGTATGAAATGTAGGCAGAGATGCTGATTTAAAAGTTTAATGCTGGGCTTCCGTGCGCTTCCGTGGCAAAACTAAGTACGTTCCATCCCCTTCCGACAAGCCTCCTTCGGTCGGTTATCATCTACACTTTCCCATCACACCCCACCCTTAAAGTAGTGGACACAGTCAAGTCCCACAAACATACACCCACTCCAATCGTTCTACATTATACTGGCCTCGTCAATGTGCAGAAAGAATGAACGGTACGTGTATAGGAAAACGTATTAGAGGACACTTACACCTACGCTAATGAGTATATAACGCCTTGAGAAGGGATTTTTACTTATGGAAAAAGTAAATAAAATACTTAAAGCGTGAGTAATGGAGGCGTTTACTCGGAACCGAAATCGCAATTTTGTACATGAAATCGTTAGATGGAAATGAAAAAATAATATTAGTGAAAAAATTAATCTTCTAACCGCAACCATTCACTCATAAATCAAAAGTTTAAGCAAAAGGTGACGCCCACCGAAAATGCTGCTGTAACAACATTGACGTCATTTTCCTCTCGTCCTTGACTGCTTTTAGGAGAGGGGAAGGGAGTGGAGGGGGATTCTCGGAAGGTCTGCTCGCACAGATGCTGTCGAAATCGCTCCCATTGGCCGAGTCAGCTGTGTCCCCCCCCCCCCTCCCCCCCATTGCGATAAGGCAAAATTGCTTCGCGGGCTCAGTTGTGATTGGACGAAGTCGATGTACGTCAGAGGTTGCATCACGCCCGCTTTTCCGAAAGGGTTAAAAACATCAGTTTTTCGACGCCTATAACTCGGGAAATAATTGACGGATCAAAAAACGGAAAAATACGGGTCTTTTTATTTTACAAAATCTATCAGATTCGGCAATAAACAAAATATGGTAAACGACCCCATTTGGTTGTTAAATTCCTTAGACGGTTGTCCTTAGAAGAAGTCCTTAGATGGTTGGGAGGTAAGAGAAGTCTGGTGAAAAATTCAAAAACAAGAGAGCACAACCTAATATTCGTTACCTCGCGACATGATAATCTGATAAATAGGATTTTTTAGGGAAAGGTAAATAGAAAAAAATGGTAAAGGACGGAATTGGACGAGCAATCTGGAAATGTAGTGAAGGATGTAAAGCAGAGTAGTTACATAAATATGAGGTGCTTAGCTGACAAGAGAATATAGTGTAGAGCTGCGTCAAACAAATTTGTGAACTGTTGAATCGTGATAGCGATGTAATACTCGTATTTCGGAGGAGTAAAATGGCCAGCAAATTTCAGAAGCTAAGCTAGGTTAGAAGTGAATGGAAACAAATGGACAATTTGTTTTCGCTGCACCGGAAATGAACACAACCACTAAACCATACGCGAAATTGAGTTGTGGCTATTGCTGGAAAGAAAATTTCTCAAAAAGTTCCTTGAACTTTTTGTGGAATTTCACTTACGATGTAAATTTCTATAAAAATATTTCCGATTTTTCTCACCGTAAACCCATTTTCGGTAATACAAATTCTATATTTCAAATACAGCCATAAGATAAGGAAAATCTTCAAATTAATATTAACAACTTTTATGTTAATAGGTGACTATTATACCCCTAATCAGCCACTCACCACCCTATAAATATTCATTACTCCTCCCGGAAGACAATTAAAGGTTTAGATTTCATTTGTTGGGGTGCAGTAACAAGAATACTCTCTCAAGTGGAAATCTCTTACACGTATCCAGTACGAAAACAGAGTGGGACAAGTTATATATATGTTTTTCATAAAAAGACTATGAAAGCCCCTTGACATCCACCTCTGCCTCATTCTTCACCTGGATATACTCATGGCACTCATAGTCTTTCCACCATATAAATCACTCCTTTATGACAGGCGACGCATTCAATTATTCCAGTGTTGTATCGTGTGAAGGATAGGGAAAAAAAGATAGAGAGGAGGGGATATACATCCCGTTTTTAATTAAACTTCTTTTGTATTTTATTCGTTTAATATTCATGATGTTGAGGGACTTAAAGGGAAAGGTAGGAGGAAGACTACCGAAATGTGTTCAAGATAAGAGACAAACAAAACCCTCATCCATTAAGAGATAGAAAAGGAAAACTGTAAATGCTGAAGGCATATGAGGCGGAAGCTCTTTTCGAAACGGTAAAATAGCTAAAAAATCATGCAGTGACCTGACTACACTGATCGGATGGATGAGCAACTAAGTGGCCAGAGCTCGTATATCATTTGACAGGACGGAATTAAGAGTAAGCTACTCTGATTGTCGTATGGATACGGTTGACTTTTAATGATTAGGCATTTTCAGCAAGAACATAATTTTATTATTTTCATCTACCAATTCAGTTCAAACCACGTTTCAAATAAATTAGCTCTTTTAGTCTCGGTTACAATTCAACACTTCTAAATGCGTAACGTCCATAATGCATTCAATTTAGCGTAGAGAGGTCGATAAGTGAGGTTAATGTGATACTGATGCAGCAACAACCAATCATCATCATGAAATTAATAATCTTCCATTGTTTTGGACATACCATAAAAAATGTAAAGGTATTCCTCTTATATTTGCAAAGATAATGCCAGTGATATTTATTATAAAAGTACAATTATTTTCAGTCTATGATATCCATGGCAGGTACAATTAATCTATATTTTTCGATAAAATAACAACACCGCCATAGCAAAATAATCAAATAGCACATTATCGACAGTCGTGAAATCTTGAGCGACGGGAGAGAAAAATACTGCAAATCACATTTATGTATAATTCAGAGTATATACAGCACAAGACTGAAAAAAAATCTTGCCAGCAAAAACAAAATATTACTGAAAAACAGCCTTTCATAATGGAGCTAACTGTTGAAGCCAAGCCTTCAATTTTTATCCTTTGAATCTTCAATAAATTATAATGACTTCACCCTCAACAATAAATTTATGATAGGGTTGTGTAAACACGTATTCACCAATCCAAGTGAAAGTTTACATCAATTTTCGCAAATTTTCATAGCATATGTACAACCAGCCAGTTACAATGCCAGGATTCACTGCTGTCAGGATATCACCAGTGTTTATTACTACTGCCAATTTGAAGTACCAGTAAGGATAAACGGATAAATTATTTCATAGATCATTACTACCACCGTAGGTATTTAAATTTGGAAAAATATTCACAAAGTCATACTTTAAGTTTACTTTATTTTTATACAATGGATATTGCTAGCGATAATCGTGAGGCATGTTGTGTGAAGTCACTACGTTTTCTTATACGTTGTCAAACATTTTCTGAAAGGCAACACATGGTGTTGTTTTCCACATTTAATTATACTAATAATTATGTCTTGGGTTTTTAAAACTTTCATGTCTCCCACAGTACCTACTGTAAAAAAATGTTTTGAAAAAATATGATAGCAAAAACTTCTCTTAGGAAAACAATTTCTGCAGTTGTTCAAATTCGACGTAGCATTAAGTTTCACACTCCATGAAATGCTATGAAACGGCATTTACAGAAGCCAAAACATTAAAAAGTCTTTTTCGTCTATATCAAGTTAATGCAGGATTGTGATATCAGAAAACTTTGAGCACCTAAACCTAAAATTAATTATGAATCACAAAAATATCGATAAAAGTGTATCACCAGAAATAAAAATCACCTACAATCCAATTTCACGATTTCTACCCAGTTTGAAGCCATTTCCTCGTAATTGCGGATCACGATTCCCTCCAAGAGCGTAATCTTTGATACAACCAGATCACTGAAAGTTTTGGTTGGGAGTGGAAGGCAACCCGATTAATTAAAATCTCCCGGAAGAAGAGACAACACCTCAACTCCAATATCATCCCATCCATGAACGAGATAGACTGGTTGACGAGGATGCAATAAATAAGAACTCACATGATGGACGGATCGGGAAAGGTACTTCAAATCGAGATATTGGAGAGAGATGAACAATCAGCAAGGGAAGAAGGCAAACAGAGAAGTAGAAGGAAGGAGGTGGAAGCCTTTGATGGGAAGCCAAAGGTTAAGGACGCTCATAAGAAGGGCGGAGGGGTCCGTTTTCTCTGGCCTCATGGGGTTGAGCGAATGGATTGGGGGGTAGTGGAACTTGGGATGCCCAAGAGAGGGAAAGGGAGAGAGAGTCAAGCGGGCGCCACTTGCTCCCGAACTAATTTTCATGAAACTCCAATCGAGGGGTTTGCGAAGTACTTGAGCACGTAATAAAGACTTATTCCTCCACCGCAGAGGTTCCTTTCCCCCTTCATCGTCCCTCGCCTAACCCTTCCTGAATCTCTGTTCTACCCTCTCGACCATCCCCCCTCCCTCACCATTCCTCAGCCATCCAGAGAGCACCTCCTAATCCCTAAGCCCTCCGGGGCTGTCTTCGAGGCTCCGGTCTTTATATGCACCCCTTCCACTGGCCTCGAAAGAGGGGTCCTCCGGATCACTGCGAATACGCGTCCCTCGGAAAACGGTAACCTTCTCCCGCGCCCCGCCACTAAATTCGCTTTTCCACCCTCCCCAATCTCTCGTTCTCTCCGCTGATCGTCTTCAGGCCAGAATGAGCAGAAGTTAAGAACAGAAGGGCTCCTCCTTTCCACACCCCTCATGCTCTTCCTTCTCCTCCCCATTCTACACCCAACTCCCTCTCCGAGCTCTTGGGGAAGAGGATATCCGGTTGCTAATCGACGTTTCGCGGACAGATTTACAATTCCAAAAATCAAGGCCTTCCTGGGTTGAAACTCGGTGAAACAAAAAAAATATAAAATCATTTTTTTCGCAAGATTGACTAACAGAAAGGGAGCGGGTGTCGGCGATGATAAACAAGGGATAAAAACAACCGACCTGCAAACAGAGATATTTAGTATTTTGAATTTTTCTATGAAAAAAATTGATTGTAAAATTCACAATGCATTCACAATTCACAATGCACAAAGCATTTGAAATGTGGTGTTACAGAAGAATGCTGAAGATTAAATGGATCGACCGAGTAAGTAACGAGGAAGTGCTAAGAAGAGTAGGAGAAAAGAGAAGTCTGCTGACAACTCTAAAAAGAAGAAGGGAAAACTTAATCGGCCATATCTTGAGACACGACGGCCTGATGAAGACTATCGTCGAGGGAAAAGTGAACGGGAAGGTTGGAAAAGGCAGGCCTCGTATGAGATATATGGAACAAGTTGTGAAGAGTGTAAAAGAGAAGAATTACGTCACAATGAAAAGGTTGGCCGATAGAAGAATCGAGTGGAAAGCTGCGTCAAACCAATCCTAGGATTGTTGACCAATGATGATGATGAAAATTCACAATTTGAATACTCCCAATGGCATATATGATCATGTTGCCGATTGGACAAAAAAAGAAAGGGTTCCATTCATATTTCGATATAATAGCGGAAACGTTTGATGGTACATCTATCTCTATTAGAATGGAAATTGATGGAATTGACCAGTAAGTATCACTCAAACATAAAACACCTGTTTAAGAAAAACGAGAGATGCATTTCACTATCACTGTAATGTTATTCACAAACTTCCTATCATATTATTTCAAATTTAATCATGGATTTATTATCATCATATGTCTGATGCAGATTTCGCTACATAAAAACAAGAATCATTTCCTAATTAGGACAGACGTATGTACATTGTTAAGACACAAACACACATGATAATTATCGTTTCACTTTATTTCTCCAGTAATCAGCGTTTAAAAGGCATTTTAAAATTTTTGGATTGTTTGGACAAAGAGAACGCAGAAAAAGTGAGTACACTTATCTTACACAAAATGTAATTGAAGAGGGCAATGAGAAATCGTGAGTAGTCATGTAGAAAATTTCTTCGTGAGACTGAAGGTAGTGGGCATCGAAATCAAAGCTGGAAAGGAAATCGATCGGGCAGATGTTGGCGTAAGATTGGTTGGGGCTTATTTGGCTGATAGGAGGAGGAGAGCCTGCTATTGAAGAGTGCTCTGCAAATACTAATAATAACCGTCACGGCCAGAAGAGGAAGCCGAGTGTAAATTTTGCTCCTGTACCATTTATCCGTCTCCCTCCCTCCATGCTCTCTTTTCCTCTTACATAGCTTCACCCGCTGCCAGATCAATTCTACGTCCCGCAGCTCTGTCCCACAACACTTCCAATCCTTTCAGCACTTTTATTCGTAGTCCAGTTCTTCCTCTCTTTCCTGTACGCTCCCACTCATCCATTTTCCATCTCCCTCTTTCTTTCGTACTCACCCCACCATGCAGTTTATCGTGGATCAGTTTCTTTGTTCTTCACTAGTAAATGCCAATAAACAATTCATTTCACTCCAAAGGTTTTCCTAGAACATGCCATACTAATTCTCAAATTTTTTACTGACGCTCGAACTGCAAGCATGTAAGTCTGATTAGTGCTTTACTGTGACAAAACACTAGCGCAAATGATCATGCTTAGCTAGTTACAAACTAATATTCTGCTGGAAGTTCTCATTCATAAAGAGAGAAATTTACACATTTTATATGGTAAATGCTTGAGTTCAAATATCAATAGGATTACAAGAGGCATTACTATGCTATGTTCATTAAAACAACATTTCATTATATTGTAATTTTAGGGCTACTTCGGTAGGCGTAATGCTTTAAAATACCGTTTATCTATTTAACGTTCCCTATAAACTGAAAAACTACGAAGAAATTTCATTGAAAAATCTAAGAATAAATTGAAAATGGTAAGAAAAAACTAAAGCTTGAAAAGTTATTCACTAATATGGAAATGGAAGTCACCTGAAATTGTCACCAATTTGGCAAGGAAATAAATATTTTGAATTGTGTTATCATCAAGACTTTGTTGGAATTTCATAATACCGAGTAACTTTGAAATCAAATACCAACTTACAAAAGCGTTTATTAAGCTGAATGTATGTATAAACAAGTGACCCATTTAGCAAAAGAAAGCTCAATTCTCTCCTCGGTAACTTTTATACCTTATCCGCTCCTCACAACCTTCACCAAGTACATCGCCCGCAACCTTAATTTCCAGACTCTTGTCACGAGCAAATAATAAATTCCTTAATAAAAAAACTGAGGAACAATTCTCATTCCTCTCATCCTTCCTCCCCGTACACAATAATCCTCATATCTTCGAAACTGTATACATCCAATCCGAGCGGAGTATAACCTCGACCTCCGGCTTCCCCGACCGAAATAAAACACGGGAAATAAACTTCCTCAAGGAAGAAGGGAAGGGGGAGCTAGCTCATTGAGGATCGAGGGGCTTGGAGGAGGATATGGTGCAGCATTCTGTAGCGAGCTCTGTTTCTTGAACTTCCCCGAAAGCCAATATACGCGGAGGATGGGGAAGAAAAGGGTTGATTGCTTCTGTGTACTTCCTGGGTGGAGGGATGTCCCAGGGGTGGGATCGGCGAGAATGAGCAAAGGGTCAGTCAAGAGATGAGGAAATAAAAATAAGAAAGGGATTCAAGGAAAGGAAGGAGTGGGGAGGGGTTTACAAGGACGAAATGAAGAAATGAAACGGATGAGTTTGGTAGCGAAAAAATTAGTTACAAACTTACTACAAAGGGGATTCATTTTAAGTATGAGTCGCAAGATAACTGAATGTTAGAAAATTAAGAAAAATGGCACGGAGAAATGGTGTTAAACTCAATGTCATCGACAGAAATCAGGAAAACATGTATAATAAATTTGAGTAACTTTGGAAAAAAATACCAATAACACACGATATTATACTTAAACTAATACAGCCTCGTAACTATGTAAAGTTTTGAAAAAATGCAATTCGCAGAAAACTTTATCTAACTTCTTATCAGCTTTCAGGAACAAAAATACTATAAAAATATGTTATTACTCGAAATATGAAAGAATATATTGACCCTAAGAGTCCAAAGAAATAAATGCATGCTTAATGGGATATGGAAAGTTCTAGGAGAAGTAATTAGTAGGGGAGTGGATGAATAACAAAATAGCAGAGCTTAAAATGGAAATACACAAACCATTTTATTGGGGGGCGCAATAAAGTATGGACCAGGTAATAAACAACAAAGCATATGAAAATGAAGGTTGGTCAAAAGTAAAGAGCCTAGAGATTAAAAGGGAGTATTGTCTATGGAGTATGTTTCAATCGTGGAAACAAACCTCCTGAAACACTCCAGAGAAAGCACAATGATCGGAAGTGGGAGAGCAATCGAAGCCTGAACCTCAATATGTGTTTGGAAGGGAAAAAAGCCAGAAGAAAATGCCTCCGAAAAGAACAGGTCACATCTCACGCATCTCTAGGCAGTTTTTAGGCAGTTTAGGCAGTTTTAGCTGCTCATTCTCATGCAAAGTACTTGATCCGAATTAATGAAAGCAAGCACATTTACATAAGTGCGTGCTCAAAGACAACAACACAGAGACAGACTTTCGGAAAGCGAGGTTTCTTGTCTTTCATTTTCCATCAGATGCGATCCTTCTGACGGCGGCTCCCATTTAAGTCTCGTCATTTTATTATTTTTGTATTACTGTGCACCTTTTTACTCTCGGGTTGGAGAAAAGGAATGGGCCTATAGGTGCGAGGGGAAGTTGTTCTAGCGTTCGTCCGTTAACTTGACCTTCACTCCTTGTATCTACCCCTTTTAAATTTTCGAAAATTACATTCTCCCCTCATGAATAGATACTTGAACAATAGTATAGGAAAAGCTACTTGTCATACCATCCACCGATTGTGCCCTATTTATTTTTGAAACCAATGGTTTTGTAAATGGTCCATGAAAGCCATGGTATACTCTAATGTAGGCTCTTCACCATTTCCACTTTATCTACAGAGTACCCTAAAAGGTTTATGGTAAATATGTATCTTCAATAAATAACCGATAGATGCAGTGAGACTCAGGATACTATCCTACTTCTTAACAAGCACTTGGCATGTATATACTGCATGCTATTGCGTTAGACTCCAGAGTAGTTTATGTTCTTGTTGTGTAAAGGCTGGTTGAAATTTTGTCTACCATGAGGTAGCTCATCAGTTCTCACACACATTATTCTCGACCTTTGAGGTATATCCCCATGAATCCTGTCGTCTCTACATTTGTTAACTGAGAATTTTCCATGAACTTTTATGGCTTTTATTACTATACGGTGAGTTACGGTGCTCGATTCAATAATGACGAATGCGAGTAAACATTTACATCCAAAGTACACATAATATGAATTCCTAAGTGATGTTACGGTTTGAAGTATATATAAATTTTAAACCCATACGGTCATGCCTCCATATAAAATATTTTAGAGGTTCTAAAAATTGGATAGAAAGAAACAAGAAGAATCTGGTTTATGTGATAGCTAGAGTACTTCTACCCTATCCCAAGGGTCCGGCTTTGAGTCCTAGCAGTGGCAGACATTTGTTATCGATATATTCCCTACATGAATGCTCTATAGAGAGTAATACCCACTTTTGTCAAATGGCATATATGGCCTTAGCTGTCATTTGCCTCCCCTGAATAACTAAATAACAACGAAAATCTTTCCGTAAAATTCTGGAGACCCGATTATATTTATTGGGACTGATTCAGTGCATTAAAATAATTTTTTTAAAACTAAAATTGCTAAAAATAAAATGTTGCCATAAAACTGAACTCCATCTTTCAATACCAGGGATTCACGGGAATGCCTCTCCAAAGCAAATATCCTAAAAATAATTACATAATGAAACGCAAAAAATGGTGAATTAAACATAATACTGATCAAGGCTAGTAAAGTAACCATTCCTAAAGTAGGTACAGTGCACATTTTAAGGTGCCATATTCTAAGTTCAAATAGTTCGATGAAAAATCAATGCATATAAATCATGATCACTTAAGGTGATTATATTTAATAGTCATCACCCGGGAAAGCAAAATTATTCAAATTGGCTGTGAAAACAAAATGATTAACAAAAGAATGGAATTTTGAATGTGCCATTCTTTAATAATTTGTTTTAAATTATTTTAAATGCATTATATGCAGATACGCATTGCAAGTGTGACCACATTGTAAATGTTGTCCTACTGGTTTATCAATGGTACAGGAGTAATTTTCGGGCCCTTTGGTAGGCTTGCAGATAATGCGGAAAAATGATTGAATCAGAGCCTGAATTTAACGAGGGTACATTTTACACTCATTTGGCAGATACCATGTGTCCACAAGATAGTGAACGTTTTATGCCATATTTTTTTATAGCTTTCATCCTTAGAAATAGGATTACTGCAATTCTTTTTTCCTGGGTCCTATATAAATTTGGATCTCGGAGACAGTTATAAAGGGGCACGAAAAACCATATGCCTACTGCCTTCTCCCCTCCTCATCCAAAACCACCCTGCCAAATCTCTCCAACAAAAATCACATACACTCCATATTTCCCCCATATTCCGGTCACTTTAATGCCCCTGAACTTTCCCTGATCGGGGTTGGACCCCTGGTCCAGAGCGTGAATTAGGACTCCCCCAAGAGCTCCGTCGGATGTCCACGTGGTCAGGAATCAAATACACCCGTAGTGGGGGCTTCTCTTGTCACGCCACTGCGGGCAGGGATGTTTTAGATTTCGGGAAGGGAGGGACACCGCCGGGAAAAGAGAATCCATCGTCGCAGGGGGTCGGAATTCAACGGATATTTTGGGGGAGAAAGCGGGGGTGAATGGGTCGAGGTGGGCATCCGGACGGAAGGGGAAATGCCTCCACCACGGGCCCAAAGATCGTAAGCTGCTTATGGAAGTGGGGCCCACGCGGAAGGCCGCAAACCTATCGACCTGCTCAAGACATCGCATCCGGCCCCCTCCACGTGGACATCATCTCATACACTCGGAATCCCGTAAACTAGGGCCGAGAGAGTTCCTCATCACCGAGGGTGACCACCTTGAGTCGCCGAAAGGTGGCGTACTTTTCCATGCGCGTCGTCAGTATGCGAGGTAACGCAACTTATTTTCTTACTTCCTTCTCTTCCTTTCTTCCCTTATTCTTAGGGCTTCTTCGATGGTCAATCGCTAGATCCATTTTATATTTATCTGTCTTCTATGGCATCACATTTCGAATGCTTCCAGTTTGACTAATCTGCTTCTGTTATAGTCCGTGCCTCGCTTCCGTTTGGAAGAGTGATCCATAAGTATGTACTGATGAATTGTTTCTTATTTCCACGCTTGTATTTTCAGCTGCAAGTAGGTTCTTCTTTTGGTAGAACGCCCTCTTCGCCTGGGCTATTTCTTTTTACTTCGTCCTTTGCTTATTACTCGTCTTCTCAGGTAACAGTTTTCTTTCACCTCATTAAGTTTTTGTTTTCCTAGTTTAACATTGTCATTGGCCTCTTTTCTCCTGCTGCATACCAATATTATAGTTTTCTTATTATTGATCTTCAAGAGATATTTGGCCAATATCCTGTCCATTTTTTCTAGTCTTCTTAAAATTTCTGTCTCTGGTATGATTGCTATGTCATCGTCTAATCCCAGCATGTTAGTTTCCCCCCTTGGATATTTACTCTTGAAGCTATCTCTTTGACTAGCTTTCTCGATGTAAATATAAAAAAGGACGGGAGATAGTGTACAACCTTGTCTCACTCCATTCCTTATTCTGGTAGACTAGGTTGCGCTCCGTGTAATTTTAAATGTTTATATCGAGAAGGCCAACAATGAAATCAAAGAGAAGGTTCAGGAGTGAATATCTATGGGGAAAATTAGCATGCTGTGTATTTTATTAATTTTTATCAACGCATTCAGCATAAAATATTAACTGCATTATTAGAGAAACTCGGACAGAGAGTTCAGAGACCCATCGCTAAGAAACGTATGACACCATTTAGAATAATCTCTGATAATGTTACAAATATTTGGTAGACATTTTTCCACATTCTGCTGTGAATTCGATGATGAAAACAATAATATAGAGACAGACTGCTACACTGTGACATTTTGAGAGTTTTATTCCCACGGTCAGTAAAAAA
This sequence comes from Platycnemis pennipes, assembly GCA_933228895.1. Classification (NCBI taxonomy): domain Eukaryota; kingdom Metazoa; phylum Arthropoda; class Insecta; order Odonata; family Platycnemididae; genus Platycnemis; species Platycnemis pennipes. The sequence continues at coordinate 141,355,834 of OW121847.1, read as the reverse complement.
TCAAAATAGATCATAATGGTCAAAACAGGCATAATGATCGCATAGATAGGTGTAATAAAAGAAGCCTAGCGAAAAGCGCTAAAAAAGAGTGAACTCTTCTAGTACAGACTGCTAGCACCTTCGTATGCCTATTTCAATGAATATTATTTATAGTGAAAACAAACAAATGGTATAACCCTTTGAAAAAATTAAACTTCTTCTTAAAATGTAAATTGGATGAGTGGGTGGAGGCCTTCTGGAGCCCCCCTAGCATTTAGACCTCTTTAAATCCATTGCGCCAACCCACATTTTAACCTGCCAGCCACTCGCAGAACAAGAGCACCACGGTAGAGGTATGGAGAAGGGACACCCATCCAACCTCTGGCACAACGTTGCTTAACCTCGGTGATCTCACGGGAACCGGTGTGTCAACATGGCTAGGCCCTTGCCCTAACTTCTTAGTACGAGTCATTTCGTATCATTAGCCTGATGAACATCTTAGTTACACAGGTTTTTGTACCATGTTATAAGATCACTTTAGTCAGTATGCAGCAAGGAAAATGCTACGCCATCATTCACCCACTGGCTACACGTATTTTGCCGGTAACTAAGAATAGCATAATAATCACATAATATTTCATCCACGTACATTCAAAAGATTCTAGCTGATTTTATCAACAAGAAGTAAAATACCTATAAGTCATGTATAAAATAAGTAATATGACCAGCTTAAATCATTTATTTAAGAAGGTTCTTTAAACTCTGAAACTTTTTGAAAAAACAGCTTATATTTTTAAACTATTATAAATATTGTTCAGCAGCAATTTTTAAATTAAAATAGAACAAGTCCGAAGTGATTACCATTTGTCTTCGAAACAGGGAGATGGTTTTTGGATAATTCAAACGGGCATAATGTCTAAAAATGTAGTCAGCGCTCAAAACAATTTGCAACAACCTGGGTTGAAAGGCATATTCTTATTTTCCATTGCATGGCCTAAAATTATCTATTAATGCACATCTCTCAATGATTATTTACCTTAGCAACCCAAAGAAAAAGTCTTACTTGTCTGACTAACCTGGTAACGATAAAGAAATTAGCGACGTAGTGTGAGGTGGTGGTTACTGCTGGTGGGCCGCTCACATCAAAGGTGGGAAACGCCGTCAAATGCTCAGCCTCATGGCTCTCCCGCTGTGAGAAGAGATACCAAGAGGTGTGGCTCAGGAATTCTTTCCTATTCTACAGCCATCAAAACAATTCGCTGGCCTATACAATATCCAACATAAACACTTACTTTATAAAATTCCACCGTGGGCACATGCGAGAGATAGAAAAATCAATCAATGTTCAAGAAACGGATCCTAAGCAAGCGAAACAATTTACCCAACGGCTCAAAAAAGATTGGTCAAAATTGCTTAAGAACTACAGATGCGTTTAATAGGGTGTTAGGACGGATCAAAATGTGTAAATAACTTGCGCAAATTTAGAGTAAATACAAAGAAGAGGGTGCAAGACATGCTAATGCGGTAATACAATGATTTACCAAGGCACCCATGGCATTTCGCTACGCAATACTTGCGTCTAAGCTCTGAACAAAGGTAAAAATAATATTGCATTCCCAATATACGATTCAGGAGATTATAATAACAGCTACTCATAAAACTACCGAAGAGACTCCTTTTCCTTTCAATATTTCCACACCCACTTCCTGAACTTATCGAATTTTCCTGCAAACTCACTCTCAATCCAGTTGTCCGAAAAATTTTCCCATTCAAGTTATTCTCTATCATGTGCATTTTCCCATTTTTATGTTCGTCTGGAAAAATTTACTTTCCCCAATTGTTTATATATTTTCAATATTTTAAGAAGCAAACTTCCTCCAGGTGGCAAGTAGGTTAATCTTTCGATACATTATTGTAGTCTTAATATGACAGGGAAGTCAAACGCGAAATAAATCCTTCTTGTCTATATTTTAGATTGGCCAAACAAAAAAAAAACACTGGTAGGTTATCATTTATGCTGGCGTAGAAGTATTTTCTTGTGAATATTTACTCCAAAGATTTTATATTACAAATATAAATTTAATAATTCTATTAAAATTATTCTTCACTGCACAAATGTAGACTCTAGAATTTAAAAGTTTAAATCCTTACACTGCGAGTCGCAAAATCTCAAAATGAAATACGTTTAAAAAAACACCTCTAATGCTCTCCTAACAATACCAATACATAGTAAATGTCAATCGTATTTTAATTTGTGTAAGTTCAGGAGATATACCAGTCCAAACACTCTGGCCATCCCTTAAATTTAAAGGAAATCTTACTTTTCCTGTGTTCAAAGGACAATAGGGCGTGAGAAAACCCACCTTTAGCACTCCTTATCTTTTTACTCTTACTTCTTTCTCCCATGCGGACCCTAATCCTTTTCCCTATGTCACATACTCTTGATATCAATCTAACTTCTGAGAGGAAGCAATGATTCTCACATCCGCCCGTGTGCCTTGGGGTTAAAAAGGGCGTGACGCGCTACAAAAGGCGGAATCTCAACCACGCCCGACACGCCCCACTGTAAAAACTTACATACGCGTGAATGAGAGGATCCTTTGTGTGGTTTTAGGCATCCCCGCTTTTATCCATTTTTCACTTTCGTCATCCTCCATCCAAGGTCTCCCCAACCCGAGCTAACCAAAAGCACTCCTGTGGAGACTGACGACTTTGGACTTGCTGAGCATTTATTTAGCAGCTCAAAAACCTACGACTTTTTTCTGTTGGCACCGGAAGACATTAGGGCACGCAAAAATATCATTACATTTAAAGAGAGAGGCCCGTGAGATTCCAGTATGAATATTATTCGAAACCAATCGCATGTAATTCTATTTAAACAGGACTCGATGACTGCAAATGTCGAATCTTTATTTTGGAAGATATTCATTCATACATGTAGATATGGAGTGGACAGAAAACGTAGATTATTGGTCGCTTCTTCTGACCAGTGGGTTAGATAAAAAACTAAATTATATCTTATATTGTGTTGACAAATTGCAAATAGATAAAAAATTAATCTATGATACATTTTTGCCACCTGAGGGGTACGTTGGAGAAAGGAATAACAAAATTTTAAGGAAGCGTATTAAAAAATAAATATCCTTTTCGCTACATCACGGTGCATTCTGCCAACGGCAGGATGAATGGCGCCTTTTTTACGCCTTGCACACGCTACATTTCACGGGATGGTATCATCCAGCTAATAGTATATGCATTCATAAATTCGTGTTTTTAGACGTGTATCTCCGATAAGAAAATTAAGAAAAAACATGAGGTTGGCCAACACATACAGTTTTTTATGCACTGAAGACAATTCGCTTCACTTGTTAAAACGTGTCGTTCCGCAGCTGTGAGGAATGCATTAGATGGGCGGTGAGGCGAGGGTATTTTACGTTTGAAGTGCGTCCCGATAAACTATGGATAGAACGAAGGGACATGAGTGAGGCCACGCAATGGGGACACCGTGAGAGTTTGCAGGTAGGTGCCAAAGGGTTCGCACCTTCAGCCCTCTTGGTGGCGTACACATACTACTTCCTGCCCCACCACTCTTCGGAATGCCTAAAGGTCTCCTGTTAAAATTTTATTCGAGAGTACGAGCACGCCAGGGGGGAAGTTGGATATTTGAATGGGAGAAAATTTCCTTCCCTGTGAAAGGAGAACTTCAATAAAACGAACGGCGAAGAAAAGGAAAAAAGAAACCATTGTTTATTTTATTGGTTGTATACACAATCTTCATGTGCGTTCTGGGAGGGCGATTATGAAGCTGGATTGTACGCCACGCATTTCACTTCCTTGCTATCTTTTGTTGTACTTTATAAGGGGATATTTATTGTTTGGTGGGATTTCCTTTATGGCTTAGCCGTGAGTTGAAGTGTAACAAAGGTGGGGAGATGGGAAGGGATTGTCTTCATTCTTCGTTAAATTCTTTATAAGGGCACTCTCCTTTGCTCTTGATAACTAGAGTTTTACGGGATGAGGTTACTAGAAGCGAATTAGTACGTAAAATTAAATCGGATAATTCAATCAGGGACACGTTATAATTGAGAAGATTAAAGAAATTCACTTCTTGCATGAAATTACTCATCGTTTAACTGCAAATGTAACTGAAACAGAATGATATCCTTTCACATAGATATAAAAAAATGAGAAAACACGATAGCCACTTATTGGTAGGGAAAACGTGGTATTAGAAGGCCAAAAACAGCTTTCAATGATATAATGAAAATTGGATGTCAAAAGATAATCATTAATTTTGACTGGCAATTTTTTTAGTGAATTTTGGCCTACCATGCATTTTTCTTACTAAGGCTATTTGGAAAAATAGGAATAGGTGAAGCAGGTCAGATCTATGGCCATTCTGGCCAAACTTCAAATAAATTTTGTATAATTTCCGCGTCTAATTACGCTTAATTCTGCACATTTTAAGGATTAAAAATTTATTTTCTTCCTAGTGCACTCTCTGAGTAAATTCTAAAAAATGTGAGGAACTTTTTTTCCTTCAACCCGAGTATCACCAACATTTTATTTTTATCCCCTGACCTCGGGAGGCCAAGTGAGCTAAGGGGGTAAAAGAAAAAGGTGGTAGCGCCGGTGTCGGAATAGGGAAACGAAAGGGGAGGGGGGAAGGGGTTAACTCATACCGATCCAATCTTCTAGTGTCGGCTGGCTCAAAGGGAACTGGACGGAGAGTGGGAGGGCGGGGAGAAAAGCGGACGGAGATGGGATGGGAAAGGAAGGAATGGACACGGGGAGTGGTGGTGATTGGAAGGCGGAATGAGGGTGAGCGGTTTAAGTGTTAGTGGGGCGAGCAGGGAGGGCGAGGGGCGACGGGAGGAGGTTGAAATACTATGCATCCCAGCCGGAAAACACACACAGGCGCGCACACTCACAAAATACCTCCGCGCTTAGGAGGACCCGCGTGTAGATCGGCACCCTATCTCTATCGTGGTCGGAACGAAGGACGGGGGTAAGTTGTGCAAGGGAGGATGCATGCGCCCTCAAGCATGGAAGCCAGGAAGAAGAGGGGGAGAGGCGGGAGTCGATCGGTCTCAGGAAGCGACTACAAGGGCCATCTCAAAGGACGCAAGGGGCCTAGGGCTGACACATACACACACCTACACGCGGGTACACCCCAGAACACATCCTCGAGGGTTGGATTGGGGGATGAAAGGAGGGCAGGGAAAAGAATACCATGGAGATCTCGGTAGTCGAAGAAGAAAAGACGAAGTTAAGGAGGGGGAGGAGGGAAGAGCGAGATTCCTGTCTCGGAACAGTACGGACGCCACTGGATCGGAAAGAAGAACCTTGAGTGGCCGAGAGGGATGCTAGGGGAGAGAGGGGGAGGGGGGTGTCTCCGTCGCTGCGGTTCAGGGGAGAAGAAAGCGGCGGAAGATTTTCACTCTTCCCCAACCCTCGCTCCTTTCTTTTTTTTATTCACAGACGCATTTCCAGCCATCCAACACTCGCCCGGACCTCCGATTCTTTCCCACCCCTTTTCCACGCAGGATTCTCTCACCTGAGACAAAAAGGCTTCACCGACAGATGGAGACTGGGAGCCTTGAGAGAGGATTAAGGGTCGGGGAAAAGGAGACACTGGGGGGAGGGTGGGTGGTGTTTTCGGGAAAGGAGGGAGAGGACGGTTGTGAGGAGGGTGTATGCGAGAGAATGGCCGGGGAGGGAGGGAAAGAGTGTGCTTCAACATTGAGCAATGGTCCGAGCACGAGGATCTCCAGAATGGAGAAGGAGCCACCGTTGCAATGCCTTCCCTTTGTTTGCTCGTTTTCTTTCAATGCTCGTGAGGATCCGGCGGAGGTGGTGGCTTGTTACATTACATATCTTCGCGGAATATCTTTTTCGGAAAACGAGTTTGAAATTTACTTAACCGCATGCACCATGGTGAACCTCTGATGAGCTTTGCGCCCTTTTATTCAATGGCTACCATTGAACAGTGCGTAGGTTCTTGAGCATCGAAACCTAGAGGTAGATAGATGTAAAAGGTGAAAATTTGCGCTAATTTTAAGGAAATAAAAGCTTGAATTCAGTGCTCTGTACAATGGTTACTTAGTTTTCTTAAAGTATATTATCTACCACATAAGGTAGGTTAGGATGAATATAAAACTTTTACCGCTGCCCAATTCCATTATATGAGTTCCTCTTTTCCACAACCTCCCTTGATAGATGATATAGAAAAGAGATAATAATTCTACCACTGATGAACATTAAGGCAGGTTACGCTTGTAGCCTATAGTAAAATTTCCGTTAAGACTGCTCATAATTTAGAAGACAGAAGGAGTGACGTAATCAGGGCATTGTCAATACATTTCAGCCTTTACACTTCAAGCTGTACATAATCTGCTTAATGTATTTTCGCCCATAGAACAATTATTCTCCACCTTATATGAGGTATAGGTTGATATTCTGATTTTGAACCAAATATTTTAATACAAGTTAGCTATTGAAGTCATATTGTTACTTCGCATTTACAAAACTATAAGCAAAACAGAAATATCCAATAGAAGTAGTTTATAAAGCAAAATGAATAATGTTCTTGAAGAGAGTTTGTACGCGACCGAGTAGTTCAGGTGATAAGGGTTGGTAAAATGTCCACGAGTCCCAAGAATAAGATCTAATGACAATTTAGGAACATATTTTGTAATGTGTAATATTGTCTATACCAGTAATGAAGCTTTTAAACAAACATATGTATATCTTGCATTAAAGTTCTTCTGCTCCCTTCCGATCTAGCTGTGGAAACAAAACTCCACGGCTATATTTCTGGGAAAATTAAAACAATGGCTATTATCCAAGGAGAGTGATGAAGTGGAAAAACTATTAAAAGTTGTTGTGTGATCTCGGTGGTTTATAATATGTACTTTCTTTTGACTTAAGATTGTTAATTTTTTTAATTTATACATTGTCAGTACTGTTAATTTTTTTGTTTCATTCATTTCATTCATTCATAATTTTTATATTTTATTGTTTAGAACATCATTTTTGAAAATAAAAAGTGTTCATTAGCCACTAGGTTAAAAAGTTGGGATTAGTTAGATTAGATTAGTTAGTAGAGAAAAGTTGCTACGCATTAGCTCCAGCCGCTGCTTTCAATATTTGATGATGGTAACCCCAACACAGGGGGTACCTATATTCCCCTCTAAATTGATGTTTTTGTAATCATTTTATTTGTGTTTTTTTTCAAAGGTGGAATAAAAATTATTATTATTATTTTTACTAAAAATAAGCTAAGTAAATTCCTGGGTACCAATAATTTCCTATAACTGTTTGAAAAAGAAACAAGTCCTAACCCTATTTTTTCATTTGCAAACTTTGGGGATTACTATATAAGGATAAAATTTAATCTCCATTTCCAAGCCAAACTTGGAGAATTAAACTCTATACGTATTTAGCCTTTACTTCAATTTTAATATGATTAAAAGGGCCTATGCATTAAATTTAGAACTATTTTATATCTTACAGTGTACAGTAAAGGCATGTGTCAGGGCAGGGCTGGTGGTCATGTATTTGTGGAAAAACGACAACACAACAATAAGTATCATTAATATGACTGTGAGGAGTTCTCATATTTGGTTCCATAGCAACCTTGAACTGGCAAAGGTGCTGAGAATGCGATTAATATATGCACTATAAAAACGTTATAAATTACAATTTCAATGATCTCAACATTTTAAAGTCAAGCGTCTTATCAGATCAGAGATGTTATACCGGCGGGTTAGGCTATTATGGAGCATATATACTTCGTCTACTTTTGCACGAGGCTTTCTTTCTTGCAATTCTACCTAAAAGAATTAAGCTTTCTTGAGGATAATATCCCTTTCCCATAATTCTGTCTGCCTTCCTTCTATCCGCTGATTCTATCGTTTCTTTCACTGATCCCACATTTCCCGGCATTCCACATTCACTGCCCTTAGTAGGCCGTCCCTTTTTATTACTCTAAACCATTTACCAACCTTGGGTACTCATAAATTCCTTCAGCAATCTTTTTGGCCACTCGTCATACGCCCTCTGCTTCATCGTACTTCTGTTCTGCTATCTCCATTACGTTCTACCTTCAAATAATTCCAAACAAAATCGCTTTACATCTTTTTTACATTTACCTATCATCTGCGTTGTGTGGTAATACAACGCCACAAACCGAATCAAACTCCTCACCAATAGCTCTTCAACAAATTCAGCAATGGCACCTGTCATTAGCAATCACCTATTCTTAAAAGCATATTGTATTAATGCAATACTCCTACGAATGTCTATAGTATCATTTCTACATTGCTCTGGCGTGCCATATGATGCTGTCGTATGATAGAATTCCCTATAAGACGCGTTGAGATACCCAAGAAGTGCTCCACTCATTTCAGTTTTTGGCTTCTTCAACTCAGTCATTGCAATGTTCGAAATTTCATTTTGCTTGTTGAAAACAAAGGCACCATTGGTAAAACCATAGAAAGGTCTTAAACTCATGGTTCTTTTTTATATTATACTCTGATTATTATAATAGCACGGAATAAAATCAGGTAATTTCCTAGTCTATGTTCTGAGTACGAATTTTTACAACTATCACAGTGTAAAATATTTCAAAAAATTGGTGATTCATAATTTTTAACCCTACATTTTCAACCACCAGCATATGTTCTAGAATAAAAAAATAAATTATAGCGAATAATATGGGCATTTGCGCTGTTGTGAAGAAGGTAGATGTAAAGTTACAACAACAGAGAAGGCAAGACTAGAAGCGGTTTACATAGATATCAGAGCAGGATGATGAATTTTTTAAAAGGCATTTCGAGTAACAAATAAAGAGATAGTAAGATATGAGAGAATATTGAGTCCTAATCGGGTACATCTTAACCCCATCAATGGGGAATTATTTTCCCCTCCATTCCCACAGCGGGGAACACAACGTAGAATAAATATAAAATTTGTGGTTATAAAAGCGCTCCCCACTACGTAAATGACTAATAATTATTTAATTAAATTATTATAATAATTCAACATTATAATGTTTATCGGATATATATTTGCTCTTTCCATCTAAAAGACTTGTGCATTATATATTCCTCAGTGACAAAGGTAGTCACCGATGACGAGAGAAACGATTGAGTAATAAAGAAAGGTATCTGATAAAATGTTAGGATCTGACTGTGAATGGAAAAAAGAACTTTATCTAAATGAGGAGGATAGCTGATATCAAGTAGACAGCATCATCAAAGAATACAGCATGCAAACTTTAAGCTTCAAGACAAAATCATACTTTTTTCCAAATATTGTGGGCAAGATGGTGTATTATATAGTGTAATTATTTCGATTTCATGAAATCATTAATATGTGCCACTAATAAGTCATATCTACACTCGAAATTGGTTTAATGCAGCTGCATTTTAATCCAGAAGAGGAAATTTTCAAAAACATAAGCACTGTCTTTTTTTGGATTTTTTTAACTGAGAGTTACGCATAATTACAATATTGGTGATAAATTACTTTTTTAATTCTTTGCTTTCTCAAAATTCTTATCGCTTTTTCATGATCTAATAATTTTTTTTCTTCATTTTATGTACTCTTTACCATTCTGGAAGCTGAAAATTATTCACAACAACAGCAATGACTGATGAATATACCCGTTGGAAGTCGATCATAGCGGAAAATACACCATGCAGTAATAAGACGGAAGCTACAACATATTATTTTATCTTCACGACAGTACAATTTCGTTGCTGAAAACGATATTAAAACATTCTAGTCACTGCATTAATTATAGTTCTACGCTCATGAATAGCTACCTACTTAGCAATAGATTGTCATAGAAAATCCATCGGTTAGGTGCAACTTTACAGATTTGACCCCAGCCATTAACTACGTATAGGTACTAATAAGGCATACAATATTCTTAAGCTTAGTTTCTACAAGTGAAATGAAAAACAAATTCTATAAATAAGTCACCAGAGAAAAAGTTTCGGGTGCCAGATTAAATTGTCTCGACCTTTCAATATTTCAGTAGTGAGAAACACCTAAAACGTTGGAATAAATGAGAAAAAATGTATGAAACTAGACGATTGGTTCATTCAAACAATCAGTGTAGAAAACTCTCAATTTGAAGCAAAGAGAATTATAAAAATCTTTAACTCACATTAAATTTAGTTCTTTTTAATGATTATGTAATCAATCATAGAACTTTATTATGCAATTAAATTCCGTTTGTCACTTCATTAACTCCAGATGAGACCTCCAGATAAAGTAAATAATATTCTTTATTGCAATTTCACACAATTATGGAGTGTTAAAATGCTATTCGAGAGAGGCCAACAATGACAAAGGTATCCCACATCGTGAAGAACAGAAGGAGGAAGATACGTACATGTAGTCATATTTCAGGAAACGAAATAAGCATGAGGCAATAGTGCGTCGAAATTTGTCTTTTATTACCGTCGGGCGACTAAGTGTGCAAGGATTAACTCTCCTTTCGGGCAGACCAAATACTGAACTAAAAGTGCGGCACTGTTTTTCTACGATAATGTCTGTCAATTGCCAGATTCGAACGCAATATCTAAGGTTGGGAAGGCAGCAATTATAGCCGTCAGACCTACCCAATCCCTGATGGACGGCTTCTACACATTCTTGGACTTCACAATCGCCGACGAACCCACGACATAACTGGCGCACGAAGCTCACGCAGAAGTCCCCTTCATTGTCTCCCGCATCCTGACGCGGTGCACGGGACAGAGTTCGCATTCGTCCCCGTGGAGCACACTCAGGACAAATCCTGCTTCAAGCAGGGATGGGACCCGGACCTCATATTTCAATGGGGCCCCTTCCCCTTTCATATCGCCTCGCCCCTCCCACTTCTCCTCCACACCTTCCCGTAAGGCACACTCACACAGGGCCACACTACCCGCCCCTCTCGAATTCCATCGGCCGTCGTATGAATGTGTGAAAGCTCCGTGGGAGGGAGGCTGGCAGGGGTGGGCGCGTGGGAGAGACAAGAGGTGGATGGGAAGGAGAGGGGGAGGGAGGGAGAGCGGGGATATACGGAAATAATGGCCCGCCCTCCCGAGTGCCATTAGCGTCATATATACAACGCGCCTTCCTCCATCGCTCCTTCTTTTTTTTGCCCCCCTCTCGCCCCCCCCTGGGAGGAGATCTCCGGTGGGTGTCAAAATAGGTGTGGTGGCGGGCGAGATGGGCGAGGACCTCGCATTACTCCGGGCGGAACGAAGGGATGGGAGATATGGGCTGGACCGGACGCCCTCTGGCCTCTCACGGGACGAGTGAGCGATGTGGTCGAAAACGCTTTGATTTTCAATCGCGTGTTGTGTCCACGGGGAGTGCCGCAGGGGATTCAGCGTGTTAAGGGAAGATGTACGGGTCAATTGAAATGGGCCGCATGTTATTTTGGTGTTGGATTTTCGGAATTCAGGACGACAATTAGAAACGGAAATATCCTCCGCCTGTTCGATAGAACGCGTCTAACGGTTTGAGAACGGCAACTTAAAATGTTTCAGGGAAGTGATACCCCACTTTCTTGGGAATCGGGAGCTTGATGATGTGTTCAAAAATAATACCATTAACCTAAATGGCCTATCAAGGCTTTATAAAGTTAAATATAAGGAAAAAATTCATGCTGTTGACACTGAAATCGTTTAATTGAATAATACAATACAACTTTAAAAAAAAAAGATATGTTATTTTGTAAAGGTGATCCACTAATTTTAGCAATCTATATATTTATAATTTCCTTTTGATAATTTCTCATACTATCATTTCTCTTCCTTCAAAGCCTCTTATTTATAAAATCTTTTAAATAATTTGGTTGCTGAAAGCCGTGTGGCCGCAAACCTTAACAAACCTGTGGTTATAGATGTGGGAGAGTGTGACTTTGACTCAGTGAAGCATTCGACAAAGGAAAAGGGAGCGGTTTACAAACACCACTTCCCAAGTGCCAACACCAAACGAATAATAAGAGAATTCAGTTATCACGACCTCAATGGTACAGAGGAAAGATTTAAGAGTACTTGTTTCGATAGAAAAATAATTAATAGAGAAAATAAATAAGAAGTAAAAATTAAGGTTTGGAGAAAGCAGTCAACAAATTGGTAAAAGAAAAATGAATAAGATAGTGTAACAAGACCTCGTACCTAACTGCTAAAAAGAATTACACAAAAAATGAGAGCGAATCTTCATCTGCAAACAAGCATCACAGACCTCACAAAACTATTTTGCAAGAGCTGTTAAACACTAAAATATCGTGTAAACGTTAAAGGGGTAAATGCTGAAAATTTTGGAGTTCGTCACTGAAATCGAAGAAACTGTTTCTACTGAATTTCTTTAAGTCGTCTCAAGGTTATGTGGAATGGAATCAGACCTAAGCCATAAGACTAACTTGTATCAAGTAGGAAAAGTATTCTGTTCATTGGGCATGCAAGTCATTCACTCTAGTGTTCTGACAATGACTTTCACATTATAAAAGAGAGGATGAGTTCCATGGTTAGCAGAATAAGGTATTTTTAAAGATTTCCAACAAGTTAGACTACTTCTTTCTACACACTGAATCATTCAGCCTTCACAACATGTATTCCGATGCCTGAAATAAACTATTCATTTGGCAATCAGTTTTCAGTCACCATGAAATCATTCTTTCTTTTGATAACCCCGGAATCTTACCTTCATTCCCATCATCCTATATTAGATATTATTTGCACATCACTTAGTATTGGCATCATATATAGATAAACGTGGAGCAGATACATGTGTGGACTCTCTCTTTGAGTTTCTAAGGTAAAATTGAAAGAATCTCAAAAAATATCCTTATCAATCCTACTCATTGTAATACTATTCGAAGAGATACTCTTTCATAATGTGAGCATCGAAATGAATACTGTATGCATGAATTTCATTTTTAAGTAAATCTCTTTTAGGAGAAAATTTAAACAGTAGAAAATAGCATTATTTTTCACGTACTCACCACCGAGGTTCTTTTACATAACGTACGCATGAAGAAATTTATGTATTCATAGCCCATTAAAAGTTCTAATTATCGAATTCACCTACGCGTACTTCTGTAACGAATACGTGCTAAATCTAGCATAACTGCAATAATTAATCGCTAATTGCAAGAGCACAATAGATCAAGTCTCACAAAATTGTGTTATTGTTTGAGCTATGGAGGAAACTGCCCTCATCGTCACTTGAAGAATGCTATTTTGTGAAATCACTTAATGGAAAGTTTCATAAGGAAAGATTGGTTATACTCTATCTATGGGGAGTAGCTCCAGTACATAATGAAATTTAACCTGTAAGATGAAGGTTAGGGAATAAACACGTGAAGTTTTAGAAGGAAAAAATCACTTATGAGGCAGATCAACACACAATAGCTGTTTTAAGAGATTAAGACAGATTGATGCGCTGCTACCACCGATCTTCGAATTATAAAAATCACACTCCACGTTACGGTGTTAAACGACATTTAATTACCACGATTACCTCTCAAATACAATTTAAACTACAACTCTTTGAAATGCTGAATAGACTAAGTTTGTTCTCTTGAAGGGCTTTTCCCCTTACGTTTTCGAAATTATTTCAGATATTTTTCGTTATTTTCATAAGAATAACAAGACACAGTAAACAATAAAAATAGAGCTTTGAGTTCCTCGAAATGTTTTATAAAAGCTCTTCGTATTGCAGGTTTGGCATAAACATCGACATTTGTCCATTTTAAAATACACAAGGCATTAGAGAAATAGCTCAAGTCCTTCCTCTGGCTGCACTTACGAGACTCAAGCCGTTTTTGCAGTGGTTTGAGAGCACTTAAAGTATTTAAGAGTAATTTATTTTTATGTAAGCCTAATCCTAAGCTTAACATTTGAGGCTGCTCACACTCGTGCATACTGCCTAGTGACCGAACGAGTCTTGGCAGCAAAACTGGAACGGCTTTTCTTGGCATTTTGAAATTTGTCCCATATATGATGAATATACTGAACCGTCTCACTAAGGGAGATCACCTGTTCACAGATTCCGACCTCTCTACTTCGAACGATAAGAGAAGTTCCATTACATAATCCGTCCGACAATATTTTTTACTACCCCGAACTTCATCACTATAAATCAATTCTAGGATAATCACACATATACCAGAGCTGACAACATACAAATGAAAATAAGCACAATCTCAGTTCTTATATTATATGATCATTGCAAATTAAAGCACCAAATTAGGTCATAAGTGAGCACAAACGGTGAGAGAAGATGATTGAACGGACCTAAAAATGGAAGACTGAGATTCACTATTTAAAGATTTCAAATCAAACTCCCCTGATTCAATTCTACTCGCGTCTTATGGTCACCCCGGAGAGGAAAATCACTGAATTATTTCTGAACAGGTTTTCTTTACTGACTAACAGTCTGAGCGTGACAAGGTAAAAGGCGTGACATTTGCAGAGACTGAGGGAAAATGAGAGTTCTGGAATTCATTGCAAATAAAACGAAGCATAACGTACACTTTCAGCTAAAGAGGCTACCATTAAGGGAAGGGACTATGAGTACAGAGAAATCCGAAAATCTGACATCGAAATGTTCCAAGAATGGGTCATGTGGGTCAATGCCCCCTCCGACGGACAGAGTTCTGAACTCAGTGTACGGCCACACATCGCTCAAGCAAGGACTAACTGGCAATGAGCTGAAAAATTTGTCACCCCCGGGATTCAAATCCGAGCCCTCTAGGCGGATCGGCAGTACTCTAGCCACTAAACAAAATCATTCCATCTCGCATTTCCCTGCAAGTTAGTGTTTGAAAGAACTTTTGGCAGCTTCATCCTCTAATCAGATACCCTTTCCACATGGCCTATTCTGCTGACTACTATTCCCATCATATGCCCATTACGTAATCCATTTGCGTGTTAGTTCCACTTACACGTGTTTTTCCACTCAAAATCAACATGCATACAAAAGTAAATGTACCACGAAAGCAGTTCATCTTAGCTTTTTCCATGAGCTAAGAGCAAAATTAGAAGACTTCGCATTGGACCCGCTTCCGGTGAACCTAAGAGGAGTAGATCAGATGGTTGCGATAAATTATACATGCTAATGGATTATTCATAACGATTTTCCGTTATAAATTATCATTTTTATTGCATGATATTTTATTTAAGGAGCGAAGATATTTTGGTTGATTTGTGATGATACGATTGCATTAATAAAACACGCCCAATCTGAAGGCCAACGGATCCCTAGGTCTATTACGAGTTGGTCTGGTTTATAGAGCTCGCCAAGCACTCATCATATAACACGTATCATCATATAAAATTTACATATCAAGGTATTCCCCCTGCCACACACCCTTGTGGTGGCTTGCAGGGTATTATGTAGATGTAGCAGGCAGTTCTTTTCTGTGGGCCATCTTATTTTTTCCGGAAGGAAGTGTACTTCTTCCGGAAGGAAGAAAGAGTACTTGGCACAAAAGGACTCGTAAAAGGTCACATCTGCAGGATTTAAACATGGGATTTACAGTCAGGAACCCAACACTCCATTCACTGGACTTCCACGTCACCGTTTGAATAGTCTTAGACATCCTTGAAAAATCAAATCCCTTCTACTTTCCACCTTCGTAAAATTTCTTACAGCATGCATGTGCCAAGGGACCTTGATAGTTCTATCCGTTGAAGCACCACTACCATTACTTTTCAAATCTGTCTAAATGCGCACATTATTGCTCTGCCCTTGTGACCATATTCCCTTTACCTTATTAATTTATTGTCTTAGCTTGTTCATCACTTCTTTTACATTCTCCCAGGTGACATGACATTTATATTTAAATTCCTTTTTACCATTGTCTTCCTGGTAACTTTGTTGGTTATGGTAAAATGGCCATTTTTATCAACCTACCTAACTATTTTACTTTTTTCACCACTTCAAGTATCTCTTTATTTAACAATTCCCAGATCACCTCTCACTTTTTCAGTTTGAATTAAGTGAGTTACCTCTGATATTAGATTTGATTTGATTAGATTTACATACTGGATTTTGCTATTCCAAGTGATATGCTGTTGCATTTGCGATTAGCATCAGCATTAACTACGAGACAGTGTGTAATTGTAAGAAGGATTTTAATTTCTTGTAAATTTGACTGTCTCAGTATTTACAAATGTAGAAATTTAACGTCCATGCCAATGTAACCACGCGTGTTTTAAAACTAATGTGCTAATTGTTGAACTAATATCTGTTCTATGCATCAATAATCTATTCGGATAGTTAGATGAAATAGGACTTGCTATTCTATCCGTTTACATTGACTACTTTAATACATCAACATTTAAAAATCCCAGTCATATATATCCATCATTTTGTCTCACATTCCTTATTATCCTATATTTTTACCACCTAAAACATTGTTTTCTGGTCTCAAATGATTATCTCAAGTTCATTGCGTTGTGGATGAGGCCGATACTTTGTGGAAGTCCATTGGAGACGTAAAAGACTTTAACTTAAAGAGTGGAGAGCTAGGTTCTTTTACCTACTTTTACCATTGATTTATTTCACATTCTTTTATCATTTCGATCATGGAAAAAGCATTCTAAGCTTTTCCCATGGTTTATGAACCCTACGTATCATTCACGCTGGATGGTTTGGAAGGTAGAATCAAGTCAAGAGGTTATCGCAATGTCTTTTACTCAGTGAGACTGCGAAAGCAGCGTCTGTCTTCAGGAGAATGGAAATGAATTCACAAAACTCTCATTGAAAACGTAATTATGAGGCAACTAAGAGTAAACCTATCCTATAATATTTCCGATGATTGACACAAAGGGGAGAAATAGTTGATTCCATCTCAACTTTCATGGGATGTTGTCGCGCCAGTTAGCGAGCAATACTAGAGGAGCCTCTGCGGTCACCATTGCACAATATCGTTGAAAATCAATGCTTAAGAAGATGTAGAGGAGTACCGAAACAGCTGACAAAAAACACGTGGATGGTAGGATAACGATGAGTACGGAAAAAAATCTCTGATCAAGATCTCTTCGATAAAGTTTATGCGATGATGATGGGAGGAAGTTGGCGATTGTTGGAATAATTCATAGTGAGAGATACACTGAGCGAGCGCCTTAATGATGAAAAAAAATTCGGTTGTAGGATGGTCAAATAAGTTTGTGAATGATAGAATTCTGCTGGTTGTGATTAGGTCTGAAAAATAAAATCAAAATCCAAATACATAATCTTACTTTAAAGCAAAGAGAGGAGGAATTACCAGAAATGAGGAATTAGAGGCTAATTTTAAG
The DNA here is from genome assembly GCA_933228895.1 of Platycnemis pennipes. NCBI lineage: Eukaryota > Metazoa > Arthropoda > Insecta > Odonata > Platycnemididae > Platycnemis > Platycnemis pennipes. The sequence goes on along the minus strand of OW121847.1, from coordinate 141,338,543 downwards.
TAGACAATGTTAGCAGAAAGAGTAAAAATAGAGTTAAAAATTGATCATTACTAATTTTTTTAAAGTTGTGTTACACAAAGTGAGATATGGAAATGATGCATTGAAAATGGGTAAGAAAAAAAACCGCAGGGGTAAAAACACATTGCTGCAAGTTGCAAAGTGATACGTTCAAAGAAATGCCTGATATATTAATAACTACTATATCACTATGTAGAAGCAATACTAAGTAAATACTAACCATTTAGTTGTACGTGTTTAGTGACGTTACATTTACATTTATATCTAGCATGTTTCTAATTACGCATGTAGTAATTTGCCACTTAGTTGCATTTAAGTAGTACAAGTAAGGTGTGCGTTCATCCCTTCCCACACACACTCGAGGTGGATCTCAATGTATTACGTCAATACGTGAATAAAGCTATAATTTAAATAATTTCACTCCACGCCAACCAAAATTATCCGCGATTACTCTTAGTTACAAAAATATATGACGGAGGGAGTCCGTTACTATGGATTTGGAACAGCTGTTTCACTATAAATGGTGTCTCGCCAGATTAGCGCACTCAGAAGATGCAAGGGAGATGAAGTGGATAGCATTGTGAATTAAGAAATCTGCAAAGATCACAGCAATATCAAGGGCTTAGCGATTCCTATAATTAGGATCAGAGGAACCGACCATTTCAATTGGAAAATGCCTCGCAGAATATTTTAGCACGTTGTATGCTCGTTATTCTCGTATAGGTACACTGGAACCAAAAATAAAATTTACTTGCTATTTCTGGCTGTATATGAACTTCGTTTTTTTATATCCGCGACTTATTTTCAAAATCTCTGGCAGGTTAATTTTAGTGAATGTCGTGAGCAACGTAGAAACAGTTAAAAGCTGAGGTTACTGAACTGGTTGGTGAACGACGTGATTGAAATCTCAGCTATGCTGAGGTTTCAATCACGTCGTTAACTGCGAACATAGAATTGCTAGGTTAATAAAGAGAAGAAATTTCCTAAATCTTATTGTTAGAGCACAGAGGTAAAAAGGACCAGGGGAAAATCACGTGCCTAGAAAGAAAGAAGAGGGGAGAAGGGGTTGTGAAAAAGTATATACCTACAAGGTTTTGTTCTAAGGTAATGGTGATTTCTAATTGAAAATAATCGAAATGAGTATTTTTTACAGACAATTATAATCCCAAACCACCCGATTACCATATGGGATAACATACCAGGTATTGTGGAAGGATACTGCCTCTGAATTAAAATGGAAAAATGCCCGTTAGTTTCCGTTCGGTTTTCGACCACAATCTTTAACATTAGTGTGGTGGAGATTTTCGCTATGATCACTCACCGGTGAGTCATGTATAACCAGATATTATGAATGCTATGAAAATAAAAAACTAAATTGTTTATAGATATCAATTTTAAATAATGGAACGAGCCTATTGCGTGCTGCGTGTTATTAGAGGTGATTCTCATCATCGAGGAAGTCATCAAAGGTTTTCTATAACATAACATTGCATAATTCTTTGAAAAATTGTAGCTAATACCGGATAAAGCATTAACAAAAATAACTGTCATTTCAGGAACTGCGTGAAGTCAATATTTCGTTTCACTTCTACGGGAGAAATCAATATCTACGTATCACCATGTGCTTATTGAGTTTTGAGGACGATCAAATAAAATATTCCAGCATAAATTTATTCATTCATTCTATTTAAAAACCATAAAATTTCAAGTCATTATCCGGAATATGCCATTGAGCCATCAGTAAATTAATGGCAGACCCCTAATAAATTTTTCATAAATCACCCTCATTTTTTTATTAAAAAGAACTCGTGCCAAGCCAATAAATTCAATTCAATCAACTCTGGCCGCACTTTATGACTCTCGGCTGATTCAAAATTCATTTCGAGACCTATCCGTGGACGGAGCGGCTCTTTTTATGATTTGTATTCGGCGGGAAACTCGTGTGTCTCGGAGTACTAAATGTGTTGGTGTGAGTTAGCGGCTCGGAGACATCCGGCAAGAATAAGAATGGGAAAGAGGAGGATACGCTTCCTCCCCCCCACGGAGGGTGACTTCCCCTCCTCGATCCATCCCCCTCAAACCCTCCCTCCCCTCTCACATACGAATCGAGTTTTTCTTTAACACCGGCAACCGTCGCCCTCACACGGCCGTTCGCCGTACTACGAGCCTCCTCAGTCTCCGCGAGGCCCTCTCAGACACCGGGCGACAAAACGCTCACAGCGCCCACCCTAACCTCCCCCCCTCTCTTCTACCTCGCGACCTCCCCTCACTCCCTCTTCACCCTCATCCCCCTCTCACTCTCTTTGCGTCTCCATCCCCCCAGGGGTGAATCCGCTGTAAAATCCAGGCTCCACCCCTTTTCACGCTTCTCCCCTCCCGCGACCCCTCCCTCCCCACACCCCCCTCCCAAGCTACCGCTCCCATTCCACCCTCCCGCTCCTCTGCCCCGCGCCCTCCAACCCCTCCTCCTCTTCACCCCCAGGCACAAAAACCTCACCCCATCCCACCGGCTCACGCACTCTCTCCCCCACGCCGCCGACCCTTGAAAAACCACCCCCCAGACCCAACAATGAATGCCGCGCGTGAAAATTTGCTTGAGGGTAGGTAGCTCGCCTCCCTCGTTATGGATCACGGCGGAAAGTTTTCGAATCGCAATGGGAAATTAATTCAATCAAGTGCTCGTTTGGGTTTCAATGAGACGGATGACTCCAAGGCGCTAGGACGAGAGTTGCTCAAAATCTTGCGATGCCTACGGCTCGCGCGAACATCTGGTGGCTTCACTCGCCACGAGTGCATTGCCTACATAGAGGATTGCCGGCAATCGTGATGTTTTATCATGGAAACCATCCAATTGAATTCATCTCGAATCATTTGCACGGTAAGAATCTCGCAAGTTTTTTTCTGTTTCTCATTAATGACCAAAATTGGTGTAATCACACAAGTGGAGTGGGGTGAATGAGCGACCCCAACAGCATTATATCATAATCAGATCAAAACATTTAAAAAAAAAACTTCATTTTAAATGCACTCTTATAAGTGTTGATGGAAACTTATTTTGGCCGAAACCGAATTGCATTTCTACATTGTTATTCCGCTGCGCTGGTATTTTTTTATATTTATGCAAATAAATATGGCTCAGGTAATTTTTCATATTTAATCACAATCACGAACTCAAATGCATGTGCCAGAATAAAAATATATCTATTAATAGAGCAGTTTTAAGATTCTTCTCTTCATAAATAGATCAAAGTACTTACATAAATACTTCACCTCTTCCAATCCTCCGTACCTTTCCACATTTCTCTGCTCCCCATTACCTTATTCGTTCCCCTCTCTTATCTCTCTCCTCCTCCTCCTCTCTCTCCTCTATCAACCCCTTCTTGAATCCCTCCACCCCCCTCCCCTACCTTACTTCCCCCACCCTCCATGTCTCACACCCTCCTCTGCCCTCCCTCCCGTCTCCCCACTTTTAACGATCATACATACGGTGTCTGCTGCCATCTAGGGAGCGGTTAAAAATGTAGATAACTCCCAGATGCTTTGCCCTCAGCTCTTCGCGGTTCCGTTCCGCGCCCGCGCAGAGGTTTTTCTCTCTCACTCCCTGCGCGTCCTCCACCCTTTCTTTCCCTCCTCCGCCCGCCCCTGCCACAGCCCTTCCCTTCCTCCAGCACGCACCCTGAGCCCTCCTTCCCTCCCTCCCTCGAGCGCCTTTCCCCTGCGTGAGAAACCACCCTCCCTTCATAAATGATTCCCTCCCTCCACTTCCCCATGTCGTTCTGCTCTTTCTCACACTCCTCCACCCCCTTCTCTCTCCGCGACCCCCTTGAAGCTCGCTCATTCCTCCCGCCACCATTCTTCCGCGGCCTTTTTACTTGCCAGTGCTGCCGCAACACTCCGCCTCTTAACATGCTCGGCACTCACTGCCTCACCAGTCCGTCTCACTGCGGGAAAGAGAGTGGACGTGTCTCCTGGGGTGGCGCTCGGCACGAGGACCCTTCCCTCCGAGGTATCCGTTCCCACCGAGCGGAGCCATAGCCGCTCCTTTCCCCCGCGGCCGGCAAAGGGTTTGAAGACGACTAAATATCCTTGGAGAGTCTCCCTTCAATTTTCAAATGAGTGCATTTTCGGATTTTTATACGTTGCTTGATATCACGCTTTTTTAACAAATATTATAATATTATAACATATATAATAATACATTTAGTCTAAGATATTATTTTTTGTTAATGTTGGTACATGTCCTTTTTTCCACTATTTATAAACCAATGCATGGAAGATTATTATATATTGATGGTAACCAAAACACAGGTCCGCCTTCTAGGTTATCTAAAGCTCCTTACATTTTGTATATGTCATTGTTTGTAATTAATATGGAGTAATAAACATTATTATTATCATATTAAAAAAAATTTGTGACCGGTATGAGTCATATTTCATTGATATGAAACGATTATCTAGTGATCTTTTGCATGAGCCTATGATACTTTGTGGAAACATTTGTCTCTTATGGTAAACTCGAATGAATTTCCACCAAATATTTATCTTAAATTCAATAGTTAAGGGATCATTCAGAACGAAGGCTTTAGATTTTATTGGAGAAAATAATATGGTTTGTACTCCAAAATTCGACACACGTGCCTCTACTACGAGACGCGTCTGGAACGTCATTGCCGGGACCAATGAAAGTAGCTTACCATGAATCTACCACCTACCTCATAATAAGTAATATATATTATAATTATTTAGAGGATAGTGCTTTTATACACAACTCTCATTCTTACAAAACTCTTTAATTAGTAAGACCTATTCTCAACTAATAAAGGGCATCAGTGATAAAAAATATTACACAGGAACGGAGAGTACCTATACAATATTATTTCCGGAACGAAATATTCATATTTTTACAAACAAATTTCTCTCACCACGTTACTGAGTCAAAACGTCAACCTATTTCATTTTCCAAGCTTTAAAACACTTGATATTTTCAACAGGTTGAATTATTCCTCGGTGTACCAATGTGCGGGAATAATCCATCTGTATGAGCATTTGAAGAACCTATGTTGTCATTACTAAGATCTATGTTTTCTAAGATTCTCCACTTCCAAATTCATAACATTATCCCGGCAGGAAAATCACGCATTAAAATAGGGGTTACGATCAGGTTCAAAGGCACCTCCGATCAATGTTTCACGGTGCTAAATGCGAAGAGGAGAGATTAGCAGGAGCAAAACAAGCTGCCTTTAAATAAATAAAAAAGAAATAATATAGCTTGAAACTCGACTTATAACCTATCTATCATCTTGTGTAACGAAGCGGGATTGGTCGAGGGGCGGAGCAAGATGGTATCGCTTAGCCTATCAGAGGTGAGATGGGGCAGTCGACAACACTCAAGGAAAAGGGATGGAGGTAAAAAGCGGTCGGAGGAGACTGTGGGGTGGGAAGAATCGGAGAGCTGAGGGAGAGAGAGATGGAAAGGGATGGAAGCGGAAGGAGAGGGGGAGCCGGGCGAAGGGGTGGTGGAGGGAAAAAAAGGAGCAGCGTTAAGGGCAGAGCAGCTAGCAGTGCCATGCGAGAAAAACCTGAATTAAGATTGGAACCGATAAAAGCCAATCAGAGTGTCCCCATTATACTGTTTGAATGTGTTTACTCCAGAATTTTTTCCGCCAATTATGATCAGAAAAATTAATTTAATTAATAAATTACGGAGAGACATGGTGAAATTTGATAGCAGTATAGTTTTTTCGCGGTAATTTTGTAAAATACACAATTATTTTCTCCCACAATAGAATGGCGTAATGAAAGGGCCAGAAGGTTTTCACAATCATTAGAGAACTTTCATTTACTATGGAGTCAAAGCCTAAGTGACTGATTATTAGTGACACATTTTCACCTAGAGCACAAAACCAGACAATAGTAAGTAGTATACTAGAACCATTAATTTTAAGCATACTTAAGGGTCAAATTCGCTCCCAAATGATGGTAATTTCCTCAATTACTAATTAATCATTACTTTCTATCAGTGTAATTAATGTGATGATATTTAACAGGTACTGAATTGAAAATATTTACCATTAAGTCGTGGCCAATGATGACTCCTTGCAACAAGTACTTAACAATGTATATATGTTCTACTGAGCAGATTTTCGGTTTTCCTTCACGCTGGCATCATCTTTCAGTGTGCACTGCCATCGCGTGCATGCATGCTAGTGGTGACTAACGCCGGGCATGCATAATTGAAGAGTAAAAAAATCATTTTCTTAGTTAATACTCCACCAATTACACTGAGAACCACTACAGTATCAGGAAACTAGGAGTGTCTAACATGCAACTACCAACTAACGTAAACTACACAGTTACAGTTAACCGGACAGAGGATGCACATATCTCGCAAAAAAAACATCCCTAGTTATATGCTAAACGGGCAAGAAGATGATTAAAATAAATTTATCAAATACATAATACAACAAGTGAGCTTCGGGACCCATGGGTATCATGATAGCTCTTTAGACTGGAATATGACCTTGGCTGAGTCCTAAAATAATATTTTAACTCCAGGTAATAATGAGCATTCGTGAGAGGGAGGGACGCAGGGAATTGAATAATTAGCCATTAAAAGGTGAGAGGATAGTGAATTGTGAAAAAAGACCTCAAAAAAGGAATCGAGAACTATGGTGGTCACATAGAATGCACATAATATAAATATGATTTTAGGAAAAAATTAGTGCGTACAAAGTTCTTTTTAAAGCAATGTAAATTACATTTTTTAAGAAATAAATGGTTTTAGTCACACTTTTTCGTGTATCCATATTAAGCAGTCACCCACAAATGGTAATCTGAGTAACTTTATACAACTAGCAGTACAACCAAAACAGATTTCAACAACAGTTACATTACCTAGTCAAAAAGCGCATAACTTATAAAAAGAGAGTTTGCAGCTTAAGGCAATGTCATGGTGTGGTACTATTGATGCTTGACCTTGAACATTTTTCGAGCTCTATCGTTAATGTTTGGAGCACTACATGAAAAGAATAGTTGTGAATGTTCTTAGCATACTTTCAATAATAAATCTTACAAATTTTTCATATCATGGAAAATAAGATACATTAATGACATTAAGCTAAAAATAATACAAGTGTAAGGCCTCACCCTAACAACTGATCCAAACATTATGTTGTCACCACCCTTTATTAGATAAGAATGTTAAGGTGAGTAAATAGCTCTTTCGATAATGCTGAGATAAGATGCTTTGCCCATTAGTGGAATCTCTTCTGCTGATTGCGAATTTGGCTTCTAATTATTTCTTAGATAATGAAACTGCTATCTACGTGAAGGAATTAAATGCGTTCGACATCACTGTGATTGAGAAATACATGAAAGAAGCCGTTCTTTTTTCCTAGATTTTATCAGAAAGCTACTTCTTCAAAGTAAGTCCTTCTCAGATCTTCGACAACCTAAAAGGCAGTGATAGTAACACTAAAATGGGAATTCAATCGTTTGATAATGAGCTTGATAAAGACGCGAGAAAAACGACAGATACAGCAGAAATACACTCAAAAAAACTGTGACAGTAGAAAGTGGTCATCACACAATCTAAAAGGGAGCCATCAGATAAGGAAAAAGTACTTATATGTATTGAAAAATATTAGTTCTGAAAATGAAGATTTCATTTTTAAACTCGATTTTTAATGAGATATAGAGTACTTTCAATCGCCAGTTTTTCGGAAAATACTGTTTTTATAGACATCTAAATTATGAGCAAAGTTCTACTACGAGATGGGAGAGCTTACCAACGCCTTGATGAAGAGGGCAATAGTTGAATACGTTTCCTCAGTAATGGATCTGTCTTACAGTATGAAAGAATCTTTTCTCTTCATTCTCCAATAGTAATAACCTAAAAGAAGTAGCTATATATTTATATAATTCAGAAAGATATATATAAGGATTGCTATCACTCAACGTAGGGTTCAATAGATTTTAAATCGTTACACGATCAATGACCCAATAAGTATTTCAAGCTAAAATCACCTGAACAGTTATTAAGCAAAAGTATTTATCCGTCAAAATTCAAATAAATTGATGAAATTAACACAATCAATATAGTGCACTGTAAAATATCCCATATTATTGCCTGTAGTTTAATTTTTTTTAATTCTTAGACGGGATGTTTTAAATATTGTTCATGAAAGACTGTTCCTAAGACCAATGATAGCAAGTGTTACGAAGTAAAATCGGTTAAATTCGACCAATGGCAGTAGCTCACGTAGTGCTCAAGTACGACCGATATTACTGGATATCGTAATGATATTGTATGAAATTGTAGGAATTCCTTATTCTTGGAATTTAATGTCTACTATTTTACGTCATGGATAGAAGAATTTCTTCGCTTTCAAGCGATTTATTTATTCAGATGGGATTGTTCTTTTTCACTAAAAAGGAAATATTCCACTCAGAACGACTCCTTGGAAATATATATTTGAGTTGCAGATTTTATAAATAGACACTTCACATCTCTGTCCGTAATTGTAGAGTGATTTTCCAATGCATATTTTGCAAACAACCCAACATTTCTTTAAATTATACGAAACTGACCGTCTTTAATCTTGGTTTTTTTCCCATCTGACAAAAACGATACATTTCTACCTCCCCACTATGTGCTACGGCTGCTCAACCTATATGGATAAGTATAAATACCCTTAATTTAGTCATTCTTAACTGTGATTGAAGATTGAGCCGAGTTTCAAAACTGATTTTCTCCAAGCTGTGGCGAAGAGTAGTTGGAAAAGTAATTTACGAATAGTTTAGCGTAGTGAGGATTATTATCGTCTGCGCTTCCGAAAACGAAGCTGGTGTAAAAATGTCCTTCATCTGAAAACATTTTAAACAAAAAATTATCACCATTTTATAATAAGAGGGTGGCGATGCTAGATGTAGGCTGTCAGGGTACATTAACTAAATTGAGCATACTAAGAATCATAATATACCATGCGGAGACAGAAACAATGTGTCCAAACCGAATGTTGGTTTTTAATAGGTGAGGTTAAGGCTTACCACGTCCTAAGCGATTGGCGTGTGTTATTCACACATGGGGATCGGGTTGGTGTGGTGGCTAAAGTACTGGCCTCCCATCCCAAGGGCCCGGGTTCAATTCCCGGCAGTGGCAGATTTTTCAGTGGAAAATCAGTCCCCACTTCAGTGCCTAGTGGACGGCAAATTCAGTACTCCGTCCGTCGGATGGGACGTTAAGCCGTGGTCACCTTGGTGCTTTTCGTTAAGAGTAGGCTAATGCCGACGCCGAGTTTCTCTCCACCCTTCTTCCGTTTCCTGAAAACTCCTACCATTACCCAATTACCCACCTATCCTAAATGGCGCAAATGACCTCAGCTCTCGGTCGCCTCCCCTGAATAACCAACCAAATTCACAGATTCAGAGTTGGGGGCCAGTTCCCTCCCTTGGGTCACCTATGATGTCTTACGAAGGTCTGGCACACAGAAAATCGAATAAGGAGAATTTTTAGGCAAGTGAGAAAATCTTCTGTCCGGGATTTGAATCTGGGACCCTCCAGTCTTAAACCCAGCAATCTACCACTAGGCCGCCACGTGGAGGAACTATAAAAATATAAGTATTTGCGGAGGGCTTGAAAAGATAAAACCCTAACAGCTGAACAAGCCTTTCCTAATAATTTAACTACGATTGCAAAAATCGCGGAAGGGGCAGTTATGTAGGTAGATACAGATGTTGCGTTCCTCGTATAAATGCGTTCTGATATTGTATCATGAAAATGGATAGCGTCTTCTTGCATGTATGCATAAATGCTTTTGTTTTTGCGTACCCGAAGCATAAGGCTTTAAATTACATCACATTAAAAACATACGAATACTCCAGATTAGCAAAAGCATTAGTGTTCCTGTTATTACTTAGCAGTTCCTCGTGATTGAAACTTTTTTTTTAATCTGCCGTTAGGATCTCAGACTTGTGATAAAGATATTGATGAGTAAAACATCATTGAAATGGAATATTAAAATAAACAGTATGCATGACTTTTGTAACGCTGAAAATAATACAAATGCAAGTAATTTCTGATTTGGAAAATTTTTCACTGATTTCTGGTTAAAGTCATTGCATACAGTGTCACGAATGTCAAATGTAAATGTCATTGAAAACATTATTAATTATTTTTTATTGTTATTATAATTATTGACTAAATTACGCATTTCCCTGATCTGTCAGTAACTCGATCCACAGTTTTAAGAAATTTAGAGGGAACTTATATTGTTTTCGTTTTTCATCTCAAACATTCATGTTCATAGCTTAAGCTCCTTATGCACACTTATTCCTAAGAGCGACTCCTAATATATTACTGGAAACAGTGTTGAAGCATTATCTTCTAATATTATCAGGAACATTTTCAAATAAATATTTCAAGCTTATCTTACTTCTAAGGACAAGATAAATTGACCTCTAATCTGAGAGCGGCATGAGTAGTGATGTTCCTTCCTCACAGAAAAATAGTTAATCAATGCTCCCATTCCACTTAAAGCTTCCCCACTTAACAGCAGAAAACCATTTCGATTTTCCAACACCAAGGTCTTTAAACAGACAAATGAATATCTCGTGTTATCATTTAGATTCATATCGAATCACGCAAGAGATATATAATCACATCAAAGATTTCTGATTGCTTCGACATAAAAATATGACTTTAGAACATCATTCAAAGAAAGAGCCACAGTAGTGGTTTCAATTTTTATCAAAAATGCTGTGAAATTATGATCGGAAGCAAAAGACAGTGGGCCTAATTTAGTCTATCGCTAAGAGTCTGTAGATTTTGCATGCCTAATTTCCGTTTACCGCGCTAGGTACAAATTATTGAAAACAGAATCTTGGGTCTGGTTTTTGGAAACATTGTTACATCACAGTCCTAATCAAATACTGCACAACTAACATTAGAAAAATACAGTTGAAGCTAGTATTTCGAATAATTGGACGTGGAGAAATTTGTATAAAATTTTTAAGTTACGTTCGACCTCAAGAGCTATTGGTGACTAAGGTGACTATTACCTCGTAGACCATGTGCATATAGCTGATAATAAAATACATCTCCTTTCGTTTCTTACATTATTTAGGTTATTTTGAAGTGGGCTTCTGCCTTTCATTCTACAGTATCTGGGACATCACACATATTACATATTTAAAACTCACTCTACTGAATAGAATGAATATAATCACTTCTGGGTTTCGTGGTAACTGGAAAGACGGCATACGCTGGATAGAAGAACTTAAGACGGCCTAGTAGCCCAGAGGCTTCGGGTTCGGATCTTGCCTTGGGCATGGATGTCGTGTTTACATTTTGAGTAAGTTCGGTTACACGTAACAATTAAACCTCTGAAGGTCGTTATGGTGCAATACAAATTCAGTAACCTCAAAATAAGTCTATCTCTTGTGTTGCTTTACTTTAACTAAAACCAGTGCGACGCGGCCATCATCAAAACGAGATTACGCACAATCCGTCCAAACTCCCTGTGTATTTCGAAACGGAAGGAATTGGAAAATACGGCGGGAGACTGGCGTGAAAAGGATTGAGGACGGGAAATTCGGGGGAATAAGGTGCGAATGAATATAATGGAGACACAATTGAGGCGGAGGGAATGGAGCCCTAAGGCAGGGGAAACGTGCGGTGAAAAAGGGAAGCGGAGGTGGGGGAGGAGGAGAGGTTCGAAGGAGACAGGGGGCAGGGGGGGGGGTGGAGAGGAGAAAGGGGGGTCCAGATCTGCGTCAAGACGAGGCGCAGAAGTACGATTCAACGACCGTGTAAGAGGTCGACAGCGTTTTGTCGCCCGAGGCAAGAGGGGATATCGGGGTGTGAAAGGATGTCGGCGAGGCATTTTCCGCGATGGCGTTTAAAAACGTTCACACGGCTAGTCGAGTGTTTTGCGCAGTTAACTCGCACTCGTTAAACTGCCATAACCTCGGAGCCATGAAGTAATGGGGATGGAATGAATTTCTCCGGGACGGCGCGCATTCCCTGGGAGCATGCGCGGGGAATAAACTGGACGGACGGGGAAACGGTTGTTGGATAAACAGCAATGAATTACGAAGAATGGGGAGTAAAAATAGAGCGCCAGGACATTGTGACGGGGACCATTCATCGACTACTGGGCCTTCAAACGTACTGAAAGGAGTGAAATAATAAAGTGGAGTGAGGTGGAGAGAGAGCGAAAAAAGGACTCACGACTTCTCGCAGAACGAAAAAAAAACGTGAGAATTGATCTGAGTCGGCATTGTGACGAATGAATAACGAATTTTTAAAAAAATATACACGGGCACGCTGAGTACCCGTCCGGGAAGGTTCGTGAAAAGGCGTGAGGAAAAATTTGGACTCGGAGGAGACCGTCTCTCTCTCTCTCCTTTTGCGCCGTGATCATTGTTTGCGGGGAGAGTGCGCTTTTCGTGTCTGTATTTGTCCACCGTTTGACCGAATGTTTGTGTGTGTGTGTACGTGTGGGTATGCCGAGAGAGGGGGGCTTGCATGTGTTGCTTTTTCGTGCGACCGGCGCGACTCGCCCTGTCGTTGGCCGGCGAAGAATAAGAAGGAAACACCGGTAGGCGATGGGGAGAGCAATAAATAAATAAGGGGAATTTGGGTGGGGAAGGGGGTAGGAGAGGGAAGGTTTTTAAAGGGGTAGGGGTGGCAGTGTAGGGAGAGGGTTGGGGAGAAGGTGGAACGACTGCGGAACCTAGGGGTGAGGGAAGAGCATAGGACACGTCTTCCGCGTAAAGGGGAGGGGGGTGGAAGGGGAAGAGGAGGAAGATGGATTGTGGAAAAGGCAGGACGTAGAGGTGAATTAAGGGTGGCGTGGGGTGGAGGGAGTTTGAGGGGTGGTCGGGGGGTGCGGGGAAGGGCACGGTATCCAGAGCAGGGCAGTGGTTCCCCATCGCCGCGGGGGACTCGTGTGGACTGACTTGTCCGGCGCTATTGGGCCGCTCTGTTTTGCGGTGCAGGGGCGGAAAGTGGGGAAAAACCCCCGAGGAGGGAAGGATTTTACAGCCGGGAGACGGAGGCACTGTCCGCGGGGAACGATTCGGCTTTGCGCTCGGGGAAGATTCGGGCAAGTGTTAAGAATCCGGCCGGCTTACTGTTTGAGGTCGAGAGGAAAGAGTCGGCAACGAAAAACACGATGGATAAAGTAGGTATCGATTTTTCGTCTCCAAAGGAAAGGAGGATATCAAACATGATCGATTACGTATTACGAATGTTTCCTATAAGATTCCGAAAAAGTACATAAATGAATAATTATAATTTCACAACATTAGATAAATCTATCGTGAAAAAATGCCTAAAGTTCCAGGACTCATGCCCGAGTGTAAGTATCATTATCATGCCAAATAGTATTATGCTTACTCTATCATCACGATAAGCATTTATGACCAGCTACATTGGTATAGAGGCAGTGATGAGGATTTGCATTTTAAAAGAAATTGTTTTTTACTAGAGGATAAATTCAATGCTCTTTTTTTAACGGATTACATAGGAATTAGCAATAAATCAATACTTCATTCATTTTACATTTTATTAAAACGCAAGAAGAAGCAAGGCATGCGCTTTCATCAAGAAAGGGATTGTGAAATATGGGCGTGATGATTCTCAGCCGAGTTGAAATGAGTATGTCATCATCTACCTCTGAGATGAAATCACAAGACGTCTTTCTGTGGCTTAAATTCTATTTTTGTTCATTATGAATTGATGAAAAAATGGTGACTTTGACGAAGTGGTAGAACTTGAACATTGGCCAGGTTAGTGTGCATAGAGTTCACGAACAAGTGTTAGGTCCAAGGACGAGTGCAATTCACACATGATGACAAGGGGGTTAATTTCCTTCCCTCTGCCGCCTGTTGTTTTCCAGGATGATGTCGTATCTATAAGAATCTCTTAGCTCGGGTTTAGCTGAGCATGACAGAAGGACTCTCTTGGATTTGAACTTGGAGCCAGAGCCCACTTGACTACCTCGCCGCTCCCTAAGATTAGGAAAATTTAAATACGCATGCATATGCAAATACAACATACATACATACATTTCATTCCTTTCTGCATAAAAAAAGCACTATTGAAAGCCTCTAAATTCGGAAGACTGGAAGTATAATAATAATTGATTCCCCAAGTCCCAAGAAGAGAAGAATTATTCACCTTATGCTGAAAACATATTTAAGTATAACCATGCTCCCTTTATGATATTGAATTTCCACCTCTATTCTCTTTCAACACATCCAACGCTGTCGTTTTCGGAATACACCTTCCTGTCCACATCAATTACTTTTCTGTCTGATTAATTTTATTATTAGTATTCTTCCGGTGAAGGTAGGTTTTAATGGACATTTAATTCTTCCCACCCCCTAAATTTCACACGATGTCCCTCTTCAGTCTCCCATACCTCCTGCCACCCATCATTCCATCCAAGCTACCCGTTCTTCTCCTCCCTCTTACCCGCTTACCCAACGATCTTCCCTCAATCACCTCCTTCAAAACACCATCCCCTTTTATTACCTTTTCCAAACACACATTCTGCCTTCTCCTAATTTCATCTATCAAATTTCTTTCCTCTCCTGCCAATTCTAGAATTCATCGTTTGTCTTCCTTTCAACCCACTTTACTTTCTCCACCCTTCTCCACACCCACATCTCTAAAGCCCTAAGTATATTTTCATCTTCTTTTCACAAAGCCCACGTTGTCTGATACCAATGGGCAATTCGATTCCCAATCTATTGCATCAACTCTACAAATAAAGAGCAATGCACAATGTTTAATGCCATTCGGTTACACGAATTCTCATTCGAATCAACTCAATGTGAATGCACGATCTTTTTTACACTTCCACCATTTGGTTTATACTCTACGTCCCCAACTCACTCTTTACGCAATACCTTTATGCATCTGCATGAGGAGCTCACTTATACTGATACCACCGCATTTAGTAAAGAATTATGTCCATTTTAATGATATGATTCCACGTAATAAAGTATGTAGAAGCATTAAATAGAGCTACACTGTATTTAAATAAAGTTATTATCAGATTTTTAACGTTAATTTTACTTTTGCCTATCTATCAATCCAGGCAATCAATATGACATTTATTCCTGATTTTTTCATCTGCATAACTCTAGATTGTGTCTGACGAGAACATTTTCAAAGGTAAAAATTCATCTGAAAGAAATTTTTTTTCCATTTAAGCCAATTATTATGGCATACATACAGTTATACAGATTAAAATAAACGCTACTTTATTCATATTAATATTTTTCCTCAAACATTTTTCAGAGCTACACTGTATTTAAATAAAGTTATTAGCAGATTTTTAACGTTAATTTTACTTTTGCCTATCTATCAATCCAGGCAATCAATATGACATTTATTCCTGATTTTTTCACCTGCATAACTCTAGATTGTGTCTGACGAGAACATTTTCAAAGGTAAAAATTCATCTGAAAGAATTTTTTTTTCCATTTAAGCCAATTATTATGGCATACATACAGTTATACAGATTAAAATAAACGCTACTTTATTCATATTAATATTTTTCCTCAAACATTTTTCAGAGCACATACGTAGTTTCTTTGAGATGCATTTTCTACATAGATTCCCACGCATTGAGGAGACATAGGAACCGTTATTTCCTGAGAAAATTTCATTAGAACAGGTTTTTTTGTGAATAACTAGGAATCTAAAAAAGGAATAACTAATCTAATAATTAGGAATAGAAAAGAAATTGGATCATTTGGCTATTATTTTCCTTATATATCTTAAGTTATTCATTAAACACCACTATTAGGATTAAATATATGATATTTCGCAAGTAGCCTTCATTCAAGGTTACCTCTGAGACGACTGAAGCAGCAAGTATCGCAATTTATTCCCAGCCATCAGATCCTCCATTGGAGTGAACCCATTCCGATCCCATGTGCACGCAACAAACCGAGCTCTCGGAGAATCATAAACCGTGAAACTTTTCCTATCCCCGGGAGACACATCGTCCCACGGTCCCCGCTCCTATTTTCGCCGGATGCTTTAACAGAGCCAGGAAACGTACATAGCACGACGTCCATTTGTTCTGACTGACCAGACAGAATTCGACCAGCTCTCCTCCTCACAAGACCGTTCATTTCTCCGCATGTTCGGTACTCGTGATGAGGTTCGCTGGAGATGGCCCGCGCGCACTCTTCCCCCAAAGCGAGCGTGAGTGAGTGGAAGAAAGCCTGACCCTCGGAGGGAATGGGGGAGGGAGAGAAGAAGGAACCCCATAAGAGAGGATGCATCCTGCTTCGATTCGCAGCAGGGAGAGGGGGGAACAGAGGGGTTTGCTCTGACGAGGAGACGGCGTGGACGACGAACAAGGTGAAATGAGAGGTGAGGGTGAGAGAGGGGGTAGCGGAGGAGAGGAGGAGGGGGGGCGGAGAAGAGGGGCGAGGGAGGAAAACATAACACGCGCGCACATAGTCACACTTGGCCGTGGAGATGGCGTTGGGGTGGCAGGGAGAGCAAAGAATAGGAGGCGGAGCGGGAGAAGCGAGCGGGGCGGGGTGGAACGGGAGAGGGGCGGGACGGGGAGGAGAAAAAGGGCCGGGAGGGGGGAGGGGTCCAAGGGGGAGGAGCCCCGTGGTTCGCGCCGTGAGGGGAGGGGAGGAAAAATGGAAGGGAAGGCGGGGAGGGGGAAAGAGATAGGGAGACCGAAAACTCGTCACGGCCCGGCGGCACCTCTCCCTACCGACCAAAACCTTCTCACCCTTTCCTTCCGACCCCGACTCCTTTCTGCGACTGAATACACGCGGGCCCCAGCGACCAAGGAGGAAAACCAAGGGGGTTGGAAACGGAAAGGTGTGAGGCGTCGGAGGAGGGAGGGGAGTCGCTCACTGAGGAGAGCGGAGGGGCTTTGGGAGGAGGAGAGGCCGCACGAAGGTGTTGGCCTGTCGTTAAGGGGAAGGGAGAGGAAGAGGTTAAGGAGTCGGGAGGTAAGGACGGGAGAGGACTTCCGAAGTCTGCCCCTCCCGCGCGAGGAGGGGGGGGAGGTCGAGAGAGTGAGAGGGGGGGTTGGAAGACCGGGGGTGGGGGGAGGTTATAGCCTGCGGGCACAAAGTGCTAAGAGGGAGGGAGGTCGAGGGGGGATGGGAGGGTAGCTGCGCTGGGGTCGGGGGGGGGTTGAGTTTGTGTGTGTGTTTCTCGGCTGCTCTCGGGGAAGTAGTAAGGTTTGTGCGCCCCCAAGTGTCGAGCAAAGAGGACGGGCGGGCGGGAGTCGGTTATGTTGAAGAGGGGAGAGAGAGGGAGACCCAAGTCAGTCCGTTCGCTCGTTCGTTCCACGGAACGTATTCCTCCGAAACTGAGCGATCGCCGTCCGAGCAGCGGGCGCCTGTTCCACGCTCTCGGCACAACGTTTTCTGAAGCGGCGTGCGGGGCTAAAGAGGAGACGCGTCTGGAAAAGAGGTCTCGCAACGAAAAGAAGTCGCGCCAAGAGAGTGCGGTTGGGAGGGGGAATTCCTCTTCGGATGGTACAGGGCGAGGATCAACCCCGTGAAGAAACTCGAGAAAGTGACTGGAGGAAGTAATCGGAGGGAATGCACTGGAGGAAGGGGGCGGAGACGAAGAAGAGGCGGAGGTGAGGCACGCTCTTGAGGAGGCGTGTATCTCACGGGACGACGCGAAAGGCAGTGATACTCTTTCGGCTGTTTGACTTAAGGGAGGGGTGTCAGGGGAGGGGAGGGGAGTTTTGAGGGGGCGTGCGGGGGTGAAGGTACCAAGTGGAGTGGAGGGGCCGATGAACATGAGGAGGAGGTGGGGTTGGGGGAATTCCGCCCATTCCTCCACCACCCGACTTCCCCTGCCCTCCTCCACACTTCTCACCCTCTTACGCAAGTACGGAAGCGCGTAGCCACTCCGGGAACTTGCGCGGTGCAAAAATCCTCGCCTGCCCCCGCTGCTCTTCCCCCCCGACGCTGCTTTTCCGCCCCCCTCCATTGCTCCTCATCTGTCACCCTCCCCAGCCTCTTTTCGCCCCAACCCCTAGTGTCCCACGACTCCTCCCCGCACCACCTCCAACGAAGCCCCCTCCCAACTCCATCCCCCCTCTCCTCAAAAACACCCCCTCACCCGCCCTCACACCAGTCTGCCACCTCTTCTCTCCATCTTTCCCCTCGCCACACATATTCCTCATCCTCGCGCCTCCCCCCACCCTACTCTCTTTTCTCCCTCCGCCCCCGCCCCCTCCATCTCAAATCATCCGCCCTGCCTCCAGCACCCCCCGCCCACCGAGTGGAGGAGGAGAGGGAAGATCTCCTCTGAAAGAAGACGTCAGGAGTGGAGCGACGCGAGCGTCGGGAGGAAAAATTTCCAGCGCTCCGTGAAAGAGAGGAGGACTCCTTGCAAGGCGGCGGGAGGGGTGAGCGTTGAGGGGGAGGCGGAGGGGAACGAAGGAAGGGAGAGAGAGAGCCGAGCGCGCGATTTTTCACGCGCCCTACACCCCGACACTCGGCGCCCGCAGCCGCCGCCGTCTTGTGGCCGTCCGCCCGTCGACCCGAGCGACGACTGACTTCCCTCCGGGCCGCCCCCCCTTGCCTCGCCGCCAGCGCAGCGCTCGCCTTCCGCGGAGAGGCGACCACCACCAACAGACCGGCCACCGGAGGCGGCGACGTGGACATCGCCTCCTTTCGCCGCACCTCGTCCCGGAGCGACCCTCACCGTGCGTGTGTGAGACTGCGAGAGAGAGAGTGTGTAATTTCGACGCGCGGGAGAAAGGGAGGAGGGAGGGGTCGACGGGCCGGGGGGGAGGGGAGCTGGAGAGGGGAAAGAGACGGAGCCCGGAGACTTCGGGGTGGTGAGAACACGTGCCGGATTTTTACTCCCGACCAGAGCCGTGCTGTCAGTAGGAGGAGAGAAGTCGGCGGGGAAAAAACTCCGTGGAACGGTCGGAACGAGAGAGTGAGAGCGGTGTTTCCTTCACGCCCTCCCAAGGAGAAGTGAGAGAGTGTTTGTTTCCCGCTTGGACACGGTTTTCCTGCGCTTCGTCCCTACTTTGGCTCGTTCGAGACGGATTGACCCGTCGCGATAAAGTCGGTGCGAAGAAAAAAAATAAATATAACTACGCCGAGCTTCGTTCACGTCGAGGACGAAAAGGAAAAATCGTCGATTCTCCGAGCGCTTCAAACGCCGTGCGGCGGGCGGAAAACAATTGACGCTCCTCGTTCCGTGTCGAGCGGAAAAAGGGAGAATAAAACTTCGTGGCTGGAGTGCGTCCGTCTTCGGAGAAGAAGAAGAGGATATGTGTGCGGTTCGCTGATCGTCTTCTTGAGAGAGAAAGAAATAGCGGAAGAACCGAAGAGAGGAAAGGAGAAGTTTTACGCGTGTGTGAGCGTTTTGTTACGGAGGAGCCGAAGGGGGGGAGAAAGAGAGAGAGAGGAGTGTGATAGGGGAGGAAGTAAGAGAGGGAAGGAGAAAGGAGGAGGAGGAGGATTGATCGCGCGTGTGTGAGAGTGTGGGTGCTGGCGTGTGTGTGTGTTTGTGTGGGGCAAAAGGCGCTTGGTTCGAAAAGAGGGGGGGGGGGAGATCCCGCCGACTCCGAGTCGCGGACTACGCAAGCCCGGTAGGTGAGGAGGGTTGGGAGCAGCGAGCGAAAAAAAATCAAGGAAAAACTCCCTCCGCCCACCTTGGAGGCCCCATTCGCTCTCCGCTGTTTTTTCGGAAGAGAAGAGGCGAGGAGAGGAGCGCGAAGAAGTGCGAGTTTTTCGGAAGGGTGGCCGACAACCGTGAGACGTGCCCCCCCACACCTCATCCACCGTGTTGTCACCGTGCCGGACTTGAAGCGCGCCCTCATATCCAATCGGACTTTCTTAACGATTCCGTGCACCCCGGGGACTTTTCGCGGCGTCGAGAAACGAGCTCCGTGGAGACTTCCAGACGACCGCCGGTGCCGCTTGTTTACTTGGCGCTCTTGCCGATTGTTTCGGCCGTGTGCACGGCGGAGAAAACATTTAAAAAACGCCCGACCCGGCGGTAGTGACGTGGGAAGGCGTACCAACTGTGCAGTGTGCGATCATAGCGAGAGTAAGGGAGGGAAAATGGTGAGGTAGGATGAGGAGGTAATTTTTTTCCGTTGGTTTATCTACGGTGACGCAATCATTATCTTCGGATCAATTGGACAAGAGACGTATGCCACGAATAAACACGCACACCCTTCGTTTCTCGGCAGTAAAGCCATTATATGGCCGAGTGCGAAACGTTCATTTGTTTCTTGTGCCCCGTCTTACGTGGACAGCAGTGCTAATTGAAGAAGATAAACTATAACTTAAGAAAACGAAGCAAGAATTCGCTGAGAATAATCACTCGCATCAGCTGTACGAAGAAAGCGATCCTGAACACCAAGACTTGCCCAAGACTTGAGATGACGTGGAGCAGTTGAGGAGAAGAACCCCAAGCATTTTAAGAAAACGCAAGGCATATTAAATGTGAGTATTACATCCATTATCTTTTATTTAAAAACTTTCCCGACACAACATAATATTTCCGTTTCAAATAGTTATTCGAAGAAATGTTTAAAGATGTTCAGTGATGTAAGATGTGCTTTTAAGTGACCATGCTGATAAGGATTAATATGACATGTCTGTTTGCTTTAACGGTTAATTTGTATTTTTACAACATCACTCTCACTTTTAAAGAAGGTTTATAAAAAATACACTTTGATAATAAATAGTATTTGTTGTTCAACTCGACCGATTGCCATTGGGCAACAGTGATGACGTCCACGTGAGCTAATGAACTTTTCTGCTATTACATCTGCGTTTAGGCACATATCTTAAATATCCATATATACCTACAATGAAATTTATATTCACCTTTGCACTGGTGTACACTTATGCTCATATTTAATAATCGCGATCGTAAAAGAAAGCACTTACGTGTGCTTAACATTTTGTTGGTTAGAGCGAGCGGTGAGATCTAGCGGGAAGGCAGGAGTGAGGAAGAGAAACAAAGAATATCGTGAAGGGGAGAGGAAAGAGAGAGAGAGTATGGTAGTTACCGGTGCGTATTTGGCGCTAGCGGACGGAGAGAGAGAAGGGAGAGAAAGGGAAGAGCAGCGAGGTGAAGGGGGTAACCGTGATTACGCAATCCCTACAATCCCCCTTCCCCAAAGACAAACCTTTGATACGTACCCTCCCACACAAGGGGCTATGTTTCAACTATCCACCTCCCACCACCGCTCTCCCGCTTTCCTCCTTCCCTTTCTCAGTCTTCATTCCCCACTCCCCCACCCACTGACGCAATTCCCTCAACACCCACCAACCCTCTCGCCGTCCTCCACGGACGTCCGCCCTATAACTTCACACATGTCTCCTGCTCCCTCTTCCTTGTCTTTCACGAAAGTTAGGGACGCAAAAAAAAACCGTCTTAATTGTTTTACGATCACCGCCACCCCCGCCGATCAAACATCTTCCCTCCCCCTCCCCATCGCTCATTCTTGAAATCCTGCGGCGAAACCGAATGGCGTGCAAGGTTTTGGGTTCCCAGTCGGATTCGACATGTGATATGTCAAGCAATCTCTGAGATTCCGAGAGGAAAAGAATGGAGTCCGAAAAAGACAAACCCGAGGAAGGAACGGGTTTGGCGACGTCGGCCGAGTCGGGGAAACGGGCAGGGACGGCGTCGGCCGCGCGCTGGCCCGCACGCCGGCCTCGAACGCCCGCGAAGCGGCGGCGCCCGGCCACGGCGAAGGACCAGCCCGGCCAAGGGAACTCGAAGCAATATCACCACTGGAGAAGTGGAAAATTAAAAATTTACCAGCGACGAACATGACAACAAACTGCCCGTTGCCGATTTATAAATTAGATGACTAAACGCGAGTTAGCATGAAGAGAGTGATAGATAAACCTAAGGATAGGTGTACCAAAAGAGGAATATAAATATAATAGATTCTCAAAGGAAAATGATTCAGTTGTCGTATAAATCTAAGGGATTTTCAGGATACCGAAGTCCATCAATTGCCCAAGTCTGTTTCAAAATAATTGTTTGAAAATATAAATATTTATTTCTCCTCGTAAACTTCATATGGTTTCATTAGCTTGATTTTTCAAAGCCAGCAATAAATGGGAAAGTCTTATATTAAAATGCCGTATTGATTCTACATCTTGATGTTTCCTTCCTTTGTCCTCGAACGGTCGCGATCTTTCCTCCCCAAATCTAAGGCTGTACCACTAAAGTCCTCTCCCATTTACTCCAAGATGTATAAACTCCCCCTGCCCCGCTTCCCACCCATTCCCCGCCCCAACTTTGTTGTAGATCCATTTTCTTCCTCCTCCAGCACACTGTCGACGACTCGCCACCACCTCCACCCCCTCCTCATCGAAACCACCCTCCACCAGCACCCCCCTTCCTCCCCCACCTCCAACGAGGGCCCCGCCCACGCCTCCCCCTCCCCCCGACCTCTCCCTCCGGACCCCTTTTCGCACTACTTGAACTCCGCCCTCTCCCTCCCCTTAATCCACCACCACCCTGATCCCGGCACCACCTCTCCTTCTCCAACCTTCCTTTCTTCTCTCCAAACCGACACCCTCCCCCTCCCCCCCGTTTCCCCAAACCCCCACACCTTGTCCTTTTCCATCCCTCCTCCCTTCTCCCAAGACCCCTGCGAATCTGCGGAAAAGTGTTGGGTCGTAAGGGAAACCACTGACTCCTCCGGGGGTGGCTTGTAAACCACGGGTCAAGACGCGGCACACTGAAAGGGGAAGGGAGCAAGAGAGAGACGGGGTGGGGTGAGAAGGCGAAATAGACGAAGAGGTGGGTGTTGGGGGGAGGTAGTGTGGGAGAGGGGTGTGGGGAGAGGAGGGGGGGGGGTTTGTGCGTGAAGGGTTAAGGGGCGGTTGGGGTGGGAGGAGGCGAAGAGGGTAATGGGATGTAGGATGAGATGTTTGCGGGGGGTCCTTCCGTGTGAGTGTGTGTGCCGCGGCTGCTTTTAATATGTGCGCTCATCTCGCGAGGATTTTAACGGGAAGGTGACGCGTAATTGCCCCACTGGTCCTCGCCGGTGCCGAGCGGACTCGTCCGGGACCTCTTGGGGCGCTCGTCTTCCGCCCTTATCCTCTCCTGCGTCGCGACTCGTGTTTCCGGACCGAATTCTGGCGTTCCGTTTCCTCAAGGGTGACTGCCACTCCATTCGCTTCGGCTAGGGTGGAGTTGAGGTGCGACGCTGAATTTCATTCCGATGGAAAGAAAGGCAGTAGTATGGCGGGGCACAGCGCTTTTTTGATAATTTTCTCGTAGTAAGACGGTCAGATGAAGCTTTTTTAAAATCATAGAACTTTGCTATCATCAATGCAGAGAGAATCACGCCTTACACTCTGCAATGAAAATGTCTGAAGAATTGTTCACCCTCTTCTCGATTATTTTTTCATGCTGCTCACTTGGGGACCGGTAATTGTTTCCGGCCAAAGAGGAAAGCCTTTGGTTCGCAGGAGACGTTTGGGCTAGAGTCGGGTGCGAAGTGTTCATGAGATTATAGAGTTTTAAGTGACTCTCGCTGCTAGTCGCTTTTTGCTGATTTACGTTTTTGCTAACACCCTCGAACCACGGAATACCTGGAACTTTCGGGACCGAAGTGATATCCAAAGTTTTCTGTTTCATCTCTCACCACTGGGAGCTAGTCGACTAACTTTTTCCAGTCATCCGGTAAGTCAATTTCACTTAGAGATTTTGGATATGAGAGCCTGATCATTGCATTAGCTTTTGGAAAATATGTCACTAAGAGGTTAAATTCAATTGCCACTGTTAAATTAGTAAAATGTTTCTCACAAAAGCATTCAATTTTTTACATTTTATATGCCTAATTTAAGTGTCTTATGCAGACTAATTTCCACTTAGGATACTTATAATGAACCATTTACCTCTCCACTTAAACGAGACTAGTTGTGTCATCTTTAGTAAATCTTAGATCTCTTTGTTTTATGTAATTTAATTATGTGTTTACGTTTAATGTCCCTATAAAATAGCCTATAGGGGAAAATTAAATTTCATTAGAAGTCAGCTGGGATCTATAACTCGTATTCGGTGTACCTTTGAATTTTTAACGCGGTACGTGCCAATAAAATTGTATTTGACCCACACGATTACTTACACGTCAAACACATAACTATTTCATCTACCTCGACAAATTCTAGCCCACGTTATACCCAGTACGTAAAAAGGTAACGTAGAAGTAAATATTTCTTATACTCAAGAGAAATTTTCTAGCTGTATTCTAGTATTTAGGAAAGAAACTTATCAATATTAAAATTACATTTTTGAAGTTATTGTGTAGATGGGATTCCTCTCATGCTATGGCTATTCCTAAAAGTAATAGGATGGAATTCAGCAATATACTGAGTGCCCTTGCTGGGCGATCGACGTCTGTCAGTAGAGGATAATAGAAATAACGACGTTGCTGGACCTCAGTAACTGTACACCGTTGGTCACTGAAAGAGGTTCATATTGGTTATTGTTCTTGCATCTAAATATATACATCCACGAGGGCTGGACACAGTTCAATTGTGATGAATCACTACTTAAGTGCCGTGAGGTGAAAAGCGAACGCACAAGCCAGCCTCTCATGATGGCCCGCGACCGCTAGTAGATACATTTGACTTCCGGGTGAGAGCACAAACACCTCATTTTTCCTCTCCAACAAAGTCAATGCGGCGGTGAACACTTCGGAAATTCCCGTGACCAAATCAGAGCCGCCACCCGATTAAGACGAGAGGGAATACAATGGTTGGCCTCTCGGGCGGCGATCGACGGTGTGAGGACTTCCCCACACGAAGCATATCCACGGACGTGCTGGGGCGAACGGCTAGCGGTGGCCGACGAGGCCCCAGCGCCTGTCCTCCGTGGATCGCCCAAAGGGGTCCCCCCGCAAGTGCATATAATTTCAACCAACGCTCTGGGTCTGAAAAAAAACGAGATGAGATCTGCGTCACATGCCATGCGCACGCAGCGACGGCTCCGACCGCGACGCGGACACACTCCCACACGATCCGAGTCGTGCGTTAGCACGCAAACGTCCCAACACGTTCCCTCCCTCTTGCTGAACTCATTCCCCCCCGCGCCGTTCCTGATCAAAACCTCCCCCACTCCCCCCGTCACTTTACCACGTACATCATCCACCCGCTGCCGGAGCGTTTTCCATCACGGCTGCCCCCTTCTGTCTTCCTCCGAAACCTGCCATATAGCTCACCAATCCCAGCTACAACCCCAGAAGCTATGATCCTAGGTGCCGGATTTAATAGCCTCTCGAATACCGCTTCCATATGTGGTGCTCGCTCCTAAATTACTTATCCCCGCGCTGCAAGAGAGTTGCTCCTTGCACGCTATCGAGGGTGCCCACGATATGCACGCTGCACGCACTCCTCTACCCTCTCTTTTCCGATTGGCGCGCAAGAGCGAGCACCTCCGTTTCAATTCGCGGGTGAGGTGAGGTTTGGGAACGATGCATGCATGTACGTACCCATAATATCTCAACTTCACGCTCTTGGAGAGATTGGCCGGGCGGAATTCCTCCGCTCACATGATTTACCTATCCTCTGGGGGATCGAGTACGTTAAGGGATCTCACCGGCAGGCGTCACGTACAAATTCTGTGATTGCTTGTAGGGTTTATTCCAGTCGAAAAGGGAATGAAAAGACGAAAAGGTTCCACTTCGGCATGATGTACACAGGTTACATAAACAGCTGAAATCATTGGTGACCAGGCAAGTTTTGCTGCAGGGAAGAGCATTTGATTTAAATTTTCTTCTGATATATTCATTATAGTATTCTGATAGGAAACTCAAGTATGCGATGAATAGTTTTTCTAGAAAAGAAATGGCTTTCTTTTGAAGGTACAGTGGGAAAGAACAACTAAATTAATTGCACTCTTGTAATACTAGGAGTTCAGCTGGATAAAGTAATTGAATTCATACAATCAGACACGGTGTGTTGAAATTAATATCAAGTACTTTTTGGGCACAAGAAAATCTGAACATAAACATTAAATACAGTATTCACGAAGTTACTAAAGGATTTGATATTTGGATATAACTTCTAAATATGTTTAAACCCGTGAATTCATAAATCACCCTATCTAATTTGATTCTGGTCTACTTGATTGACTGTATGTATTCAAAATTTTTATTATTCTAATAAAACTGATCCCCCAAATTCTGCAACAAGTATTTAGTACCACTCACAGTATAAATGCAATAATCTTTGAGAAAATTAATTTTTGCCATATCATATCTGAGTTCTTTAGATTGCTCATTGATGTATCATATTTTAGCATGTTTTATGAAGAGATAAAAACTCCTATTACACACTATATATTGCATTTCAAAAAGGAGTCTTTGAAGTTCAGTGGGACGCAGAAACTAGTTCCGTTTACGAGAGATCTAAGTACAAATTGTCTAAGTACAAAGTTTTTCTCTCAAGCAATTCCTAAAAATAAATCTTAGCTTAAGATTTTTCTCATTAAGAAGTGTGATCCACCACTTTCCGGTTATTTGAAATAATGTAATCATGAATATGTCTTCCACATTTATTGTGGTAATATTAGGAAAAAAATATCTTGGAGAAAAAGCGTCCATAAATACAGTAGCACGCAAAAATATCACACTGTTACGCATTTTCAACTACGGAATTTTGACTTTTTCATAGCTAAAACAAAATTTTCGTTATTATATGCAACTCATACTTTTGATCACCTGGACAATTTTTCCGGTTGAAATTGGACAATTGGACTCATCTTAATAGATGCTCAAGAGTTTTACACATATCTTTTAAGAGCTTTCATTATACCGAAGCATGTGATTCTGAAACAATTGATAATATGCTTTAATTTAATTATAGTCACGCTAGATACACTTCGTAGAAGAGTTACTTTCCAATATCATGAGTATAAAAGCTGAGATAACTTTTGCTTGGTACCAGGAATGTGCGTTAAGTCTTTTCAACAAAAAGTAGCCTAAGGTTAAGAAGGCTTCCTCGGTAAATTCGCACAGAGCCATGGCCATTCAACATTTAGGGCAGAGCTAAAAAACAGGAGGAACACGCCCTTTTTAAGCATAATTGCATTGCCCTGTACTTCCAGTTTAAAATTCATAACATCATACCCACATTCATTCGCTATCACATCATCATTATGAAGAAAGGTTTTTGTTAATATAGACGTAATATTGATGAAAGAGAAAGAAAAATGACAACAATAAAAAGAAGTAATCAATCAACGCCTCATATCTTTTGAATGTATGCGAATTTCAAACACATTTTTCAATCCTGGTGTCGTATGCTTTCACTGTTCCGCGCAGTTTTTGAACCGATTAAAAGACCGAAACTTGATTAAATGCTTGGTATTAGCTGTATTAATTTTTTACGCGGACGTGTGTAGACAGATACTACTATTAAAGTCAAACCCAACTATTCTCAAATGTGGCTACAGTTAAATTTTGTTGCGGCCAACATTTCATTTTAGTGCCTTTCTAAGTAACTAAGTTACTTCGGTAAAAATAATAACTAATCGAAAATGTCTTGAGTCTGGCCACAATGGGAGCGTAGCGATTGAATCTATCGAATGAATATTCTCACAATATTTAACATAAAAAACGCAAACACGGATGTGTGGCCACGAGTAATTTACAATGGCCACGGGAAATATTTTTGCCTAACCCCTGAATGTGTGGACTTTATTGAATTCTGCATGCGTAGTTATGGAAAAAACTCTATTTTATCATGTGTTGCTTCTCACTAAATCCGGCACTTAGGAACAAAGCGAAAATGACTAGACTAGGTTTCCAAAAATAAATACTGAGCGCTGATAATATCACCCATTATTCCCCTTTTACTTTGACCATATTCTTCTCATGATCATTGAGTGAGTGATTGAGTGTTAGCAAAGAAAAATTTAGTTCAAAATTTTGGTATTTTCATGAATGATAAACCATCTTCATAAAATGCTGGAATCATTTGCCGATGTAGTGAGAAGCATACTTGGCTTACACAAGATTAGCAATAAATTATTAAATCATATTCCAATATTATTATCACATTCGATGAATTTCTACTTTCGTGCAGAGTACGTATAATTCAGTGTGCAAGAGAATGGATATAACATGTGCAGTTATGTGTATTGTAAGTGTATTTATAGCAATGAATTATTTGTCAAACAGAAAACTTATGAGTTAGCGATATTAACTTTCATTTTAAAACGAAATGTTATCGAATGCGGATTGAGGATGAGGAAAATTTAATGCTCATCGTCGGTTTTATACAAAAAGTGGCTTCTATTTTTTAAAAATCCATTATCGTAAAAAGATTGAAATTTTCTCATTTTAATGCGATCAGCTTATCGGTAAAATGAGATGAATAGCTTCAATATTGATCCTGATTTCTCATCTCCAATTTCTACTCTGATGTAGTTTCATATCCATATAGATATCTCATCCCCAAATTCTAATCAATATGGATCCTTCATAGACATTATTATGCAACCTTTGAATTTCCGAAGAATTGAATGTTGGGAACCCATCTTATTATGTCGTCTTAAGTCGTTAGGATATTCCTAGTACTCGACACTGATAGAAGGCCCTCCTATAATGTGGGAGACGATGGGGTTCGTCAACCTTCCGACGTGAACTAGAAAGACCCGTGTCTGGGGAGTACGGATGGCGCGCGCCGCGCGATCGCAACACCACGTCCTCTCTCTCCCGCCGAGTCGGACTCAACAGCCGTTCTCCCGATGCACGCTGCCCCGCTGCACGGGAAGCGCCCATTAACCGAAACCGCGGACGGGTGTTTAAGGGCCGAAAGCAATTCCGCCGATTCCATAGACTGCGGGGGGCGGACAAACTTCCACCGCGCCAAAGAGCGCTACTTTTTCGGCGGGCGTCAAGAAACGGCCGCCGCCGGCGGGCGATCGCCTACGCGCGAGACGTCCGAGGGTCGCCGTGAGCCCGTCTGCAAGGCACGCACCAGACGCGCGTGTATGTGTCTTTAAAGTCCCGGGGAGCAAGCGGGAAGGATCGGAGTGGCTGCGGGCGTGACGGGAATACGAGTGTCCGTCCGTAAAGGAGAGACGTCGATGGGGAGAAGGAAGAGAAGGTGTGTGGGGGTGGGAGGAAGAGTTCCCTTCCAGTGGATGACTAGGGTCAAAACAATCCACTATCTAGAAAAGGGCGGAAGCCTACCCCATCCTCATACGGAAGCGTGTATGTCAGCCGTGCTTTGTGCGTGGGTGGGAAGTGGGAAAGGGGGAAGGAAGAATAGGGGGGGTGGGGGAGGAAGAGGGGTTGAATGTATGTGTCCGATTGATTTGGTCAGGGTTAACGTCCACGTTATGACACCTCTCTCCTATTCGGGAGGAGACTGCCGCTTGCGAGCGATTCGACGGCGGAAACCAGAGAAGCGGCTCGCGTCGCCCACGGATGCGACGTCCTGGCCGCAACACCGCCGCGGCGGCCAGGGGCCGCCGTCCGCCCGACGGAGCGCTCCCATTCCGACCGAAAGGAAGCGGAGGATATCGGTGGCGAAGGGCGCACGACTCTTTGCCATGCGCTTCAAATGGCTCGAATCAGAGAGCATTCTTCACAGCCTATGTTACCCCGGGGTGCGACAATGCAGACAGAACTAATTTCCTCTTCTGATCCAAATGTGGAATGACATTACGGTAGAAAAGGAAACGAGGAAAGTACATTAATTACATAGCAGATTTAAAGTCATGCGTCAACGTACTCCGATTACAACTACAGAAAATTTTGTCGTCGAGCTTTTGAAACGTAAAAAGGGATATATGCTCCATAAACGGTGTTGATAACTATGTTCATTGCAATGAGAAGTCTGATTTAGGAGCGGACGAAATATGGGATGAAGCTCAGGTGAAATGATTAGAACAACCTTATAGTAGACAAAGTGAATTAAGTCACACATGTCATAATTCTGATACAAGGTTAAAAATGAATCATGGCTACTATTTGAATCAACTCTTTGAAGAATTTGGAACAACGAAAAAGATGGACGGGTAACAACCAATCAACGTATTCACAAAGATTTTTCTTTGTAGTTACGACTGAAGAAGAACTAACCAAAACCTTACGTTATGGGTTAAACGATGTTTAGATAGGTAGGTTGTAAGGACTTTCGGTTTTGCGTTAATTATATCATGTTTTTATACCACTGCTGAAGACGTAGCAACCACTAAAGTTTAACTTTGCCCTCTACACAATACACAATCTCGTAACAGCTAAGTATATTTCCATTGGTTTCTGCACTGTTGATTGATATTTATATAAACATAATGAAAACTGACGGAAGAATAGTTATTCAATGCAATTCACTTACGCTCAAAACATCAGGTACTTCGGTATAATAATTATAAAGTATATCAATCTGTAAATATTTACTTAGCGCTTCACATTTGGGCAGAAGTTAGGCGTGGACATTATGAAATGGCTTGAAGTTGACCACAATGTTAATGATGCCGCTGATACAAAAGTATGACACACGTCATGTTATGCTATACAGCATAAAAATTCAGCAATTTTAATTTCTATACATTTTTCCCAAGATAATTTGAGTTTAGTATAGATTTTTCCGTCCATGAAAATAGTGAATTTATTGTACTCGCCAATTAGTCCAATTAATATCACTAAATAGGACCTTTAATCACTAAATAATAAATTACCTCAGAAAACATGTTTTAAACAGACTGAGGAAATTAATTTAGCAGAGATAGAATGTAAGTTACTTAGATAATTCCACTAGGATTAATGTACTAAGTATTACATTTTTATTTCCACCACCCTTTTTCAAGGAATTAATATTGCATAAATCATTTTACAAACACCGCCCAACGTATCATACTGAATTCTGAGTTAAAAAATTAAGATACCTTGGCAACATCAGTAAATCCATGATGGGCAGCATAGGTGTCATTTATATTTATAGAATGTTTTCAGGTGCACCCCCGTCTGGTTTCAGTAACAAGTGTAAATGTGTTAGAGACTCAAAGCAATATTACTCCCTTACATGCTGGCTAGTTAAGATTCAACTGCTAGGCGGAGAGCATTTGATATTTTAGTATTTATTTACTTTATTTGGGCTAGAAAAAGTAATAAAAAATAAGCTTAAGAATGATTTGGGATAACAATGGAAAAAAGGCAATTTTGCGTGATGAAGGAGTTTCAATGAG
Organism: Platycnemis pennipes; assembly: GCA_933228895.1. Taxonomy (NCBI): domain Eukaryota; kingdom Metazoa; phylum Arthropoda; class Insecta; order Odonata; family Platycnemididae; genus Platycnemis; species Platycnemis pennipes. Next base: position 141,307,312 of record OW121847.1, on the reverse strand, counting down.
CAACTTTTCGACTAAATGTTTGTTTTCGCCAATTGTAAGTCCTATTTGACAATCCTCTCTCTTGAAGTAATTAACGAAATAATAGTGTGCTGTGAATATAAAAAGGTCAAATTTAGTCATAAAAATTACTCATCGGAGGCTATACGATGTAATTCTCGAAAATTGTAATATGAAGATATATAACTCGAAAAACCACCAATAAGTCTGTTGAAATCTTAGTACATACATGAATAACTTTTAGCCTTTTTTACTTTCAGAAATAAGCAGGTAGTTTATAAAAATTTTGAGATTTTTTTAGTCAAGTTCTTTTGTTTGGCTGGATTGTGTTGAGTTTACCTATCCTTCCCTATCATTTACAACTAGGCAATAGGCGCTTGATTGACAACTAAGTATTGGTTCAAAGGAATATTATACCCATGCAATATATTTGCCACATTTCAGTCTTTCATATGAAAGCTTAATTCATCCCAATAATCCTTGAGTCAAACGGTCCCTATGATAATCTCTTGGATAGTTCCTGGAATTTTTTAACTAGAAATATCAGGTTAACGCATCGTCCTAGCATCCGTATATAATGCATATTATCTTATTTGATCCTATATTTTTATAGTTTTTTTCCCACATATTTAAATAATCATTAAATTTTCAACAGTAAAAACTAGTAGGTATTATAAATACAGAGGTATAGGAGACCTATACGTTTACTGCGATATTTGGAATTTAAGTTACATTAAATTTCACTCGCCGAGGAAATTGAACAATAATCATCTTGGGAATACTTTGCATTAGAAGACCATAGCAATAAAAACCGAAATGACGACACTAAATTAATAATGGCTATATAACCAGCAATTAAGAGCAAAATATGCTTGCGAATGACGGAGAAATGGATCTACTGAGACTATGGTGGAATTAAAAGTCTAAAACCAAATATTAAATACCAATGTTCATTATTTATGCATTACTTATGTTTACCGTATTCGGCAAGGGTATATCTAAGTAATCAGCTGTAAGTAATATACCTACAGTTATCACTCACCTGCAGTTCATAATACTGGGTTATGATTGTCGAGTTTTTGCATGATGTGAAAATGCACTGAAAATAATGATTGGTAAAAGTAATGCGCTAATCGTTGTATCTCTGGCCATTACGAAAAGTAGTTGACCAATTTGGCGTAAGTTTGTATAAAAATTTCCATAGAAAAATTTCTATGGAATTTCTATCCCATGCATCAATATTTTTCAGGTAAGAAAATACGCAATAAAAATTACACGATGATTCTAGAATCAAACAAAATATATTACTCTAATCATTTTCAGACTTTAAGAAATATGATAAAACGGGAATTTTTATAGTCTTTAAATAACTTAACTTCAATATGCGTTTAGAAAAAATCGAAGATAAAGAAGCTAAGTTAAGCAACTTTCTGTGGTTCCACAGCCACATAGGCAATAACACAGTATGCGTCTAACTGAATATTTTATATCACATATCGATCGGCAAGTGCCTAGCCAAAAGTACATCAACAAACGCCTTGCGAGTGAATTCAATTTATGCTTCAAACGGTAGTGAAGTATTTCATTGCGCAAAACAGCAAGCTTACCTCTTTTCATGCCCGTCATTATTTATTCGGTATTCCAAGAGTTTGACAACTCAGTTAGAAATTACATCTCAAAGGTCAACCCGAGAAAATATATCATGACTAAGTGTTTCTAACGAGAGCCAGGTAACCTGATTTAGCCAAATAAATGTGTTTCTCATTTCCTCGTAAATAGTTTCCCTTCTCTCTATCTCCACAATGCACATTTTCACACCTTCCTGAATGCTACATCTGAGCGTGGTTTCTAGGATAAGAAGGAATATCTACCAGTGCGAAAGTAATAAAGTTTTTATCGAGTGTGAGTGAATTATGGGGTGATTGGGTGGAGTGCACAGAGAAGGTAAAAGCAGCTCCCCCCCATATATCCAACCTTATCCCCCCACTTGGTCCCTGCTGCTTTGCCTGTCCTTGCCAGCCTGACCGACATGAAGTCAATTCCTACCGAATGAAAGCTCCCCAAGCGTTTCATTGCTCGCCGAAAGCGTCATTTTCAAGCTCCAACGATGTAATAAGTGGTCACGATTTACACATTCGTTACGACTCTTGTTATTAGGATTCTTTAGAGTCTCGCGCGCTGGCGAAGGACAAGATTTCTATTCTCGAGAAATCACCATCACAGACATTTTATTATTTTTGAGTCGGCGCACGCAATTCAAAATCAGCTCCACACTCTCAAGAGACTAGAAGTCACGCAATTATTTCAAGTTCTTTTCCATCCCCAGCTTTCCCTGCACCAATAATCGCACTGTTTTTAAGAGCATTCTCTGCGGCATTTATTTCCAAGTAGGACTTGGAACTGGTTCTGCAAACTAAGTTCGGATTAGGAACATCATGTTATTTCTGAGTGATTCCACGAGCCTTTATTTCTCGGGTCTTTCCGTGTCACACGAGAACATGCGTACGCGACGTTTTCTCCGGTTAGAGCAATCAACGGAGAAATAATGACACATGTCACAAAAGGACGAAAATGTCATTTGCTGAGAATTATCTTTTTTCCTCCTTCCTCCCCAGACAACTTGTGCACTTGCCGCTTTTTAGCATTTCCTATCGCTTCAACTCAGCGCAACGATGTTGTTCAACGTCGAGCCCAAGATATAGCAGGAGAACGCTGCCTAAACCATGATAATCAGTCAGCCAAAGAGAAAATGCAGGAGACTCCGGGGAGTCTGTCGCAAGTGCTAGGACGTTTCGCGATATTATTCCATGGGCGAGTTGAACTAGATTATTCTTCGGTTCCGGCAAAAGTGCGGCAGTCGCGAAAGCACGCGCGTATGAGCCCTTCCAGACATTCCACGTCCGTCTGTTACCCGAACGCAGGCACTTAACGGGGCCATCTCCCCACCTCGGCGCGTCTTGTTGATGCCTCGCGCACGGCGGCGGCCGGGGGTTAGGTTTAATCTGCGTCCGCAGCAGGATTCAGCAAAAGGTCTCAGCTTCCGCCCCGCGCTCACTATAACACACACACACACCCTATGCATCCCTATGCTCTCCCATTTCGCACGTTTCCCTCACCCCTATGTTTGCATCCCTCGTCTTCTGAGGAGAAAACATGTGTCGCCCACGCTCTGATAAGTAATATGCACCCATTCCTGTTTTCCACCCGCTCTTCCCTCAGTGTCGCCGCTCTCAATGACGGACGGAGTGACCTCTCTCCGTTAGCACGGCTTAAGGGATTGTGCGGCAGGGGCGACTCCAAGCGTGTTTTCCTCCCTTACTTTCTGCCCCCGTTGCTGCTTTCTAGGCTCTCTCTCTACTTTTATTTCAACACGTCAGGTGATTAGTTGTTTTGAAGTGTATCTTAGCGGCCTGTGCAGGGAGCAGCTGGTCACACGGTTGCTGCCACTACTTAATGCTAAAGGCGAGTGAATGGCAAGCAAACCATGTGGTCAACCTATTTCTGCTGACCATATATTTATTTGCATTTAGTTTCTTTCTCTTCCTTGAAAAAGTTATTTTTGCCAGAATATTACTCTGTGCTTACACTTCTACTCCTTAATGCATTGGATGAGTTTTACTGCGAACCCATTTCGCAGTAAAACTCATAAGACAGCTAATTATGGAAGTTTTATACCCAGACAAAGTATTTTATGACGCTTCCCCTCCCATCGGGAAAAGAGGCTATATACTTGTCACAATTATAACGCCTTTTCTCTTGGATAATAGATTTATGAATCCAATAATAACGTCAAGTTAACTACCATGCATCAAGTGGCTGCTTTCGGTAGATTTCTAAATCAATTTTTTTCACCTAAACATTCAAGTAGAATATTCATAAGTTCAATTTCTCCTAAATGGAGAGTGTATTAGAGCGCATAACTTAACCCAAGATTAAATCTTTTCTCCTTATGAATAAATTTCACTTATAGTGTGCTAAAATAATCGCGGTGCGTTTAAGTAACCTGGGATGAGGATCGCCATGGGATGAGGATCACTTGATAGAATTTTACAGGAAAATTTCGGTGTTATTACCGACGATTTTATGCAGTTGCGAGACTTGTATCTCGTTAGGCGTTATTAAGAAACGCGGGCTGGTTCTCAATCTCGCTAGCCTTGCATTAATTATCATAAAAAATGACAAGAACTTGCTTTGGCTAGTATGGGTATCAGCCTCTCACCCGAAGACGAACTTAAGGAAATCGTACACCTATCAGAAATATAATGACTTTGTAGCTCACTTGAATTACACACTGCTAGTTCGGTTAACGATGAAGGACAGATTGTCTGCGCATGGCTAGCACGCCCATAATATGCAAATATACCAGATAAAACCGCCATGAAATTAAAAAAGGGGGCAAGAAATGTTAGGTCAGAATGATACCTTAAATATTAAAAACGGCAATCTAATTATAGTGACTCAACAGGATTACAATTATTCCCCTCGGATACTGTGGTTGGTAACAAAGCATAGTAGAAGTAAGCAAGTAAAACGCTTGAGTGAGTTATTTATCAAGACTTCTGAATACATAACAGCCGATGATTCTTAATTTCTGTGGATAAAAATAAAATAACTCGTTCAAGAAAAAACTATCGCCAAGTATCAAAAATAATATGGTGGCAGCAGTTTCATCCATTATGCACATAAAAACAATGCGTCGATACTTCTAATTTGGACATTATTAACAACATTAGCGTTTGGATAAAGCAATAAGGATGAGTTTTTGAAAGGAAATTGATTTACTTTCCATATTATAACTTTTTGTTTGGGCAGATTTTCGTTACGAAGACGGGTGATCTGCTCCTAATGTTTTAGAGGATATTTTATAAACTGTCCTTAAGCCCCATTAAGGTTAAAGAGCATGAGGATATTGCTTGATTTCAAAACTCAACGCGTTTACTGCATCCGTAAACACAAAACACTCCTCTCAAGGTGTTAACGTCTATTCATTAAACACTATCAAGTTAAACATCGTGATCTATATTCATTTCTCTTAGGAGTGATGAAATGTTTTCCATTTCCATCATGGAATTCCGTGAAGATTCATAGCCTACTGAAAAATAAGTTTAGGAACAATCTCATCCAAATCATTTTACCTCCAGAAAAACGTGTAATAATCACAGAGAATTCACTTTTGATAACATTTTCAGCAGCTTCTCACAAATCTATTTCTAGGTCGGTTCTTATCACTGCAGATCATTTTCAACGAGAAAGGTCATTTTTTCCCTGGTCAAAATAAAATGGTATTCGAAGTGAGATGCACTTCGAACTAAATTGGCAGAATTATGGTATTGAAAAATAAGAGACATAAATTGACACTATTAACGAAGCGTCGATTACGACGTTTTCGAAAAAATCTGGTAATATATTTAAACGAGTGGAAAGAAATTTTAAAATCCAATCGCGTATAATGGTGATCAATACAGAATTAAAGGTTATAAATGAAAGTTTGGCAGGATAGAAGATCGACCTGTTCAATAAAATGCTTTATTCGTGGATAAAACGAACTCTCGCATTTGCACGTGATTTTGAACGGGTCCACAAATCTCTCGCGGACACGAAGGCCTTTTAACAACCGAGATGGAAGTGGTCGTCAAATTTTCGGCGTGTTTCATTGCAAAATTACGAGTGTAACAAGTTTGTGACCTTGCCAGCTAAAAGCGGGTAGCATTATTTCATCAAAACGATCGGATCGCTTTTGAGTCTCAATCGCAATTTTTGACTTTTATAAAGCGTTCAGGATTTTTGCCAATGCCTTGGAATGAGTTTGAAATTAATTACATATTTAGATGTTGGTGTTATTAGGTCAGAAACATGGTGATCAGAAAGTACTCAGCTTTGCTTCAGTGATTGGTTCATATTTTACGCTTGTGTTTACTTATTTTTATCTCTTGAAAATTCTGATAGAAAGGGACGCAACTGAATACGGACTCGATGAAACACCGTTTTCAACTCCCTTGCGTCACTAGCGTACACCAAACCTATCACCCTGCGTTTTCTGAAACCTAATTGATAAAATCTGTAAGTCTCTGATAGGAAGCTTAAAAAAATATACGAGTTGATTTGATGCATTTAAAATTTCGCAGCAGCTTCGTTTCATTTCACCTGGCTACAGGAATTCAGAAAGAGATTATTACATAACGTCCGCAACATCGACCATTCAATGAAAAATAAGATTACAAACAAATGAAAAAATGAAAAAGTGGGAATGAAGGGAAAAACACCGAAATAAGAGGCGGGGCCGGCTCTCCCCTTATCTTTTCCTATCTCTCTCTCTGTCCGTGGAAGGGGTTTGGTCCGAAGGAACTGAGGGAGTGAGAAACCGGGGAAGGAGGAGGGGGTAGGAGGCTGAGAGGAGTGCGAGGCTATGGGGTTTTTGAGGGATTGGGGGGGTAGGAGGCAAATAGTGCATGGTGATGGAGGGGGAGGAGGTTATAGGGGGTCGAATAGGGGACGAGTGAATGTAACGCAAGCCGCATATATCACTCGGAAGCAGGGAGTGCGACAACACACGAGTCGAGCAATACCGTCGGGGGCGCTGGCGAAGTTGAACCAAAACACCTTTTTTATCCCCCATTCCCCAACACATCTCATTCCTTGCCTTCACCCCAACTCTCCGCCCGGCTCCTTCCCTTCCACCTCCTCCTCCTTCCTCACTCTCAGCCTCATTTCCTCGCAGCACTTCTAATTTATTATCATATTCCCCGATATTTTCAATGTCTTAGTTCTAATTGAGAGGTAAATCCAACCAACTTTAGATTTTTTAATGTTCAAAATTTCATCCAGTAAATAAGATATCACAAACCTGACACTTTAGTGGTAGTCAGTATACATGGCTTAATCATCAGCACTTAGTTATTTTTAATGATCACTCAGTATTTGAGCATGTTAATTACTAATAAGGCATAAAAGCATGATGCATAAAAATGGGGTAAAATGAAGTTATGGATGGCAAATAAGATACTTTAACGGGTTCTCACGAGAAATAAGTACGAAACTAAATCGGACTATAATAGGTACTAAGGGCTTAGATTTCTAAATTATTTGTCATAAATCTTGAAAGGTGTCCTGATGATTGTTCTCAGAAACTGTCAATTGTTTGCACTCAATCAACTATCAAATCTAGCGAAAACTAAGCATTTTAAATGTTCTCATTCCAATTAAATCACAAATATATGTAAATATTCTCGTGAATCTTTAATGAAGGGTACCCGACACCTGTTCGCACTATGCATTTTATTAATAATGTTTTATTTCGTATGCATACCCCTCATCCCATTCTGTACAGGTTCCCTTCATCTGAACCCATCACATCAACATGTCCTCAGCGTAATTACGCCTCTGAGAGACTCCAAAACCTCACTCAATCGCGAATTCCCTCTTCGAGTAAAAATATGATTGCGTGAGGCCAATTCGTGTACCGCCCGTATTCTCACTCGCCTCTCTCGTCCCCCCGAACCCTTTCAATGAATGTGATTCCCTTCCCATCGCACCGAATTCCCAAGTTCATACACTACCCACCGTAACTGCCACCCGCTCACCACCGCGCCCCTCTCAATCGACTCTATATCGTGACAAAACCATGCACGGTCCAACCATCCCCGCCCCCAAACCCACCCCCCCTCTTCCCACCGCGGAAGAGTGAGGGAGGGGGTGGCGGGCGGGGGATGGGTTGCTCCTCTCCTCCCTTTAAAGTGCGTTAAATTGAAAAACAATCGGACGGCTAATCCGAAGCGAATAAATCACGTGAGCCCGCGACATGAATCACGGGAAGCGGTGTGAGAGATAGTGACCCTTTCTTTTTTTTTGAGGGGGTGGGCAGAGGTGGGGAAAGATGGAAGTTGGAGGGGGTGGAAATAAAAAAAGCCGAAGAGGGCGATCGCGGGGGAAGGGGGGGAGGAAGGTTTGGGTGAAGGGCGGTGGGAGGAATTGGGAAGGGAGGAAAAGGGACGGAACGTATTGTGGACGCGGGGGAGGACGGTGGTCCAGCGGTCGGGGGGTGGAGGCGTGTGAGGGAGGAGGCGCCGTGGATTAATTCACGGGAGGATTTTTCGAGGCGAAAGGGCCAATGTAGGGAGAAGTTTTGATGGCGGGAAAAGGTTGAGGCAGTTTCGGTATCCGGAGCGAAAGAGAGGTGTAATGTCTGAAAAAGAGTTAAGGGTGGACGTGGCGGAGCGTAACGTATTTCGGGCGGGGAGAGGTGGGGGCGCTGGAGGTTGTTTGGCGGAAAACATAGGCGCAGTTTCGGTGTAAACTTGTCGGGAGGAGGTGGAGCAAGAAGTCTTCCATACGTGTCCGTTTGTAAATGGATGGGGGAAAGGGAGAACGTCCACCGTGTGAGGGCGATTTTTTTCGCCCAAAAAAAATCAGTCTTTGGACGCGGGGTTACTTCGGAGTACAGGAACGGGAGCGACGTTGATACCCGACCCAAAGCCAGACTGCAAGATGGCGGCGGAATATAAATTGCTAGGATTCCCTCAGTATTTTTTCCTCGTCCGTCTCTCATAATTGCGAACATCCTCGACTATTTTTATTACTTACGGCTAAATAATATCTCGCGAACGCGTCGCTGACCGAACGGGAGAGTTCCGGCGAGAAGATTGATGCGCTGACACAAGATCTCGGATAACTTCCCGACTCATCGTGCGCGGTAGGAAATAAATTTCGTCTTCACTCCTCCGTGCCTGATCCCCGGGATCGACCGGTCTGAAAGTTCGGCGCCGAGCGTGATTGCAGCTGCCCCGAATGAAGCAGCACGAGAGAATGAGAGGTGTAGAGGAGTTGCACTCTCGGTCCATCGGAGAATAAAAGGACGTGGTGGACGGAGGGTGAGGTGGGGGGAGGGGGAAAGGGGTGGTTCACGGTCGGAGCTTTTAGCTTTGGACGGATAGGATTTAGTCGGTGTGCGCAGATTTTTCTGCCGCCGTTAATGCCTTTCGTGAAAATTGATGGAGAGGCGAGAGCCGGTGCCGTGTCTCCGCTACGGCGATGTCTCCACGGTGGATGATTTTTTAATCGGCGACGTCACCGGCGGACGAAGGGATATAGGATATTGGGAGCGGAAGGGCGTAAGGGATTTTTTGGCGAGGCCGCGCCGAATCTTTTTCCCCGATTCCGATCATTATTCATGGTGGGGCAGAGCGAACTTTATGGATGTCTCGTCTTAGCTGTTAGGTCAACTGCGTTATTATTCTTTCCACTTAGATTTTCTCGATTTTTTCCCGTCGCATGGGTTTTTTTGCGTTATGGCTGCGCTCGGATCGAGGAGGCCACCCGCAGAGATTTTTTAATACGTTTTTTTTCTTATTTTCGCTGTTTCGCTCGTGCAAAGCGCTGACCTTAAATTCATTTAATGAGCTCGTATCTCTCATAAAAGTGTTTCTAAAAGCTTGCTGTAGATGGAAAAATAAAACTGGCACGAACACAAGGGTGAATAAAGGTTTTTGACCGATTTGGTCACCGGCACTTTTTGTTACCATGTTTCCCTCCTGAGGGAAAATCCCGGTCGCGAACGCATCCAGGACTCGTCCGAGTGATCACGCAATATCGGCGAAGAAATTCTCTTCCGCGCATTCCTGAACTCCCTCCCTCTTCTCTCCCTCTCCTACCCTGAAGTTTAAACTGAAAAACAGCGAGGAGCTTTGGTTCTCGCTAACGAGATCCCTTTTCCCTCGGAGGTATTTCTTATCAAACGCCGTTCAAGAAATTTTTATTCACCTCCTGCATTCATTCCACCTTCGGCAGCATGGGGAGCACTCGATAGCTCGCTTTACCAGGAGAAGTACTGGGTTAGGAAGCGGGAGAAGGAAGCGTTTTACACGTTCCCTTTGTATCCCTCTCTCTCTCCTTCACACACCCCACCGTCCGTCAGAAACCAACGACCTTTCTTCCTTCCCATCAACTCTGGAAACCATGCGACACCCTTACCGTCCGCCCTTCTCTCCACCTCTTTATCGCTTCCACGACGATTCTAGAGTACGGATCCTCTCCGCTCGCATCAGAAAACTGTTGTCCTTTCCAATAGATCCGCTGCATTTTTCTTTCCCTCCTCTCTCTCGGCACTTTTTAATTGTGGTTTTTCGACGGCAGCTGTGCTCAACAGATGTCACGGCTTCTTCCGCCCTCGTCAGGGAAGGGGGTGGGCGACTGACAGGGCGGTGGAGATAGGGGGCCGGGGAGGGAGTGAGCGAGAGAGTCGTCTCCTTCCGTTCCTGGAATCCGTTGTTGTTTCATTTCTCTCCTCCCCCGCCCATCTCACTCGTAAGCGATATGGTGTGCGAGTTGAGTTGCGGAAGGGGAACGAAGAGAAGGAGGACACGGCAAGGTCGAGGAATGCCCTGTCGTTATCGCCCCCTTGAAAAAGAATGCCATGACTTTGGAGAAAAAAAAAGAAAGAACTTCGGAGTATTTTCCGGATGAGAGGAGAGCTGAAAGGGGTTGAAATCTATTTAATACTTCCTACTTTCAAAGGGGTGCGATGCACTGAGGCCGGGGTAGGGTTGGTTCCGGAAGTTTTCAAGCGGCGGGGTTTGTTAAAAAACCATTATAAAGTTTTTTTACTCATATTCGGAGTGCGTGAAATGATGTAATTAAGTGCATTGGAAAAAACATGAGCAAGAAAGTGTTGGTTAGTAATTTCGGTGTTTACTTTTTTATCTTAAGACTAGGGACATCCGAACCCAGCAATTAAAAGCCATGCCCGAGAGAGCGTCTCTGAATTTTATCTTCGATCTCGAGCCTCAGCTTTCAGACACTGCTTTTGGATGGTTCGTCAGGTAAAATTTGACGAACAATCACGAACTTCATAAACTTGAATACATATAATTTGTCGGTAGCCCTCAAATATACGACTAATGGAAAATGATATCATCTAAAAATAAAATGTGCCGGAATAATGTTTCAAAAGTGCAACGTCCGGTTGAAAAATGGACATTCATCGATATGAGAGAAGGAAAGTGCGCAATTACCGACAGTAGCCAAAACATATTGGTACACAGTTTGTTCATGGGCATTAAAACGTACCTACATGATTCTCGTGAATTATTGCGTCTGAGAGAATTCAAGAGATTAATACACAAAACGAGAAAGTCTTTCACATCTTTTCTTTGCCCCTTTTCTTCCAGTCATGGATTTACCAGGAGTACAATTGTTGGTGCTTATCTTGAGTATATAAATTTATACAGGGAGGAGATAAAGTTATAAGAAAGAATGGTAAAAAAAACGTCTGGATAGACATGAGTTAGATAGAACTACATGATGCAGAGCATTTTCAGATATTTCTTGGTTAGACTATAAATTAAAGACCAACAGCTCCTACTTTATATATGTTGCTGTTATTAAAATGTCCTCATCATTCTTTTGCTTTGGTTCAATTTTTAACCCAGTCGAACTGACAAACTTAAACCTTTATGCTGTACAGTTGGCTTCTGATAGCAAAAAAAAAATTCTGCTCTATTATCCAGAAAAAACTTCAAGGATGGGGAATAGAATCATATAAACCAGCTAAATTACATTAAATAGCAAAATAACTCAATGGTTGCTTTCATAAACCAGATATTTTACTAAATTTATGTGGAAACCCTATATTTGACTTTTAATATGCCTGCTACGGCGTTCTCATAAAACCTAGCGGCCACAGTAGACTGTAAAGAGTTCAAAACATTAATGTTTCACTGCATATGTGTTAGAAAGTGCACCGGTGAAATTCTCATCAGGATGCAATTCAATGGTTTAGTATTTTCCTCTCGGCATGTGGAGTGCTATGATTTCCAAATGAAGTACGAGTGATCCTTCAACTTGACCAATTGCATAGGAACTCAATGTATACTGCAACTACCTATATCTATAGAAGTCGAGTGAGAGGCATCCCTAATTGATAAACGCCATCTACTTACACCATTAGGCGCATACGCAGTCATAGAGAGGGGTCAAGTTTGCACTTTTATTGGCGGAAATATACCTTATTGCGCAGCTATACTAAGCAAAATGGCTGGATCTGGCTTCAAGGCGTCTGATGAGCAACAGGGGGGCGACCCCACTGTGCAAACCCGCGCTACCGTTGCCCGCAGCGCGAACGATTCTTGCGGCAAACCACCGCGATCACAGTTCGCACTGTTCTCTTCCTTGCATTACAATAAAAACTTGAAGAGGCAGCCGAAATATTGAAAAAGGCTGTGACCTATCTTGGATGATAAAACCTCAAGAAAAAAGTGATTTTCGACTAGTGCAATGGTGTTATGTAATCCAAGGCATGCCAATCATCGCTGGTGGTTCTTCGAGAAATCGATAATCCAATCAAAATCTCCATGCAAGACATCGGGACATACTAATTAAACTGAAACATAGATATGTTTTGATAAACGATATTTAGGTTAGAAATGATGAAGAAGGGAGGTAAATAAATGTCCATCTGAAGAGCGAAATAGCGTAACGAAGGAGCCAGTGCACAAATAGCATGTAACTAAATGAGAGAAGTTTCTCCATCAAAAACCTTCCTAACTGGTAGAAGACTATCAATTAATCAATAACATATGTCAAATAAAATAAAATACACAAACTGATGGCACCAAAGGTATTGAAGGAACTAAAGTGAGGGGTTGAAAGGTTTGGAAGAGCAAAGACCTCTCCCAATGCAGAAGGCGTGCAAGCTGTTGAATCACTCGCGTCGGATCATGGGAGTTTCCGACGACTATTTGGGAACGCACCCGAACCTTTTTGCGGGGCGTTGACTCTTCTTCATCCGTCTCGTATATTGCGACGACTTCTCACATAATCCCCACCCCCCAGTGCGTCCGTCGTTCCCAACGTGTGCGTGTGTCCGCGTTTAGATCGGCACCGACGACAACGAGGGAAGAAGTCCTTAGTCCCCGCGCGTTGTCATTCTTCCACGCAGCAGGAAACGCACCTCAAGTCATTCTCATCCTACCCCTCCTTCTTTTGCCACCCCCTCCCTCTCCTGCATCCCACCCACCCGCCTACCCTCCCCCGCCCGACGCAGTGCTTCGGTCGTTAGGCTACAACAGTTATAATTTTTTTCCTCCCCTCGGCAGTAGTTCTGATCCAAATCTAAATGGCGCGCAGTCCCTCACATCCGGGTGCCTCTTCCTTACGCCCCAACTCCCCCTCCTCCTCTTCCCTCCCTGCTTCCCGATCCCCCACACTCCTCCCATATCTCCTCCCTACCTCAAAAACTGGCTCTCCTGTTATTCCTCCCGCCGACTCACCTCCTCTCGATCTCTTTCCGAGTTCCCATGCTTTTCTTACCCAATATCTTCTTGATCCTCCCAGGGGTATCGCGGGATTATTTCAACCTAGGTGCGGTGGAGTCAGCTTAAACTCCTTCATCCGGTCTCGAATGAGTTTGACTAATGCACACTGGCTTAACTCTCGCGATGAGCAAGGCGATGAGGCGATACGGACCTCTGGTAACATTGTCTATCGTGGACTCGGCGAAAAATCTCATTTTCAGCGTTCAAAATTACAGTCCGTAAAGTTTGACTGACGGCCTATTAATGGAGACTTAATAAATGACATTCGCAATTAATTATTTCATGTCATTGTGAATTCGGGGAGAATAGTGCTTTCTTTGTTTCTTTCCTTAAGTTAAAGAGAGCGTGAAAAGTTGTCAATTAGAAATAATGTCTTTATTTAGCTCCGTTTCATTGGTTGAATTTAAATTCCATTAACTACTCTCCTGAAAACGGTGCCAAATTCATGCGCTGCAAGGAAGTATTCGTCATCACCTTAGTGACACTCAGCTTTCTCTGGACCTAATGCTAAGCATGGTGGCAATATTGTTATATTTAGACGTTCAACAAAGAGAGATAACCCAAGAAAATACCTATACATCACATCGTAGCGTAGGTGAACTGTAAACAAATCTCTTCTTCGCCTATATCTGTATGTTTCCTTGAAGAGCAACTGTAAGGAGCCCAGCATCGTTATAAATAAATATAAATTGATATGACTGGATAGGGGAAGGCGGCGAGAACTGAAGTTATCAAAAAAGAGATAGGGGCGGAGGGTACTAGGAAAAAAATGAACGCACGGAAAAGTGTCCAACAGAGTAGAGAACTCGCAATGCGTGGGGTGGGATGAGGTGGAAAGCAAACACATGACAATCCTGTCACTGTAGAAGATGGTTGCGAGACTGTTGTGTCGTTATCGATGTGTGACAGTGATTTGAAGACGAGGAATCTACAAAGGACTTGCCGCTATCTATTTGTATCACACCATCGTAAAGGAAGAGATATATGTCCATACCTTACATTATGAGCCAGTTTTTTATGAGTGAAAAACATCAAAAAAACACTAACAGAATGAGAACAGTTACAAGATAGTTGGATAAACGTACCAACACAAATGAGCTTGATCTTAATTAAACTGCATCCTTTCCCTCCCATCCATCATTCAACAGATGGAGTAATAGTACCTTTAAAGGAAGTTATTCTGCAGTTTGTTCAGTTATTTCTACAACTTAAGAATAATTTTATGTTTAAGTTACTTATTTAACTAACCAAGTTTTCAAAGGTCATGAAATTCCTACCTTGGGTGTTTTTGAAGAGCATTCGAGTCCTGGACCCCGTCCGTCGGATAGGATGTTAACCCGTGATCCCGTTATGAATAGGCTAATGAAGAACCCTGGCTTCTCTCAATCCGTTTTTCTCGCCCTTCCATTTCCATTCTTTTATGTACATTAATTCCCGGTTTAAGGCGCCTAAAATTGATGGGCAGACATGAAACAACAAATGAGTTAAATTTTTCGATTCCACGAAAACATGTACATGCAAAGAAACTGAGACACATAACATCATACAAGGAGTAAAATTACTTTTCTAAGTAGTATCCCTTAAATATTTTGAATGAGCTTGTTTTTTAGAAAAGGGTTTTTCTGTTCTCAGTTTCTAATCCCAATTCCAGAAAAATATTTTCATGTTTTCACTGACATAATACACTCTTCTTTAGATTTCCCAAAGAAACGCGCGCCATTATTTTATTTAGATTTGGGTGCGTTCTTTCTCTTGAAATAATCACAATAGACGCAACACGCGTAAAGATTGATATAAATCTTGCCATGCATTTGATTATTTCCATTTTCTGGCAAAACATTTAAAATTATATACATATGTTTTGCTTTTGTGACATGAACGCTTTCTTTCGCATCCTTTCCCTCCCATCCATCATTCAACAGATGGAGTAATAGTACCTTTGAAGGAAGTTATTCTGCAGTTTGTTCAGTTATTTCTACAACTTAAAAATAATTTTATGTTTAAGTTACTTATTTAACTAACCAAGTTTTCAAAGGTCATGAAATTCCTACCTTGGGTGTTTTTGAAGAGCATTCGAGTCCTGGACCCTGGATTCATCAATTCCAAGTTCCTTCAGGGCTGCACTGATTGAGAAAAATATTTAAATTACATCTAGGAAAGTACATGCATTTTTGTCAGAAGCTGTGGAAAAGTTTGCTCAATTAAGCACTAGGCAGAGAAATAACTGGATGAAATATGACATGAGTGAGAGTTACATCATGATTTTCTACAAAAGTATTACTATGAGGTGGTGTTCAGTTTAGATAAATTGCTGTAGGATATTTTCTTCGTGAAATTAATGCATCTGATGACCTGAAAATATCAAATAATCGGATGTTTTCCGTGAACAAAATCATTTATAATACAAACTTGCTCTCAAAACTGACGAACGTGGCTCGTTTTGAAATCCCAAGAGTACCCCTAGAACGGTGACTCCTAACCACATCGAGTCTCCGTTACTCTGAATAGAGTGACATTTCGAGGACAGATGATCTTCTAGACGCTGCTGTTACGCGTGGAGCGGGGCTGTGCGAAAATCTCGCCGTAATCTCACCGCAATCGGCCTCTTTGTGCAGACAAATGAGGAGACGGAACCAGGTCAATGGCATACACGGGGATGCGCGTATGTTCACAGGGAAATATATACGAAGGCATCAGGAAGAGGAGAAAGTAGAAGTTTTGAAGGATTTGGGTCTGTTCTTAAGGGTAAAAGTAAGGTTCCTAAGCGGCATCCTAGTACGCTGGCCGGTCCAAACCGTTACCACTTCTTCCTCCAGCGATTGGCCCTCTGCTCATGATCCGGCCCATCTAATTGGCCCCCCGCGTAGCCCCGCTCCCCCTTATCTCGGACCCTATTGGCCCGGTGGCGGGGAGGATGAAAGGCATCCCTGACGGCACACAACTCAGGTGATACCCCCTTTTCCGAGGGGTGAGCCCCAGCCTGTCCGAATCGTCATCCCGAGAGGCAGAAGACCTCTCTCGCCCCATCTTCCCTTCTCTTTGGGGCCGATTGGGAGGTTGACGTGCATCTGCCTGGCAATCCGGTCCTACCGTGTCTCTCTCACTTGCCTCTAAGCGATCACCGCGGGAGCGGTGTTGATAGAAAATGGGAGCACAAGGGAGTAATTTCTGTAGCGCTAACGTTGATTTTTAGGATATTAGCAACTTATCTCGGACCATAATGTTATCTGCAATCTTTATCGGATCCAGAGGTGATTGCGCAACCATACGTATGTACGTGCAAACATGTTCTTATGGGCGGAAACGTTAGGCATTTTTATGGATTGTATAGCAGCGAATAACATGATGGTAAACATATTCACGATGACAAATGATCAGGTTAAGAGATTTGGACAAAATATTTTATCTTAATCACTAAGCCGGGAAAATGCTTAACGCTCCTGATCATAGGCGATTGCATGTTAGTAGATAAAAAAAGTTGACCTGCTAAAATGTCATATCTAGTTAACATTTGAAGGAGAGAGTCATTTTTCGTTTTAATCTTTTCATGAACACTTTCCGGGTGGTTTTAAAACTACCACAGAATATACTGTTGAAAGATAATTGAGTCTTTAGCATTCGATAACATGATACATATATGTTCATTACCACTCCTTAGATAAAGAATTATACCTATTAAACATAATCACAATAGAGCAAGAAAAACTGTATTTAAAAGCAATGGAGAGGACTCGGTACTAAGCTCTGGGAAAGAATTGCGTTCCCAGTTCCACCGGCATAGAGGCAAATATAACACCCAATTACAAAGAAAAGGGATTCAACGAGTAATTTTCCTCTGGTTAACGGAACTACTAGCCGTGAAATTGATTGGATACAAATTTACTGACAGCTACAAATCGAAGTGTGCGAGTCCGTACAGAAATTTCGTCGGGCATCCTTGAGTGGAGTTGTATCTATACCAATGCTACGGAGTCGATAGAGGTCGTAAGAAGTAGCAGCGACATTTTGATGAATTCAAAAAATTATCAAAAAGTATTTAAGTTCCTTGAAAAATGCTTCTCTCCCCTCGCAAGAGTTAGTGTTAGTCTCACAACACACAATATTGCAGATACCGGAACTCTTATAGGATTCTGATTCCGAGGGTCAGAATATTCACACAGGAGTTAATATTGGAAAGTGCGTAGGCACTTGCAGAGGTGGCTGGCTATTGCAGAGGTTCAACGACTGGAAGCAAAGAGGAATAAAGCAGGGTGATGAAGAAGGATTAGGAGAGCGGTCTCCCTCACCTCCCCTTTTCCCACTGCATGGCCGGCGAGTTGCTGCAGGGGCAGAGGCTGAGGGGAGGAGAGAAAGAGAGAGTGAGATGTGAGGGGATGGAGGCCGGGAGTCCAGTTAAAAGCTTTTGATGGCTTATGGAGAATCAGTTTTTGCGGGTTTAAACCTGCGAAGCTTCCTGGTTAAGCGGCTGCAATGGCGGTTAAGTACCACCCCGTGTATTCGCTCTTGGACATAAAACACGGCGCGCAGAGGTCGCCAACAGAAATAAAATTAAAAGGAAGATTTTCTATTCTGCTCACTAAAAAAAAAGTGGGCCTTGGGGAACCGCGAGGCGATGAAATGAATGTTTTGTCCTGGAAAAAAGGTGAATGCTTATTAGTGGAAGAGGCGCGCGGCATAAATTAAGGGAAAATGAAATTAGCGGCGCTGAAGGTAAGGGCTGATGACGCTCAATGTTTAATATTTTTGGTCATTTTTGAAATTTAAAATTCCCCGGACAGAAATCCCTCGCTGTAGCAGGCTTGCGGGAGAGCTTTCGGGATGTATTCGAATGCCATACACAGCATATCATCATCATGAGCTAAAAACTGGTGAAGGAATTAAACCAGTTCGTAGTGCTCATTTGCAAGAAAGGTAGAAGGGTAAAAAATTGCAAGCCACCCCGTGTCCGTCGTTAGTCTTCCGGAGCTGTTTTATCCTTGCGGATTCAACAAACAAATCATGTATTCTGGTCGCCATTTTCAGTTATTCTATTAGAATTTTCTTTCTACTATGGAAATAATGTAGCAATAAAAACATTTATATATATTCTGTGAGTTTAACTCCTTTAGTAAGCGTTAAAAGATACAAATGCATTTATATTTTGGTGAAATGCATTGAATGTTATTGACACACCACATATTATTCTCAATTCACAGATATTTTACAATTCTTATATCGTACTAATGATTCAGCCGATCATCTGCCTACTTGATACTAAATCAAGTTAAATCGAAAAAAATTCCTGAGATGCATTCTGGTACATGTGGGCATTTTAATCCAAGGCTAATATGGCTGAAACCCTGGGATTTAAGCTCGATATTTTGAGGGATATTTTCTCTTATTCGGGATGAACTTTGTACCGTAAATAATGATGAATGATGTCACACTCGTATTTAGGCCTTTAGACTTAAACTAGCTGGAGTTTTATCTACCATAATTCTCAGATTTAGACTTAACTGTAACAAAAGCAACAATTTCACAAGTATTACCTATTCATAATACCTGCCTTAAATTAATATCTATTCATCAGCAAGTATGTGGCACTATAAACGAACCCTTCTGCAAGGAAAATCATGAAAACAAGTTAGGGGTTTTAGCAAAAGTACACTGCCGCATCATATTTGTGTGTAGTCCAGTGTTTGCGTCATCATCGATTGAGCAGGTATGTGTCACACATTGAGCGCATTTCTATACAACATACCTCAGCATATACTTCTCTAGCTGGAAATACAATACCTGTACATAAAATGCATATGAATTATAGGCATACGAGCATTCGAAGGTCATACTTCCGAGCGAGTATCCTTCTAGTGGGGACCCGGGGTTCTGTCGCGTGGGGAGACGAGAATACGTCCGGAGCTGCAGCCATGTGTGTAAGAGTTACGAACGAGTCGACTTACGAACGAGTTCTGGAACATGACTCGATTGCAAGTGGGCAAGTGAGAATTATTGTTAGCCGCGATCAATGCTACTTAAAAGTCTTTGGTCCGAAGGTGTTTTTCCTCGGGGTATTTAGACGAGTTGGACATAGTAGCATACGCTTTCATTAATGATTAGCCAAGTCTCGCCTTCCCCCACGGTGAAGGGTTACCACGATCAGTATTAGCTCCTTTAATACAAGAACTGCCTGAAGATTAAACTCGGGAAAAGAAAAGCGATGAAGTCAAGAAAACGATAAAAGCTCGGCCATCGACATAAAGGAGCTCGTATCGTACAGGTTTTCATGATGTGAGCTCCACCACGACCCCTATATTTCCTGCTCTTAAAAAGCCAATGACGATCGTACTCACCAAACGGAACGCAAACATAAAATACACCACCCCATCAACATTTGAGCTCTCATTTCCATTAGCAGTTCAGATATTATTTCCTTGGACACTTTTTCGTTTGAATCACACACAACCGTTCCCATTCCTCGCCTTTCGAACTAAATCATATAAAGTCTTGATAAAATATTCATTTTGTTAATTTTTTCCCTGGGATTGTTTAGATAGGAAAGAAACTCTATCCATACCTACGTTTAAGATTATATTTCATGGAGACTTATTATTCGCCGAAACCGAAGCGAGTAACATGGGGAAAACAGCATGATGTTAATGATGAGAAATAAGGGCTTAATTTTCGCTGGCGAGAAATCAATCGGCAGAAATGACAATTGAGTAATTATTGGAAAAAATATGCGTTTAACTACCACGGAAGCAGGGTATTTTGATCGATTGAAAAAAACAAGGAATATCTGATTGCATTAGTAAATACGCATGAAAATAACGGTCACGCAACTTCTTTCTTATGAATGAGGTAAAAAATCTAGTTTATAGATCTTTCTGATTTCTCCTCGATAATATTTCCTTTAAACACTCCTTTCATGTACCTATGCCATATTTAATCTTTGACTAATGCATACCTTCGCGTTCCTGTCCCCCCTGGTATCCGGGATATAATCATTCCAAAATCATTTTAGCAATATACTTTGCACTCCCGAGGTAAATTTTTATTCGCCGGTGGGATGTTTGCACCTACAAGTACCACTCTTAACGTCTCTCCCCAGCACTGGATCAGGAGTCACTATGGTACCCTAAATATCTCAGTATCCTCGATGTGTCTTTGCTCTGTGCCGATCATTGTCATTTTCGATATCCTCCACTGTAATCTTCTCTCGTCATTGCCACCATCTCCCTCAACCCTCCCCTTGCCTCCCACCTCACTGCAGTAGTCGCTCAATCCACCCCTTCTGGCGACGACCCCCGCGGCGATTTTTTTCACGCCTTTTTCCACCCCTTCCCGTATTAGCCCCTCCCTGCTCATCCCCTTGCTCACCCTCCCCCACTTGGGTTTTTAGAGGGGCATACGCGCACACATACAAACACACGTGAGATTCGCCCAATCCCTCCCCACTCGGGAGACCTGGGATGGGACTTATACGCGCCGCCCCAAACACCTCTCCTCTCTCTCTCTTTTTATCTCCACGATGCAACCCCACGACGACCCTCAGTCGACGGACGAGGGAGGAACCATTGTGCCACGGACTGCGGCGTGCGGTAGAGCGACGGCCATGGCAGAAGATAGCGAGCGGCGTAGGGGAAGGTTGGAAAGATGGGGGGGGGACGTGTTGCACCCGAAGGGGGAAGGGATCTAGACGAGATAGAGGTGGGGGGGGGAGGGATGAGCGAAAGGTGAAGGGCTTCGGGAGGGACAGGGGTTTTTGGATTGGACGACACGGGAAAACTGCCCGCCATGGATACGACTCAGAGAACGGCCGCGAGAGGAGGTCCGAGGAGGGGGGATTTATACGACGTGAAACCAAAGAAAGCTGCATGAGGGAAATCTCTCTCTAGCTTAAAAACGTCCCGCTGTTCTCTTGATCCGCCTCCGCTGTGTTATTGTCCTCTTCATTTTTTTATTATATTCCGGGAGGTAATGGTAGCGGTGGTAAAGAATGGAAATAATACAAATCTGGGATGAAATATGAAAAGGCGAAAAACGCAAGGGTCCAAAGCGCATACGTTCAATTGTGATCGGACTTCATGTGGCAGCTGCGCGGGCCTGGATTTTTTTACGAGGGAAATTGATTGGCACGCGGAGAGTGTGGGGTGGACGAAAAGACGAGCGGCGAATGTGCACTTTTTATTCGATGAAAGAGAAAATGCCATGAGGTCCGGATACATTTCATGCTAATATGGGCGAGTATGTGATGAATCACGCGACCATCATTCCTACAACGCCTCACATCAAAGCAGAGCATACAATTCTGCGGCTTCTGATACAAAATGCCCGCATTGTATAATTATAAGAGTAGCAATCATTTGGATCGAATCGATTGGACAGTATGGATCATTTTGTTTTGAGAGGTTTGCAGGAGTGACCTCTCTTCTTTTGTCTTGTTAATTAAGTCCTATGCGAGAGTAGAATTGTAGGAATTTGTGAAAGATACGTCCCCTGGTCTCGTAGAGACCTTTGTGAAATTAACTTCGAATATCCCACACCAGGTTAATGCTACTTGATGCAATTAATTGATTAGGGGAAATGTTGCGGTAGGCCGCGCTAGTCAGGACGCTAACCCTATGTGAGAACCCTGTCGGCTAGCGATGTAGAGTAGGTCCAGTCTTCTGCAGCTACAGACACCGGAAAGGACTTCAACCTCCATGTATTTTCGGCTAAATTTGTAAATCGATAATGGAAACTGTGACTGTGACGACGTTAGCTGATTGAAGAATCGAGTGGAGACCAATGTTAGAATTAGGACATGAATTAATGATACTTAGCACTATCCCACATAAAAAACTTTTATTTCAAAGGAGTCAACATGTTTCACTGCACTACAGCATGATCATGACTAACATAGAAGTTAAACATGCCAGAATATATAGTCCTGACTCCTTTGAAATAAAAGTTTTTATGTGGAATAGTGCAAAGTATCATTAATTCATGCCCTACAATGGATATCCACAAAGTAACAGCCTCCACCATTCATTTCAATCTTAGAATTGTTAAATCACATTTTGATGAACTAAAAGAATAGATGGGCACATAGGAAATCACCACCGATCGAATTACCGCCTTTTTAAACTGAAGCACGAAGCACCACTGTGACCTCATCGTCAATTTTAAAATGAATAGCTAAAAATTTACAACGGCATGAACTCAATTATGAGACGGGCGATGAATAGTGGCGGCCACTCTTGAAGGGTAGGAATGAAGCTAATCCAGGATTGACGTGCTCCCGAAAATGGGTGATACATATTGGAGCAATGGTCGTCCCGGGATTTACGGGGGAAGTGCAGGCTGTTCGACAAGGGCGGTGGGGCGGTTGGGGTGGGCGGAGACACGGAGGGGTGTTTAGGGAGGAAGGGAACTTTGCATTTATGAAGGAGGGAGGAGGAGAATCGGAAGGGGCTGAGGGAGGAATCACACGGAGACGGCGAGGGAGAGGATGAGGATTGCCGGAGGGTGACTGACTGCAAGGGAGCATCACCAGTCCAACACACAGCTGCTCCGCCACCTTCGGCCGCCCAAGCTACCCTCCCCCTACCCACTTCCATCACCACGTATCATCCCCCATCCCCGAGGCCCAGTGTTCCACCTCCTCCAACCCATATTCAGACAACCCAAAAAGTGCCCGGATCTCCCCACCAACCACCTTCGTCGCCCTCCTCACCTCTCCGTCGCGTCAATGACCCCTTGTTGCGTACCCTCCTGCCTCCACCTATGCCTTCCTTTATCCTTTTCCCCACTCCACATCCTGTACTTTCCTGCCGCTAAGTCCCGTCTTCCATAGTCTTCGTCCTTACTCCCTTCCCGCTCTGTTGTCGCAAGCGAAGTTGCACAAAGGAACTTCGAGCTTACATTAATAAAGGCACAGTCCGTGTCTGCCATGAGTTATTGTCAAACCTGCCACGGATCACGCATTAGGCACAAAAGCCGAAGTTTCGGCCATTTGGGTTCACTCGAGTTTTAATCTATGTTCTCAGACTAGGGCGAAGGCATAGTTAACACCATAGCAAACATCTCGCGATTTGCTAATACAAATAAAGGTATTGCAGGTGGGGAATTTTAAAAAACAAGCTGGTTCCTTCGCTCATGGAGGCAATGGTAACATAATAGATGCGGCGTAGGGTCAACATTTCATGCGACGATTTAAAAATCAACGTACCCGCAATAGTCAAAGAAATAGGATGATACCTAAGGAGATAATCAATCACTAGCGTCTAAACTAAAAAAATGGATATGTATCCCCGGTAAAAGGCGCGAATTTACCGATGTACGCTACTTTGTGTACCATGATTTATACGACTCTTGTTAGCAAGGAAGAGATTTCCACCTATAAATGTCACAATCACTCTTTTAATTGGCGAGCTTTTTGCTGCATGGACAAATTGACTAAAATCAGTAAAAAGCTATTAAAAGTTTTTTCGCCAGCCTTAATCGAATAAATAATTAACTATCTTGAGTCGTAAACGTCTCCTATCACCCAAAAACATATCTCCGCAGCGTATATTCCTGCGTTGCCTCCTGTTTTTTCCCACTCCTCCAACGTTGCCGTCGTGTTCGGTCACTAAAAAAAAAACCCTTGGCGCACTCTCCAACAACTTCCCGGACACGCACAGTTCTTCAACACGCACATAGCAAACGAGAGCGGACACTCATCGGGCTAAATATCATTTCTCCTTCGTACAAAGCAGGGAGAGGGAACGCACTTCAATTTATATTTCCAAAATAACCGCGACAACAAGAAGTAATTGGCGTCCCAGGTCCGCATGGCAGTCGCCAGCCAGAGAGAGGCAATGCTTTGATAGACCCTCCTGCATCCGACCATATGGGCATGGAATAAGTTCCGAGGTGACGGCAGTAAAAGACCCTGTATGGGGTTTGCTAAATACATTAATTCCGATTCCAAGCGAAGGATTTAGATGAAAAGACAAAAAGTGAAGGAGGGCCATCTCAAGAGGTTAGTAAGGGTAAAAGAGAGAGTCCGTTGACGCTTTCTGAGGGTCGGGTGGACAATACAATCGTCGGACGGGAGGGAATTACATAGTGAGACAGAGAGAGGCAATAATTAATTCATGCTCCATTTGAAATTTGTATGGAGGCGTGCATCGGGTAACAGACGCTAATATATATAAGCAAGGAGGGGGACATAAGGGACTCAGGCTGGTATGCATTAAGGGCATGGGCTAGAGGTAAGTGTGAGAGAGGTTATAAAAGGGGCGAGGAGGGAGGGAGAAGGTGGAGGGGGAAGGGGGGTTGGTAGGTTGCAGACCAGGGAAGGAAATGGCAACTGGGCGGGCATGGCTCGGAATAAAAGAGGGAGGGAGTGGACGAAATTGAATGATTATATTATGTACCCACACAACCTTTAGCCCGATGCATATAATGAGGAGTGGGAAGCGTCTGCATGTGTCTGGACCTCTCTCGGGTTTCAGGGTGGGCTGTTATGCGTACGTGTGCGGGGGGAGACGATGGGGTTAAAAAGGGGTCTCCAAGGGGCGGCGGGAGTGGTTGACGAGGGGGCTGGGGCTTCGGCGGGGTGAGAAATTGGGGTCGATGGGAAGTGGCAGGGATTGCGAGCCGGGGGAAGAGAGGGTCTATTGCATTAAGGATGGCTTTTTGACTGCGGCCTGCCCATGATACGCGCCCTAACAGTCAAACCAGCCATATCCGACGGGGACCCCATCAATCGCGAGGCTACTGAAGTAGTCTAGTGAAGAGGGTGCAACCGATCGGAAAACCGAATAATTTCCAAAATGTGCACGTTCCCTTTTGGCTCCGGCGGAATAAATCATCGCCTGTTTCCAAATAGCCTGCGGTGCAGTCATAATAGACATTAATAGAATGATACTCGCAAATCTGGGAAAATTGCATCTCGCGCCCCAAAATTCTCAGGTTCGTATACTATTTAGGAGGGCCTTGGCCACTGTTTGGATCTGGTTTACGATCGATCCATGGGAAAGTACGATGGGCGAAGCAATAAGGAATTAGTCATTGAATATCCCGGGAAAAGAGGGCTTTGTAACGAAAATATAATCTACTTTCAGCAGGAAATGCAAGCTTAGAGGTAAAGAAACGCTTCCTTATAACTTACATCTGGAGCATTATGGAAGCGAGGCATGGACGAAAACAGAGGCAGAAAAGTCAAGTCTGGAAGCATTCGAAATGTGGTGCTAAAGAGGAGTGTTGAATATCACATGTGAGCGAAAAACGAAAAAGTCTTAATTAAGAAGATTGGGAGAAGAGAGGAGTCTGCTAAAAATTTTGAAAAGAAGACGGGACAACTGAATTGAAGATATTTTGAGATATGATGCCCTGATTAAGTCAACAATTGAATGAAAATGAATGGGAATAATAGAAAAGTAAGGCCGCGCTCAAAAAGTTGTTAAGGATATGGAGGAGAAGAATATAGTTAATTTGAAGAGATTAGCGGATAGGAGAATCGAACGGATAACTTAAACATATTTTGCTGACCAATGGCGATGATGACCCGCGACTTGTATCTGATGATGCTTCAAAGTGTTAACAAAATTATTTTACTTTTAAAACACGTAATCTCCCAAATATCCTGTTGTCTACGTGCGAGGAAAATTTTGTAATTTTTTTTCATTAAGAACGTCTGCATAGCAAGGAACTAATTCATCTACTGATAGTTTTCAATTGTGACGAACCTTTTCAACACATTCAACCCCTCGTGTCTTGCAAATTAAGTTAGGTATGTATGTAAACAACAAATATTTGCCAATCTTGAGTGACGCTCACCTCAATGACGCTGGTAAGGATTCGAGTCGTTATTATAGAGTGTCTTCAAGGTATCCATGGTCAGGACGAAGGCAACGAATGAGACATATTAATTGTGTGAGTAGGAAATGATTTTAGTGAACATGTTCTATTCCCTACCTGGCTGAGAGTCTTGGGATTAACTAATTTAATCACATAAAATAGCCAACCCGTTGAGGAGCTCACGTTCTTATAATTAGAATTTAATGGAAATGGTCTTTTCACTCCCATCCGTCCTCCATCATTTCTCCTCAGTCAAGTCATTCGAGCGAGTGGAAGCGTGAATAAAAGAAAGAGACAGGCATCCCCCTCCTTTGAAAGGCCCATTATAAGAAACCACGGCCTCATCGGATGGAAATGATGTCCTTCAGGGCCAGAAAACCTCCTTTCCTCCCTCTCTCTTTCACACACACACAAAAGCCGCCCGCCTCGTCGCTTTGGCTACCTTCTTCCTCTCGACCCATGTCCTCTCCCCATCGCACTTTCCCTTCTTATTTCCCTTTCTCGTCCAACCCTTTCGCCATCAATTTCCTTCGTAGGGAGACCTCGGAACGTCGCAATGTAAAAAAAACAAATTTAACCTCCCCTCTTTTTCATCATGAATTCTTTTTAGAACTCCTCTCGATAGCGACACCTCCTCTCGCCCATATTTTGATTATTATTCAGGCTCCTCCTTCCTTTGGCTCATCCTCCAATCACGCACCCCCTTCTGGACAGGAACTGTCTGCCACTCGGAGGCGAGGTAAAAATTATAAAGTTCATTCTCCTTTCCATGCTCCTTCCCTCCGCCTCTCTCCTTCTCATCGTCCGGTCCCGTCTCTCTCGTCGGCACCCTTCAGGCCCCGCGATCCTTCTCCTTCCCATTCCCCACCGGGCGAGGAGACTTTTTTTTATGTTTCCCCAATCGAGACGGGGTATTCGTTCGCAAAACAAAGAGCAAAAACTGAGGAGGTGGGCGAAAAATATCAAGCTTTTCCGTGGTGGGGAGCGAGGAGTTCGGAATCCACCGCTGTGTTCAGTGTGGTGTAAGGGGAGGGGAAGATCCATCTCTGAGAGGGACGGGGGTGAGGCGGGGAGTTCGGTGGGCCCCATTGGCGATCGGTCACGCGAGAGCGGTTCGCAGCAATGCGGGAGAGGATGGCCCTCATTTGGTGCTCTTGAGGCCCCATCGCCTCCTTCCCCACGCCGCGAATCGCTTCTCCCCAACGACAACCAAAAATTCTTCCCCCTCCATCATTGCCGATGCTCCCCATCAACCTCTCTTCTCATCTTCCTTCTTCCGTTCCACCATTTTCCTTTCTTCCCACAGTGCAGAGCGTTTTGCGCTTCCCACGCCCGTTGTGCAATCTGCAACCAGTTGAAAGCGCGCGCTCTTCTCCTGCTATCCCTTTCGACAACGCCACCTCGTTCACGCTCATCAACTCCATGGTAAATTTCGCATCCTCGGTGGTAGGAATTTCCACAAGAATTGACATTGGCAAAAGAGATTGGGGTCGTATGATGGCTTAAATACTGCCTTCCTATTACGGTGCTAGCAAGTACTTTTTTATAATACCAGTCATTACTTGAACGTTATCGGAAGACATTTCCAATATCCGTAATGCGTCCGTCGGAAAGGGCGTTCAAGTGTTAACTCCTTGCATGATTTTGCAAAAATAACGCCAGCACTTATTGTTGCACCCATCATCTACTCTTAAAAATCCATCCCACTACCAACTGATCCTCCTTTTTTGGAACATCCAAAGTGACACGCTAAAAAATGCAAGTGGTTGAGGATTCGGCGTTAGGTACAATGACGGCATTGAACACTTTTGGATCGCCCCTCATTACCCAATTTACCTACAGACTTTCTCTCCGCATGCACGCAAAACCAAATAAATATTTACGATTTTGTGTAATTCATATTATTTTCACAACGGAGTGATGTCTAACAAAGTTATAAGCTAGTTATCCTTAGTGCACAAGATATAACATTAGGTAAAAAACAAATAAAAATGAACTGGTTGAGAGTCTCATTTAAGCCATAACAAATGCTGCATTGAAGTACTTAAAAAATAGGTTCCAGCAAGGTTTAAAAAATAGCAAGAGGAAGCAACGCAGTTTTGCAACGAATGGACCAAATCATTGTGAGCTGCAAACAATCCCTTTAAATTTTTTCTTAACATTATTTGAGATCTAAAATAACAAAATAAAGACTTTATCTCCATCTGGGCACAAAATATAAATGATAATAAAATTTTCCTTACAGCATAACAGATTTGATTTCAAGAGTTGTACCTGAAAGTGGATGTTCCATAATCCTCATGCCATTTTTCCAGTACACCAGTTGAAATACAGTTCATCATCACTCTTACCGATCCT
This sequence comes from Platycnemis pennipes, assembly GCA_933228895.1. Classification (NCBI taxonomy): domain Eukaryota; kingdom Metazoa; phylum Arthropoda; class Insecta; order Odonata; family Platycnemididae; genus Platycnemis; species Platycnemis pennipes. The sequence goes on along the minus strand of OW121847.1, from coordinate 141,278,843 downwards.
ATGCTAATATTTGTGTAATCTTCTATTAAATGACTGATCAATAAAATAACATCTGAATTTACTGTTTCGCAAAACAAGACTGCTATAATGTCCCCCAATGGTAGAAAATCAAGAAATTCTACCCGTGTTTCCACCCCCAAGGTTATAATCTCTCGTTCTCAGTGTTAGCAAACCCAACTTTGTGGTTTTTTATCTTGAATAGTCTCTTATTGCTTTAATTACTTCTTCAATATCAGTCGCCTTAGTTCTCGAGCGCTGAGTGAGGCGTAATAGCGGGGTAACGGTTAGCAGTTAGAACTCTCACGGGTAGGTTACACATTCTCGGCGGCATACGCTCATTCTTTGCGTCCTCGGAAGTAGTAACTAAGTTAAAATCTCGACAGTAAAAATTACGTCCGACATTGACGTAACCAATAAAAATTGAATGATGCCTCTTAATAGGACTATCGTTGATCGAGTCCAACAGCTGGCTCCTTACTTGGTCAAACACAAGTTATTTTGTACCTCCGTTTGCAAGCGATGCATTCTCGACGCTTGGTTGGTAGCCAGCAGCCGCAATGGTTACCAAAGCTAAAAAGGGACCAGTGATGCGAGAACAGCAATCGTACCATGGAGGGAAAGCAATAGCGCGTGATAGGGGTTTGCGTTGGGGAAAGAGGGTGGGGGGAGGGCAATGGTAGAAGCAAAAGAGGAAGGGGGGGGGGGGAGGGGGCAGGAAAACGATCCGGGGGGGCGCTCCTTATTTAGTGTGTTGGGAGAGCCTTTCTTCCGTCCCCATACCTCTGCCATTACGCTTCATTAACCCAGAATGTAAACCGCGCATTCGCTGGGCATATCAAAACGCAATAAAGAGTGCCAGCCTAGTCAAAAGGCCGGGACAGCGCTAAGTCGGCCTTTGGTCTCCTCTTACCCACTCCTTGGTCTTAGATGATGGGCACTGATTAAGACGGCGGCGTCCACTGCGTCACGTGCTTACCGCGAGTCTTAGGGAAGGAAGCCATTTGTCATTAACAAGCGAAATATTTGGCATTGTGTCGCCGACTGAATGCGTCGAATCAATTAAGAGAGGCTGAAGATGAATAATGAAGAAATACTTGGCGATTTTTCCTCTGTTTACGGAAGGTATCGGCGCGTGACGAATAGGGCGGAGTCACCTCGCGTTAAAGGGAATATTATTCATTGGAATGGTTCCTTAAGTATGAAACCTGGCTCTAATGTCCCTCGTGCTCTCTGAAGCGGATAAACGCATACTATATTTCAAAAGGTTAGGGAAGTGGTTTCGCATTAGTATTCAACTGATACACACGCCCTTCCATCAAGTGTAATTCGGATTATTATTTAAATCACTCATCCGACGCATAAATTACCAAGTTGTTACTAGTTGACAAAGATAAATTAGAGGCCATCTTTTTCCCATTAGTTGAAGAAATCTATTAAATGGGCATTAATAAATTTTAATTTTTCAGACTTACTTTAACGACAATAGGGAGGTCCGGTTATGCTTAGGTCCGGTAGGGCTTCATGCCAATCAGAGCATTTTTCTGCAATTAATTTTCTTCTTGGGGATGACAATTCACTTACTTCCCTCAAAGTTTTAAAAAAATACTTGTAAATTTTTAAATACAATCAGTCACTCGCAACGAAAAACAGCCTTTTTTGCAACAACTAGCTAAACTATATTCTTCACGTCGTGAATGCTAATCAGATAGGTAGCTTAAAAAGTCCTTTCACTGGAATAAAAACATGCTAATGTTGTTAATAAGGCGCTTGTGATATCCCCCATTCAAAGGAGAATTTTTCAAAACTTTATGTTAACTACATTTCCCTTAGGCCAAAATTATTCTGAGAAGTTTGACACATCCTGGAATACTAACAGAACTGATGATTTTCCTCTTAGTCTATCATTATCCTGCCACTTGGACTGAAACATCAAAAACTGATTCATTTTGTATTTGGAATTTTGTGCCTTAGTAAAAAGGGAAACATGTCGTGAGATCCTTAGGGAATAAGGCTACATCCCACAAAATTAAGTGAAAAAATATTCAATGCACATCAAAGGACAGACGGAGGAATAACAGACCCGAATAAGGAACATCAAGATGATTTGTTTTGACCCGCAGGCTAAGAATATCTCTCTCTTCCTCGTTTTTTCACTTTATATCTCTCTCTTAATACTCCCTTTCCATAAAAATAACGATTCTAGAGACGAATAAGTGCCTTCCTAATGAGAAGCATTGCTTGATGAACCTTGGAGGAAAGTAAGAAGACGGATAAAAGGATACAGAGGCAGCAAACACACCACCCCAGCATTTAGCATACATGCAAAAGCATAGAGAGGGACTGAATGGAGAGAGAAAGGAAGACATCGAGTAGGGGGGAAAGAACGGACGACGTTTCGAAGAAGAGAAGATACATAAACAGGCCAAGCGACGTCTGCCGGAGATGAAAGGCTGACTTTGGGGTGTTGTGAACTGCGATTAGATAGTGTGGTATGGACCGGAGGCACCAGGTTCGCGCTGCTTCAGCACGGGGAAAATAAATTCGCTGTGGCCCTTATTTAGCCTTGAAGGGGAGAAGGAGGGCCGGGATGGATGGCGAATTGTGATTGGGGGAGTTAATGAGTCAGGAAGGGAGCGAAGAAAGATGGCCATGTGCTCGGGCACGTTGTTGCGCCAAGCCAACGGCAAGTTTTGTCGGATCAAGTTTAAGGGAGGGGGCTGCACGGATTGGGAGGCCTACACAATCCCCAAGGAGGCAGCACATGGCATAAACTCTTCTTCCAATTCTCTTAAGCATAGTTTAACTGTCATACGTCATAAAAATGGCTCTCGTTTGGTTGTCTATGCTGAAGGAAATGCGATTTTAGACAATGTTGTGCAATCAGATGGTGGAGCCGGTCCACATTAAATTATAATTACGATTTTTCATTGCTGCTCAGTGAGTTTCTTCAAGACTCGTTTCCAGTATTTTAAAATGCTCAAGTGCAGCGCATTAACATGCATCAATGCATCAAAACTAGCTGTGTATCAATTATCATAGAATAGTGGAAAATTGCAGTCCATATCTTATAGTTAGTGAATTCCATCCCAAGCCAATGTCACAGTACAGATTAGACTTACCTACCCGTAGCAGATATTTTCTCTATTTTTTTACAAAATTGACGTCAATGACAAGAAATTTTGTATAACGACATTTTGTTTGCGAAATAGTTTCATTATGAGTTTATGAAATTCGGGCCACAAATCTCGGAAGCTTCCTGGCTAGAGACCTGAACGATCCTCGCATCTCTGGAAGTTGCTAGCCGTGAAGGTTTGTAAGAATCAAAAGTGTGTCTGCGTTGAAGCAGATAGAAACAGAGAAATAGAGGTAGAGGGAGCCGAGTTGACACCCGCGATGGGAAACGAAAGAAGGCGGGAGGGGTTGAGAGAGGCTAGGAGGCGTAGAGGGTGAAGTCGAAAGAAGTACGCGGAACGGAAGGGAAGAAAGGGTTTCGAAAAGGAGTAGGAGGGAAGGGAGGGAGGCCGAGGGCAAGGGAAGGAGATGACAGACACAGACAAATGACTTCACTTAGGTGAGCGGAGGGGTCACACCAACTGCGAGCGACCCCCTCGGCCCCAACCATCCACTCCCAGGCCCCCAATACGATTCCACTGGGACACCTCTCTCCCCAACCTCTCCCATTCTCTCTCTTTTTGGCTCCTTCACGCATCTCCTTTCTTTCACTGCTCACCCACATTTTTTTCACCGCTCCCGCACCTTATGGCGGTGGATAAAGAAAGAGAGAAAAAGATTGTGATCCGTGAGGACTGATTGGTTCAGCATGGATTTTGAGTGATGGAGACCTAAGCGCTGGAATGCCTGTATACAAACTTTTAGATGGGGAGGAAGGCCAACAGTAGTTTCGTAGATACAGACAGACACGGCACGGTGACGGAGTCTCTTCCGTTGATCCGTGAACAGCGCCCGGGACGAGTATGACGAAGCACATTAACGTTGTTTGGAGTCGCTTAGGATGGACCCCGACAAAGGAAAGCGAACGGAGTTTTTTTTTCACTTGCCTCAGAAATCGGTTACGACGAGGAGATGGTGTGAGTAGGTGCGTGCGTGACCGGTGAGCTCGTTAGCGTTGTCACAAAATGTTACCCCGCTGCTATCTGTTATCTTTAAAGAGCATGTTTGATAATGACAAATGAACTAATAAAAAACTCATCCAAAAGTGGGTTCACGGAATTTGTTTGACCTGCAGTGCATCACCGAATACTATTGGTCGTTCATGAACAAGATTACTATGAATATGAAAAGCAGACCACAATGGTCATCCTAAAAAGCACACAATTAATAATAAAAAGCTTTAAAGCATTAGCAAGGCTTAGAGAATCAGATACAGACAGGTGACGTGTCATCGATTGGGTTGATGGCAAGACTCTTAGATCTCACAAATAAGAGTGAAAATTCAAAATTCCTCCAAGCAGATGAAAAACTAGGTCCAGTTTCATAATAAATGGTGAAATATTTTCGAGTTGTGAAATCGTTGATTTGTATGCATCAACTGTGTGAAAAAATGTACGCTCTTTGAAAACCAAATGTATGTTAACTCAGCTTTTGTCATATATTATCTTGCGAGAAATATAACACCATCAACACTAACTTAAAGTTCATTTCAGCTAATGATATAGGTGCCTAAACTCGACGTTATGAAACTGGAGCTAAATATCCTTGAACAAAAAGCTAATAAAAACTTCTTGTTCATAAATAAATACCGTGATGTAATTAAAATAGAAATATTTTTTTAAATTATACCCTAAATTCCCGACTTGTTAATTTTTTTAATTCACAAAATAGTTGCAGTGCAAACACTCATGTGATTTCATGGATCCTTGAACACAAGTCCCGGAAATCATAGAGTGGATTCAGTTTGAGTAAAAGGGAAGATTTAATGCTCTTTTGATTTTGATCTAGATGTATCCTCCTCTATTATAGACACCTATTTCCAGTAGCATACAGTTTCGGGCATACCTTAGGACAAACTTAGAGGCTGAACCTCTAAATACGGGAATCATGACGGGACGACGATGAGTTTATGGCGGTGAAATTGCGACAGCCGAACTCTACCCCATCCCAGAGGTCTTTTTGAAGTCGGCTGTGGCGACAGGACGGTCAGAAGGGGATGAAGATGCGTCCCCCTTCGATGGGATGGGAAAAAGAGCAGGAAGGAAGGGCGTGGTGGTGCGGGTTGAAAAAGCAAATGGGGGCAGATGGGAGAAGACATGAGGGTGGGCTGGCATCATAGCGGAGAGCCGCGAGAAAAATAGAGAGATTTGTGAGGAGGGGGGAAGGTAGGGAAGGGGGGCAGAAAAGGGGAGATCGGGCGTGGGTGCGAGAGGAAAAGATGAGGGGTCGAGGGGATTCATCTCGTCAGCGCCCTCTCCCCCATCTCTCTCCATCCTGCCTTCTTATGAGTCTTCTTGGAGATAGTCTGCGGGTAAACATTCGACCGTCGATATATTTACAGAGAGAGAGAGGGAGAGGGAGTGGAGTCCCGGTCTTGTTTGTGCAAGGAGTGTGAATTGAAGAGAGGGTTAGCAAGGAGGGGAGAGGAAGGAGCGAGAGGAAGGCGAAACGCAAGATGAATCGCGGAGAGGGTAGACAGAGAGAGAGAGAGCGAGGTTGACGGAAAGGGAATAAGGATTGTAAAATAATGAATATTTTTAGATAGGCAAAAGGGACCTCCCGAGAAATTTTCTTGAGAGATTGAGGAGGATAGAGAGAGCCAATGGAATATGATGGTGGGATGGAAATGGCGTTTTCTAACTCTATCTTCTTTTCTTTGGAAAAAATTTAAGTGATAAGATTGCACTGAGGAGAAGAAGAATAACATAATTGGTGGCATCAGAAGTTTTCTCTAGAACGCAGAACAGAAAAAAAGTCCAAGAGTATAGCAAATTTATTGAACAATAGGTAGGTGTCCATGAAAAATGAGACTATTCAATTGTATTGTATAGAAATAAAATCTAATCAATCCTCCTAATGTTTTATCACTGCGTAACTCCAGATAGAGTATTCTCAAGAATAATTTACAATGAATAGTGTAGGCATTTCGGGTTTCATCATCCTAATATGCTATGATCATGATATTTTTTAGACCGCATGGCATATGAGAAACATGCGATGGGCACACAAAAGATTGGAGCAGCCAGTTCTGACATCGTATCCCATATTCGGGTCATAAATAAAGCAAGGATGATATCTCCCTTGATAAGCTAAGCATTGCATTCCATGGCTCACATTAATTAGTCTGCGACAGCGAGACAGACCTTCCTCAAATAGTGTTTATACCCGCGCAGGCATGTTTATTCAGGCAACGAAAAAACATTCATTTCGGGGTTGTTTATCAAGCCGGACAGAATGACGGTTTATTATTTTATAAGAAACGAGAGTTCAGCGGAATGATCTCTTTTATGAACACGGCTAATCAAAAGTTTGATATGACCATTGTGAGCAATAGCTGGTGGAAGGGGTGACTTACGGCACAAGAGATGCAAACAGGCGCAATAGCAAGATGGTCTCCTATCAGTTGGGTGGAGATATACATGGCACTCTGTACTGGTGTGAGGAACAAAGGCAACTCTAAAAATCCACCACATGAAAGCTATCTAGATAGACAGACGGAGAGATAATGCACTTTGCTTACATTTTATTTTGCTTTATCTCTGACCAATTGCGGAGGCCTCTGTCGCGGGACCATTAATCTGGTAGCATTCATTCGGATTGCCTTCGTCGGAACCGCAAGGACTTCCGTTACACAAGTCGTCCTCGCGGGAGGAGTTCCAAGCGTACACACAAACATGGAGGTACGTTACTTGCGCACGCAAGCTATATTACGTACATATTTTCTAAATGCCGTCATCCATGAAATGCTCGTTACTTGACGCGTTTGAATGTGTGAGTGAGGGACAAGAAATAAAAATGATACCCGCGTGATGGCGCGAGGAAGAATATATTCTCACTGTCTGTCGGTGGGGGTGAAAAGTGATTAGAGTGCAGTTTGGCGGTTCGGCGAGCAGTCATTGGCTCGCCAGCGCCCTCTTTTCTTCCCCCGCCCTCACACACCGCCACCAACGCCCCCGCACCGCGAATGCCGCAAGCACACTCCTACTCTCCTTAAAGCCTTCTTTCTTTTCCTTCCATCTCCTCTCGACCATCTCGTGCCCGACGCACTTCCTCTCTCTCTCCTCCACGAGTGTTCGCACAACGAAAGCAGACCACTCCTCTCCCCCAACTCCCACCCCATGCACGATCTTCCGCCGAAGAAGAGATCGTCCGGCCTGCCCTCCTGGGGGGCATTACACTTTTCGACTGACCCTCTTTCCCTCGCCCGCAAACACACACACACGGAGTAAGAAGGCATGTCTCACGCGCCGCCCCATCTCCTTCTCTCCCTGCAGTTGGCGTCCGCACCCGCTAATCGGCCGGCAGCAGCGAGTCCGCCCGCCCGACGCGCCTCTCCCTGGGCGACCGCGGCCTCTCCTTCCGGCCGCGCCACGACCGCGACGCGGGGCGGCGACGGGGCGCCGTGCGTCGGCCCCCCGGCGGGCAGCACGGCGGCGGCGGCGGCTTCCTCCGCCCTCCCCTCGCCCCCTCCGCCGCCCGCGCCCTCCCTCACGGCGGCGGCGGCGGTGGCGGCGGCTGCGGTGGCCGCTTCTGCCCCCGCCGCCCCCGCCACGCCCACGGGCGGGGGCGGGGCGGGAGTGGGCCCGCCGGTCATCGACGGACCTGGAGGCGCCGTGCCGCACGGCCTAGGAGGCGTGCGCTGCTGCGACACGGGCCGGCCCCTCTTCACCGACCCCCTTACCGGGCAGACGGTCTGCTCGTGCCAGTACGCGGCCGACCCCCAGTCCATGGCGGCCGTAGCGGCAGCGCACCAGCATCAGCAGCAGCAGCACATGCTGGGCTACCAGAGGCTGGCCACCGCCGGCCTTCCGCTCTCTGCGGTCTACGGCGCCGCGGCTGCAGCAGCAGCGGCCGCAGCGGCTGCTGGTCCCTATGGAGATCAGATGGCGGCGGCGGCGTACTTCCCGGCGGCCCTCGGCGCGGACCAGTCACCCTTCTACACTCCTACGGTGAGTAGCGGTCGCTGTCACACTGATATTTCATTAATCTTAAGGAGACCCCACTGTAAAATGAATGTTTTGCCATCTATTCCTCATCTTTGCTGCTTACAGAGAATAATGATTTAGCTATTTAGCTGCTATATGCTCACGTTCTTGCTGCAGAGGAAAATTCTCTAATTTTTATTGAATATTACGGAGCTATTTCTATTATGATAAAATTTTACCAAGTGAAGGCCGAGGTTTTTCCAATGACGCTCTAGCTATTTATATTGGCCATTCCTTTCCAAGCATTATCAGCTTTATAACAAAATGTAAATTTTTTCCTAGAAATAATAAATGAATTCAAGAAACTAATCTCCTTTATAAATTATGCCAGTACTAGAAATCACCAGCAAGCTTGCTTGAGAAAAGACTTTGGTACGTAGACACGGTGTCATGCATGGATCTTTGTTTTACAGAAAATGTATAGTTATAATATAATCGACAGATATATGCATATCTTTGATCTCTATTTCACTCTACTGAAAATGAGGGATGTCAAACGATTAGCAGTATTTTTAGCACCTCGGTATATTGGAGTAATTTTGATTTTTTACTCAAGAAGTCGCGATGAAACTTTCCTGATTATTTCTTTGGAATACAGAGGAATTACCTGGAGAGAATGCCTAATTAGTATTGGCCGAAAAGCGGTCGGGCACTTAAACATTTAAATATTTTGTAACTGTCATTGAATTCATAATGTATTAATTGTTTCTTAAAATAATAGGGATTTATGTCATTTTAGCTTCTTGAAGCATTGCTCGGTTCATGCATTTGTATTCTATTTTACAAATCTCTTACGGTATACCTAAATTAATTGAATGATGGAGAATCTGTTGAGAAGACATTTACCCAAATGGATATAAATGTGATGAAAATATGAAATTAAAAGTAATTCCTTTTTTGTCACATCTATTCAGATGTATCTCTGAATATATTATGTTTGTATCGAAGTTAAATACCATTAAGGAGAAGTGAAAATGTTTCAAATGTCGTTCCTCATGGTAATTTCAATGAAACTTGGCCATTGCCTTATTAATTAATTTTCCCGTGAGGGATTGCTAATAGATAATTACATATAGTTTTATTTTAAGGAATCATATACCAAAGGGACAAGAAGCTGTACGATGCATATGGTTTGAAATAAGTAAACATAATTTATCTTGCGCACAAGAATGGGAAGATGGGAAATGAAACTATCGGTATTTTGGAGTAATATTGAGTTTTTACTCAAACAGTTGCGATGAAACTTTCTTGAAATGATGCTTTGTGCTAATGATGCCAATTTTAATTGTTATTATTGGCGTCAAGTGGTCAAGCTATTTTTGTATGGCCCTTACATATTTTTATCACCACTGCCTCCATTGGCAATAATATGTAAACATATTGACTCTTGTAGTTAGTCAAAAACATTAAATATGTATGTCTTTGAATTCATGCCCCACCATGCATTCAGGGAAATGTTTCCATTCCTCAAGCATTCAGAGTAGGGAATGCATAATCACCCTCGACAATCTCTTGAAAAATTGTAACTAACAGATAGAATACACATTTACATTCCTGCTTGGCTGCAAGATTTAATGCACGACCACTGGTGTAAGCAAACCATGATTTCGCATTTCCGAAGCTAACTTTCATGATGATAGTTTTTCACCTGGCAGCACTGGATAGAAGGACACCAAGAATGGGTGATGGGACTCTTCCTGACACTTACTGTCCTTCCTCTCGCTACATCCGTCAGTTCCACTTACGAGTGATCGCGTGTGCCCCTCCACCCCATGTCCTTCACTTCTCAGTCGCGAACCTTCAGTGCCTTGCATCTCCTCCGAACATTTATGTATATTTGAAAAGGACTCGGAGCTCAGTTTGGCACATCAGAATCTTCTCACATTCTTGAATACAGTATATCACATTACGGTTTATATTAAGGGTGAAAACTAGGGGAAGTTGGAGGCAGATTACTGTGCATACGGACATGAGAGTTCCCTGGCTTTTGGGGATGCAAAATTGATGTGATTCCTCAGGTGGTTTTTTGCATTATTTCTTGACATTCCACGTCCCAAATTAAGTATTTTTATTTCTCTGAAATCATCAAACAAATCCAAATTCTTCTATGTATTAATATTTATATTGAATTTGCTATGCCATATTGATTAATACCTTCCAACTTGGCTTACCCGGCATATGGCATCTGAAAATATAAAGATCCTGAATAAAAGGTTGCTTTATTTGTACCTGCCCTCTATATTTTCCTCCCAAGCAAATATATATTTTCCTACACATTATATTGTTTTGCAATGTTTCTATATAATGACCTAGCTTATGAGACATTGGGATTGACATCAAAATAATAACAGTACCACCATTTTGCATATGACAACGGCACATTGGCCTCTAGCTTCCAGCTAGGCATTCATCATCTTTCCGCTGAGGGTAGTAAAAGTCACTCAAATACAATTGACTGGTAATGACCATGTAACAATATTAGAAAATCTCATATTAATAATGGATCATGATAATGACGGAATAATTCACAGAAGTGAAAGCCACAATCGAAGTGATTGGCTTCCTTTCTCCCGGAAAATTTGTTCCCGGCCATGGGTCTCGCAATCGTGAGCAAATTGGTTTTGTGTCCGATGTATATCGATGAACGTTCAGTTTCTGTGCTCAGCCATTGGGAGCGGTGGAATAGATGTTTTTTTCCGATGCCTCTGTACTGATAACTGATTGTATCCACGCTTTGCTCCTTTCCATCATATGCCCGTGTGTGTGTGTGTGCTGCGTCGGCCGGCGACACAGGCTGCGGGTCTGGAACTGAAGGACAACCTAGCTGGAGGAGCCGGAGCATGGCCCTATCCTTCGATGTACCATCCTTACGACACAGCGTTCGCGGGATATGCCTTCAACGGGTAAGTCCAAACAGCAACACCTTATCTTCACAATCGAAAGTGCCTTATTTATGAAACCACGCATGATGTAAAGTTTACGCTGAATGCTGAAGGCGCGGTAATCAAAGAACGTGACTGAGATAGAACGAACCGCCTTGTGTTCCGCCGTTAATAGTCCTGCGTTGCGGTCGTGACGAATGGGTAATTAATCGCTAAAGAACTGCTACCGTCGCTTTTCAGGGAAACCCTTTGAGTGGCTGGACTGTCCAACTCAGCAGGTCGCCTGTTGTCACAAGTAAATTTGTCGCTGAAATCCTCAAGATGTTGAAATGTTTTTCTTGAAATTGAACCCACAGTTTAATATCCTGATCCATAACTCTCTAAGAAGGAGATTGAGTAGATTATTAACGCACAAAAGTGCTTTTATCTATTGGACTGTAACGAAGGGATGGTCATTATTCAACAACCTCCAGTTTCTTTTGACTCCACCTACTCCAAGGAAACGCCAATTAGACGAAGTAAGCGTAAAATATAAGCTTCGCTCTACCTTAGAAATAACATTGGGATGAACAATTCCTTCTCCAGGGTCAAATACTATTTTCTCAGTATCGAAAATTAGTAGAAAAAAATAATTTAATGGAATGAAACATGAGCATATTTTATCTATCCATATATATGCGTAGACTATCAATTAACCAAGGTTGTTAGTAAGTTGAAAACATGGTATGGTTGCGGGAGAATTGGATGTCTCCAACCATAACTCTTACAGACAATTTTTACATTGCGTCAGTGATTAGCCGGAAGCGACTTAAGGGAAGCATTAGTTTTATTTGCTTTGTGGTTTTTAATGATATCAATTAAACCTGCATTATTTTAATAATAATGGGAAGTTAAAACCGGAATCAACTATTTTTTCAAAGGAAACACTGATACAAGGAATATTTTAGCCTGACAATACGGTGTATTTGTTTCTCTCCTGTTGCGATGGAATGATGATTTCATCTACATATCGGAGAGACAACATGAGGCAAAGGTAACTGTTGCACTCGAAATCAGTCATTAATAAGTCACATGATTTCGAAGTAATTAATGGCAGGGTGGTAAAGAAGAAACTGCATATTTCGTTGCCGTATAAGGAAATACTAGTGAATACTTTCATAGGCAGGAAAATACTATTTTGTCATCTAAGATGACGGTTCTCTTGATTATTCTAGAAACAGATGCCTTAAGTGGTGCGAAATACAATTTGGTTTAGAATAAAGTGTTTGAAATACGAATGGTTTTTGGACTCATTCTCTTTATTCACTTTAAACACAATTAGATTACCAGATTCTTACCACTCTCACTATACTTTGAGCGCAATATAAGTCACTGCAAAAAATGGTCGTAAAAAAATCTCTATGGCCAATAAAATTACATCCTATTATACAGTTTCACTACTAACGCCAAATCGTCTTGAATTTGTGCTTATATACACGACCATGCTACTGCTACTGCTAATGCATGATACTGCTAACATGATAAAATGTATTCATAAAATTGGCCGAGGCAAAGGAAAAAACAATTTCAACCTTAACACAATCTCGCAATACGGGTAATGCTAACACTTCTGAATATAGTGAGAGAAAAAGATTTTTATTTTTGAAATGCTCCTAATAATACATAGCCATTGATTCATGGCATATTCTAACGCATGGCATATTAATATCCATGGTATTGGACCAGGTGATGCAAATGATATTCGTCCTAAACTGATGTTAAGTATAAGCTTGCGATTACCGCTCTTTATCTCGGATACTTTGACTGTGATTGTAACTCGACGCAATAGTAGACGTTGAAAATATTAAGTTGTAATATGACCGTTCTGGAGCATGTTCCTTTATGGCAGTGAGGCATGGACGATGACAGCAGCGGAGAAGAAAAGGGTGGAAGCATTCGAAATATGTTGCTATCGACGAATGATGAAGATAAAATGGATCGACCGAGTGACAAATGAAGAAGTCCTAAGAAGAGTGGGAGAAAAGAGAAGTCTACTGAAAACTATAAAAAGAAGACGGGACAACCTAATCGGCCATATCTTAAGACACGATGGCCTGATGAAGACAATCGTCGAGGGAAAAGTGAACGGGAAAAATGGAAGAGGCAGGCCTCGTATGAGTTACATGGAGCAGGTCGTAAAGGACGTGAAAGAGAGGAACTACGTTGGTATGAAGAGGTTGGCCGATAGAAGAATCGAGTGGAGGGCTGCGTCAAACCAATCCTAGGATTGTTGACCCTTGATGATGATGACCGTTCTGGGATATAAATTCAGATTTTCTGAATCTATTTCTTGCGTAAACTTCTGGGATCATGATCATTCAGCAAATGCTTCTTAATTGCAGCTCGCCGAAACTGGTCGGTTCGTTACACATATCAATATGCACAGAGCAAATATGATATAGCATATAGCTGTCACTTAGCAATTTTGGTAGGAAATAATTCGGCTAGGTAAAATGCTATTTTGAGGAAATGCCTTTATATACCTTACATATTCAATAACGGAGCCAAAAAAAACAAAAAGACTAATTAAATGAAAAAGAAAAAAATGGAACTAGCACAAGGGTGCAGAGGCGTAGAAGAAAACCTAACGCAGGGAACTCGAGCGAAAGGAATGGAAGATTTTTGCAATTGCAGTGCCTATATAAAACAGAGCAGTGACACCTTCACACATTGGCGCGAAGTGCCATTTACGTCGATGAGGTCCTATCCGAAGAGATAGAGGGTATGACTGGGATCCCACCCACCCACCCCTTCCCACCACCTGCCCTCTCAGTCGGCAATCTTCCTCCCCTCCCCTTTCCCTCGCCGTGCAAGTCCAAAGCCACCACCAGTGCACTGGTTCCCCGTTCCAATGGTTCCTCATCCATTATGCCATTTGTCTCACCCCAACTCTACGCGGAGGCGAGGGCGCTTATCCGGGGTGCGAGGGCTCTTTAAATAATAAATGAAGGCAGCCGAGCCCCGGCTAACCGCGGCTGACCCTTCGCCGATCCTTCTCACCCATTTGCGGGGCGCCCGACTTATTTATTCCCGATCCCGGAGTCAGAGGGGACGGATGAAGGGTGGAATGGGGCGGGGGAAAGGATGGCGGGCGACATGCCGACAGAAAAAGGACTCTGGAGGGAAAACAAGCGTGGCCGGAAAAAAGTGGATACGTGCCTTTATGTACATACTCATATATATATGCAATCGAATTGAATACATATGTGATTGCACGCAAGGGCGGAAAAGAAGCTCTCTGTATCGGTGCGAGAGAGAAAAAAAGGATAGGTGAGCAAGAGTCATGAGCGATGTGATATGAATCCAGCCATGCGAGGAACGCTTGCAAGCACAGGTGGGAGGTTGCAGAGTGCGCCCCAGCGAAAGGAATACCGAGGAATCCTCTGCGAATTGATTACGAATGAGCTCGGAATTCATTCCCTCGCAAGCACTCAATAAAAACGCGCTTTTCTCGAGCGCCAACTTTTAGTTAAACCAAAGTGCTTGATAGAGGAGGCGAGCAATCACCCTCAGCGGGATATTCAGTTTTTTGCAGCCGGTTAAAGTGAGTGATATTTCATAACATAGGTAATGCTGTACTGCGATGACTAACGAACTGCAACACCCCTTAGATAAAAATGAGGCTGGATACAAACAAATATTCTATGATATGTAAAGTCATCAGATGCGTTTCTTGAAATAAGTGTGCCTCTCTCCGTCGCATACTTTTCTGAGCATTTTGTGTTTTTTTTATATATTTCGAAACTGAAGTCCAAAGCAGAGGCATTACAATGGCTCATATGCATGGCATTCCTGATACCAAACAATAAACGAGCTTGTAAGACGAATATGCTTCCGGAGAGTCATAACATGGCGTGACTAGAATCACGACGATTAGCTTTTGCCGCATTTCCCAATCGCGCAGGCGCGATGCCAATCTTGGGTTAGCATGTCTACTACATGACGAAATCTCTTCAGCTAATAAACCATTTGCATTAATGTTCTACCATCCTAGGTATCGTAATCTTCGCCTTTGACGACACCTTTTGGCTCCCGCACATCTCTCTATCCAACTAAGACATCTGTCACTTTTTTACGGCCCCAATGTCGAATCGGAAGCGGGAGTCTTTCGATTACGTTCGCGTCTTATCGGCAATAATGACAATTTAACTTGCTCCGAACGTCCATATCCTTGTTAGATAATAATACCGTCAATCCATTGCGATTTCAGTCACCGGGAGCGCTCGAGTTGCTTCCTTTGTACCTAATGACGCCGAAATATTATGAGTTGATGGTATTTGAATTCCTGGCGATATTCACCCCTTCACCCTTCCTTTCTCGAATTAACATCGATGAGCGCAAACGGTGAGCCTTTCGAACCGCCGCCTTCGATAGTCCGATAGGATTGACCGTTTCCTCGATAGATCCTTTATTTCAATATTTTTTTTTCATTTATTTTTCGGCGGGATCCTTCAAAGGAGCCGTCGTGATTTCTATCCCCATGATCCTTAGCCTTCCGGAACGTCACCAGCTCTCCCACCCCCTTCCTTCTCCCCCAAGAGACCCTCCCCACCCCACACCACGACTCCGAGAACGTCCGATTCTCGCATGCGACACAGGTGACGGTTGAAAAATGACAATGGCCATATAGTGAGGGGCACGTGGCTTACCTCGCGACAATGAGTCTGTCTCCTCATACTTTTCGGGGTGGGGTCTTCTTCTTCTTACAAAAAAGTGGACACTTGGGATGACAGTCACGCCTCCACTCGGACGAAAACACCCGGGTGGACTCGGAGGTCCACCTCCGAACGGCCTCTTGACTACGACAAACAAATAAAAAATACTTTATAGCTCCATAAAAAGGACAGCGGCGAAGAGAAAAATATCTTCGCGATACGCTGGTTTTATGGCTGAAAAGTAAATATCCACCCAGCGTATCTTTCCTTGAAAGGCTTGTACGCGAAAAAGTGGATTTGATTCAAGATATGTTTTGCACATGTACTCGTGAGAGAAGGATGTATTCTATTGGTAAAGGTAGACAACAGAAAAAATTGAATGGAAATAGTAATATCAGCATAAGTAGATTGTAGATAATAGAAATTAGCATTGGTAGAATGCCAAGTGTCATAGGAAAAATAAAATACAGGGGTCAGTGCGTGGAACGATACTCTCAGATCAAAACTAATCGCACAACTCTATTCCACACAGCATATTAGAAGCAGATCGTGCGTAACATTTTTTTGTTAATTCAAGAACTTTAATGCAGGCACTTCAAAATGTTTTGTTTTGTTCAAATTGAGAGAATATAAAAAATAGGAAATCCATATCAAGACAGTTTAGAGTCCATGCACTGCGGAAAAACGTTTAAATTTTCTACTATTATAGGAATTATTTTAAATATACTACGCATTATGATTAATCAAGGAGAAGATTATAACAGAAAAATAAATGAATTATTGTATTCAATCACCCTGCATCGAGAGCCCTTACATGTCAGCAGGAAAAGCGCATACCAGAACACAATTTCAACCGGAACTGCGCGCACTGGCATGCTTGTAGTCGGTAAAGACTAAGACGTGTTCGGACATCTCAGCAGCTGCGAGCAGACGGGTCGTGCTGAGGGCTCGGAAAATCGTCGACTGCGGCATAGCATACCGATGAGTCACCCATCGGAATCTATGCGATAATAATGGCTTGCGAATGTTAACGAAATCCTCTGGTCACCGCAGTCTTTCAATTCTCAAAGGCTTGTCGGATTCCCTTACCCCTCATATCAGCTAGGAATGAAAATCCCTTGATATCCGCAACACTACGATACTCCCTTACTCTGTGTTATATCATTGCCTGGCATGCATCTTTTATTTAAATAATCATTATTATTCTCACCAAATAATTATGGCTGCCTCGAGTTGCCATAAACTTAAACAGTCATTTGTAGTCAGTAGTCTCTCTGGTTTTACCAATCATTCCTATTCCATTCTGCTTGATAGTTGAAAATGACAAGGGAGGCGGGCGCATTCGTCTAAAACTTACGTAACTTAATGCGTGCTGGCCTGTCTGTAAGGAGGTGAGTACTCTGTAATAGCACGAGAGGTGTGTAATAACCAATGCTTCTTTGAAATTGAACTAGCCATGATACGAGCTGTCCTGCTATCTACGAGTACCACAACCTAATGGCATTAAAATTGATGTTTCTGAGAGTGAAAAAAATTGAATGAAATTAATAAGTAAGGTCATAAATGGAATTAAAGTTTAACGTGTATGAGGGTAAAAATTATGTTATCCCCTGAAGTCAGCGCATAATTTTATTAAACAGTGTAGCCACTATGCAATGTTTCAACAATTAGTTAAACGAGTTAAGTTCATATCGATCTATAATTGTTCTGAATTTATTGCGGGAGGTCACATGAACACAGTGATTACTTGGTAGAAAAATACCGACAACGGCTTCCAAAGCGCATCTTTTTCGTGATTAGCCCACCAACAAAAACAACCTCCATCAGATATGGCTGGTAAACCGTCTCTCGTGACCACCGAAATAGCCGGGGCAAATATTTGCCATCGCGCGAAAAGCAACCACTTGAATGCATGTAATTATGCACGCATGTGATTTGCGGCTCAGATAGGTGCGCCAATCGCCTCGGCTGGCACCTTTAGAGGGAGCTGATGGCACCCCCCTCTCCTCCGCTCCCCTCTTCGACACTCACCCTCCCACCATGCGACAATCAGTTCCACCCATTTAGGGATCCTCATCGCCCCGTTGTTTCCCAAACACCATTATCCCCTTACGCCCCGGTGACGCACATCCTGTGTGGATTTGTATGCAACGCAGTCGAGGCGAGGAGGAGGAAGGGTGTGAGGGAGCCGGGGATGGGAAGACCACGTCGTCCTCGGAGCACGGGGAAGGCGTGGGTTTTATGCGAAGGGGACCGCGTGGCCCCCGCGGCGGAGATTTTTCTCAAATTCGGAAAGAAGCAATTGAGCCGGGGATGGAGACGGAGTCGGAGGTTCCTGCATAGGGTAGAGCGAGCTTTGCGGAACGTAGGGGAGGCCAACAAGTTGGAATATGGTCAACCGGGCGGGGGAAGTAGTCAGACTTGCGTGTCGGCGATCCACGTCTCCGGAGAAATTTCCTCCTCCTCGCTCGCGGTGACGGGGCAAAGGGTGGTCTCCTCCGAGGCGGAGGGCACCGTCAGTGTATGTGTACGTGTACAGAACAACGAGGCTCACGGGAGGAGAGGAGAAGGAGGGCAGGGAAGGACAAGGTTAAAAAAATACAGGGAGCTTCTTCGATTCCCCGAAGGACGAGGATCACGATTCGAAGGATAAGACCGTGCTATGAAGATGAGGGAAGGAGAGGAGATCGTGTTGGGAGGGAGATTTGTGTGTGTACGTCCGTGGGAGGGAGAGCGTGGTATGGGAAGAGGTCACGGATATCCCAAGTCTGTCGATCAATTTCAATAGAGCGGCAGCGTCGCGTCGTAAGGCGGCGACTGCTGTCCCTCCCTCCCTCCACCCTCTCCCAGGAGGACTCCCCAGGATGGCCGTCGTGAGAGTACTGCCACGAAGCTCCCCTCTTCCCACCCCTCCCCCGCATCTGCTCATTTCTCACCTTCTCCTTTTCTCCGCCGCTCTATTCCCTTCCCGAGCACAACTCCACCGTCCCCCCGCTCGAAAAAAATAAAGAAACGGAGAGAGGGATGCAAGCTTCGGGTGATGTTCATTTAACAATGCTCGGGTCTTGGTCGATCGAGCGTGTCGCTGTGAGTAGGTCTGCGCAAGAACCGAGAAATAGCAATGCAGCCGGAAACCAAAATGAGTTACCGGTCCATAATAACGCATGTTATCCACCTTATGAGGAATAAGGGTCAACATCAGGGGATGGACTTCGCATTGGGAACAAGAAGTGAAACGGGGAATTTTATTAAGAACGGTGGCCGCAAATGCTGAATTCACTGAGAAACTATTTCATAAATTACTACGTTCCTGTGAATCTTCATATATCAATCCGTGCATTGAACCTCAGAAGCGCCATTGTCTAAAAGGCACCAAAGCTTGGAAGAGCGTTTCAAATAAGAATAGACATATCAGTATTATTATTAATTTGATCTATGCGAATGAGTAAATACATCTAAGAAAATGCATAATTTCATTCCTACATGTAATTTCAAAACTTTCATTCAACTGTCCTCGTATTGAGTGCATATCTTATTTTTTTGCATACTCTTAGCGTTAGAAGTTGTAAGAGTAAAATTCACTGTTTGGTTAAAATATCTAAACAGAGTGCCTTCATTGATATAGCTATTTTCCTAATATCCGAATAAAGAAGTTAAAATATATGCTCGGAATGACATGGGATGAAAATAGTATTATTTGCCCTTAAATTCTACAGCATCGCTGCGAAGTACCTAAATATGTGGGCTTCATGTATTAAAATGGTAAAAAGATTGTTATCTAATAGATAAATTGTATCAATTTTGTCTACAATACCAGCATTTCTTCGACAATCTATACTAGCATGTAAATATTTACACCAGTTGTTTTAGGATATGAGCTACTGTTTTAGCCTTATTCGAGGCGAAAATACTAATGGGTCCAAATATATATTCTGCATATTTTATGAATTACTTGCGTATTAGCCGATATTCCCAAAAAATCACTCACCAGCAAGTATTTTAAACCAGGCTGTAGATATTGTAAGCAATTCGCGATTATATTTATGAATAAGAATGTTAATTACATGCATATTTAGATTAGGCTCTTTATTACAGATAAATTAAATTTCTGTATTTTTACTTTAAAAAATTTCTCACCGTCATAGCTATCTACATGCGATTGAGCGTTACAGAGATCTAAAAATACTGCATATAATTTTTGTATTACTAGAATACCCTTGGAATGCATATACATCTACAGTATAGACAGGGAAAACAGTACGTAGGCTGGTAAGGAGGTGACGTTGATCACTGGCCGATTCACTGGCCGACATGGCACCCTAAAGACACCTAATCATCCACGGTAAAAAGATCCAAAAACCATCTGATTGCCATAACCGATAGGCGTGCCCTTTTCCTTTATCAAAAAAACCCTTACGAATAACTTTATTCCACTTGCATATTGTGTGTTACCTTTGCCCAATTACGGCTCCTCACTAAGACCTCATTCTTCGAATAGGAAGTAACAAATTATTAAAATCAAACACTACATAGCTTCCTTCCCCTATTCCTTCGGCGGAGAGCAAATAAGCATGTTGAACATGAGGAAACTTACAACACGTTAATCTCTATAGATTCGAAGCCATTAGGAGTCAAGCTCGTGTTATTTTACCGAGACGTCGGGTAACGATGAGCATGAGTGACGACTCCTTAAGTAAAATTCATTTTCAATAAACATCTTCTCTTCCTCTCTCTCAGATATTTTCTCATTTTCATTTTTATTGGAATGACTTCCACCCTTGTTCTTGAACAAACCCTCGACCGAAATTTACTTGCAGTTCTTTTCGCTCCCAAGGGCTCGAAATAACCATTAACCGTCGAATCGATTCGGATATCCCATCGGGAAGAAGTTGTCCGTTGCTTGGATACCCAAAGAGAAAGAGAGAGATCTGTGGAAAAAAAATACGGAAAGGTTATGGAAAAAGAACTCTCTGTTCGACAGGCATAGGAGATGGAAGAGGAGGATTAAAAATATCAATCGTCAAAAATCTTCTTTTCCCCTTGGGGCGTCCCCCGGATCGTCCTCGGCAGTTAAGTAGCGGGAAAAAGGGAAGTTGGAGAGAAATGGCGGGAAGACTTTGAGCGGAACCGGGGGATTGATTGCATGTTAATGCGTCGTGGAACTTAGGAAACACTAAGTTGACGTGGGAATATTTTTTAGAGTGCAAAATAGAGTTTTTTTTCCTCCCCCCTCCCAACCCCGCCTCCCGTGCTCACGCGTGAGTGGGCCAGAGAGGGGTGTGACCAAGTCGTGGAAGGGGGGGAGAGTGTAAAGTTCCGGGGCGAAATAATTTTGAAGCGGCGGGGTACCATGCTTGCCGGTTAGGAAGGGAGGAAATTTGAGTGACATGGCGGATGAAGCGTAAGAAGACTGGCAAGTCTAAGGGCGAGACGCGAGAAAGCTAAAAAGAAGGCGGAGGAGGGTAGGTAGCTCGTTTTTTCATGCCACGAGGGGGGAGGGAGCTAACTCACTTAAGGACCCTTTTTTCGACGGAGGCGGCGGCGTCTCTATGGACCTCATGGGGTCCCAATATCCCTCCGGACAACAATGGAGGTTGTGCGACGCGGAATCAGCAAATTTGATGCCTGTAAAAAGAAAAGGCGGAAAAGTCTTTCATCCCGTACGGCGTCATTAAGTCGGCCTGCCCTTCGTCACCGTCTTGAATCCATATTTTTTAGTTTAGTCTGACATGATGGGGTTAAGTCTCTCCGAATCGATCGCAGGAGGCATGCATCAGGCTCATGATCTGACGGCTGCTTTTCTGTTTTCCCTATATATATATTTGTTCCAACCTTTTTTAGTGGGGTAAATTACTTTCTATACATACATTTCGATAGGGAATTCTAGTGCAATGGACCTCTAAGATGATTTTCTCGGGCTTACTTCGTGACAAGCGTTCTGTTATCCTGTTTTATTAAGACACTGTCTAAAATTGCAATGTTTTATTAAAGAATCCATTTCAATTTCAAAATTTATACGTGATGAGATCAAAACTACTCGATATGACAATAACACTCTAGAACAGATATTGTAACACGATGGAATTTTATATCATTATTTTCATTTGAACTTTATAATAGCAGCAGTTACATGCCTAGGTTGAATTGAATTTATTTCACTGACTGAATACAGTTTTTTGCTACCATTTTGAGTTTCACTCGTAATACGGCTAAGGCGGAATATTGACGTCTCACTCATCTTTGTACCTACATACAGTTACACATTTATTACGATAAACTCGAGGGAGTAGAAACTTTTAGTACGCTTTCAAACTTAGATTCTGTCCACAAATCACCAAAAAATCGTAATCCAGACTATTCCCCAATAATTATATTACTAACCATACCACTGACAGGATTTCATGATGAATTCATTTTTATTATTAGCGATTCATCATCCTGTACAGCATCACAGCGATAAAACCATGAAGTGCAAGAAATGAGCCAGCAATTCCATTTTATGATTTGGAGGAGAAATTATTGACTTGTTCTTAGCATGAACTACCCCGAAATGTTTCCAAATATCTTTCTGGGCGAGGTTATTTCTAAGAAGGTAAAGAGCTCTTCCTAAAAATGCGGCACTAGCACACGCTGACTCACATTAAGGTTATTAATTTCAAAATTCCCTTCAATTGCACATCATTGTTTTGGAAAGGATTTAATAATTTTCATTCGACCTTAATAACGTCAATCTTCAAAAATTCGGGAGAGCTACTGCATCTCATTCTTTCTAACGGATATGAAAAAGAGGTGCGATATATTTTAGGGAATCACCGTTTCACTAGTTGGAAAAAAAGGATTTAGTCTCTTCCGTCAAAACCTTAAGTTTCGTTTCGATTAATTGGCCCCTAATTTATCATTTGGTCGATTGTTCACTGATTACCGAAGTAAATTTGGGATTAGCCAGGTGTTCAAGAGATCTTTCAACACAATAGTGTTGAAAGTCATTACGGATGGGGGGTACTCGCTTTCTTTCCCATTCTATTCTCGAAGTATTTTTTCCGTTGGTGACATAACTAACGATAACGGAATAAGAGCGAATCCGAATGGGACTACTAAGGAGATTAGACAGGGAATATATACGTTAAAAAAGGCATTTCAAGAGTCGGAGAAGGGGAAGAGAGCGAAGAGAAGCACTGACCGGGGGAATTGGAATGTTTCGAGGGTGGTGAAGCTGGGGAGGCTGCTCTGGAAGGATATTTGGAAAAAGACTTGGGCGCTTTAAAAAGTAATTAAAAACCCATACATCACTGGGAAAGGAGGCGGTGGTCTTACAGCCTCGGAAAGGCGGTTTCGGTTAGGGGAAAGAGGGTGCTGGACTGGAATCTGAAGGAAGGAGGGTTGAAAAGCATCTGGGATATTGCTCTTCTCGCCTTTCTATTCATCTAGCAGTCCCTCTCGGGCATTCAACGCCCCGATACTCCTATTTTAGCCCCCTGTTCGTCCTGTTACTGCTCATTTCACAATGCTTCTCTTTTCAACAGCCATGGGATCTTTTTCCAGTTAAGTCACCTCTTCCTGACGTCTCTCTCTTCCATTCCCTGCACGAAATAATCGTAGTGAGAACTAAATAAGACCTCCAGGTCTCACGTCACTTTGCAGTATTTTTCAAACTCATGAGCATTATATAGCTATGGACAATCTCAACGATCATGACGCACACAAAATGCGTGACAAAAAGTTTAATCCCAAACGTTTTGAAAGGAAATGATATTTATGGAAAGCCTTAAAGTTTTACGATCGCAGAAAATATTTTGTGTTGAGGTCATCGCAAGCAGATACTGTTAGGATTACATTCAGCACTTTGATTCAGCAGTTGATTCCTAAACTAGAATTTCATCTCTAAGATGGGCCCTGATGCTTTCAACGCTTTATAGTTTTCACGAGCTTCATTTAATACTTGCGATGTCAAGAGTTCACTTTTGGAGAATTTTGTGTGAGGAGGCAATCAAATATATTGTAACTCAAGTTGTGTGAATAAATTAGTATTGTTAAGGTAACATTTAAGGTACCTAATTCTGCTTCATCACTACCCATCCACACGAATTAACGCATCTCAGTTTGGACGCAAGCATACTCAACGCCTTCGAGCCACTGCTCCGTTAGTAAATTTCCTTAGATCCGGCAGTCAAAACTTCAGTTACCAAACCTACCCAAGCAAATTTAAAATTTCATTTTTTGGGACGAACGCCATCGCATTCCTTCTGCTGTGAGAATCCTACCCATTACCGTATCCTTTACATGTCTTTCTAAACATCTACATTTGAATCGCAAATTTAGCGCTGAGTTTCGTGGAATGCCTCACGCCTTCAAATTCAACTCGGAAATCACGTTCCGACATTGTTCATAGTCTCTTAGCCTTGGGCGAGAGAGAGAAAGAGAGTTTGACCCCTTCCACTGCTGGGATTTCCCTAAGGAAGAAAGGTGCCTTATTGTTTTCAAGTCTTACACTTCGCGTGCCCATTATTCATTCTTCACCTCCCTCAATATCCCCTTCCACTCTCCCCAGCCACCCCACTCCTCTCTTTTCGCCCTCCGAGACGCGCTCGCCCTCAACATCCCGCATCCCGCCTTCCCTCCTTCTCTTCTAACACCTAACCCTCTTCCCAACACAGGAGAGATTCCTTTCGCTTCCTCCTAGCGTTTTCGCTTACCCCCACACACGTCCCCTGCATCAAAAACCAGGCGCACACGCGCGCCTGTGTCGCTTCAGGGGAACAAATTTACATGTGTCACTCCCGAAGGAGTAGCTGTTACCATCGGAATAAAGGAAAAAGGTTTTTGGGGACGCAGGGAGGGAAGAGGAGGGTAGAAAGTAAAGGGGACAGGCCGGAAGAGAAGGCAAAGGATGACACCAACTATGTAAAGGAAATGCTACGAAGAAAAGGGTTGAATTTGGAACTCTGGTGATTTAAAGTGTGAAACGTTTGAGCATAGGCACGGAAGTAAGATCGCTTTGCTCCTCACTTACTCCATATTTTTACTTTACCTCCGCCATATCACCTGCATATTCTGCTGCAAATGTCTCTCTCCCTCGCCGTCATGCCTCCCACTTAAAATATGCCCATTTTTCTTTCATTTTTTTCTTCATCCTCAATGCCTACCTCTGTAAAGTAGCCACCTTAATTTCCTCCTCTCTCCTTCATGCCCATTTCTCCCCTCCATGCGATGCAATGAAACTCTTCCCATGCTACTTATGTTCCCCAAACTTATGCTCCTAATTTTCATGAAGACGTTTAAAAAGACTAGTAATTTTTAGAAGTAAAAAAGTAGAAGTATTATCCTATATCCTACCTCATCAAATCCCTCCTTCTAGTATACACTTCCCTCACAATAATAGTTCACCTCCGATCACCCCAGATTTTACACTCCTAGTGAGATTCGAGTCGAAACCAGCGAGTAGGGGGCAGGAGGATGAAGGAGTATGGATTGGGGAAGCGAAACGCAAGGCAATAGTGGAAAAAAGGGATTCGGTGATTCCCTTTGTTGGTGTGATCCATGGCAACTTCTGAAGCCCCTCAATCTCATACACACTTCTGTAAAGGCGTGTATCGGAGAACGGAGTCGATGGAGAAAGGGCTCCTTGTTTATTCTCACGTCCGCATGAAAGTTGCAACAGCTCTTGGCTGATAAATCATACACCTTGTCAGATCCCTGGGGCATAAATACAAGACTCCAATCCTGTAAAAGGTCGAATATCGATACAGTTGATCCATGGTTCGTGCCATACTATACTGGGATACTTTTCCTTCCCGAGCCGACACCTACCTTTAACCAAACTTTTCTCAAAGTTTGGTACAACTAGCAATCGCGTCATTTCACTTAAAACACATGTAATTGCGCCTAACAAGAGATATGACGCAATATACATAAGGTTAAATGGTGGTAGTTCCCGGTCGTTCCTCCGTATTGCGTTATCTAAGGTGACAAACTTTTCTACTGCTATCATGCTGAAAACTTTTGGTATCTTTTGACCTATAGATGCGGGTCAGCCAACCGACGGCAGTTTTCCAGCCAGAAGTTGGGGAAACTATTTTCGTCACTAGGGATTTCAACAGGGAGGCATGCTCGGAATATACCATAGAGCATCAACGCCCTGGCAACCTCAAATTCAACATAAAATCTTTTATTAAGCAGAAATTTAAATATACCAAAATTATCATAAAAAATCCATTATAGTCACAGCAAGGCCAAACGGCTATTCAAAGCCATTATGGCACCAGTAATAATAGAAATGAAGTAACGGAATTTTGTTTCTCGCAATTCCATCAGCTATTTCAGACTAATATATTTTTGGCGAAAACTTTTAAAATCCTCCAACACAATTTTTGCAGTGCTTTTAATTCTTAATGAAAGCTGTGAATTTATGATATCAATGTTCTATAAGTTCGATTGCCTTTATTAAAATTGTTTCATCGCACTAACTTTTGCATTCATGCAAACACAGGAAAAAATACAGCGATAAGCAAAAAAAGGAATCATCGCAGGATTTTATATCATGACTATATAAATATATTATACAACTCAAGAATGGTACTGCAAAGGAAAAGAAAAGACAAGTTGACGATTTGCATCCAATTTTCCAACGTCCTTTTTTTGTAAAAACGGGTGGTCACAGCTCTAAATTGACACAAAAAATTCATATTTGATTTCTGTAGATCCTGTAAACAAAAATATTCGGCACGTATGACATTTTTGTATTGTATCATAACCTGACAGATTTCTGCGATCGAATGAATACGTGAAAAAGAGATATTAAAGGAGCTCCATTAGTAAAGTTGCTCGGTGAATATGGTCATAACGATTAAGATTGACAGTATTTCGAATTCCCCACACTACCATATAAATTTGAAAGTGTAATTCATCTCCCGAATTTATTCATGTGTTTCCTCTTATCTACATTAATTCTGACACCCATCAAGAGATATGCTCTTTCTGAGCGCAAATCTACATCTATGCTTCCCCGAATCCTTTTTTTTTTAGTTTCTTTGTAGGGCGTCAGTCTTCATTCCATAATCCATTTCCGTCAACGAGAATGGAAGAGACGCATTTTCGCTGGAGTGACACTAAATGCAAAAAAAAATCATTTCGTATGATTCCAGATGTCAGATGTAGACATAGCAGTTAAGGAAATAATGAGAAATTATTCAGAAGGAATGCATAATTAATTCCGAGAAGCTCAAAATAGGTATATCATGCTACAGTAAGAGCCCGGACAAAGATCGGTGATATAGCCCACAACATTCCTAGGATTTGAAATGGAAAAACTTTCAACGACAGTTAATTCTACTGTAATTTGTATGCGATAAATACTGTGAATTACGACGAACTAAAGGCGTGTTTAGGAAGTGGGGAATGGAGAATTAAAATTATTCCCGCAAATGCGGAAATACGAGTTTTTAAACTCAAGATCTCATTCTAAAAATCACTTTCAAAGCTTTAATTCACACCACCTCGAATTTTTTAAAGATTAATTGAGGTTGATATTATGAAAAGAAGATGTAAATAATTATACTATAGTACAGAAAATAGAAAGATGGACTAAAATGTAAACAATTAATAGCAAGAAGATGCAAAATGACCAATGTTTACACGTTATGACGCCAGTTCTGTCTTTCGTTAAGAGTGACATTATGAAATTTACATTACCATGCTTCATCAAGTGAAGTGATTTCTCTTGCTTCGGAAAACGTAAGACATGAAATTCCGGAAAATCTTAATTTTCAACCATTGATCAATAAATCTGTTATTTTTTTCGTCGCAATTTCCGATGTGACCCGTCGAAACCGATAATAACAGACGTCTCCGTATGCTCCGTAACTCCTTTAAGCTCTGTCACTGAAACTCAATGCATCGATTTCCCCGTGAAGAAATAGGAAGACTAACAGCTCTTCCATCGAATTGGCGCTTTTCGTGCTCCAGCGATGGGATGTTCGATATCCCCCTTTTCTCGAAGCCTATTCTTGCATCTTATACACCTCGGCACATGTGTATGTCACGGCTTCCGACGAGATGCTGTGGTGCGAATAAAGCCAGGATTTCGTTTTTTATCGGCATTCATCCCCTCTTCTCCGATATGCCGGATTTCCGCATCGGTTTCAGTCATTGGGTATTGGGACATCTCGTCAACTACCATTCCGTAGTCAGAAGGATCGGTGTCTTAATGATGGACCCCCGGGTAAAAGATGAAGCAGGCCCGATTCAGAGTCCGGAAGATATCGATAATTAAGAAAACGCGGGTAAGGAACGAGGAAAACGGCGTTTCAACTTGAGTTTACATCTGAAGAAGTTTATCGGATTTTCTATTTAGAAAAGTAAGGTTGGATTGAGGTCATATTCGGGGAAAGATTTCCTAAAACAGATGCATTTATGCATAGAACATTTTTGTTTAGAATAGGACAAAGTCCACATGAGTTTTTCAGGGAATAATACCTGTAGTTTTCATAATCTAATTTGATGAATTAGGCTCCATAAGTAAGATTTTCCATTTAGAAAAGTAAGATTGGATTGACGTCATATTTGGGGAGCGATTTCCTAAAACAGATAAATTAATGCATAGAACTTTTTTGTTTTGAAAAGGACAAAGTCCACATGAGTTTTTCAGGGAATAATACTTATAGTTTTCATAATCTAATTTGATGAATTAGGCTCCATAATTGATATTTCCTAGAGTTATTAAAATGATACATATTTTATTCATTAGATTAAGCCATTTTTCGGTGGCTGTTAATATAAAGCTAATTATAAATTTCACTGACTATATCCTCAGTCAAGGATAGTCCTGAAAAGCGTATGTAATTAAAGATGAATAGGGCAAACCGAATGTGAAACATTTAAACGGTATTTTTTGATCGTTTACGCAGTTTTTTCTTTCCATTCCACCGTCCTCGCACATAGTTTTAGAAAAAAAAACACCTTTGGTCACGCTAGTGATGCAAATGTAATTTCCTTGTACGCCAGGAACGTCGGTAAGTAAGCAAATTGTTTTAAGAGTATAGTCTCGCAGAAATGTGAAAATGCCGACTGGAGACTTGCACACACAAGGAGACGTGGTGGTCGGATTGCGTCAGCCTCCTCCGACAGGTAGAATAACCTCGATCCATCTGCATCAAAATGGCGCGCGCACGTCCGCCATCTCCCGTTGCACGTGCCACTCCCCATTCTGAGCCGAGCGCTCGAATTCGTGCACATCTGCAGTAAAAAAATTGGAAGGCGTAAACAACCTCACATTGATGATTATGATTCGCAGCAATTAGCTCCTCACACCAGGCCACCACCGCCATCCACCCCCTCTCACACCCTTCTCCCCCCGCCGCTGGCCACGACCCCGTGCCACGCACCAGTCCCGTTGTCAACCCTTCACCCCTGCAACCCTACCCCCGACCGACCAACATCCAACACCCCCCTCCCCCGCGCGAGGCTGAGAAGTCAAGCGCACGAGCCTCTCCTCACATTTTTCCCTCCTTCCACACCCTCGTCTCACTTCCTCCTTAGATCCACACTTTTCAGAAAAAAATTGCGCGCAGTCCTACAACTTACCTTCCGCACGCTTCATTATTTTTTTTTTACACGCATCATTTCGTTTCCAACTCATGGAAATGCGACGCCATTCCCGTCCGTCAGTCTCCCGTTTCCCTTTTTCTTCACATCATGTTTTTAAAAAAAGTTGGAGGCACGATGCGGACTTCGCATCAAATTTTACTTGTTTGCATTAAAAATCACATTGAAAACCTTGCGAAAAAACGATACCATTTCGTTATTTTTTTCCTTCTGCTACAGCAAAGGAAATGTACGGATGTATATACTTACTGTTTGCTAAGTCCTTAGAGAACACCTTTAAATTTGGAATGCAGATTTTCAGGCTCAAATCCTCGATAGCAATCAACACTTTAGCAAACGAGATTCTAGATGTACAAGGACACATCTTCACAAGTTGTTTCACCTCATGCCTTCGCAATGGCGCGTGTCGGCAGTGTTAGGTCGATAACCTGCCATACAACGCACTCTCGATTAAGTAATTTTAGAGTAGTTTTTCAGGGACCCTAATGCACATCTGAAAGTAGGTACACATCAGCTGTGTTTTAAGCATCTAAAAACTAAGTAACCGTTATAATACCTTAATAATATTTTATGCTTCCGATTCATGCACAATTGCGACAGTGCGATAGTCTGATCGCAGCACGTGACTTGTGGCGAAATAATCGAATTCCGCCGATCCAGCAATGGCAATGGGAGGGAGGGAGAGGGGGTTATGCTGGGGGCAGTGTGGGGAGGGAGGAAGGTCGAAGGACGGGGTTACGGTGCGCCTCTCAGGGCGGCGGCGGTTCGGGTCTGTGGGGGAGAGTCGGGGAATATCCGCTCGGCGACAGCGGAAACCTCTCCCACCCAACCTGCCCACCCACCAACTCTCTCTCTCTCCGCCTCACACTCAGTCCATCCTCACGAATAAAGCCACCCACGCCCACGGACGTCCCTCCACGGCGAATCTTCTTCCCTTCTGCTCTCAACTTCGACCTGAAGACCGAGCTTCCAGTTCCCTTGCCGCACCTTCCCAGTTCTCTCCCCGCGACTCCTCCCTCACCCTCCGATCGCCGCCGCATACCTCCCCGGCCGCCGCGTCCCACCCACGGAGGATGATATCATTTGCGCTCTCCGCTGAAAGGGCAAGGGGAGAGAGGAAGAGAGAGAGAGAGGAAAAAATATTAACGGCAGCGCACGAACAAAACCCGCTCACAAGCGCACGCACGAAGACACGCATGTGGGGTGGGTTTGCTGGGCGAACGCCCTCTTTTTGCGCGGGGATCTACCTTCTCCTTGGCGCAGAAGGGATTGTGGGGGGGTGTGTATCCGCGCGTATGTTGCACGTTAGAGCTTGCACTGGATGTCTGTCTGCAAGGCGTTTGCCGGCGTCGGCGCCTTCCATCTCCCTCTCCTCACTCGTTCGCTCTTTCCGTCGCCGATGCCGTTGAAGCCGTGCGTATGCAAAATGGAGGAGACTTCGCAAACGCCCTTAAGTCCGAAGCGGGCGGTCGCCTCCATCCCTCAAAGGTTAACAAGGGAAGGGGTGGGGAGGGGGCGGGGTGGGCGAGGGAGCTGTTTGTCAATGCACATTTTTCTCTCCCTAACCTCCACTCGCGTTACTCCTCCTCCCCCCCGTGTACTTGTCCTTCCGATTCTTTCGTCACTCACTTTTTTCCTCTTCCGATTCCGGCAATCGATCGCGCCTTTTATGTCACGCTGTCTATTTCGCGCCTTGTTCCTTCGCTCCTCTCGCTCGCCGTGTTCTTCGAGGCGCGCAAGTTATTTTCCCGATTACTTCTCCGCTCCTCGTCGCCACATATCAGCCAGCGCCCTCGCTTGCTCCTCCGACTTTGCCTCCCAACAGCATCTATGTTTCGTGGGATGTAATGGATGAAGCTCTCGAAATGGAGGGACAGATTGTGGACAAAAACAGCTCGATTCACATCATCCCATCTGCCCTCCATTGGCGGTAGTAAACTTATTACTTCAAGAATGGGAAAGAAGGAATGCCTCTCGGTCTCTTTATTTTTGTATTTGATAACTTTCCATGGTTGATGTGAATCATTCGAAAAAGACAAGTGTAGGCCGAATATTGTAGTGTATTATTAAAGCTTGTGGCTCTGTATAACTCGACACAATAGATGCATTTCTATTGAACTATTTCAGAGTTAGAGTTAAGAGAAAGAGTGAATAAAATTTGACTCAGCGATATAGTTTTGTAATTGTAGGTAAAAAATCAAACAGCATTTAATAAGTATTTCCATAGTTTTTAGAAATTTGTTACGAGCACAAAGAGTTTATTACTATAGCACTTGCAGTAAAGAGAAGATAGCTATCATCGATAACTCAGCCGATGCTGCCTACTTCTTTGAATTCCTGGCACTAAAAATGAACATTAATCTCCGTATGGCAATCTCGGATGGAACATCAGAGAGACTTCTGACAAAAAACGGATCGGATACATCATCTCTCAGGTTGAACCTCTAATCGATCCTTTCATGCTCATACTCTTCGTATATCATTATCTTTGCCGTTTTGTAACCGCAATGGATATATGTTCACAACGATGGACATCAACTGCTATAAAGGGTTACATGAGCCGAACAAGTGCAGTGCAACGAAAGCTCCTATCGAATTCCTCTCCGGTCACTACATTAAAGTAGGCTCTACTTCCTCGTGAGACAAAACGAAAGTGGATACCATGACATAAAAAATAAGCTGTCAGTCAAGGTTGACCGAGAGCCGAAGGGCAAGTGAATAACACGATATGACATGCGGAGATATATAACGGACGCTTTGATTGCCATGTGAATGCGAAAGAATAATGAAATCGGATGCGTATTGAGAGGAACACAAATGAAATCCGTTCTTATCTATGTATAGAATAGGCAAGTGACTTCACCCTTTTTTAAGCTGTTGCGAGAATTTAAATTGAAAACAGTAAGAATAGGTACAGTACTATATCCTCGTTACATCAAAAATAAGACACCACTTTTAATAAATATATGTAAAAGGCGGAATGCCGTAACTGGCATGCACCATGGCATGTAGAGAGAGATTTAATATAATAGATGGAGTGAGTAACGGTGGTTAAACTTAGCGGCACTGATGGCCACGCAGCACGTTTGAGTTTTCGCTTGCAACAACAGCAGCGATAGCAGAGCAAGCGCTGGCGAGAGTTTGTCCCAACAACGCGCGACTGCTCTGACCACCCACGCCGTTCGAAAAAGGGGCACCATTCACTCCGTGCAAGCAATTCTTGCCCTCCTCCCCCTCCCCCCTCTTGACCCCTCCTCCGTCACTTCCGTTGCCCAGTCTCTGTATCCTTCGAAGTACAGACCGTGAGCTGTTCGCCGCGAAATCATTATCAAAACATTTCCCAAGCCTATGAATGAGTCCAAGAAGCGACTGAGGAAGATAGAAGACTGAATATTGAGAAGCAGATGCGTCCGCAGAAGGTGGCATGGGTGAGGACATCATCTCTCAGCATCCTTGTTCATTGGCTCGCCCGAAGGCGCAAAAGATAATGCCGGCTTCATCCTGTGCAAATATACTACCGCCTCTGGCAGGCTCCGACCGTCTCTGTCATAGGGAAAACATATCATCCCATCCTCACTCATCCCGTCGACGTTAAACAGAGATGTTAAAAGCGACGCGCCTTGGCGCTATTTCTGCATGTAACCTCCGTGTAAAGGAAAAAAAATATATAATTACCTCACGTTCAATAGCAATAGTTCAATATTCTCATGCTACATTTTAATGCGGGAATATTGTTGAGTTTAACAGTGATAATTACTCTCAGTAATAACATCATAACAATTACAAATAATGCTTCCAAAGCTTTGGTAATATTTTATATATTCGATTTGTTTTGAAGAACTCATGTTTTCCATCTGCCTAGGCTTAATAAGACGCTATGTACTTTCAAATTGCAATAAAAGTGGAGAAACAAAAAATACCTCAATTATCTAGATATGTGAGACCACAGAATCTGATACTCGGATGTTTAGCTCAGATTTCACATCCTGGCGCGGGCCTATGAATTCATTCTACCTCCTATCATTAACAAGTGGACAAATCTAAAATCAATTAAGAGCAGAAAAATGTCACAAAAGCTATAGATACTCGGTGGGTATTTCACTGCCCAGTATAGATTTTGACTAATACTCCACCCAAACTGCCTACTCCGCTGAATGAAAACAATTGAGTTTGTTTCCCGGTAATTATCGAAGAAATTTTTAGTGGCGCTCATGTGAACGGCCGCACCGCTGCACAACATATGAATGACTAAAAAATTAATAGTTACCAAACTCTAATGCTTTAATTGAGGGATTAATTAATGGTGCTTGCCACGAATACGTATGAATACACTTTAATGCCGTAGTGTGCATAATTCGTTGAACGACACTGTCCTCGCTGAGTACGGAGAGATTTCAACGGCCGTGTTCCAGCCGACGAACCCGTCACCCAATTAACTGAGAGAGTTGCACGGACATCAGTGACGCTAAGATTAACCACCGTTACTCACTTCGTCTACTGAATTAAATCCACCTCTAGATCCCGTGATACATTCCCGAAATGGCCAGCCGCCTTTGACATACATTTATTAAAAGTGGTTCCATTATTATTTTTCATTGAACCAGTATATATTACTGTAAGTAGTAGCTCCCACTATTTCTTTGCGCACTCCAAGATTGGTACCGCTTACCTATCAGTACACCGAGTCATATCCGCTACACTCGAAAGGCTGCCGAGGCCTTGGTGACAACCGTAATGGATCAAAGTCAAGTAGCTCACGTTTTTCATTGTCAATGCTCTCATTCTCTCCTTTTCAACCTCAATTCCCAGCGATAGAAAAAGAGATCGGATCGCTAAGAGCTATATTTTTGTGATACAAGGGCTTTACGCACCATATTTCATACTCTTCTCACTTCAAAGAGGCCGCTTTCAGATAAACCTTTGATTTCATATTCCTGCAGACGCTCTATCGCTGACAAATCTTTCCATTACGAGCAGCAATACATTGAAGATAAAGAACAACCTTCCTCGTCTTATTTCAAAGAAGTAATTTTAAGGCAAAAGATTAGATCCTGGGGTGTTATATGTTACCAGTGAGAAATATCTGATAACATTTTTAATATATCAATGCAATCACTTGGCTGGGTGCAGGCTTCCACAATGAGGAGGCCATGATGAAGTAATAGCTATTATAAAATTGTGGTTTCAGTCGGGCGTAGAAAATAATTGAGTGACTGCTGATAATTACGTATTCACTATTTTCCATAGAAATAAAACAGAATATCTCATGCAAAGGTAGATGAAATTATGTCCTTCATGAGACATAATGTAGGAAACTGCTGACTTATCAATTACAGAAAAATGAGAGAATATAATCAAAGGGGTAAAAAATGGAAAATCTCAATCCGAGGGAGGTTTCCGCTCATTTCGGAGTCTTCATAACTACGACTGGACTAATACCAACTTAGGACCACTTCCCTGCGGGCGAAAAACCTAACACTAGTGAGAAATTGATGGGGGGAACCAGGTTGTAAAACTGTAAAAGTTAAAAAAATATTGCTGGATAAGAAATTATTCCCAAAAAACTTTGGAGTGAGACGTGATTTAAACGGTACCTCACTTCAGGTCCCTTTAAGGGGATCAGACGACTTGTGAATTAGTAATCGAGACGATGTAACCAATTCTGGGATAATGGTTTGACAAACGTTTTGAAATAAATTGAAAAAGGTGTATTTTTCATGGGCATGCCGAAAAGTAAAGATAAGGAACGAACAATGGGAATATTGTGATTTAAAACTGTCTCTTGGGACAGTCTTTTGTGTCTTTTGGGACAAAATGAGCAGGTAAAATTAATGTACAGCTAATACATGATCCCTACGTTAGACTGAAACCTTCACCTCTTGAGCCATTTAACGGTCATTGGCAGAGGAAGAGAGAGGCCATCATTCATCATCCCACAATTATCGCCCCCATCCGCCTTTCTCGGAATTCATCTCCATTTCGGAGGGGCCACCTTCCTCCCTCCTCCGTCACCCCGCCGGCGGCACCTCCGCCTCTCAACCTCGTCCCCCGCACCAATGACACGGAGCGCGGACTCTACGCGGCCGACAACACGTGCCTCCCCTGCCAAAGTGCCCGGCGGGTCCACGGAAAACCACCTATATTTTCTCTCCTCGTCTTCCTGAATGTTTCTAGAAGACTAGAAGGTATCGACCAAGACTTGTGAAGGAGAGGGATAAAGTAGGAGGAGGTAAGGAGGAGTAGTTGACGGAGGAAGTCTTTGAGGGGTGCTGGGCGTTGAGCGGCTGGAGGAAACGTTGGGAGCAAAGGCTGACGCGGGGGGCAGTGGGGGAAGGGGTTGGGAGAGTGGGAAGTGCGGTGAGCCAGGGAGAGGAGCGGCGGGAGGAGGGGCAGGGGATTGGAGACCCCAGATAGCGAGAGGGAGCCGAGGGATCTGAGGGACGGGAGAAGTTCCTCGGGACGCCGCGAGGCCGGTTTTGCTTGCGGTCCGATCACATCCTTTCCACTTGTTTCTGCTCACCGGGTCGTGAACTACAAGATGGCGACGAGCCGGGAGGGTGGAGGCGGAGGAGCGGGGGAGGGAGGGAAAGATGGATCTGGCGACAGAATGAAAGGGTCCGGGAAGGGGCGTGGGGGGGGGGGGGGCATTCCGCGGGTGGTGCCAGAAAGAGAGAGGGGTCTTTGGTGAAATAAAAGGAAGCCGTAGGACGAACCGAATCGAACGTCGATAGGTGAGAGGGGAGGAAAGGATTCGAAAAAAGAGATGTCGTGGGGAAAGGGAGTCTGGCGAGGGGGGATGGAGGAGGCAATGCCGGATTCCAACAATGAGGTGAGCACTTTTTCCATCAATGCAAGCGGGAGAGGGAAAGGCTGGGAGCGGTAGGAAGGTGTATTTGGAGAGCGAAAGGGAGGAAGGCTGCCGTGGGGGAGGGAGGGGAACGTGTTGCAAAGATAGCGCGTGTGGGAGGAGGCAGATCGTCGGACGAGCAGTGACGGAATGCGTCGGTGAGAGGATGTTGAGTAGCTCGGCGCATGGGAAGTGCGTCATGAACGGGAGGGAGATAGACGAAAAAACTGAGAGGCGAAGCAACGGAGATAAAGATAAGGATTGAAGTGATGGCACTGTTTTGTTCTTCACTTACTTTCTGGTCTCCCATATCTCTCCCTCCTTCACTCTCCTTCTGCTCTCCTTTCGACATATGCAAGCCATAAGCAAACGCCTTTATTCTGAAAGAGCCCCGGCTTTCTTCTTCATACATCCATCCACCTATTCGCTACTTCTCGTCACCTCTCCTACAGTTTTCTCTCCCTCACGCCATTTATTATCTCCCGGAAGATTCTCTCTTCCACTCGTGCCTTCCGAGGAGACATTTCGCGATGCCCCCTCTCCATCGCTGCCCCCGTTCCATTATCTCACGGGAAGAGCGTACTTCCATGCCACACACGAAGAAGGCGCAGATAAGGATGAAGACTCCGCCCACGACAAGCGGAGCAAGTGGGCGGATATGAGCGTGTGTGTGTGCACCCGGATAGCCGCCATTGCCTCGAACGAAGAAGCTCTGGTTCCCCGTATTAGACGCGACGCCATACAAAGACGTCGGCGTAATATGCTTAGATGGCAAGTGGAAAAGATTCACCTTTTTTCTCACCAAACGGACTGGTCACCCACGATCTCTCTTAAAATGGACTGCACGGGCGTGTGCTTTCAGCATCACTTTGGCATCTCCCCTAAATAATTTCATTAAAAAAATAAGTTTTGCGCCCTGACAAATATTTCGTAAAATATTCTATTTCCACTCAAAAAAAGAAATTTCTATCAAAATACTACAAAGTTAAACGAATAAAAAACAGCTAACATCTCCCCACAAATTATCATATTAAAATTAACAGGACTGGTTTCACTTTTCTAACTGGTTTAATTATCTTTAGTCGTCTGAGTCTAGGGGAAGTTAAGCCATTGGATGCGTTTAATGATGTGTGAGGATGCGGATATCTCCATTCCATTTCGATGGAAAGTTGAATAAATGAATTTGTGGTACAATATGTAAGGTAAATACGATAAATGGAACCGATATATCCATCATTTAAGATGGTACTTCACGCACATAAGAAACTGACAAATATTTTGCCTCCAGAAATCATTAGCACGTGACGCAACTTATCATAAGGCAATCTCAATAAGGGAACAATCAGAAGGAGACGCATGCTGGCGTTGGAACCGGTGATGGGAGGGAAACCGAAGGAGCGCTCGGGGACTCTTGAGAATCGACTGCGGTGCGGTGAGGCGCGCGGAGGGAGTTGGATGGAGCAGAAAGGAATGCTGAGGCTGGGGGTGGGAGTGAAGAGGAAGACGACGAGATCTCCCCCGCATGCAAGTGTGTGCACGGGGACACGGGTAAGGGAAGAGGAGGGGGTGAGAGCGGAGGAGAGACGGGAGGAATTGAAATTTAAATCAGGGCGAATTTCTCTTGGGGGATTTGCGGGAAGGTGTCGACCGAAGGGAGGGATTGGAGAGAGGTTGAGAGCGAGGGATGAGGTATCTGCCGGGGTCTTGCTCTCCCGAAAGGCGAAAAGAATGTTAGAATAAGGAAGAAGAAGAAGGGCGTGTAAGGGAGATGGGGGGAGGGAAAGGAGAGAGAAGCATCAAGGTGCTGTGGGGGAGGGAGAGGTTGCTTGTGGAATAGCTGGAACCCTTTTGTGGATGTTGGCGGGGCGAGGGGAGAAACCGGGAGGGAAGGAATAAGAGTTAGGGGTGCTCCCCCCGAAGATTTATGTCATTTTTTCACTCCCAATCTTAGCCACCCCGATATGCATCCCCCCCACAACCCACTCCCCTCTGCTATTGCTCCATCCTCCCGCATACCCTTCCGTTTTATCTCCCTCCTTGCCCTGAGCGTCCCTTTAGCGAGACGACTCAAGAAAGGGGTTGAGGTGAAAATCGATTTACGCCCTCTGATGGCATTGGGAAGGGGATAGGGGGGGTGGGGAAGGGATGAGAAGGAATAAGGGTTCGGAAGAGTACAGACCGGGACAGAATGAGCGAGGGGATCGGACGTGGGGAGGAATTGTCGTATAGGGATTAAGATAGACAAGGATATTGGGAGGGTGGAGGCTGGTTAAGAAGCAAAATTGTTGTAGGGGGAGGAGAGTTTTTGGGGAATTTAAAGTGACAACGTGAGGTTGCAATAAAAACGGAGTTTATTCCCACGCGGAGTTTGATGTCGCCTTGATGAGAGACAGAGAGAAGGGATATAAAATATTTGTGTGAAAAGAGGCTCGATGAGATCTTGTGAATATGTAATGGCCCAGCGTCTCTCTCTCTCTCTCTCACCGTTCCCTTCGGTGTACCGGATTTTTAATTAGGCATTCACTGACTGGGGCAACTTTTCTAGTTGCGTTCGTGGTGCAGTTCAATTCGAGTGCATCCGTGATAACAATCTTAAAACAAACTGCAAAAATTACCGTATGAAGAACGGGAGCAAGGGAATCGTTCCCACTCGCCAGTTCCTCAGCTGTGAGACAAGCAGCACACGGGTTTCACTCGTGTTCTTCACTGTTTTACCCGACATCATCTAGATAGTCCTGGCAATTAACATTTAATTGCTCCAATTAGCGTATATAAAGCAATAAAATCATGCCAAAAAGAAGGTAGCATTTGCGCGAAACATAAGTGGACTATCTTGAGATTGCCCTTTTTATAAGGGAAACGAATAGCAGAGTCTTTTTAACCAGAAATGCATCAATTTGCATTCTCAAGTCTTTCCGTCGTATATAATGTTGGGAAATATTACCATGAAGAATCTAGTTACCATCCAAATGTAGTGCCTCTGTGTATAAAGTCCATTTTTGATAATGTTCGATAACGTGAATTGCAAGCGAACACTAGATTCTCTCTAGAAGAGGATAGAGGAAAATTGAAACCTATTACCCACATTTTGAACACAATTTTTATGAGAGCACTATTTAGCACAAATCAGCCAGTGAGTACAATTGCTTCAAGCTGAAACGGCAGCTGGATCATGTGAAGTATCCAGCTCTTTCCACAACAAACAGCAGCACGAGTTAATTCCACTTGACAACTATAAAGATTACCGCTATGCACAGATATACGTGTGCTTGACTATCAGTTTCTTAGTGGTATCCGATCAATAAGAGCAGCCACGTATTAAAATCTTCTCCCACATCCGCAGTTTAATGCAGGTACATATATCACGGGTGGGGAGAAAAGCCTCAGGGAAAGGTCGTGAACTCATGGGACCCGAATATTTAAGGATGTCATCTCCATCTCCTCACCAACATGAAGCACATCAGGCCATCGCTTCTGCGAGAAGAATAAAGCGGATGGAGACGAGGAGCCATCTTAAAATACTAACCCTCCTTGTTTGAAGTTTTGCGCCCGCGAGATGACACAGAAGTTGAGGAAAGTTGAGCCCTCCCAGCCATGTCCCCGGTGCGTGTTGGAAAAGAGTTGTCTTAGAAAATGGAGGCGGGTGGTTTTGAGGCTGCGAGGGAAGGGGGTGAGAGAGGGTGGCATCACATTCATGAAGTAAGCTCGCCGTTTTCCTCCTCAGAAGCGCGATCCCCCCTCCTCTGAGACTGCTTGAAGGGGGTTAAAGCCCACCCACCCTCCTCCCTAACTCCGAGGTCCCACCCTTCCCAATCTATTCCCCGTCCCACGACAGCACTCCCCAACCAACTGGACTCACGCCCGCCCGCGTTCTCGCCACGAAATCTCTCCCACTTCGCTCCTCAACCTTCTTTTGTCCCACTCATCCCCAGATACGAACACGCGCGCACACATCTCATCTCGTGCATTCACTCCCACGCTTTGTGTGTATCCCAGATCTCGCGGTGGAGGCAGTGCTGGTGAGTGATCATAAAGGCGCGCACTGCCTTCCCTCTTTGAATATCTCTCTTTTCTCTTGGATGGGATTCTGAAAAACTTCCACCTCTCCTCCCCCATTCACCTTGAGGGCCTGGAATGACGATGCACGGTAACCCCGCGTCATCTCCCGGGAACCTCTTCCTCCCGCGGACTCCCGTATCTCGTACCCATTCACTCATTTTCTGAGGTCTTTTGACGGTGCACATCTCAAACTAAATATTATTCTACCTGGTTGACAAGCAAGTTAAGGAAAGTCACCGTGATGCATTTACCATGATAGGATATGCCATTAGCGGGAATAAATCAGGAAATTTCCATATTCTAACAGAACATTAGTTTGAGATGTAAAGAAATGTCCCAAGGACGCAATAAAGGGTGACAATGGTGTCCTCGCCTTTCGAGGAATATCCATAAAATTTTAAGATGCTGAAAGTAATATGAAGTTTTTATGGAAGTATTCAGAACAAGAATATTTAAATTTTATTCATATATTTTTTTAAATCGATTGGAAGTCAGTATTTCAGCATCTGCTCTCCTATCATGGATGCTGTGGTCTCCATCATCATGAAAAATATTATTTCTCTCCTATAGATCACATGTTATGGTTTTGTATTCGCGTCCATAACCATAACAAGCGCTGATGACATGAATCATTTATTTTTTATTTTCATTCTGCATAAGAAATCCCGAATATGGTTTCGACAAACCGGTGGTCCAGTTAATGACAAAATGTATTACGGTTGTGGAATCCACGGCACAAATTCTAATTTTACTTTAAAATAGTACATACAGGTTATTTTTTCACCAACGACAAATTATCTCGTAAAAAAAGAACCCATTACCAATTATTGTCAACTGGGGTTGCCCCTGGTTTTATTTACAAAGCTATGCCCTCGTTGCAGAATATTAACTAATTTCCTCTTTGAAAGAATTACATGAATTCTAAATGATTCATTACGATGCGCATCTTTTGAAACTGAGAAGGAACATTTGGACCTCGATAAGTATCAGTTGCCCACAATTCAGCTCGATCATCGATGAAATGTCCTAAACTGCACATTTTACCGTAATATTGGACATAAAATCTCTCATGCAAAATGTTGAAGCATTACAGAGGAATCCCTGATGTGCGCAGAGTTGGCTGAAAAAAGGAATTTCTTTTGAGACAGCCACCCCACCCACCTGCGCGTACAGTCATGAAGACGACGTGAGCTCTTCCTCGGATTTTTCTCCCATTTAGCCGAAAATAAACGCCCTGAGATCACGAACTTTGTTTTTCAGGCGAATAAAAGCGAGTTAAGACATAAACAAAGGGGAAAAAATAAGCAGAAGAACCAATGAGGTCGCCTCCAGTCTCGGGAAATTCCCTTTCATCAGTCCGCCGCCATCTTTCATACCTCCCCCCTCCACCCCCGCACCGAACTCATGCTTCACCACCCTCCCCCACATCCCGCCACGGGTTCCTTCCCCGTCTCCAGCAAAACTCCTGTTCCATCCGTTCTTCGCTCCCTTTCTGATTCCACCCCTCACATTTCCATCTCCCTCTCTCACACACACTCCTTACGCGATTTTTTTTAACCTGCCCTCTTTCTACAACAACCTCTTTCGAAGATGCTCCAACCGAAGAACACCGACCTCCGCCGTAATGTCCTCTTCCCCATCGTGGCCCCTTTCTTTGCCGCCCACCCCTTCCTCCCGTTGAGTCTCCCGCGTCGCCGATGGTGAGGAGTGCTCAGGATTATTCCAGGCCTCCGTCCCTGGCCACAATCCCCAACCCCCTCCGCCTCACACCCTGACCTCATGCATGCATACACCCTCTTACCTTCCATCTATTCCACATCCCTCCCCCTACCCTAAGCCAGCCATTCACCTCCCTCTCCCTTTTTCCTCTCCACCCGCTGTCTCTCCCATAACATTCCACCCTCTAAGGTCACAACTTCGAAAATCTCATAATTTCCCCCGGCCTTATCTTTTGTTCTTTTGCCCCGACACGCCTTTCCCAACCGTTCGGAACTCCTTCCGAAGATTCGTCGACCTGATGTGATTTCCACGGAAAATTCCTTTTACCCATTCGCTGCCATTTTCACCTCTTGTTCTCCACTAGAGGTTTCCAAACTCTCGCCACCCTCAATCTCACCTCCCAAGCTTCTCCCTTCCCTCTTCTTGCTCCGCTGCCCCCTCTCCCGTCACCGCTTTTCAGATTTCCTATCCATTCCCCTCCCTCTCGGCAGCCTACCAACTCCCATCCTCTCCCAAAGTCCCTTGCTCTAAACCTTTTCTCATACTCCTTTACTGCCGCATTCTGACATAGCCACTATGAGAGTTCTGGGTCGATTGCCAAGGGATCTCCGGCTGTTAACCTAAGAAAACATTGATCAGATGTGATAATCGATAGGGATATTACTCGAGTAAAATTCAAGAAGGATTCACTCTCTCGACAATTCGGTTCCAGGGTTTCTATAATTTCAATTGACGATAATTTAAATTACGTAAAATGATTGGATCTTTTTTATCGTTCATTTTTCCCAATTATTTTATTTTAATCGTACACACTCTCATGCTTGTATAATAATAAATAAATTTTTGTGGCCAACTATCATAAGTCAACAAAATATTTTCATAAGGAGTCGGTGTTTAAAGGTTGCTTTGACGAGCAAACAATCACGAGGAACTTAAGTCTTCACAATCCCTATTATACGAATGCAAACTTCATAATATTTTAGTGAATTCTAATGCATAATTCTCGACTTATCTATCCATAAAATATTTCATATTTACCTATTCGTGAAAATTCACGCAACCTTCAGCTACGCACACATTTGCATTTCATGTATTCGTAACGCTAAAGTCGTCTGACTAAAAGTTATCCCGTTCGCGCCAATCATCCACTCAATCCGTGTTTCGCCATGCTTCCCGAGGAAACGCACCTGGCAGGAGACAGATGCCTGATGGCACCGCAGAAGATGAGCGACAAATAATAATGAAGTCCAGGGAAAGAGAGAACGAGAAGTTTCGTTGGGGGATGGAAAGGGGTAGAGCGGATACCCCGAGGGGGC
Source organism: Platycnemis pennipes (assembly GCA_933228895.1). Lineage (NCBI taxonomy): Eukaryota > Metazoa > Arthropoda > Insecta > Odonata > Platycnemididae > Platycnemis > Platycnemis pennipes. The sequence continues at coordinate 141,235,571 of OW121847.1, read as the reverse complement.
GTGGGTGGAAAGGGTGCGACTGTTATGAGAGCGAACGAACAAAGGATGAGGGGCAAGAATGAAGGAGAAAGGTGGTGTTCCACGGAATGCTACGGAGGAGACCCATCTGGTTACAGCAGTTAGAGACGCGGGGGGAGGGGGAATCTGAGAGCAAAGGATGATTTTATTTTCCTTCGCGACGCTGGTGGAGTTGGAAAGGTTCGGCAGATGAGAAGAGGCGTGAGATTTTGGGGGCGGGAGAGAGGTAGAGTGGGGGAGGGTTGAATCGAGAAGTTGGCGGCAAAGGGTGAGGCTGTTGAGAGGAGGAAGAAGAGGATGCGAACTGCTTGAAAGCTAGCTAGCGTTCCACTTTGAAAACTAATTATTCTCACCGACCCCGCGAGCTCTTTGTGTCTGAGTAAACTCTACTAACAAGGTGAATGTGGCGGAGTGTGAGTGAGGCGAATAAAAAAGAGTAGGAGTGGATGTGGGTGGGTGGAAAGGGGCATGAGGCATTCGTTTGCTCTCTGATGCGATGCCATAATTTGAAAAAATCTGTGCCGCCCATCTCCTCACTTCCCTTCGCTCTTCCCAGAATACACTATCTTCTAATCACCTCAATAAGTATTAAATGAAGTTCTTTACTCCTATCAGTTACTAATCCTCAACTTTATAGGCAATGATGGTTCTTTTCAGAACATCTAATATTCACTCGCTCACATTAAGCTTGTAGTCGATGTTTTTCTTAATAATCTTGAGAAGGCAAATTGTTTGATAGCATATTGAGGCATTTGCTTCTTCACTGTCAAATTGATAAAAAGTAAAGGCAAGATTCCTAAGTACCTTCTCCTACTATTATTGAAATTAATGGGCAACAATTTAGCACATTACTTTGTGCTTTCATTAAAATTTGCTCTATTATATTATGGATTGATTGTTGTTTTATGCTTTGATAAACTTACTATCACCGCATGATGATTCGCTTTTCCTGTTGGCTTCATAATATTCATCGTGTAACTCATTAATGTTTTCGGAAACAAATCCGTAGTCGATTAAAAATTTACATGATTAGTGCATTTTTTTAAATTTAGACATCAACGTTGGATTTATTGTTAATGTCCCACAGAGTTCTATTGCGTAAATTTTGGAATGCTATTTGATCGCTTAATCATATCAGAGCACTGTTGCCCCTCTTTTTTAATATTTGTGGCATCATGCCAGTTGATTAATCACACATTTATGGATGTAGATTTTTCGAAAAATGAGGTCTTTTTTGCTGTGTTCATGATATCGCCTATTGTTTTATATGATGATTTATCGCCTACTTTAAAAGATCACGGATAATAATCACTTAAATGTTTCATCTAAATGATGTGAAGAGGTCGGGAAAGCAGTAGACCGAGACATCAAACGGCTTTGATGAGAAGCGAGCTTGTCTTGAGAAATCGGATTCCCCCAAGATTAGATATGAAACCAACATTGAACAATTCAACATTACTCGACGCTGCATCTTAACAATATTTAAGTTTTGGAGACACTTCTAGAATAAATACATGTATGTACGATTAGTTACTATATTTTAACTTTACTGCACTTATTAGGTTTACGTCTTAGTAAGCAGACAATTAACCCAAAGATATAATTTGTTATTAAGTGTCATAGTCACCGGAATTTTTAGGAGTGTCCTTTCCTAAATCCCATGCGAGCGCTAGTATGGCTATTAAAATTCATCTGACGATGGTTGCGAGATACGAGTACCATGTGTAATTCAAGCACCAGCTCTTGAGACCTCATGCTTGCATGTAATTTCATACATGCTGGTGTAATGTGCAGTTCAGTAAGGATATTTTTTAGCGAGCCTGCGATAGTAAAATCTGTAATCTAACATGGCATTTTTTACGCAAATCCGAGTCTATATATTTTATTTAGTTTTCATTAAATGACGTACTAGTTAATAAGCATTGTCCAATGGCCGGAAATATTATAGTTTTCAATGTAAAATTAATATAATCTCATCTAAGGAATAGTCACTATTTTATTCTTCTATTTTTAAATCACTGAATCGATTGTAGGTTTTAAGGAAACACTTATTAATAATTTATCTCGACATTTCTATTCACGCGTGCGAGAGTGCGAAGTGTTTATTTATAAACAAAAATCTTAACTGGGGCAATTTTCTCGATTTTCAGCATATCAGTGAAATGCTCAATTGAGATAAAAGAAGAAAGAATGACCTTTGATCGCATGCGGGGCGCAACAAAATCGTGAATATACTCGATGAAAAATAAATATCACAACTCCGCATACTTGCGAAAACGCCATCTTAGTTGACGCCTGCTCAGAATTCGGAATAAATTGCATCCGAGTGGGGCAATAATTTCATCGAGGAACAATGATAGCGGGGAAAACGCCGTTCTCAGCAGAAACCAGCATTATGGAACTATTTGAAACTAGCACGAATTATCGAGGGGGTTTCGTAGGGCGGGATGGAATCACGAAAGGGGTGAAAAGGACACGGATATGGAGGGGGGGGAGGAGGAGAGCATAGAAATAGGTCCGGGAGAGGTGTGGGTGCGAGAGAGGGAGGAGGAGGGTGTCGGATGGGAAGCGGCGGGAGGGGGAGGCGGGGGAGTACCCAGCCTGGACGTCGATGAGAGGCGGGGCTCTGATGGCGCGCGCAACTCCACCGCCGCCGCCAACCCCCTTCTGCCCCTCGGAGGCCCCTCCGTCCCGCCCCCTCCCCACGATTCTCCCTCGCCCCCACCACCCACGGCGTCCCCCGCACCCTTCCCCCAAAACGCCCCCGACGCCTCTCCGCCCCCTCACCCAAACCCACGACCGCCAGGAGCACCTTAGAGCCCGTGACGCGATGTTCCGCCCTTTCCTCCCATATCTCCTGTGCACGTACACCCCCGAATTCCCCTTGCCTCCTCCTCCTTCCCCACTCACGCCCCCCTTCACCCCTCTCACCCTCGTCCGCAGACAGCCGTGGTAATGCCTTTACTTCCCCCATGACTGTTCGACTTCCTCGGCCTACGATCTGTGTTTGAGTAAACCGGCGAGCGAGCACCGGTTAAGGAGATCGCGAACGCATCTCCACGTTCTCTACACGAGATGCTTGATTCTCAGTCAGGTCCTCGACGACGGCGTCGACCGTGATGAAGTCGTTTACTTCCTAATTCTGTGTGTACATTCCTGCCTACGCTACCGGAGAGAGCAGCCGCGGCTATTCAAAATGAAGGTACCTGAAGAATAAGAGCGATTTAGATCTTCAGCGTGTTCAAGACTCTGGTGTTAGTAAGAGTGTAGGCACATATTTTCCATTGCAAAACCATACTCTACAGTCTTTGTGTTTCTCATTTTTAAGTTCAATTTTCACATCGTTTAATTCGCGACAGATATCCATTCAGATATACTTAATTTTTTGGCGTAGTATCTGAGGAGTTCTTGCTTGTGTAGATTCTATCATTAGGCACCGCGTAACGAAGCGATCGCACCTCCGAATCACACCGACCTTTTCCCCTGAGCTTTTTCATTTCCGTCATGCCTCCAGCTCTTCTCTCTCTCTCTCGTCGGCTCTCCCTCTCCCATTCCCCCAACAGCAAAAACCATCCCATCTTTCCCTTCCCCTCTCTCCCCTTTTTTCCACCCCCAATGCTCCCGCTGGAAAATCCAACGCACTCCGATTAGCAATCACCATGGAAACAAGCCGTTAATGCGCCAAAACCTCAGCCCCCTCCCTCCCGCAAGTGTAAGCGGAAGGCGGAGAGAAAAAAAAGCTGGAAAGGTTCCCCAAAAACCCTTCCAACTCCTCTCCCCCCGCCCCTACCATCCGTTCACACTCGGCCTCTCTTTTACGTCCCCCTACCCCCCCCCCCCCCCCCCACCCGCCCGTCCTCACCCCCCCTATCTCTCTCTTTCTCTCATTTTCACTCTCTTTGTCACTATGGTGGCCGTCGCTTCGGATGAGATCCAGCGTGTGGAATAGTCGGGGAAGAGAGGATGTGGGAGGGATCAGGGAAGGGTAGGGATGGAGGGAAATGGTGGAAATCCAATGACGGGAAAGGTTCCGTAAGATAACTGAGTTTGAGAGGAAAGCGGGGGAGTGAAATGAACTGGTGCTGTTGGTTGCTCGGCGGTGAAACAGAGTTCAGGGAAGAGGGGAGAGGCTTTAAAATGTTCAACAAACGAACCAACAAGGGAGCTACTTACACTCAGAAAATTATTTGTACAGTTGTATGTACGTACGATATTGTAGTCTCGGCGTGGAAAAATATTGATAAACAAGGTCTTCTCTTGGGAACATCATTGATCAATCTTAAGATGAGTTAGGGAATAGTTTGAATAATTAAAATAGTTGCGAATGGCACATTTTTACTAACTATGTAGTTCCCTACCTACTGATATGAGATAAATATACAATACCTATCTTCGTAAAGAAAACTTTGATTCCAATTACCTTAGAAGGAATGAAATGAAAGAGAGACAAGTAAATAAAAACAGTCAAGATACCTGGAAACCCCATAAGCTGACACGTTACTCGTTGAAAGGTTTTAAGTGAATGGCTGTATTTTATATGGTCTTTGGAAAAAGGAATTGTAATCCACTTCTCCGCTTCCACTTTCCGAAATAATGAGGTGAGTCCTGATTGCGAGAAAACATCAACTCTGCTATCCTATGACGTAAATTTCCAACTAAATGGAAACTAAACCATTAATTTCTTTCGTGCGCTCATATTTTCAAACAACTTCGCTCCGTAGCGACGCTAACAGGATTTTATTTTTACCAGCTTCAATACATTGTTATGCTAGTCGATCTCAAGAGCATTGTCCTTCACTCGCGAAAGAAAAATTTTGAAACCTGATCAGCGATTAACTCCAGAGGTGGTTGGAATGGAAGGATGAGATGAGAGGATGAAACCCAGGGTGAGGAATGCATAAATCTATAGGGGGGGGACGCGAGATGCGGTAGGGAAAGGGGGCGAGTGAGGGGTGGGGGGGGACAAGGTGCTCTGGGAAGAGGAGCCACCGTGATATTGCGCGTGAACCGCTCACCCGCTCCATTCACGCCCTTTTTTTCCCTCTCCCTCCCCCACTCTCTGCAGTTTTTGCGCGCCTACCCTCCCGCGCCGCGGCGGACGCCTTGCCGTACACAATCGAAACTAATCTCCGGCCTTATTATATGCCCCGCCGAAGCCCACCACCACACCACTCCATCGGCGCACACCTTCTCTCCCTGATTCCTCGCAAACCCTAAAACCCCTCGAGGCACCAGTGCACACACATCCCTGGCCGTAATCCTTTCGACACTGCACGACCCTCCCCCTCTCTTGTCTCTCCTTCTCATCCCCCGGTTCCTATCTCCCAAGCCCGGGAGAAATAGCAGATTTCTTTGTGTGATCCCACGCCCCTCGATTGTGGGTGTCCTCCCTTCCCACTCACTCCCCACACTATCTTCCCACTCCGCGCTCCCACCCCAGAAAATCCACCCTCACCACCCTCCATCAACCCGACATCCTCCTCACCTCGCAGCCGGATATCTAGGCACTTTTCAGGAGGTACCTCCCTTTATTCGCCCGTCGCTCCGTGGAATTTTCATTTTTTTCCTAATTAAATCACGTCCCGGTCGAGAAAAAAAAGATTTGCCTCCCAGGCAGGAAATGGCGGCATCATTTTGCGGAACGGCTCAGATTTTTCGACCGAGGGTGAGACGTTTTTTCCTTGGCATGCACGGTGCTTCTAACGCTTAAAAGTGCATATTTACTGCATTTCACAATCAGATAGTATCGGTGTAATGGTAGAGGAGAGGAAGTTGGATAGAAATAAATGTCAACGTGTGCGATATTACATGGTAAAATTTTCTTCAAATGTTGTTGCTAGAGTTTGTCTCCTCTTAATGTCAGGTACAAAGTTCTCCTCGTAAATATCTTAAGCAACTTTGTTTAAAATATTATCACTGCTATGCATGTCAAACGGTATGATATGGAAATAAATCACTCTCAACATTGACTGTTTTGAGATTTTGGAATCCCACTATTCAACTGTCAGGTGACGGCAAGAAAAAGCGACCACAGCAGAGACAACACGCTCAGTTAAATCAATCTTGAGTACAACATTTACAAGTGACGTTGAACTGAAAAAAACCTTGGGAACATCATAGTCATTGGTCAATAGCTTGATATTTGCAAGTCTTGTTTGCTCTCTGTCTACAAATGAAGAAAACGTTTCCTCTTTTTTTCGATGTAATATATTTTCCTGGAATAGAACAAGCTTAATATGCTTACAAAAGAAGAAATTATCCATAAATGGCACCGTTATGCATAATGAAGAAGAGATACACTTAATTAAAAAGCCCTTCCCCTCGAACCACACCACCCAGTCCTGCTCATTTCTTCCCCACGCGTCGTTCCCCTCTCCCATATCATCTTCCATGGCCATCAAAGCCCTGTCATCAACAAACCGATTGAATGAAACGTTCCTTTCCCCCAAAAAATCCGGCTCCCGCCTCAGCCCTTCTATCTCCTTAACGTTTTTCCTCCGTTTAGTCCAATATAAAAGGGCCCTTTTCTTCTCCTCACTTAACGAATGCTTGAGGGGGCGTATTATAGTCTGTATGGGGGAGGGTTGCGGGGCGAAGAAGTGGAAATAAGGATGGGAGAGGCATGCGGGGGGAGGAAGAAAAGGGGGTGGAAAAAGGGCGGCGTCTTCGTTAAGCGTGGCGGGGGAGAGGTTAGGAGGAGGGAAGGAACGGAAAAGGGGGTTGGCGCCCGAAGGAAGGGAGGAAGTGCAGTTCTCGAACGGGAAGAGCGGGAGGGGCCGGGCAGGGAGTAAAGACCCCTGATGGGGTGGTTTGGGACGCCGAGGAGTGTGGGGTGCAGACTGAGACGGGTCGGAGGAAGGGGTGGAAATAGGGGAGGGAAATTTAATTTCGATCCTCGTGGGGGATTCAACCCTCAGGAGGGAGAGGGAACGAGGGGAGGATGGGGATGGAGAGGTTTTGGACCGGGCTTGGTTCCTGAAAAAGGGTGGGAAAAGATGGAGCCGGGTGGGGGGAAGAGGAGATGGTGAGAGTTAAGGGGACAGGTTCGCGGAGCCGTGAAGGAAAGAGAAGTTTAATCTTTGATAAGATTTTAAAGTAGGAGGGACGTGGGTTTTTATAAGGGAGGAAAGGAAGCCTGCCGAAGCAGCAGAGAGGAACCTGGAAGAGGGTAGAGGGGGAGGAGGGAAGGTATTGGGGTGTTTGGCAGGGTGCAGGGGAATGAGTGGCTTTCGAAGGGTTTAAAAAGAAATAGCGAGGCCTGGCACGAGATGGGAGGGTGGCGAGATACTGGCGAAATAAAATTAGGAGGAATGAGGGAAAAGGCGCAATGGGTACCGACTGGAAAAGGAAAAGGTAGGAGGGGGACGCAGAGGAAGGGGATTGATGAGGACGTGGCAAAGAAAAGAGTGGGACCTGGAAACAATGCGAGAGTTGTAGAGCGGAAGCACGATTTCTGGAAACTCTGCTATTGGTGTAAGGAGGAAGGGCAAGGAGAAAGAGAGGCGACATAAGTTCTTTGGGATTCTCATTTCGACCCGGAAAAACATTAAATCTCAAAGTATAGATTATTAGAATGGGAGTTATGTTGGTTAGTGATAAACCTTTCTCAGGGGCAGTTATATATGCTGACTTCATTCCTTTCTCACACAATGACACTTGCAATCTTGTTTTCCTTCCTCACACAACGAATAAATGTTGACATTTACGACATATTTTGTTTTTCTGTTATGAAAGACATTCATCATCTTTGGCTTATTGCCAGCCACATAGCTTTTTCCGAGCCATGGTGAAATTGCTAGTCAGTCAGTCATCTAAACATGCAGTCTTAAATATTGCATCTTTTTTAAACGAAAAATGCGTGTATATGGAGTAAGTTACTGGTTAAAAATTAGTGAAACTCTTTAATGTACTGTAAATTCTATTTTTAACATGGTGCTTTCCTTATCACTAATGTGATTTTATTTATTTCGCTTTGAAACCTTTTGGATGATTTAATTATTACCAATTTTAAACCATGATATATTTTTTGGCTTCAAACGTGCAAATTGTAGAGCTTTAACTTTTCGATAGAGTCATGCATAGTGAATTTCTGATGATTATTAAGTTATAGATTTGTCGGTGGAGGAAACAAGGTACAATTAAATTAGGTAACCACGAAAACACATCTGAGGGTAACGTTCAGCATTTATTTTCCAGATTTAAGGGAACGCACAAATAATTAATGGGATTGCAACCTGAGCATCTTCGTCCTAAGTTGCAGAATGAATTGTTGCCGCAATTATGCGTACAGTCGATTTGGGTGCTTTCCACTAGACCCTACTATTATAGAAATGTGTCGGATTAGGAGACGAGGGATGAAACAGTTGGCATTTATATTGCATAGCTCAACCGGAATTCCTCCTTAACGAGCATGAAGGAAAATTTCGAATTGCCGCGCCGATACATCGGGTAAGGAAGAGGTACCATAGGCGAAAAAAAGCCACCCAAGGCGTGTTTTATTTAAGTAACCCAGCCTTCCAGACAAGCCGCGGGAGGAAAGGGGAAAGGAAGAAGTTCTCTCTCCCGAAGAGGATACATGAGAGAGAGAGAGGAGTAGAGAAAGAGGAGTAGAGAGGGAGAGAGAGAAAGGGAGGAGGAAGTAAAGATTGGCGTCACCGTGGTGAGGTTGAGTGGGTGGGAGGGGAGAGGGGAAAAGAGCAGCGAATGATGGAAGCGAAAAGCAGAGGACAAGGCAAGGCCTGAATAAAACAGTGGAGCGAAACGCAAGGAAGGTCTAATTGGACATGGCGGAACTTCTGATCATAGTGGCCCCAGCACAGGGATCGGGACCGAAAAGGAAAGATAAATGGTTAAAGAAGGTGAGTGAGTGATGTGAGTGGGAGGGGGATAGGGAGTGAAAGGGATGGTTTCCGAGGGTGTGGGAGGAGACGAGGGGGGGAGGTGAGGAGGGATGCTACACGGCGGGGTAAACAAAGGGCGTAATGGGAAGATGGCGGCGCCTGCATGCGTCGGCCGGAGAGAGATTTTTTAATTGATCCCTCTCCCTCGGATTCGATGGATGGCGAAGGAAGGCAAAGGAAGCGGCGGCGGGGGGCAGGAAGCGATAAGAGGAGAAAGGCAAATGGTTCCGAGAGCAGTCGGTGAGCGTCTTCGCGTTCTACGGACTTTTCGCGGAGCTGACCACACCCGCGAAATTTTCGGTCGCTCGGGCAATGACTCGTCGGGATCCAGATAAGGCCAGGAAGGTTACGAGTCAAGAAGACCTCGTGGGTAGTGGAATGGCAAAGGTAGACAATGTCCCAACTCCTTTTGAAATAAAGCGCCCGGAATACTTCTCTGGATTGTATTTAAATAAAACATTTGCAAATTTATACGGCGGCATTCCTGAGCGTGACTCCATTGCTGATGGAGCAGGTATTTCACTGAATGGTGCGTTGGAAGCCTGAGTAGTGAAACGGTATGCAATATTTCGCGATATTATTTCATGTTTCCGCAGGGGGATATACTATGCTAAAATGATGATCGTGTATTCTATTGAGTATTCTATTCAGCTGGCGGATTTTGTAATGAAAGGAAGAAACGATGTTTCCTACGCTAGCTGCCACTGTGAGTGTAGATGTATGGAAATACATACTGGTAAAGGACATTCAATGATATTCACCCCTTTTCCTTTGATTGTGTGGTTTTGCTTTTTCAACTCGCACCAAGGCCACCCAGATGGGAAAGGACAAGAGGCACTTTGCCCCTGGACCCCAAGTTTAGGGAGCGCCGGAGGGGTGAAAAGAAAACAAAATGTTACCACTTATCGCATAAACTACAAGGCCGCAGGGAAATATTTTAGTCTCATATTATATGATTCAAACGACTGACGACGCTGAATGCAATCAAAGATGGGTTACGATACTCTTAACCATCTAATCATGCTTATGATTGAACATGGGTTAGTTAACTTCTTAAGTGTCAGTGAAATAACAGATGATTTTTTTAAAGTGAAGAAAAAAACCTACGCAGGTCTCAGTTGAATATTTTTGTTTATAAACTCATCCATTACTTTACTTTTAATTGTAACATTCAATTATTAAGTAATAGTTATTTCTGTTATAAAAATATATACGAATAACTCTTACACATGGTCACTTAAGTTATCACGGCTTTCTCCTCCTAGCTTTGTATGGGAGGGGAAGGGCCCCAAATAGATCGTTGCCCCAGGCCCCCTAATGTATATGGATGGCAATGGCTCCCACGATAGATTTTACCGGATTTGGAGAGAGAGAATGGCAATGTATCATACTTTCTACGCTTAAGAATGTTCTTCATTATTTAGCATTGATGGTGTGAGATGGGAAGCAGAGCATAAGCCCCCTGGTTTTCTTATATCTTGTTCAGAGATGCGCTAAACTGCTAGCATAACTCGACAAATAGAGCCAATACCGCCGAGGAAATGACTACAATAAGCGGATGCCATCCCTTCATCTTCTGCGTCAAATGTACACAGCTATATCATACACAGTGATGCCTGTAAACTAATCCCTAAGACAATCTGAGATGCACAAATCTAAATAAGATGAGTTAAATACACTCAGTTATACTACACCTGGGATGCCTTTCCTCTAATTTCTGAGGAAACAATTCATATAAGCCTATCCGGGATTGTAGACGATTGGGCATGACGACAACTGACACATCAAGCATGATAATTGCCCACATGAACTTACGCCCTTGGTTAAAAAAGTGATTTCATCACGAACTTTACATAATGCAATTTTATACTAGAAATTTAGATTACACGACATACCATTTTCGCGCTACGCTCCCCAATACTTACTTCGCGAAAACAGAGCATATGGTGTTTCCCATTTCATAAAAATTCCAGTTTCCCAGAATTTAACTTGCATGCCTGGACAAACAAGCGTGGTGAAAATCGTGCTTTTCCGGGAAATTTAATTAAATTTTGCCACGAGTATGGACAAACCCCGCATTCCGCATGGCCTTAATTAAACTCTCCTTCTCTCCCCTCTCGCAAAACGCTTTTAGGTACGGCATGGACCTGAACGGAGCGCGGCGCAAGAATGCCACGCGGGAGACCACAAGCACCCTGAAGGCGTGGCTTAACGAGCACAAGAAGAACCCTTATCCCACCAAGGGCGAGAAGATCATGCTGGCCATCATCACGAAGATGACGCTCACGCAAGTGTCCACTTGGTTCGCCAACGCCCGGCGGAGGCTCAAGAAGGAGAACAAGATGACGTGGGAGCCGAGGAACAGGGTGGAGGACGAGGACAACAACAACAACAGCCACCATGAGGACGATGACGACGACGATGACGACGAGATGGGCGGGAGCGGCGCCGCGGACGCCGGCGGCGGCGGCGGAGGTGGCGTCGGCGCGAGGAAGTCCGACGGCCCGAACGGCAAGGACGCTCTCCTGGGGAAGGAGAACCCGTCTCAAGGTGAGGAGGTGACGTCCGACTCGCCCATTGACGGAATATCCGCGAGGTTTCGCAGGAAAGAAATACCTTTTTTTTTTTAATCCCTCTTTCTTCTCCGAAGGGACTCAAGTTCATTCATTATTCCGGGGCTGAAGTAGGTTGGCAAGTGAGCAGTCGCAGATGACGACAGCTTTACGTAATACGTGTAGATTCACTTCAATTTCAAAAGCGAAAAAGCACATATACTTCAGAGATAAAGAAATTATCTTTCTTTTACATCATTGAGTGAGCAATATATGTATTGCTCAACATGACTACTGCTCAAACACGAAGTAAATATCATTTTCCACGTTTTTACATTAGGGAGAGACTACTTATTTCAGTGATGCGAGATATAGGTTTATGTGTATTGTTAACAAATTTTTTATTTCTATTTGTTAGAGCCGATGCTTTGTCTATCACCCGAAACCGCGAGTGATAAAAAAACCCGTGTAATAATGAACCTTGGCATGATATTCAACCTTCAACATGTGTAAAATTATAAATGGATCAACATTCACCTACACGTTTATCTACAATTACTATCTACTCGGGCTATTTTCTCTTTGTTATAAACGTTTGAGTATGGTTTTAGAAATCTAGGAGAAATTAATTTAATACACTGAATACTGTGCATACTATAAATATCCATGGAGGTCAGTAACACCCCTCTTTGAAAGACTTCTCTTTGGGCAAGGGTAGTTGTGTGACTACTTAGTGCATGCATTCTGCACGTCACTCGTGGCACCGCACGTGTATTAGCTATTTTTTAACAACGTTTTGAAAACATGAGGTGCTTCCTTAAATACGATTAACACTCGACCCGGTGGTCTGAAATGACGGCTTGCGTCCTAGTACATACATAGAAGGAAGTGAAGACCCTAATCCACTCTAATCCATGCATCACAAATTAAATACCGAACAACATTAGTCCTGCTTTGTCTAATTAATTATGCAACCAAAATAAATATAAACTGACTGCATACGAAATCATAAAACCATTTTATCTATAAAGCTTAAAGTTAGATGGTTAACTAAGTACCCAAAACACAAGTCAAAATTTTTACAGTGGAATAAAAGTCTTCACTTAATATCCTCTGTATTCCGTACACAGTAATGCCAAAGATAAGCCGCAAAATCTATTTGAATACTGCGCCCATATTTCCTAAATTCACATGAATGAACCATTATCTCTAAAGTTTAATTTCTGACGTTACTAGGAGAAAAAATGTGAACATGTAGTTTATTTACTTTGACAGTAATTTTCAATCTAAATGCCTTGAAATAACTTACGCGCGCTTTTTCCCAATGATTTTAAATTTTAGATAGGGTTGGTAAAATATGAACTTGGAAGATAGAAAAACTCTTTCATAAGGAGTTCATTCAGAGCATTGAAGTGGGTGAAAGGACGAAAATCTGATCATATTTACATTATTATTCATAAGTGCATCCTACTCACTCACAGTCCCATTCTCACGCGCTATGGTTAGTACTAAAGAGAAAGCGTCCCCAGCTCTCTCCTGTGCAAGATCGTTTGCACCGTGACTTTTCCGTTTCAAAAGACCCATCTCTCATAAAAAGGGCACTAGCGTCTATACTTATAGGGAATACATCCCTCCGCTCTTTTTAACCCTTTGATACCTCCTTTTTTTCGTGAATTCTTTTTGGCACACTACTCCGCCTGACTCGCACCATGACAAAGCCACACCTCATCTCTTAGCCTTAAACCCTTCTGTCCAACCTCGTCCTTGCAGTCCCTTGGCTTCTGCGACATGATTCGAATCCCTGGTATTACAGAAGGGATTTCCGAGGCTTGCAGCCATTCTCCTCGTACCCCACTCCCCGCACACACTCCACTCTCATTATGTCCGGCTTCCTTTCCGCACCCCGTTTTGTTGTAACTGTTGATGTTCATCCGTTTGGCCCTTGGTAAAAGCTTCTATGGTAGATCCCCATGAAAGCCAATGAAACTTTACGTTATTAACAATCGACACTGAGTCCCTAAGGCCCGGAATAAAATAGGTAGGGTGATCGTTTCCAAGGTATGGTTTTCTTTTAAGGGCATTATGTCTGATGCTATTTGAGTGGACGAATGTATTCGTCCACTCAAATGCCACTTAGGCATGAACTTCGGACTCACGTTAACAAAGTGATTTTAATTGTAAGCAGCCGGTGTTACAGTAGTTATGATTTTTGTGCAGAGTCATCTCCACGGTTAATCTGATTTCGTCCAATAAGGGAACTTGCTTCCATTAAAAAGGTCATAGCAGTATTTACTATGTGTAGCAATTTAAACATGCCGCGAAATTAAACATGGATTTTACTATTGGAAAGATGATAAGTGAAATACTAACGCTGTGGATTTCATAAATAACGTAATAAGCTATACATGACTGCTTTAATAATTTGTTTAATCCAAGTATTGAGTAAAAGAGAGGTGTTAATAATTATTTTTTGATATAAATTTCTTGGTCAAAATACTTGTAATATCCTAGCACCAAATGTTACTAATAATGTCACATAAGCTAATTCATTAGGTCCACTCACGCTGAATTTGCTGAGGCTTTGGCTGATGAATTAAAAAATGAAAAGCCACAATAGCTATGCAGAATATGCAGCCACCCATCTTTTAATTATGCAATTCACATGGTGCATTATAATAACATAATAAATATTTGTAACTTAGTACCTCATAGTTAAAAATAATGTTAAAAAAGCGCAACCTCAAACGTAGGTGATTTAAATTGACGATCTTTCTTTTGCCATCTACAGACTCAAAGGACTCCGGCACTGCTTCCAGCGAAGACGGTGAGAGGATGGGCGAGCGAGAGCAGCGGCTGGGCCTCCTCGAACTCCGGCGCGCGTCTATGCTGGGCGGACTGGGCCTGGCGGGCCACGCCGGGGGCGTACGGAGGCCCGGGGACGGGGGCGAGTGGGGCGACTCGCAAGCGGCCGAGAGCGGACCGGACTCCCCAGAGTGCCTCTTCGAGAAACCGATCCACCCTCTGGGTATCCACGCTCCGCACCCACACCACCCGGGACAACCGCACCCCATCCACCCCCTGCACCCGGGGTCGCACCTGCAGCACCCGCACCATCCCCACATGCAGCCACCCGCGCCCCACCCCCACCATCCGCACCACCATCCACACCTCTCCGCCTCCTTCCCCGCGCACCTGCACCCGCCCCCGCCGCCACCGCCGCCGCCTCCGCCTCACCCACCGCACCACCACCACCTCTACCACCACCCGCACCTCGCGCACCCCCACGCCGCCCTTAACCCGCACCACCAGGCCCTCGGGCCCCTCCACCTCCACCGAGTCCCAGTCACCGGAGCCCCCTCGTCCACCTCCTCCTCCTCCGCCTCGCCCCCGGTCCACCCCGACCCCTCCTGTTCGCCTCCCACGGCCCCCGGGGATTCCACCATCGGCGGGGTCACCGGCGGCGGCGGCGGCACCAACGGAAGCACGAAGCCAAGGATATGGTCCCTGGCGGACATGGCGAGCAAAGAAAGCGACCGGAGCCACCACGCCATCGTCTCGGCCTCCTCCCCGCCGACGTCCGCTTCCTCGTCGGCTTTCTACTCCACCGCGGCCGGGAAACTTGTCGCACCCTTGGCCGCGAGGAGCGGCATGCCGTCGCAGTCGATTCCGCCGCACCCGGCCGCAATGGCAGCGGCGGCGATGGCGGCGGGCTACGGGGGGCGCCCGGTGACGCACGACTTCTACCGGAGCCTCTACGGGGCGGCCGCTGCGGCTGCTGCCGCTGGTGTCGGGGGCAACAACCCTGGAGGGCCTCTGGTGGTTTCCGGGAACGGTCTCGGGGGCGGGAGTGGCGGAGACGTGTCCCTTCTGGAGACGTACACGAGGACGTTCGGACTCAACGGGTGTATTGGTACCGGGGGCGGCGGCGGAGGAGGAGGTGGCGGTAGCGGAGGCCCCCTCTCCTCGGTGCTGTCGAAGGCCGCTGCCGTCGCTGCGGCTTCCAAATCCTCGGCCCCTGCTCCGGCCCCTCCCACCTCGGCGGCTTCCAGCGGCCCCTCGGGACAGTTCCCGCTGAACGGAACCAGTGGCGGCTTGAGTCTGGCATCCCTGTCCTCCCTGACGGGTCCGTCCGCGGCGGCACCCGGGGCAACCAACGCTTCCTCCTCGTCCTCTTCCTCCTCTTCGTCTTCATCTTCCTCGAGCTCCTCCTCGTCTATCGAGCAGCAGCTGCAGTCGGCTGGGCTGCACACGGCCGTCAGGCTAACGCCGTCTTCCGTGGGATCGGACGGGAAGGGTGCGGCGGCGGCGCCCGTGACTTCCCAGGCGCCAAGCGGAGCGTCAGTGTCCAAGGCCTGACCCGCTGCCGGCGGCCACACCCTCCCCCGCCCGTGGCTGAAGTGAGTGCATCGGACTGCTTGATTCTCGGTGCTCGTGCGAATTTCAGCATTCTAAGTCCTCTAGTAAGCACCAACCGACAGAACTTCCTCACGTCGGGCATTGTTGCGTGGATGTGTGCAGTATTTTTACTGGAGCAATACCAATAAATTTATACAAAGATAGATGCGGGCCGGAATGTAAGATATTTCCCATCCTATTAGCCATTCAGACGATACTTAGTATGTGATAGTATTTTGTTTCCCAAAGGGCTGGAAAAATAAACAATATACTATTGTGTTGGTATAAAATTGACAGTCAAGGGACACGCACAAGGTTATTTCACTGTTCTCTGAAACTGGGTATTGAAAAGTGGGTTATTATTTGTGTGTACTATCATGGGAACTGTCTAAATTCTCAACTCACGAACCTGATAATGTGGCATCGTGATTATGTGTAGTGTTGAACAATATGCCACGAAATCAAAAAAACTTTGCGGTACTTGAGAGATGAAATACGTCAGTACGTTTGGTCATGTGAGCACCACTATAAATGATTGCGGGAGGTGGATTCTGTGTAAAACACTGCGTGCTTGTTCCCTGTTCTAATACCAAGGAACCCTGTGATGAACACACTTAGCGTGTTGCCCACAACGAGGAGCTTAAAAAGTGATGGTGGTGGGAAAAGTTACGAATATTGACTAAAGGACAAGTGGAAATGTGTTTTAAATCTACCAAATACTCTGTGGAATGTGTAAAAATAATGAACGATGTTTGAATCGGAAGATATGTAAAGTGGCGCATGAGAGAAATTACGTTCTATCAAGCATCTCAAACGTTTAGGTTTGAGCGGTTTTTCGTATCGGTATATATATATAAATATATAAATATAAAAGTGTGAGCATGAAGAGAGTCATAGAGGTTAACTTAAATAATTATTATATGTGATAACTTCAGTTTAATTTTCGAAACAGGTTTGAATCGTAAAAAACCGAATCCTTCTGTCCAAGTAGCCTACCAATGTGCTAACACCTGTTCGAAACCCTTTCTATATCTTTAAAAATAAATCCAAAATCTTCGGGTTTTCCTGGAAATACCTTTTATAAGAGATGAAGGCGATTATTTGGCATAGGTAAACCGAATTTAGGCAGAGCTTTCTATAGTCTGGAATACCTTATTGATTAAGATTTTTTTTGTTTGTTCGACGAAAAAATTTAAAGAGAAGATATGAAACGATTTTCAGGGGATTTTTAGAAATGTTGCCACAGATTTTAATTTCTATTGTACACCTGAAACTTGGGTTAAAATTGCAAAAATATTGACAAAAATTCAATTAAATATTTTGGTTGTACTTAACTCTTTTTTTTTGTCGGAGAGCTATTATTGGCTATTTGAAGTCTGTCTAACGTGTATGTATGTATGTGTATTTGTAGGGTTTCAGACGTGAAAAAAGAAGAGTGGTTGTTTTTTCAATGAGTAATTGGTGAATTAAAAATTTTTCCGAATAATAACTGAATCTGAATATACTTTCCCGGACAATGAAACCATATTTATGATAATTATTTAAAGCGTTTCTCTTAAACGCAACAGCTACTACCTTTAATTTGGATCAAATCAGGTTACTACTGATATAGATTCCTGATTATTATTGAATATGAACCGCATGCAAAACTGAAATACCATTGAAAAATCATATCCTATGGAAGAACAAGAAACATATCTAAACACTATGCGTTGAAAATGTCGCACATAACAATTGGAATCAAAGTTATATCCACGTAAACGCTATAGAGGTTTACACATACGTCGATCACCTGGCTGTTCGAGCATGATTATGGTATCATAAAGCAGTCGAATTTAATTGGCAAGGCTTCTCATGGATAACGACAGAGCCAAATGGTCAGACTCTCAGATTAAATCTTCTTTGTGTGTGTGGACACTCTGTGACGAGACAATAAAATAAAAACTGTTCAAATGTGTGACTCATTTTCATTTACTGCCATGTTTTCATGTAAGATCCGGCATACCTTTCTCGCGCTGGGTTTTGAAAAATTCTGAAATATCCGAACCTATCATTACTTTCGAATTATTTAATGGTTACACACTAGGTTTAGCTCTTTACATAACAGAATTACAAACGCATTTTGTCTTCCAGAGGCTGGCAAGAATGGGTAAATAATGGGTAAAATGTTTAAAATATACACAAAAAATACGAGTCAACGAGAAAAATATTTCTTTAAAGTGGTTTCTTAACTGTGATTCAGTAGTTTCCATCATGAATATCATAATTTTAAAATGTGGTTTTAGGCTGACCTATCCCTGGTCATAGAGCCTCCATACAATTCATTTATTTGGTAATTATCATGTTCAGCCCTTAATTCCAGGCTCCAGGCTCTTAATTCTATTCTTATGATGACTCAGAATATAATGTTAAATTTAAAGAATAAAGAATCATCATCATTTACTTGAAAATTATTTTTAAAAAACCACAACTCATATTAATCGGAATTTATTCAATTTTTCTTCATGATAAATCCCAAATGACAAAGGATTTTTCATCATTCTGAGAGAGGTAATCTGGAACTATATTACAACAAATGGATTTGGAATGTCATCTTCTATTGTTTAACACCATGAAGAAGATTATGGAGAAAGAAGAAATCTGATACCCATGAGATGTTATGCTGTTGACAATTTTCTGGCATTTTACACAATATTGTCATAAGAAATGAATGGTGAAGAGTAAAAATACGTGGCATATAACGCAGTTTAGTTCTTGATCCTGAAAATATTAAACCCCCAAAATCTTAGTCTCTACCCATCAATCACTAGCCAGATGTCCAGTAAATACTGACGCGGAGAGTACAATGACCTTTCATAAATAGATAGTTTTACGTCATAACAATAATGTTTTAATATTCGCGGGGTACTTTTGAGATTTGAGAAAATATATTCGATCTAAAATGTTATTTTGATTTTCTCCTTTACTTATATTCACCCACACACAAATATTTCATGAGATAGCGGATGTTGGCAATTGATTGTGAAATCTAAAGCTGTGACTAAATACTCAAACATGGGAAGTAAAGTCGCGGCTCTGCATCCGCTATAGCAAGCTGCGCGTTGGAATATCTAAACGCCTGCTTTTAAGAAGCCGGCCTTCTACAAGAGAAGCGGCGAGCGCCTTAAGCGTGACCAGAATCATCACAAGGAGGAAGGCATCGTTCGAAGGCCAAAGACTTCTTAGAAAGAATTACCAAGAGGAACGGGATGGTTGAAAATGAACTCACGCGATGCATATTTCCCACATAACATGATTAACACCCAAACATTCTGTTGCTACCAGAATCGACGTTGGGAAAGGAAGCATGCCCTCTTCGATGATATTCCGTCCACGTATTAAAACGCCACAAATTATAAGGGGAAAAATATTTATGGCACGTGAGTAATAAAATTTATCAGCCTCGGTTCCAATTCCACGGAAGTTGATTATTATTCATGATAAAACTTTCGTCAGCCTTTCTTTAATTTATTCTGAGTTTGAAACTGTAAATGTGGAATCACTCATTGTACCGAGTTACACAGCAATTATTCTTCAATGAATCCTTCCGAAGTATTGGGATTATAGTAGCTACAAAGGAAAGGCAGAGGAACAAAGGAAGGCAGACAAATGTGAAAAGAGGAATAAAGGAATAGGAGGATTTCGCGATGAGTGGAGAGACGGAGAGGATTCCGGAGAGAAGTCTCAGGAAGGATGGAGAATGATTAAGTGGGCATGTGGGACAGACAAGACATTATCATAAGCAATACCCCACCAGACAGGATGACTGCATGGGCATGAATATAACGGAAAACTGCGACATTCAATAAAACTCACTGTAAGCTGCCAAGCCATGGCTGGGGGACCACCTACTGAGAGGTAGCATGAGATAATCCTCGGTAAACATTTCATAGGGCAGTGAAAATTAAGTTGCTTTTTCTCCCATTTATACCTGTAGTAACTCAATGCCACCCATGGAAATCAACAAAGAAGGGTCACCATGATTTAGGGAACAAAATATGACTACCAATTCAGCATTATTCAAATGATCGTGCAGGGTTTTTCAGGTTCAAAATCACGCATTATTCATTGGTAAAATCTGGCCACCTCCATTTTTTTCCAAAATACGATCAAAACCCAAAGTAATTCTGTTACTTTTCGGTAGATAATCATTCGAGAAAAGCGCAAGCAATAATAAAGTTTAATTTCCTAATATCAGTTCATCAGAACAACCCACTAGCTGAGAAGATCCTCCTTGAAGCGTCTGGCAAAATTTATCTACTCTAAGATTCCACTCACTGCCCAATGCACCACCAATCAGACACACTATCTTCAGCACCGACGTTGATTTGAAAATTTGATTATCCTTTTAGGCAATGAATTCTTTGAGTTGTTAACGCTCGGTCAAAACTCATTGCATGAGTTAATGATTTATTAACTGGGAAAGGATTAGAGTAATACAATACGAACTCTAGTTTGCAGGGAATAACTTGGACCCTTCCTAAACTTAAAATGATGTTAGGGACTCTGAAACGTTCCTTTAAGCAGCTCAATGATTTTCTTAGTAATCTAGCAATCTTGAAACTCATCCTCACTCTTGTAACAAACTTGAGGCCAAATCTTCCCATGGAATGCCCTCTATGAAATAACATATGTATCTAATACTCCTTCCTAGTCGTATTGCTTCCGTGGATTTTTTACTCATAAATAAGCTTACCTATCATATACAAAAAAAATATATAAATATCAATACACACAGGTACTTCAAATGCATATATAATCTGAGTACAGAAGTAAAAAGATGTTGTCTTTACATTAGTACCATTCTTTCGGTGCTTGTTACGGCCTCGTCTATGCATGTTATTATTTTTCATCAAACCTCCCTGACTGCAGCCTATCTACCTCGCCGCCTTTCGATCAGTATGCCCCATTATTTAACGTCCTGTGTATCTCCGAATGTAGGTTTAAGGAAACAAATAGATAAGTATAAGCACTGTCTCACTCCCCTCTCCCGTCGGGGTTTCCTACAACCTCTTTCCTCAAACCCTCCCCTCCACCCTCCAATGCCCCATGAGAGAGAGAGAGAGCGGAGAGAAGGCTCCAGACGTTCAGTCATCCCTTCATCTCGAACAAAAGGCCTTCGCTGGACCACCAAGGGTGTGGATATGCCCCCTTAGGGGCTCCAGCCGAGAGAGCGGAAACGCAGCGAGAAGGAAGAAATGAATCGCAAACGCGTGATATCTGTTTTATCGTCATTGTAGTCACGCCGTGTGGCGCATGTGATTACGGCCTGCGAGGGAGAGGATAAGCCAGGAGGTGGGGAGGTATTATTTTTTGTGGAGGGAGAACGAGGGAATGAAGAGTAGTTGAAGTCTCGCCTGCAAATCAGTAGAGTGTCGTTTAAGAAAATGTTCATCCACATAATGCGTATGCATCTCGGGCCTGCATCTGGATGATTGAAAGGAATCAGCTGCCAGTCCGCGGACGGCCAATCTAGTAGGACCACGCATTTGGTGAGCAGGAAGAAAACTGAGACAAATCTACGAAGAATAAAATGCAATGAATAATAAGTGTGATGATATATATGATAAGTGTAATGATATATCACCTTTTGGTAAATAATAAATACACATTTTTGGTTGTGTACTTTTGTCATACATACATTTTGAAATATTCTATTTCCAAAAGATTTCACCGTATTTTTTCTTCCAATTCATAATTTAAGAATAATTTTTGAAAACTTGCAGTTGAATGCTAATTGATGATGATGGGCTAATAGGAGAATCGATTGGAGAGATTTGTTCAATTTATTTAAGGATTGCTGACTAATAATGATTTTAATTATGATCGCTATTATAATGTTTCTCCATTTTCAATATTTTCAGATGATAATACACAATAATAGTTCTTCATTATATATTCTAATCAAACCAAAGAATTATTACAATATTTTTCAACTCTTACAGGGTGAATAATAATTGTTCATACTCCAGTAAAACATGATACAGGAAATGATCTAGGAATTATTGATCGGAAAATCTAGGATTATTGAGGAAAGGCGCCAAAGGAGTCAGTTATACGTTCCCTAAGGCGGCGTTATAACCTCCCAAGTGCTCTGCTCACGGCACTAAAGGGAACTAGAACTACAGAAAATATTACAGCCATTGTGACATGATTTGAATCTCAATCACCGAGATTGTGAACTTAAGTTCATTCCTCCACGATAACCTTATTCTAGCATAATAATACAATACGAGCGATCCAGTTACTCTCTATAAGGATTTTTTATATGTTTAATCAGTAAAAGAACTAAAATATAACATGAGAAAAGTATGACTGGCAAACATAAAATGAGCGGGTAAGAAAATGCAATTATCAACAGATGTATATTTCCACAGTTTTCGTCAAATTCCTTCCCTTTCTTTCACTTCATGATTGAAAATGATAAGACAACAATTTCTGTTCTCATATCAGCACATTAAATATGGTTAAATGACGCTTACTGTATCGATAAAAATATATTCGATTAAATGACTTTCCTGTGTTCCTTCACCATTGATATGCAATTAATATACAAATTTTTATTTTTTTTCGAAATAAGGAAGCAACCGATACTCCTATGTTTCATCATAACATTCAATGAAATATGAACGATCTTCTCAGCGAATTGATTTTTAATTTACTTTCACTAGTAACCGTGAAAATAAAATGCTAAATTTCTACTTACAAAGTAATTGTCACTAAATAAGAAAACATCAGTCTCCCATGAAACTCTTTTCCTCGATTATCCTTGATTTGAATAAAACTGGGTATTCGATATTTCATTTTATAATGCGATAGTTTTTGCCTCTTTATAAATGACCGGTTTAAAATTAGTTCTACCGTCCACTTTTCCGAGGGATTGTAGGGACTAGAAGGGGAAATATCTTCCGGAGACCATGCCCAACTTCATATGATTCGATATGATGATAATATGATTCAACCTCATTCCAGGCACTATTTATTTGAATCTTCTAGTGAGACAGCTTAGATACTAATCCATTAGGAAACTACTGCACAAAATTAGCCATTTGCATCTGCCCCAGTATTTGACATTGCCCTCGGCCAGGGAAGAAATAAGGGCATAGAAATCTGTCAAAGTTGTCTGTAAAATCCCGTCACCAAAATTTGTAGAATTCCTTACTGTAGAGATCGTTCGGTCATCAGGCGAAAGTCACAAGTTGAGACGAAGGTGGGAATCCGGTTGACCAATCCATCGTTAGCCTCATAATGCTCCAGCAGGCCCATATGCATCGGCTGGTCAAAAGTCCAAGAGGCACTAGCAGAATATTGCCTGCTGCCGATTAGGAACGGTTCCACAATGCAGAGAGGAAGTGCCGAAGTGCAACGCTAGCGCAGTGTGAGTGGGGTATAATAGAATTAAAAAGTCTTGAAGCCATTGAGCGGCGCTCTCTTTTTGGCAGCCGTTATCGTAAATCCCGTGGCGAGTCGCATCTAACGCTTGCTGGTGGACCGGTGCCAGGGAAAAATTCGCTCGGGGAACGAGAGGGACGTGGGCGGCCGCGACGACGGCGGCGGCGTGCTTCGAAGCCGCCTCTTAACGCCACGTGCAAGACCCTTGTTAGTGCAGGGAGGGAGGCTACCGGGAGGGGGGCACGTCGGGTCGTTAAAAATGAAGGAACGAGATTACAAAGCCGGGGACGCGGATGAGTTCTCGTGAGTCGCGAATATGTTGGTCCGTGTAATGGGAGGCTTCTCCAGAGTTCTGCGGCTGGCACTTCATCTTCTATTACCTCCCTTCCCGTGCCAAAGTTTTCTCTCGCCCGCCATCGCTCTTACTTCCTCCCTTCCACGTTTTTTTTCCTTCCCGCCGTCTATTTGGGCACGCGTGAAGGAGCGCAAAAAGGAGGAACAGAAGGAAAGCATGTCCTCATTCGACCCCAGTATGTCACGAAGACTTTAGAGGGACTGGTTTGAGAGCGGCGTAATTTGTTGCCCCCCCGACCGCCCCCCTTCCCCTCCCGACACTCTTTGGCTTACAGGAGGTGAAGGAGCGATGCCCTCCTTCGGAGCATTATGGGTTATGGATCATCATACGCAGGTGAACATTCCTCCACGAGATAGAATGTACATTTGCACTATCCGCGGAGGAAGTCGTTTTAATCCCCTTGACCTAATTATTCCTGGTTGACGTCAGTATTCGCTCGATTTTTCTCCGCTTTCTTTTTGGCT
Organism: Platycnemis pennipes; assembly: GCA_933228895.1. Lineage (NCBI taxonomy): Eukaryota > Metazoa > Arthropoda > Insecta > Odonata > Platycnemididae > Platycnemis > Platycnemis pennipes. Next base: position 141,211,456 of record OW121847.1, on the reverse strand, counting down.
TGTTGGTCCGTCCGCAATGATTTCATTGCCACAGTTATATCCATCCACAAATCTGCATTTTGAATTATTGACCCACTTTATTATCTTCTCTTCCTTTCCCATTTCAATGCATCAAACATGAGAGAAAAAATAATGTTAGAAACACATCATTATGAAATAAAAGAATATCTAAATGTTTTTAAGCATGCACTTGAACCCCCGTTTGGAGGATACAAACGCAATTCGAAAGCGTCGAAGTTGCTCCTTACGAAACTAAACAAAAATACAAATTTTCTGATAGTACTTTCACGTTACCCCGGATGTTCAAAATTGGCGAGGGGAGTGACCGCCAGGAAAATCATAAAAAGGGAAGATACAGAAAAACCCTGAGTTTGAGTGTGGGAAATATACCACTTTTCGCTAGTCTAAAAGTCTTTGCTCATGGCAGTGAAATATGATTAGATCCAAACACTTAATGATAAATAATGAGAGAATGGAAAAGAGGTCACCTTTTAATTTATGGTGCCCTAATTTATAGTATTCGTCATATCACTGCGACTTCCCATGCCAAATACATGACATGATTTAATATTATTGCATTTTCAGAGTCAAAACATGTAAGAGGTAAACTATAGGTGAGGTAGTTGACATGTTGAAAGTGAGGAGTTTTTACCTATGTGACGCACCTACTCGTTAAAGGAAGCACTGCAGACTAATGGAATATCATCAATTTTACGACAATGGTTTATAAAGTAGAAATAATTAAATCATACGTCAAGAAAACCCGAGAAATATGCGAAGGAATAACTTTGAAGACCTATGTTATGATAAATGAAACACAACTTCTTGTATTTTCCGTCCTTAATAGTCTCATATATGGAGAATTAATGAAGTATACTAACTAAAAGGCTTGTGTGAATATGTAAGGTTTAGCTGATAGGAGATTTGGGAATCAAAACAATGCTAGAATTGATGTTAGGTGATAATGATTAGTTTCGACTAGTTTTAGCGTAAAACTGAAGTAGGTTTTTAGAACACTACAGTCGTCCGTTAAGAAAAAAGCAAGCTTATCTCTCTGACTACAGCCGACACCTTGGAGTTTAACACCATTATTATCTATCATCAGGCCGATATTGTCAGTATGGCACCAAATTATTTAACGCGTCATCGGTGAATCCGATTAAGAGACATAAAAACTACTTTTATATTTTTAGTGCCACTCAAGTACTCTTGTGGCTATTTGCTCTAAAACCAGTAAAGCTACACAGTAAAGCTACCAAGAAGAGCTTATGGATGTTATGCACAAGTTATTCTAAGAGCTTGCCTGTTTTAAAGGATTGACATTAGAATATCACCCATCAATACATAGGAGACTGTATGCTTACGGTAGAAGAGGTCCGTTGCGTGAAAACTCCAGAGGTAAACGGTGTTCTCTGCATCGGAAGGTTCTTACTGACGATAGAAGAATAGGTGTTGGCTTATTTTCTTCCTAGACTGCGAGAGATTGGTCATCTAGAACGGCGGTCGCCAACCGATGGTCATTAAGAAGCTTTTGGTGCTCCATGAAGAAACTTAGGTATTATTTGCAGTGTTTATGCTTATTATACTCTTTTATCATATTTTAGATCCTCTTTGTATCAACAAGGCCACAGGTATGACCACAGGGATGCAACTCTCATAGCAATGGCCAGGATCTGATGTTGTAAGGTGGTGGCTACTTTAACAATAAATGTTGGTGGCCTGTGTTTTGAATCTGAGTTTCGCAGGCCATGAGGTCCGAATTGTCAGCTACCCCTGATCTAGAAGGCACGTTACAGCCGATTCTCTTGAAGTGGATCTGGCAGCTGTGAACGGAGTGAACCTGTAAGTAAAGGGCCATGCTATAAATTTTAGAATTTTTTAGCCTCATCGTTTGGAATTCATGCTCAACAAGATTTCTCATAAATATCTTACAGTATACCATAGCTCTACCAAACTCCCATTAAGGCTAAAAAAATTTGTTTGAATTAATTCCAGTCTGATATATCCATGCATTAGCATTTTCACAATTTATTAATCAAACGATTTTACGCCTGATACCCAACAGTTATCTTAAGAATTAGGGTGATGTTGATTGCATCAGGCTTGACTTACTGGAATTTCTTCATGATGAGGGCAAAGGAAACTATGCATTTCCACAGAATAAAGTTATTGCCAATTTTCAACGTAATTCAAAGTAATTGCACTACTGCCAGTTATCAACGGCCAAAGCTTTCGAACCATCATCATCCAGATGATGATGCGGCGTATCGATAGTATGGTCGACGAGATAAAAATTAATTTATTTCGCATACTTCCCTGTACCCTCATCAACATTGAGGTAAATGTGCCTTAACAGCACCTTCCAGGCTAAAATTAATCCCAAGGAAGACACGTTAACTATACGTTAAGAAAAATTCTTTCTGTTCTATAATTAACATGCTACATTGTGTGCCAACAAAAGAGGACGTCTACATAAAATTTGGCACAAAAATCTTTTCGTTGAAATGAATACCTATCAATTCAGGAACGGAAAGGAAAACATACTTTTTTTCCATCAATGGGTATGATATATTATATTGAACAGAATAATATCGATGGCTACTACAGATCAAAGTTTTCACTACCTCACATTTTACCATCTATCATTGGTTCGATAAATATTAGTGATAATAGAAGAAGGGATAAATCATTCATGCTTTAAAAAAAACGTTACATACAAAACTATGATGCATTGAATGTTAATTGAACATTGTTAGAGATTATGCATAAGTTGTGAACAACTGAAATTTTTTGCTAGATATCTACATCTAAATTTCCATCTAAGCAAATACTCTGCCAGCCACCGTGAGGGCGCGTGGCATGGAGTGAAGATCGCCAAAAATAGATAGCAGTGGCCAAAACCATTGCCGTTCTGCCTACGATAATTTTATGCAGTGAAAATGCATAGTTTACTTTGCCCTCATTATGAAGGAATTCCACTAATCCAAGTTTTAACTGCAAACATAATGTCATGCCGCCGTAAATAATTTAATCCAATGCCTAATCCTGGGAAAAATTACAACAACCATGCCTTAGGTGGGGTTCGAACCTGACACCTTCGGGTTATCAGGTAGGGCCACTTGTAATCTGACTGTATGGGCCGGCGTAAGCCACTTAAAATCAATTCCAATAACTAAAAGCTATTATATATTGACTAGCAGACCTGCGGCCTGCTTTGCAGGTAGTCTGTCTGATGTGCTCTTGAGGTGAACTTTGTGTTCTAGTGTCAAATAAGAATTTACAGTGTTTGGAAACTACTGATGACACATTACCAACCGGTGGCAGTAGTGCTTGTGCTTCAGGCAGGCAGTTACTGCTTCACTACTCAAAGTAGTCTTTGCATTTTTTTACACTATTGTTCACCAACTTTTCATACGCATTTCGTATGCAGAGAGAAGGAGATTGCTATTCATTAATAGATAAATGTGTCCCACTCTAATTATCCCATATGTTTTTGTACTTTTTCTACACCACATTTTCATTATATGTTGTCTTCCACCCTCAAAAACTACGTTTTTTGTATTTTTCTCTGTATTACAAATTGATAATAATCCAAAACTACTACCAAATCATACAGACAGAGAATCCACACGCAACGCACCAAACCTCACCCTTTCAGTTCAAAACTTGGGAGTGACCAAAACAAAACGGATACAGGATGACTGACTGACTGACACGCTACAAAATTACACCCAAATCACACCCTGACCGATGCAAAGGATGGCTGTGATATTTTCTGGGATCGTCTGGGTGGTTTAAAAATAGAATTGGTCCTTTTTTCAAATATTTTAGGTGGAAATGTAAATGAATGTCTTTTTAAAATTGGTGAAAAATGGAATATTCCAGGAGGTTTTAATATAGTCGATCGTACGGTTTTGACGTAATATTTGGTAAATATTATACCCAAAGCGATGTAAAGGTTAGTGTAATATTTTTCTGGAATCGTCTCGTTAGATGTATTTTACAATAGGTTTTTTAGCTTTTGGAAATATTTTAGGTGAAACACCTGCTTGTCTACTGTGTAAAATATAGGATGGAACGCAAACACTACAAAATATTTGGGGAACTCAGCAAGGTATTGGGTGACAATTTCAAACGTGGTGGTTGCGTTCTAAAATTTCTTCATGAAGTAAATTTACTACCCAAAATTTAAGACGCATTTTAATATGCCCAACAGCTCTAAAGGCAACTATAGTTCCATATGATCAATACAGAGTTGAGCCTATCGTTTACACTCGTAGTTTACACTATTTCCAAGTAATCTACATACATACTAAGTATTGGTTTTTAACACTTGTTTTTAATCTGGTTTATTACACGTGCGAAATGAGTATCTTTTACGTGGACATATAAGTGAATGTTTCATTTTAAATTGATAAAAAACGGAATGGTTTGGGTGTAGGACTGCCAGTGATAATTTTAAAATGGTGGGTGTATTTTCGAACTTTAGCAACGTACATTAATACATAATAAAAGATTTATAACCTTCTTTCAACTATTAGAAAAGTACTTCAAACGCCTAGCTTTGAAATTACATTTCATACAAAAGATAAGGGCCGGTAGGCAAAAATTGTTTTATTTCACCATCTACACATCGAAAATGTCAATTAATATTTTCGTACTTACAAAAATGATTGATGAAATTAATTACACTTTCTTCAAATTCTTCAAAGCAATTTTTGCCCCTTAACCAAAAACGTAAACACATCTACTTAGCAACGTAAACAATTTTGCATATCAACTGGATCCCTATGTTAAAAGATAGGGAAAACGCCAATTTTTTTTGCATTTTTCTCTGCACCACTAACTGCTAAAAATCCAAAAGTACTACCAATCATACAGACAGAGAATCCACACTCAACGCACCAAACCTCACTCTTTGTAAAATAAAATTCTGTGGAAGTGACTAAGAGCTCTTATTAATAGACATCAATCTTTTAGCTCAAAAATTAGGAAAGAACGAAACGAAACAGATAGAGAGTGACGGACTGACTGACATGCTACAAAATTAATATATATAGAAGATATATATTTTGTCATTAGAAGTGCGAAGAATAAAATTGAATACCTTTGTCTATTAACTGTTATGGAATCGCACAACCCATTTAAATCCCTCAAGTGAGATCGAGTGTAAAATAACGAGCGGTCATTCTTTCAGAGAGAGTTTAATCAATTTTTCGGACAACTGCCAATACAGAGCGCTGGTACAACGGTCACTGACCCGTATTGAGCATTCATGAGCTAAGATAATGCGTCGAGTAGGGGAAGAGGAAAGACCAGAACGTTCCTGGTCAACATTATCTCCTCTCCTTTTTTTATTTGCAAGAAAAAGATGCTACGTCGAACAGTTCTCGCGAAAAATCAGGCCGTGGCGTGACTGAACGATCTTCTCCTTTCCCTTTGTGCAGGTATATTCCTTTTTCCTTGCCCGCCCGACGTCGGATTCAATTTTTTTCCGGCGACAAGCCGCAAAAGTAGGATTAAGAGACTAGTGATAGTGCCGTGTTCAAAGGGAGGATGCCTATCCTACTCCTCCTCACTCTCCTCCTTCCTCCTTTTTCAACTCCAAGTTCCAGTCAGTCATTCGGGAGCCTAATTTGTCAAAGGTGGCGGCAGTCGGCCAACGAAGAGAGCTTCACAGTCCGATGTCACCGACTATCTGTCAATGGGGTCTAGGCCTGAACCAATAAGGAAAAGAGGATCGAATCACTACGGTTAAATAGGAAGGCTTTTTTCATCCTCTGTTGTGATTTTGGCATTACTGTGGAAGTTCTTATGAACCTTCTCGATCCAATTTAAAAGGTATAGCTCGTTCAAACTAGACTATGAAGTTAGCTGTTGGTTGGAAGATCCATCCAGAAATATGTCAATTGACCATTCAGGTCAGAATGCTGCCCTATGAGTCAGCAGTAGTCGTTTTCTTTTTAGATCAAGACACAATACATACATAGACAAAACATACAGGAAGAGGTTATTACAAGCTTAAGCTTGGCCAATACATACACGTTTCATGCAATCAAAATAAGAGCTTCCATCAATATTAAACATTGAGCATTGGAAAAACTCATTAATTCCCTTAGGAATCTTACGGAGAAAAATATTTAACTCTATTATTTTCTACCACATTAGAATAGCAATCACATTCGCTCTTGTGCACCTAGAATGTCCCCACTTCAAAATATTGCCAATATACCATATGCTGAATACCTAATAAATGAATATTTATACGAAGTTCTGAGATTTATACAGGGTATCTTGCTTTATATTATGCTTGTGAGCTTTATTAAGTTCAGATCACATGCTACATAAAGATCAGTTCAGCTCAGCTCACATCTCTCTTCGAAAATTGAAAATAGTATCATAAGTGTGCATATGATTTCTTCCTTTATGAAAGCCTTATTTAATGCATTGAATCATACAAACGAGAAAAAAAAGTATTTCTACTTTCCCATGTTATTTCATAATAGTCAGATTTGCTCGTAGCCTCGTCAAAACTGCCTTAACGAACTCAACATACTCCAGCCATATTTTCATTCACTTTATTTATTACGAATTTCTGGATGTATTCCTCCCTTTCATTAATTAGCGTATTGAATATTTCAATTGTTATCCACACCTGAGCAGATTAAATCAATGAATGGAACTCTTTTGTAGCGATTTCTTTGCAAGTTAATTTGATTTTTCTTCCTCACTGACTCATTCCTCATGCCAATTCCATTCTAAAACGTAAGCCACCGTATTTATTATAACGTAACTACCAAATTTTGCCAATATGCCACATGCTGCTTGTTTATTATTATAAAATACGTTTTTCTCCCTAGTATCAGTGGAGGAGAACACGAGTAGACATTGTAAACCCGCTTTCGCTAGGTTGAATGAGTTTTTTGTTTCCAAGTTTGCAAGAACAAGATGCAATAGCTAATTAATATTCATGTAGGATTTAAGTAATTATTTTTTATGCAGTGACTTGGTTTGAAAAGTATAAGACTAAAACCTCGGGTATGAAAAAAGTTGTCCTGTCGTTTTTGAAGGTATTCAGAAGACTTCTCTCTTCTCCAACACTTCTTAAAAGAGTTCTGATCAAACTCAGACGAAGGGCTGACTCGGTCAATTATTTTTAACTTCATCATTCTTCTGTAGCACCACATTTCAAAAGCTTACAGCTTTGAATTATCTACCTCTGTTACCATATGGCTAAGGAATCAAAACTCAGATTGATAACAAGAGAATCATATGGAGGTTGGGTACGTGTATTGCATAGTAAGCAAAACCTTTGGTTATGGCATATATAGAGTACGCAAAGGATTAGAAAAGAAGGGCTGCGTATATGTGGATGAAGAAATATTGCTCAAAGATCAAAAAATAACATGAATGATCGTCTTCGATAGACTCAAGAAAAGTCATGAGGTCAGCTGACTCAAATAGCTTCATCAATAGGCAAAAAGTTTGCTATCGACTTACTGATTAAGGAGAAGAGCTTTCAAGTAAAAGTAAAATCAGTGGTAAAATAAATACCTACTCTCAATACATTTACCTTGAGTACTAAAAATAAAACTTCAAACTACGAGAATTGAGGATCATATAAGCCTTTCAAACCAGAATAACTCACGAACAAATAGGACACCGACCATAAAGTTCTATTATGTCGAGTTCATGACATGACAATCTTTTGATATTTAATTTAGAGGATGCACGCTCACGAAAATACATAATTCAGTCGTCATGCATTCGCGATTTGAAAAAGTTATTCCATGGGCATATTTTGGACCTCTTTTTTTTCATTTCTACACACACTGCAGCACTCTGTGAAGGAATGAAAACGAGCTGAATGCGCGAATTTTATTATTGGGGCGTACAAAGTCCTCAAAGGCGAGACATAAAATTAAAATAGTAGGAGAGATCCTTGTTCCGACATCCAGGCGATGCAAATTGCACTTGATGAAGCGGAGCAATTGCGCACTTGGTTCAGAAATCATACCCCGGTTTCCGCCTTTAGACGCTGCTGCCCTTTAGCATTTAAATTAAATCTCACACAGGCGGCCATATGGCAACAATTAAAAGGAAGTCCCACCCGATCCTCAGCCAGAGGGGGGAGGGGAGCAACGAGTATGTTTTCGAAAGCGGGCCCTACAAAGAGGGCCAAGCGGAGGAGACAGGGTGAGGAGGAGGAGAGGCAGGAAATGGAGAGGGGGTGGGGTGGGTTGGGGGAGGAAGCGGAGGGGAGGGAAAGGGGGTGGAGGTAGGCGGCGAATTGATGGCGAAGGCGGGGATTAATTTTGCCGAGTAAACTTGGGGACCAAAGTAAATAAAGGCGTTTGATTTTATGGGAAGAGGAGAGGGGGATGAGGTTTCGGGGGAGGGAAATTAGGGAGCGAAAGAGAGGGTGAAACCGCCCTCCTCTTCGGCCGAGAGAAGATGGAGATACGATGACAAACATGGCATCAAAAAGGCAAAAATAGTTGATCAGAGTGGGACACTGATAAAATACGGTCGTGGGGCTATATAAGTAAGGCCTGGGGGAAAATATCCAGGGATGTTGAAACCGAAGTGAATCACCTGATATCGTCGGTAGGAAGGGGAACTGCCCTCGAGTAGGCAAATGAAAGTGCGGTAGAGAATAGAACATGTGGGGAGGTCTAAATAGCTCCACAGAAAAAAGGTTATTAATCCCGACACTTGAATGAAAAATTACACCTCGATGAATAAAGATGAGAGATAAAAAAAATGATATCAAACAATGGCGTGAGACGTTCTCCATCGAGGATTCTGATAAACCCCTAGGTGCGCTAGAAGTAATAATGGGTAAAAAAAACTCCATTATGAGAGAAAGCTCTTCCCCATTCCCACAACATCATAAGCACAACTTCCCTCGGGTTGAGAAGTTATTAGTAAATTCAAAAACGAGTGCTTCTCCGCTTGTCACATCCCTCCTTAGCTCAACCCTCTTTTACTCTCTTCCCATCTCTCTTTCTCTCTCTGAAGGCATTTCCCGTAACTTAACGATTACGCCCGTGGTTCGTGCGTAGGCGGAGCACATGGGGTAAATACGTGGTGAAGAATGGGGAAGCAAATGGGTGGTATAAATCGGCTATAAGGACTTTTCCGCCTTGGTACTAAGGGGAAGGGAGGAGGCGGGAAACGTAGGGGGTGGAGGTCCGTTTGAAAAACGAGGATGGATGTGGGGAGGGAGCGATGTTAGGGAAGAGGGAGGAGGAGGAGGAGAGGTTTCCCAAGTTAGTCGGATATTTCTTTCGCTTTGCATGCTGGGAGCATTTGCCAGAGGCGTCGTTTTCGAGAAGTCGGAAGAAACAGATCGGAAACAGCGAGAGAGGAGGTGAAGGGAGAGGTCGGCACACGTGCGGCGATGTTATGAGGATCGGGTCGAGAGCAGTAGTGAGGTAAGGCGCGGAAGGGATATTATAAGGAAAGAGAGAGAGAAGAGAACGTTCACACTGGAGGCTGCCAGCATTTCTCACGAGCACACCAAAGAATCGGTTCTCTTCCGCGTGTACAACGCCACCACGGAGAAGTAAAGGGTACGCGACACACGACCCTCACTTAAAACAGCGGAATAACACGCAACTGCGCGGCGCGAATTGTGAAGACGCAAATACAGAATTTGGTGTACGGACCCGGGGGCGGTCGTACCTATAGACGGCGGACGACGTTTTTCCCTGAAGGACGAGGGCAAAGTGGGCGATAGACAAATATGAACTTAATTGGCTTGACGCATTTCAAGTGCATGCATTAAAATTGCGCACTTCTCCGTCTCGCAATCCACCGCACGTCCTCTGCAAAAAAAACTCCGGGCTTGTAATGCGTAACGTGTCCCGTAATCCTCTCTAAAAGCGTTTCGTCTCCCATTTCGTTTTGCTTTGTGTGCGTCAACCGAAGCGTTTTACGACCCTTAGCTGATTCATTTATGGCGATTATTTACACAGTCGTTATTTGTGTTTTATCTACCAATTTGGATCCACTTTGATGATGACGGGAAAATCTCCAAGAACTATTCAGTCGCCCCAGCATTGACGTAGCTATGACGAGGCCGCTCGCCGGTTTTGACTGCAGGAATTGTGGCATTCGTTCCAATTTGGAACATCTTGAGGGAGCAAACAGCGCTGAATCACGGCGTTTCGCCGTGGTGGGTCGGAGTAATTTTGTAATCTCAGAGTAACTGTCGCCGGCGTTCATATTTTTGTTTCTTGGCTTGGCTCGACGACACACACGTAAATTTACAGATGTGAAGAGAAGATTAATTAATATAAAAAACGCCGTAAGTAAACATAAACAATTTTGGACCAAGGTGCTAATTAAATTCCAAAAAGATGCCGAGAAACTAATTAAGTCAATTATTTATGCTACGAACCAAGAGGGACGTGATTATCCTATATTATCAAGGAATATCTTAGTTTTTTACAAATAGATTTTTTTCTTATTTGTACATTGAAGCTATAAATATGTCTTCGTACATTGTTGGTAAAACTATGCCACTCATAAATATGGCTTCTTCCATCGTGAACAAAAGGTATTTTATCACTAGAAATAGCTTACAATTACTTTGTAACTAATTAGCAATAATTTACGAAACCTTTTGAATATTTAGCTGATTTACAGCAAGAATCAAAGCGCAATTGTATATATCAGAATCCGGAGGATATTTCTTAAATCATTCTTTTCTTTCATTTTATAATTCAACTCTTAAAATGGCCTAGGGATATTCTATGCACACTTTACAACTATAAAAAAGGATTAAAAAGTTAATGTATTTATGCAAGGCATGATAATATTGTCATCCCATATCGTTCTCATTAAAACCGGCTTTTTTTATTGATTCTACTGTATAAAGGATAAAAATGGATTGGGGAAAATTTTTCCATACCAGCCAGTTATGCGTCTTATTATATAAATATATGTGATATGCTCATACAATGCATTTATCGACGTCTATCTCCGAATACTGGCGCTGGTTTATTCCATAAAATCGATATGTTGAGTTAAGATACAAAAAACAATGTTATTCATCTTCCATAATCCTCAACAATGCACAGTACTGCCGCGTATCTTCCCTCCATCTTTCTTGGCCATCCTCTTCTTCGGATTCTCTCCTTTGCTCTCCCCGCGAGCCTCTCCTCCTCGCCAAGTCCTCCTCCTCTGCCCCAACCCTCGAATCTTCCGCTAACCCTCGCCCTCTCCCTAACTCAGACGGCTCGAGATAATTATGTTCGACTAACGAACGGCCTGACACTTTGAAATCCCACTTTGTGTCACCGCTGGATAAACCAAGGGGTAATTTATCCGCGAGGGCTATTTAGAGAAGTTTACAGCTTAGGGTTAGAGGTTCCGTGGAGGGGCAAGGATGGGGAGAGTTAGGCAGGCATAAGAGCGGCAGGAAAGCGTAAAAGAGGGAAGATAAGGGAAGGGAAGAGAGAGAGAGAGGGAGCACAGTGGAAAGGAAAGGAAGAATGGAATCGAAGGAACCCGAAACGACCGAAAGTGAGGAAAAGCTTTGAATGCAAATTGTAAATGATCTGAGAAGAGGGTGGATAATAAAAAAACAACGCAGTAGCAATTATTGAACACTCGACAAGTAAAACATTTATTGGTGTCATCAGTAATTAGATTGGCTGAAACTGACGTATTAATTGAGAATCAGAGAATGCTTCAAAGATAAGTATGTAACTGAATTGAGGTGCAAAATTGAGATACAGCAATATACAAATATATTTTTTACTGAAAGCGGCCAACGATAGCCTTATTTACGCAACTGTATATATGAATGATAGTTTTTATTAGTTCTCTTGCTCATAGAAATTATGAGTTAAATGCAACATACGGTTTAATGCTTGTGCGTGTGAGACAAAAACTGGAGAGATTTTGCAAAAACTATTGTAATATTTAAAAAAATAAAATTATTTAACACGAAAGAAACCTTCCCATATATTTTCTCCTTCAAGGTTATCCCATGACCTATTATTCTGAGGGAATATTCAGTTGCACACTGACTTTTTCCAAGTCCTCTTCAAAGACATTTTAGTGCTACAAATCGTTCAAGGGAAAACGAAACAAGGCTCCTTTTTTTCGAGAGCGGAAGAAACTATGGAATTCCTTTCATCGACGAAATAGGTTGTGTTATGTCGGTAATGCGACGGATGTGCTTCGGAAAAAATAGGGAGGCAGGGGCGGAGTCAGAGGGACCCAGAGGAGGGCCCGATAAGGACGGGACCCGGTTCGGGATGAGCGGCTTCGGGCGCGAGTCGAGAGATTAAGCAACATCACACACAGACTCGCACACACGCGGGGACACACGCGATCACACCCCTGGGGGTCACCCGAAGACGTGCCCTCCTCACACCCCTTGCCCTCAGGACTGGCTCCACACCCGCCGCGTGTACCCCTTCTGCCCACAGACGCCACCTCGCACATCTTTAACCTCTCGCGAAGGAGGTTTGGAGACGACGGACGTGGAACGCGGGGAGTTTATTTTAAGAATGCAATGTCGGCCATAATTGCTGAATCAACACCGGGAATGAGCTTGAGGGAGAAGCGGAGGGATGCGGTAGAGGAAGAGAGAGAGAGAGAGGGAGAGAGAAAGAAGAGAGGGGGAGCGGAATGCGATCTCGAAAAGGAGGAAAGGGGAACCTGGAGATAGGGAAAGGGACGGAGAGGGCAGGAGGAAGGCCGAAGGAGGAAAAGCAGGGAAAGAGATGGATGCTTCGGCGGGAAATAAAAGAGCGGACACAGTTTGAAAGAACGTCACCCCTGCGGTAAAACGATGAGGGCAAAAACGTACATGAAAGAGGATTCGGGGAGGGAAAAGGAGAGGGAGATAGTGGGAAGGGGAAGAAGGAATAGGGAGGCGGTTGCGTCTCTTTTTAATAACGAATGCGTTTCAGTTGCGGCGAAGACGTCTCGGGGAAAACAAAAAATATAAATGGGGAAGCGAGCGAGCTCAAATAAATTCTCCTCCCGAAACGAGTGTGGAATAAACACAGCGGTTAATAAAACCGCCCTTACGTCGGTTGCCTGCTTCGTTCGTTCCTCGTTTCCCGACTCGTCAAGAGTGGGCGGACACAATAAGCTGCAAAATACTTTATCGTCTCCCGGTTATGAGGTTTGAGTGGAGGGCTGGATGGAGGAAAGGTCTCGTAGGAACTGAAGACGCCGTAGTTTTCCGAAATGAGGATTAATTATGGTCGCGGGAAGTGTTTTGATTATTTTTTCCTCGAGTCAAGTAGGAGAGAATAATCCTCTAAGACTGGGAAAATAATTTTTCAAGCGCAAATATTCCTGTCTCTTCGTTTTGAAAGTGTGTCAGCGTATGTCTGGTTTAAATAGGCCTGCATCAATTTCCACAGTGTTTCATTCCCAGACCCAGTTATCACTTTACAATGTCAAATTCCCTGTACACTGTACAGGGTCGTGGTGATAAATAATTTTTTAGAGAGGAGGTTCATAAAATGCTTAGAATTATGATCATATTGCAATCAGTTTGATTCCTTCTTGTTTATCTGTTAGTTTTTCAGCACAATAATTCTTTAAGTACCTACTCCTTGATCCAACTATCATTTATCATCACGAAAGAAGTTACATTCAGAAGCGTTTCTATGTTGGCGAATTACGGTACGTGTAAAATAACGTTCTAGGTTCAGTTTTTTATAAGTGGATTGAACAAATCATTTATCACTGAAATTGATTATGGATTAAATAAAGTTGTCACAAATAATCTCCTCACGTAAATATGTTGCAGCAAGCAGTAATTCTGGAGCATTATGTTAATTTTATTTTAGAAATGTGCCCTAGCATGAAGTATGTAGCCTTGAAAATGAATAAACCTAAAATATTGCCATTATAAACAAGGGGTGTAAGTAGAGCTGCTACTTCAACTATTTCACTCCCAAAAAAATTGCATGTGTTAATATAACGCTAATGGTTAGATTATTTATCAAAAACCTTACCGATGTAGATGATTTCTGGCATAACGTTATGGAAGTGGTTCTTTACATTGGAGCAAAGCGTAGTCCTTTCCATGCAGTATTTTTAATACGATAAATTTTTACGGCCCTGAAAGTGATCGTATTATAATACTGCATGCCAAATTACTATGTTGTTCCATTATACAAACCACGCATTTTCATGCCCCAGTACATATAAAATTATTATCATGTAGCCAATAAATTACGTAATTTTTTTATGACAAAGAAATGATATGTTATTGCCATCCATGTGTTAACGTAATCTTACTGGTACTAGCCTAATTTGTGCTGGCACACGTAATTTCTTCAAAACTTACTTAAAACCAAAATAAGGTTCATTATGATCACTGACTAGAATGTTTGTGTAAAATGTAGTGCATAATAATTATTTTTAACAACATATTAATATAACATCATTTTTTTATTCAGAGATTGTTTATGCTTACGCCGAACTATCAGGCACTAATATCGTTTAGGGAAGGCGTCATGTTACAAATCTGCATAAAAGGCTCTAAGAAATGTTTCCAATAAGTGAGTGAACAAATTTGAAGCAATAACGAAATTTTTGCCTCAAAATCGATATAAATTGTTATTTTAAAGAAGAGGAGCCTTCTGATGATTATTTATGATGCGGTGTAACTGTATCCCAACTTAAAATCGAGCAGAATACCTAAGTGTCAACTTGAGCTTCAATCCTCCACCTTCCAAAATGAATCATTACTCAATTCAATCACGAAGTCAATACCTTTCACTCCAAGTGTACGATAGAACAATACCTTCTTATTCATTGTTTCAACATGTACAACCGTTACAACTAGTATAAAATGTGAATTGTAAGTCACGATTTCCTGAAGAAATACATGAATGGAACTCTCCTAAGTTCAAATTTTGAATAAATTCGAGAAGAAAGAAATTAAATCTTTCAATTTGACGCAGCGTCCCGTTTTTCACCACGATGTAGCACTGATAACTGTACAGTATAATTATGCTACGGGGCCTATCGGCACCTTGAAAAATGACTTACGACTTCGATCGAAGCGAAGGCATGCAGATCGTGACGCGATGACGCAAAGCGGCAGTTGGCTGTGTAGCGATGAATAAGAATTCCCGGAAGGAGAGACAATGGGCAGGAAGATAAGTAGCGGAGAGGAGTGCGCTTTGTCAGGCAGTGAGGGAGGGAGGGCGAGAGAAGCGGAGAAAGCGACGGACACGGAGAGCGCCGCGCAACGCCGTACGTACGTATCATGCAACATGGGGGTGCTTGCACATGCCGTGAGCTTCTCAGCCGTTGAGAAAGGCAATTAAGGACGTGGTGCATCCGTTTCTGATTCCACGCAAAACTTCTAGACAGATTGGTGATGAAACTACTCGAGTGTCAAGCAGTGGTTCCATTAAAACTCTTTCAAAGGGTTCATTTTCCAATCCTCAGGGACAAAAAATAATGTTAAAAAAATGGTTAACTAAAATATATGAAGACAGGAATCACCGTTAATCTTTTGGCACCAGTGATCAATGAGCCATTTCAAGCCCTCCCATTTGAGGAAAGCATCTTACTCTGTGGATTATGGTACAGAAATGCAACTAACAAACAGGAGCAGACAAATCACTCGATTCGATTACATAGTCTTTAATTACATGTACACAAGGCTCTTCTGAGTTCAAATACTTACTAACTACGACTTAGTGTTTAATTATGTTTAGTATGAGATACAATTTTGGGAAGGCATTGTCCTTGATGGCACAAAAAACATTACACACAATTAATAATTACCAACAAAGCTCTGTCTCAAAACTAAATACGTTATATTCAGTTGTTGATGCCACATTTTAAAATAATCGTTGTTCAACAGTAAGGTTAGTTTTTGATAGGTGAGGGTAGGGCTCACCCCCTACTAATCCGATGGCAAGTGAAATTCACACACTCAGGGTAGGTGGACCTATTCCTCACCCTGAGATTTCCTACGAAGTACTGACACACTGAAAATAGAGCCACCAGGATATTTAGGATGGGTGTCCAGAAAACTTCTGCCCAGGATTTGAAACCGGGGCCATCCGGTGTGTAGCCCAGCACTTTACCCACCATGACACCCTAAACCATAATACAGTAAAACCTGTATTAAGCGACCACCGATGGTTCCGCTGGAAAATGGTCTTTGAGAGGGGTGGTCGTTTGACAGGGGTTTAGGAGTCTGGAGGGGTTGTTTCTATGAATATATGTATGTACCTGCTCTTAATTTAAATAACATCTTTCCTTCCTGCTCTTTAAACCAATCACTTTCTACCCATTTTTATTAAACTCCCCAAAATGATGTGCGTTCATGAGTTTTTCAGTGACTTGGGAAATGAAAAATCAAACCGGATAGGAGTCATAAGAACTATTCTTACATCTACATCTACACCTAACCCTGCAAGCCACCGTGAGGGTGTTGGCAGGGGGTGAAGATCACCATCAAGCATGCACTACTAATATGCAAACAAGCAACTATAGGGTCTCATGCAACTATATTGTTAGTATCTATTGTATTAAAGGGGTTAATACATGCATCATGCACTACAGACTACTCTAAAATGTTTCACTTACCTATCCCTTTGCTATGCTGCCTATTCTGCTCTTTTATAGAACGGGGGAAAATGCCATTTTTAATCTATCGGTACGACAATCTATCTCTCTAATCTTATTTATCTGGTCGAATCTAGCATAATACGCTGGTTTTTTTAATATGTGCCTAATATATTCAGTAAAGCTATCCGATTGAAATTTCTCTAATAGATTCAATCTGTACTTTAACCTACGCTCTGATAATGGGGAAACTTATCCAATTAAAAATCCATTTATGCAACTAGAAATGAAATTAAGCATGACATGTTTAGACACGTAAACGCTTGATTCATGTACGAATCGAGGCAATCCTTAGGTCGCATTTTAATGCAACAAATGCTCCCGCACACTGTGAGCGATGCGCCCAACATGCCCAAGCAGACGACTGTAGGGTCGCTGGGAAGTTTTACGACAAAAACACTCGCAAAACTGGGAGGAAAAAGTAATGAAAAGGTATGAGGTGGCTGGATAAATGAGAGCGGGGAATCGCGTGAAGGTGCTGGATGGGCGCACGCGGGCAGAGATGAAGTGAGGGAGTGGGCACCAGGATGTGAGACGGAGGGAGACAGATAGAGAGAGATGGAACAGCGAAAGAAGGGAGATAGAGGGAAAATGAGAGAACGGGACGGGCGAAGAGAGAGGGAGGGATATGAATAGGAAGTGCGGGAGAGATGGGGGATCTCCTGGATGGGATCCGCGAAAGAAATTGATGAAGGGGGTTTGCTCCGGGGATGAAGACGCACTTCCATGGGGATGGAGCTGCTGGAAAATTGGCCCGGCCGCGTTATGTGGCGGGTGCGGTCGGGGGAAGTCGCTGCGAGAGGGAATGGAAGGGGCGTGAGGAGGAGGAGGGAGGGGCTAAGGGA
Source organism: Platycnemis pennipes (assembly GCA_933228895.1). NCBI lineage: Eukaryota > Metazoa > Arthropoda > Insecta > Odonata > Platycnemididae > Platycnemis > Platycnemis pennipes. The sequence continues at coordinate 141,193,979 of OW121847.1, read as the reverse complement.
GTGGTTACAGGGAACGAGGAGACGAGGGAAAGGAAGGGTGGCCGAGTTTAAAAGTGTGCGGGCGGTGGACGACAGGATTGATTCCATATCGCCCGAGCACGAAGTGCCCCAGAGTAGCCAACCCCAGGGACCGATATGATATCCCCAAAGGGTGGTTGCGTCGATGAGACATCAGGGGACAAAGCAGTCCACGTCCTGACGGGCGGCTGAAATAGTACATAAAATTGGAGAAAAGCACGAGCTTCGAAAAGTATGGCAGTAACTCACTTCATACTGTTTTGGTCATCCGCGGAGGTTTACCATAACTGAGGGCTAGGAAAGTATAAAAGAAAGGTCGTTAAATTGGTTGGCTGTGGATGTGGATGAAAATAAAATTTAACAAAAATTTTCAAACCAAACAAATACGAAAACTACGCATGAAAGAAGTGCATCCATCATAATAACTTGTACTAACCAAGAACTAATGACTTTTACCCCAATAAAAATATATAATCAACCATTATAAGCTACAAAAAAAAAAAATGTAAATTGGAGGGGTGGGCGGAGGCCTTCTGGAGCCCCCCTGGCACTTAGACCTCTTTAGATCCATTGTGCCAACCCACATTTAACCTGACCGCCACTTGCAGACAGGGGACAAGAACACCACGGTAGAGGTATGGACGGGGGACACCCATCCAACCTCCGTCCTGGCCCAACGTTGCTTAACTTCGGTGATCTGAATTATAAGCTACAAATGTGGATTAAATATTTTATAATTAATCATGTTAGAATCTATTCTTACAAAAAATCATTCAGTCCAAATTTTATATTCTAAAATCCGAGCTCTAGCATCAAAAGGTTTAAGGGCTCTATGCAACTAAAATAAATTCCGATAGTTATTATGAAAATCATGCTTATTTTAAAATAATTAACTTGGTAAGGTAATGCAATCGCTTCCCCGTAATCTCAAAACTGAATCCAACAAAAGCTGTTAGTTATTGACGATGTTTTAGATTTAAGCAATGGCTTAGAATAAGCCCTCTTTTCGTTTAAAGACAACAGTTCCATTTTATTTACATCAAGATATACCTACTCTACCTATAAAAACTTTTCAATACACACTGGAAAAATATTTCAACAGATTGTGAAATTTTGGCCTAATTTGGATGGTGCATACTTTGTTAGTATCTCCATAATCGATTTTTACGGAATAAGTTAGAAAATAATAAAATCATAGATCAACTTACCCTAAAAAATGTTCATTGGGTGAACGTACCTTGCTAGAATTAAAGCATATCAATTACCATAAAAATATAGTTGTGTGTCAAAAATAATTCTGTACGGTATAGCAAACATATTCTACTCCAATTGAACCCGGATCACAGAAGAGAAATTGAAATGTTGGGGCCAATCGTCAAGGAGAATTTGAAAATAAAGCAAGGACAAGATTATTGGCCCTGAAAATAAAGTTATTCGTGATGAATTACACAGGGCGATTGATTAGAGAAACAAAAATACACTATTACCTATCACTGAACTCAAACAAAATGCAAAATATGCATAGGATGGTAGTAAGGACATTGTATTCCAAAAAGAAGAAGATAGCACAACCGAAGACACTCCATAATAAAATAAAATTGTTAAAAACTAGGTCAGCAAATTTCTCTCCATTTGGATGATCTAGTTGACATAAAAATTATTCAGCAGAGTGGCTTCGACTGCCATTCCTGCACTAAGGTGACACCATTTAATCACAGACCTCTTTTGTGCTCCCACCAAGTCAATGGTCACGCATCTATTAGTCGATGTTTCCTTGTTAAAAGTACGTGGAGTTTTCGGTGTCAAGCATATTGCTTCCGTAGAGGGATGCTAATTGATTGGGGAACTTTCTGTCCTGATTTGATAGATAGAGATATCACATTAATAATAAAGCCATAGCCTTCAAAACGGCTCGTACACGACGCGGCGATCCTTCACCAAGATAGTTCTTCTTAACTACCTAGAGATAGAAACAACGTTTGACCCTCACAAAGAAATAAATACCCACGACCGTATTATGCAAGCCACTCATCTATATTTTAACGAGGGCTTTTAAACCCCCATACATTCGTTCCAGTCACGGGTAATTATCCCTATCTCTTAGTCACGTATTAAACTTCCTTGGGCCGATGACGGAGCATAAAACCCCTCACGTGCGATCCCTGCTGTCACGGTGACCACACTCTGAAAACGGCTAGCACCGGGAAATCTCGTAAGGAGGATGGACGTGACTCGAGTTAATAAATGAAAGGAGGTTGGCGTGAATCTTAAGAACGATAGTTGCTTTTTTCACACGTAATGGCAAACCGGTAGGAAACTAAAAATTAGTATGGGACGCGGAATTTCTCAAGTGGAATCTCAACGTAATAAATGCAAATGGAAATGATTGTGATATGCTATTACACCGTCCTGATAATCATCTACGATAGAACGAGATCCAAATAAATGTTTTCTAGCAGGTGACACGGCCTGATGCACAGCGTAAGGGAGGGATTAAGGTTCTGGTTAATGGCAAAAATTTGCATAATAACTCGCTAAAATTTGTACAAGGCTTCATTATGACGGAAGCATATATTACAGTTTCTCAAAGCAGTATGTTCGCCCATCAGCATTTCCTGGAACCACGACTACAAAAAATTGGATCCCAGTATTTAAGCGTTATTCTACCTTATCATTCTGGAATCGGTGTCTATAAATGGTATGTTATTTTGAATGCCTTTAGAGAGGTATGTTTTCTTTTGATAGATTTCGATCAAATCTGGATACTGTTTAGGTAATAGATAGGGTAAAGAACTTAAAGCAGTTTCCAGTTGATGAATGGGTTAACTCACCATTTAAATACAAATTATTTGAGTCTTTTAATCTCTTCTACAGATGTCGATATATCTTATATACATTTAAATTATTCACTTCAATATGTCGATAATATCAAGCAAATGTTGAAAGACTATTTAAGTTTTATTGTACTAAGTATGCATCATCAATGAAACCGTTTTTTAAACTACCTAATTATGAATTCCACTGGAGAAAAAAGGCCAAATGATGTTTAGAAATAATTGCAGGCTTCTCATAGGTGTAATAGAGTTAAATCATTTGATAGTATGAGCTCAGAACTGAAAGGATCTTAAAACGCTAAACAATGCTGAGATGACAGTTTTGCTTTGAGGGTTGTGCACTGTCAAAATACCATTGTATCCCTTAAACTGTAAGATACAAATGAAGATACATCTGAATGATTTTGCACATAAATAATGATGACTCAGTCCACATATATCACATTTGGCTATATATGCACGGGGAATGATGAAAATGACGTTTTTAAGAACGCCTCTGTCACCATATTCATGGAAGCATAGACTGATATGACAATGGACTAGGCCATTCAAATGAGAATCATGAAAAAGTTATTTTTACGGACTTTTGAGGACAAGTAAACATGGTAGGCACTTGCTTGTTATCGATCGCTGCGTTTATGATCAATGCCCCAGGTTAGAGTCACGGCTGCCAAAAGCAGCTCAGTGCCTAAGGGAATGCTAAGAATAGAAAAAAAGGATGAGTTGCAAGAGTCGGCCATTTTGTTTACGAGCCACTGACAGACATCACACAGAGTGGTGTTAGCGGGAAGTGGAAATATTGGACTCTGGTAAAGTGATAGTGATGTAGTACCTATTTTGACGAGGAAGGAGGACGAGGACTGCTCTTGTTACCGGGAATGCCTCATTCTCGGGAACAAGAGCAATCATATTCAAGTTCCAGGCATCATCATTCCAAAAACATATTGCTAACCTAGATCATAAAAATTTTCCAAAAATATTTTATTGCATTAAAAACTATAGCCATAAAATAGTTTTTATGCATGCTTAACAATTCCTCATGGACATTTATGGTTGTCTAGCGACATATGACATGAACTTACTAGACGAACTCAAAATTTGAATTCGAAAATTTTAGTGCGTTCATATATACCTAAATAAAAGAATACTTTATTTTAAAAAATACACAATGTATTACCTAAGGTTATGGCCACGTATATTGTCTCTGACTTGAGTTAGCCATCAATTTTGCAGTGGTGAATAGTTTCCATAAAATGGCAAAAAATACGGGCACATATACCTGTGGAAGAATTCAATGTTGTATTTTTACACAATTTGTGAAGTGTAACAGATTACACGCGGTAAATTATGTAAAACTGGGAAAAAATATGATAAGCAAACACATACGCAGCACGATTTCTTTCCCTAGTTACCTCACTGTCACACTAGATTCTCCCTTTGAAATTTCAGAAAATTAAATAAACCACACATAAAGTATGTAAGAATAGCACAACTAATACAAAAGACAGAGTGATTTCCCAGTTGATAGAGCGATGGGATACTGGAGGATACCGGAAGTCCCGGAGTTAAGCTTAGGATATGCCTTTAAACACCTCCAGTTCCACCAATCTGAGCTGAGTGATTTATTGGATAGTACCAGATATATTTGGTAACCATATGCGGTAAGGGGAAATATCTGACAAATCACTCTATAATGTTTATACGCCATTGGGCTTAGTACTTGGCGAGTTCAACCGTCACCGACCAGACCGATCTTCGGGTCAAATAAATGTCATCACTATAGTCTGGTGGTTTGATTTAGCTATGGTTTCCCTGGTGAAAATGAAGAGTTTTTTGAAGTGATACTAAATTCGATAGTACACACATGCACCAAAAACCCTATAATAAACTATTTCTCACATGCAATCCCATTACGGAATTTTCTACACCAAGCACATGTCAAAAGACGCTCCGGGAAAGAACACAAGCATGTACATGAGTATATTATTTCTCATAAGTTTGAAGTTTAATGAAAATGAAATATATTCCGAACAAAAAATATCCTGATTTAATCAATAAAGTACCTTACACATTTCAGTCCGGCTTTAGAATGCATTTCATTTCTAATTAATCATTTTTTTAGGATGAAATAATTTTCACGTACCTTGTTAAATATTTACAATGTGAAATAGGAAATTGTTAGCATGCCAGACGGAGGAATATTTATCATAGGATCATATCATATTTAGCATAGTTTACTTAAAAAGAGTGTGCTGTGCTGTATTTAAATTCGATCTATTTTCCCACTTGTGAATCCTATCTCGTTCATGTAAATCCACGGAGCAATCCAAGAAGAAATGTTGCACGACCAAAATAAAATAATCCGTTGAGGTAAGATAAACCACGAATAAAAGAGTATAAATGATGGGCACCAGAAAATAGTAGATAACACACAAAATAATAGCAATAGTTGTATAAGCAAGTGATATGACAGAATAAGAAATTATTACGTCCAAATAGGGCTTAGGACGATTTCCCTCCCCCGGGGCAGAAAACGTCAAACCACTCCTGTAAAGCAGATATTAATAAAATGTTGACCATTTGACTTTGATCAATAAATAGTTGGGGGACTGTATATCTATTGTCTTTATTTTCTTTTTTATTATAACATTTAATTAAGCCGATGAGTGACTTCCTCGACTATTCTTTTACTCTTTATATTCTGATATATCGTCGAATACTCTTTTTTTCCCCCACTTCTCAAAAGTATCTAGACGACTATTTCGTAAGACAAGTCAGCCTTGGCATCACCGTGAAAGATATCTAGTAGCGATTCCCAGGACGACCACCTTTCCACTGATTAACCCAATGGAATCAAACTCCTATGACCTCCCTCCCGAACAAGTCTGTTCGTTACCTGAGCGCTCATTATTCAAGAGCGCCGGGGAAGCAGGACGACGGGAGGGGGAGGGGAGACTATTGAGGCGGAAACGGAGGAGGGGGAGGACAGAGGGACTACATGCAAGTTCCCTCACGGTCTCGTCCCCCGTGTACGACTGACTGTCGGGACGGTTGTTGCTTTCCTTCTCCCCCGGAACGGCACGGCCCAAGACGACGACGACCCGTGGACCACTCCCACCCGGGTGAAGATAGGCGGCGAAGATACGGGCGGGAAGGGTGCAGGAATGGGAGGGCCTTCTCGGAAAAATGGCGGGGGTCGATTACGGTTGAGGGGACGGAGGATTGCGAAGGGGAGGGAATGAGAAAGTAAGTAGGATAGAGCGGTGCCTGGGCGAGAGAGGGATGCGAAGGGAGATTGAAGATACAATCGTCGCGGCGACGTGGTACTCGTGTGCACCGCGCCCTCTTTAATACATCGCAGGCTTATGTCCTCCGTTCGGAGCAGAACGCTTTACATACTTCCACCTTTCCCGCGAGTGAGCGCTCCTCCCTCGGATGAGACACGCCAAGCGGCACGGGAAGCCGTGGGCTTATCCCGCGTGAAAATATATACACGCTCAGAGCGCTCGGATAGGAAACTCTTGCTCTTTACGTGCACCTTTTTGTTTCTCGTACCGTTTCAATCAATGCAAGGGGACATATATACCTATAATTGGTTTAGGGGGAAAAAATGACGGTATACCATGAAATCATGCATGAACTCAGTCTGAAGTTATTGAATATGGTTTATTCCTTCAAAGCCAAAAGTAGATATGGTATCGAAAAAAATTCCCAAAAAGACTGCCCTAAAAAAGACTACCGTCAAAATTTCGGAAGAACTTAGAGTGACATTAATTTGATGCCTCAATCCCCAGACACAAAAGAAATATTTATTGCCGAAATATGCTGCTAAATCATGATATAAATGTTGCTAAATATCTCTATCATTATTTCGCTAGTGATAAATGGCTAATTATTGATTTATAATACTCCATAATACTTTATGTTTATGGGCTGAGCTCTGTTACCAATGATGCCGTTTCTTAGGAATAGCTATGGCCAAAATGAAAGGTCTAAGGCTAAAATTTCACAGTCAATTAGTTCAAATGAAGATGTCCCTGGGATTAAGTCTATTGTCTCAAGAGCAAATGCATGAATGTCAATTTTATTTATGTATGAGTTCCTCCTCGAAAACAGTTACGACTTGATCGCTTCGGTGGACAACCGTTAAAAACTCACAAGCTAACCACTCCATTTCATTCAGTCCACGGCATCCATCCTTGGAAAGGATATTTCAGCGGGGATGCGCTCATGGAGTCTACGAAAAATCCTCCCCCTTTCCCATTCCCGGCTGATGCGACTGCTTTACCAATGCCCTCTTCCTCCCTCCCCGCTTCCTTTCGGCCCTTCTGAATCACTTCCGCCTCGTCCACCGACGTCTATTTCTGCTGCCACCCCTCCCCCCTCACAGCTCCTTGAGGACCCTTACACACACGACCCCAGACCAACCCACCACGGACGACGCTTGCTTTTCCTCAACTCCTTTTGATTTCCCCCCTCGCACCTCGGATATCCTATGCCACCGCCTTCTTGGCCTTTATATATATATATCTCTCTCCTTTCATCTCACCTAACATCATATAATTCCTGCGCCTGCAAAAGTACGTGCGTGTGCCTCCTCTCCTCCCTCTAGCTTGTCGGTTCCCCGCAACCTCTTGAGCATCGGCCCCCACCCGAAAACTTACGCACTTCCCAGCGCCCTCCCATTTCCTCCCTCTTGCCTTCTCGGAAGGCATACACTTTTCATCGTTTCCCACTCCCGGCTCCCTTCTTTTGCCCCTCGCCTGCGTTCCCCTTCCCACACCACACCGCGGAAGACATACGACGTTTCAACGCCTTCTCGAGTGGGTCTTCGTCATCGTAAAAATAACGCCCCGGGATGAAGAGGTGGTGGAAGATGAGGAGGGGCGAGTGGTTAGTCCCCTGGCGGCGGCTGCGGCGGTCGCGGGGATGGAGCGAAGGGGGTGGGAGTGGTCGGAGAGGGTTGAAGGAGAGAGAGAGGGGGGGGGGGGGTGGGCGGCGGGAGATCAGAGTTGCTTCGAAGCGGGGGTCTAAAGGGCCGAGGGAGGAGGCAGGGTGGGGTGGAGGAGAGAAGAGGACGGTAAAGGGGCGAAGCGATGGCCAGAGCACCTACCTCTCCACTACTTCGCACTCTGACGAGGGCGAGAGATGAACAGGAGGACGGCGTCTTTTTCCATCACCCTGCTCTCTCTCTCTCCCTCTCGGTAGGCAGGTCTTGGAGCTCACTTATTTTGATCGTACCGCAGACAGGAACAAGTACACATGGAGAGGAAAAGCAGTTATGGAGGAGGAAAGAGTAGAGAAAAAGAGAGGGGTGAAAAGATGAGGGAGGATACGATGGCCTGCTAGCTAAGATTCCTCCCGTAGGATGAGGTTCCGCAGCCGAGAGAAGTGAAGCTCAACAGGGGACAAATATGGGGGCGACGATGGGAAAAAGCCGGCCATGAAGTGCCAGCGCGCGCGTGTGAAAATGTTCACGCGTACATAGTTACAATGCGCGGGTAAACGAACTGTTACATAAATAGGAAGTCACAGCACCCCACAATTAATTTCGAGAGTTTTCGAAATCCGGCTGCGAAAGGCTTAAATGTGCGACGGAAAGTGTTCGTGACACGGAACTTGGGGGAGGATGGCTTTTACCTGCACATTGCTTTCGGTTGAAGAGTGCTAACATTGCCCTTGTGTAATTTTTCAAATAAAGGAATGGAAAGAGATCTGTAGATAGTTCACTCATCCCATAAGAAAGACCTGTTGTTAGTTAACTGCTCCACCAATTGCAAGAAGGAGATAGGATACTCCAATTATTGGATACTTATTGAAGGAGATAGGATACTCCAATTATTGGATACTTATTTCTAGCTGTTTGCGTTAAATTTAGAGATCCTTCATCCAAGAATGATTTTTAGGGATGACATTTAGGGTTTCTTGGTAGAACTCAATTGGTACAACATTGAGCTTGAATATTATCGTTACAAAAGTAAATACCCTACTCTCCTGGTAGTAGTAATAAGATCGCACTAGTTACTCGGAATGGTCAAAACAATATCCTTTTCAATACAATAAAGATTTACCATCAGTTATTGAAATAATGTTGCCAATGCAATTCCACAAGAATGTTTAGATGCTAGAAATCTCTGCAACTCTGCAGTAATTCAAATCTCCTACTTTGCCATAATTACAATGGTAGAAAATATTTACAAATTCTCTTACACCAAATAAATACCAATTTACGCAGAAGTAAAAATGATATTGTAGCAGTCATTTTACAAGTTTATTTACTTAATCTAGGTTTTGTTTCTGCTGAATACTTCAAGTTGACAAAGTAAACAGCTACGTGCACAATGGATACATTTTTTAAGTCGCTGCTGTTTAGTTGTTGTAGACGATTGAATCCGAAGATAAACACTAAAAAACGGACACATTTTCAATTTAAAAAAATTTATTTGAAAGATATTTAAATATATCATTGTTAAATAAAAAATTTCCGTCTAGAAAATGAATTCTATACGATGAAAATGCAGCAATTTTTTTATTTTGGTTACGGAGCACTTGTGGAAAAAATTGTATTCATAAATAAATCAAGGGATAAAAACCAATTATCTTTACTGAGCACATAATTTTGAGGTGGAATGTAAAAACTCAAAACATCATTCGGTGTAACAGAGTCAATAAATTAAATAAAGTTGCGACGAAAAATCACATCATACTTACCTCACTTCCTCCCCCTTTCAGGGAGGAGAAATGTTTCACCGTAAGGAGAAATGACTCACCAACAAATTGTAGGTGCGAACCAATTTTCGAAATCTCAGGCAATGTGTCATCTCGGCAAAGGAAGGCCGACGGTGTAAGCAAGACGCATGAAGTCGGAGGATACGGTTAGATGGAGATTAAACTAAATAGGAGACAGAGACCGTGAGACCGTCGCCAACGGGAGACGGAAGAGGATGCGGTTGGTTAAGGTCATAGCAACTGGATGAGGGCGCGAGGAAAAGCATGATGGAAAAAAAAGAACTGGGTTTAAGACTACTAGGTGAGGTAGGACTAGTAGGTGAGCTTCTCACCTGCAAAGAGGAGGCGTAAGGTGTTGTTCAGAAATAAGTTCACGTGACGGATAAAAAGTCAATAAGGCTATCATGAAGACAATAGGCGGCAAGGAGTTATTTGTGAAGGGAGATCATTAGGTATTAATAGAGGAAGGCAATTCACTAATTATTTGCCAAGATGTAATAACAACTGATTAACAGATACACTGGCATAGACACAGGAAACAACGAAGACCAAAACTTTCTGACATAACACCACACTAAAGTTACTTATGTGAGTCAAAACATTCGCTAAATTTTGATACGATAAATATTGCAAAAACATAGTTTGAGTAAATATTAAAAATATTAAATTTCGGTGTGTATAAAAAGATATAACAGAACGAGAGAGGAATAGGTGCATAATACAGAAAAGGGGAGGGTTTAATAAATTTTCGGGAATTAGGTGGTAAATAGATGAATAATAGAGAAAAGGTGGAGATAAAATACATTTGCGGGAAATGCAGAAGCAGAAAGAGGAAAAGAGCTAAATATTCAAACGAGGATGGAAGATTAATGAGGAGGAGTGTCAGGATTAAAGGGAGAAAAGTTTGGGTCTCAAATGCAGGATGCGATTCGTAGAATCGCGTAGGGAGCAGATGGGAGGAGAGGGGAAGATGAAGAGGAGAGGGAAAAAGGGGAGAGGAAGAGGGAGAAGGCGGGAGCGCAGACAAATGTGGGATGGGAAGGAAATTTATAGCGAGATGTTTTGAGCCCACAAGTGTAAGCATGCGTATTTATGGGGATTTTAGGAACGTCCGTGAAATGATAACGTTGTAAAGGGTAACCTAATATGAGGGATATTATTAGAGAACGAGTCTGACGTTTAAAAAAAACGTTCCATGAAAAACGGATCGCAAAGGTTGAGGAGCTAAGTTTATGCTTTTGCGGAAGAATAAATGAGACCTTTAATTAATGAGTGGGCACAAAGATGAAGTTGAATAATGGACAGAGTCGACTCGGAAATACCTATTAATAGCCCAAAACGATATCAAGGCATAAAGGCCGTCAAGTAATACGACGATTGGCAATGAGAAGAAAGCTAAGCCCATTTACAATGCAAAGCTTTTATTAGACTTGTCGTTTTATAGGACCATATTACAAACCACATTCCATCTCCTGCCGAAATTACTATTTATAATGGCGTCACAATGGGCACAATACTTGAAGTGGATACTTTTAGGTGAGGTTTTGAAGTCAATGAAACTATTTTATGAAAAACTTTGTGATTAAAGAGAAATCGATCCAGATTAATTATTTTTTTCTAAGAACAGATAAAAAAATAAATTTGAAAATGTTTCGAACACCTCTTTCATCTTCAAATCCTGGAATCGCTGGACACCATTTGCAGGAAATAATTTTCGCACACCCATTTATGTTATTGCATAAAATATCAAATGGTTTTACTTATGTCTCAATTTAATGATATGCCTTTCCAGAAGATAAAACTCACTTCCTTGAGTTTTTCCCAAAATAATTCCTATGAATGTAGGGAAATAAAAGCGAAAGAAGGACAACAATTTTAATTCTTAGAACCGTTAAGCATTATGGCGTCTGGCAAGCATAACAAAAGGTTATCAAACAAATGCTTTCCTTATAGCACGCAGTTAAACACCCCACTAATTCTAGTCTACGACCCCTCTCCTATACAATCTTCACGCTATAATCTTCACATCTTATTGCGGAAGTTTGCAAGGGCTTCCCATTTCTCTGCGACCGAAACCTTCGCCACATTCAAACTCCTTATAAACACCCATTCTCTCCCGCTCGCTCGCCACCTCCCCACACCACCTCTTCAGGGAGCGCACTTTCCGTAGCGCAGGCACACACAACCTCACCACTTCCCATCCAGTCGCCCGGGCGCCCTCCCACTCCTGTTACCCTCCTATATTCTCTCACACCATTCTATTACAGGGCTTATATATGTTCTCTGTTGTCTCCGACGCCTTGCCTACGCGTGTTCCTCCTAAGCTTCCCAGAACCTCAAACTCCCGCTCCCCCCTCTCTCCCGCAACCCGCTCCACCTGCACCCGACCGCGCTCTTAACCCTCTCCCGGCGCATAAGTCGAATGGCATCGGAGGCGGCAGACTACGAGGCGCCGGCGCCACAGGCAGTTTCCGCCGCTGCCAAAATCCCCTCCCCCCTTCCTCACCACCCTAGAGCGTTGTACCTCATACCTCCCCCGACAGAAAGGAGCCCCACCCCTCCCGCCCCACTTTGGCCCCGCTTTAAACGGGGACATCATCCTCAAGCCGCGCCTCCTCCTGCACACATACATATACACACACACACACATGCCACGGCTCCGCGTTCCCTTGTGATGTTCCTTTTGTCTTTTGGGGTGTACGCTTGTCGCCAATGCTACCCACCTCTGCCTCTCCGCCCCCTTCACGGAGCTCAGACGTTCTTCCTCGTCACAAAACCTACACTCTCAACATCGCCGCTCGTTTCCACCCCCTCACCTTTGCCGCGCCGTCCTTCCTCATATCTGCAACCCCGCCCGCCGCCCCCAGGGAGTGTATATATATGCATGTGCTTCGTACCAACTATATTCCACCCGGGGGCTCTCTCTCCCCATTGACCCACCCCCCCTTCCTCCCTCCCTGCCTGTCGAGTCTTCGCTACCCTCCACCTCCCGTCCCGTTCCTTATCCCCGCCCACCGCAACACCGCACTTCCCATATCTCAACAGATTCCACCAGGCATTACCTACAATCGAGACACATCTCACACCGCACAATGTGTCTTTTTCCTCATCTTGCTCCCTCTCTCCCCCTCCTCCCCTCACTTGTTTCCTATGCTAAACTCCTGAACTGCTGTAACGTTCTGTCTGCCTAACTTCTCTCGCCTCCCCCTCCCCTCGACCCCTTTTGCATACGAAACATATCTCCTGCTTACTTTCCGCGCTTATCGCTTTTCTATGTTTCCCCCAGACCCACCCCTTCCCAACCAACCTCCGCCGTCATCCTTCCACAACCTCATAGTGTGCATGTACGCTTTTCTCTCGCTATCTCGGCTACATCCGCACCCGACCCGAATCTGCATCTTACGAGCAGGTTGCTTGCGTCCCCTATACATTAAGCTCTTGAGCGTTAACCCGCAAGACAGTGCTTTTCCTCAAAGAATCGTCCGCCAGTTTTTCTGCAGCATGTACACCAATTACCTCGGATGCAGTAAACTTTGGAATTTGGGCCAACGGTAAATTCAAAAGATTTCGGTTTGAGGGCGACCTCTCCTTTAGAAATTAAGGGTTGGGTTTCGCATAAATACTTTATCACTAAGTCTAGAGGTATACAAATAATATATTAAGGTTCAATTTACAGGACATTGAACACACTTAGAACGTGTAAACTAAAAATATATAATAATCTCTTTCCCCAAAAATCTACTCAGGAGAAGTCATAATGATAAGGCGTGGTACATAATTACTGAGACTAATTTTCTCAACTTTTCATAAGACGCATTACAGAAATCAGGAATTAAAAAGTAATTTATAATTCGTAGGCCTCAGATTTATTCTATATCGTATTTTTAACTATTTTACAGCAGTTATTTGTTAACACTGAGGTCTATAACAATGACATGAATAGGGAAAATGTATAAACGTAGTTGTCTATGGGGTGTGCTTAGCAAAGCTTTCCTCGAAGCAGTTTTCGTTATTAAAGCTGCAGGGCTTAAAACTTGCATTATGAGATCTGCTAAGTCGCAGAAAGCATCACCCACACATCCCGAGGACGGGGAGAAATAACACGAACACGCTCCGAGTGTGCCTAAGCCTTCCTTCCAGCGATTTCTTCATACACTCAATTCCCTCCTCTCATTTAATAACCTAAGCAATCCCCAAGCTGTGTCCCACTCAACTCCATGCAAATTAGAGTCTTGAGTTTGGCCTTAATAGTCCTAATCTTCCCATTCATATTACGCCTTCCCCTCCCTCCCTCTGTCTCTCATCCCTGTTTCCTCACAGCCTTACCAGCGTCCTCCGACCCGCGAGAAAGATCTCTATCTCGCCGTTCCTTCCTCTCTTCCCCCCCGTTCCTACGTCCCATTTGCGCGCCTTGAGACGCCCTACCTCCGTCGCCACCGCACCAATTTTCCCCGATGCAGACCGCGGGAGACTGCCACTTCATCCTCTCTCGTTCCAGAAGGCTCTCCTTCATCCTGCTGCTCGCCTCCCTCCTCGCATCCCTCGCTGAAACCTCAGGGCTCTCTACCCAGCCTCATTTCTCCTCCACCCCCTGTGGCAATTTCCACCCCCGCCACCCTCGTCTGACGCCACCCACAGCACCGCCCCGCCGACACGGCACCCCTCCCTCTTCGCAACCCCCAATCCCTCCACCTCCCGAAACCTCTCTCGCCCAAGCTATCTTGGAGGAGGCGACAACCGGGATAATTAGCTACAAACTGTGAACCCTTGTTTAACAAAGCTGCCTACAACCCAGGCGTACGGCCGTAATTTCGAGCCTTGGGGGGTGGAGGGGGATGGGAAGAAGAGCCTCTTCGGCGAGAGGGAAGTTGTGCATGAGGCGGGGGGTGGGGGCGGGAATGAGGCATTGAGGTTTCGGCAAGAGTTGGTGTGGAGGTGCGATGAGGTGGAGGGGCGATAGGCGGAGATTTCAGGCGCTCGACAGGGGCCGTGGAGGCGGGCGGGGGGCGGCGGAGGTGAGCTGTGGGGAGTGGGGGCTGCGATCGCGTCGGGGAGACGTGTGTGCGGGAGATAAATAGAGAGGTGAGGAAGAGAAAACGAACGGGAGGGAGAGAGGAGGAGAAATATACGACGAAGAGGTCGTTTGGAACGTTAAGATGTGGTTCCGGAAGCCAGAGATACTTTTTGATGGTGTCCAGCAATTTGCCGTCAATTAGTTTACGATGGGAAATGATCCTTCGATAGAGGAGGCGGACACTTCACGAGTCTTTTGTTCCTCTTAAATATGCCGCTAATGAATCTAACGAATAGGTTTCCTCCAAGTGGCTGTCAAAAAGTCGTCAGCGTGGCTGCCAAATTTCGATCCACATTCCCTAAGAAAAGAATAAATTTAGACTGCTGTTTTGCCATTCCTCATTGTGGGTTCTGACTTCCATTCACTTTTATTCTATAGGTATTCTAGAGATTTATAATAATCATGATTACGAGATGATTTGATTGTCATATTCCGCGCTAGCTATCAACACATCAGAAATATTTCAAACAATGTCTCCCATTTTTTTGGAAAATGGTTGCAATGGAGTTAAATTTTGGCGTTGAAATTATTTCATTTTAAATGATCCACTTTTCCAATTCCTTTCCCTTTTTTAGCCGGAGAGACTGGTCAACAATTGGATAACATTTTTTCCAATACTCAGGCATATTTCCTGTTTTCCATGAGCCATGATCATTTGCATCAGCATACTTGTAAACGGGGAAACTTGAAATATTTTAGATTTCCTTTCGTTAAATTCTTTAATAATTTCATGTCCAGAGAAATATTTTCCATTTTAACCTTAAATAGCCTCTTGAAATAACAATGTTACTAGTGTTTATTTATCTAATTAAATTGCCTCTTCGTTAGTTCATCCATTTCTTCTTGCTCTTGCATCATTCTCTCATAAACAATGTTTACATCTCCTTTGGTACTGCACCATAAGAAGAAAGGGAAATTTTACTTGTTCTAATTGATCTCGTTTTGGTCACAATCTGAAAGTACTATTTGATGTCTCAACTTCTACAGCAATGCGTTACAGGTGATTCCTTACACTCATTTCATACCATCGCTCTTATGCAACAAGCCATCTCCATTTCCACTACCATTATTTTCTTTTCTCCTCCTATTTCGTTAGCTTTTAGGAGCAAAAGTATCCTGTTGCAAGCATACATGTGTTTTGATAAATTCATCCTTTCTTTCCTAATGCCTCGAGAAGGCTCATCACATCTCGAATATCAAATCCCATTACACTCTCCACGATCATCAAATCAATTTCCATCTCAGGAAAATTATTCCGCTCCAAAAATGTTAATAAGTATTGGCGCCGTTACAGCATAAATCCACATCAATAACAAACACAGGCGTTCATTAGAAATTTCCCCTCAAAGGCCAATTTCGTCCAAATTACCTGTAACCACACAGACGGGCTTCGCGCGAGGAATTTAGAGTACATAATTTACAATATTAACTCCGACTCGGTAGATAACCGGTAGCGGACGCATTTTATAGGTCACACGCCATAATAGTATCATTAATTCAGCGTTTTTAATACCCCCTACCCGGCGGCAAGCACGCACAAACTCACGAATACAAACACGAAGATGACGGAAGATTTTCACTTCAATATCCTCCTTCGTACGAGTCATTGCCTCTTCTCCTCCCACTGCCACGAAACGGTTCCTCGACACTTACTATGATGAGACCCCATTGTGAATTGAAGTGGGTTGGAGGATGAGACAGGCAGAGAATTGAAAGGGGAAAGAGCGGGGGGAGGGGAAAAAAGAGATCGGCGAGCAAGATAAGGAGAGCCCCAAACACCTTACAAGGAAGTCGAGGGCGGATACCGCCGTACAGATACACCACATACACAATTTCATAGTCAGGCGTACGTGAAGATGATCCCTTTTTCGGCCCCCCGACTCGCCTCACTCCTGCGAAAGAGCGAGCAAAACGGGCATGGCAAATGGGGTCGGCAGGGGAATGGGGAGGAGGAGGAAGGTGGCGTGCCAGGGGGTGTAAGGGTCGAGAAGGGGGGAGGGATAATTACTGGGAACCTAGAGGATGTGTGGGGGCGGGCGGCAGCAGCTATAGTGCAAAACGTTGAAATTAAACCTTCATCAAACCGTGTATTAGCATATGATAGACTCTTCTAATTGCGGAGCGGAAGTGGAGTGAGGTCGGGTTTTGTGCTCCGGTTAAGGAGGATAAGGAAGATTGCTGGGGAAGAAAGTGATACCTCTACCTCATACGAACACAAACACACATACAGACGCCAACAGCCATGAACTCTCGAGAGGAGACATTGTCTTCGAGGGGATGTTCAACAAGGTGCGCGGAGGGGGAGGAAAATGGCGTGTGTTTGTGTGTAAGGGAGTGGCCCATATAATGGCTCCCAGATTTCAGATAGCTTTCTTTCCTTTCAAGTATTTTGGTCTGTCAGACATGGAGTGCATGTTTAGCTCGGTAAGGGTTTTCTTGGGGAAATTGTGTACCATTCGGAACTCTCAACGCTCTGTCGGAATACATTGTGATGTCTTCAACTCACCGTTATACGTTTAAAATTCAACGGGGATATTGTCTTTTTTTAAAGGAAGAAAGGAACGATTATTCAAGTAGTGCCACTAGTTTGAGGGAAACTCGAAGTGAGGGGAGTCTTCCTCACATTTATGCGAATAATGAATGAAGATGACTGTAGGACGGAACCGGATAAAAAAAATGCCTCGGTGTTTGGACGCTTTGCATGTAATTGGATCTCTCTCAATTGCAAAGCAGTCGCAACCTCTGCTAAATGACGGCTCGTATCAGATAACGGAAGTTTTTGAGTTTCTTTAATGAATGACAGTCAATTACGCAACGATTCAACGAGAAATAAAGGGTAGGTGAGGACATAAAGACTCGAAGAGCTAGTTCAATACATGCACTGAAAATGCTAATACAAATAATTTGGTCTCTTTCCCATGTAACTTAAGTGCTTTTTTTACCTACAGTGATGAGTAATCCCGTTTTGTTTCATATTCATGACTAGGAATTTCGTGATATTTCTTTTTTCAAAGATAACATGATCTTGTGGGTCTATATTTTTTATTTGTGCTAGCTTCGAGACTTGCGGAAATTATAAAACTAAGACAATTTATGAAAAATGAGTGTAAACAAAAACACTTGAATAGGAGATATACTTTTCATAGAGATTTCTGCATATCGTTCTATCACCAATTAATAAATTACATGATGTATTGAGTTCCGAAAGGCTTTCCGCAAACGACAACATCGCAGGAAAATGCACTTTCACGAAACCGTGCGTACCCAGCATTAAATCATTCCTTTCGTCTACCACCAAATTTCTAATAACAGACGTGATTTTTGGTTACATCAAAATGATTTAACTGGCAGATTTATCATTATCCATAGGGAAGTTTCATTGCCGCTTCACGGAATTAAACTTTCACAGCATTACCCTCATGCCATGCAACTTTTTACGTGAGTGAAAGCCGAAGATTTTGATAAAAGTATAGCATCACTCACGTTATCAAGGAGTTATAGGGTAACGAGAGACGACACGTATTCAGTATCACAGATATGAAATAAAACCAATAAATCTCAATTTACTCATATAAACTCTATCTACAAGAGAATACTGAGCGCGTTTCCACATGGAATGATTAATTGACATTGCCTTAGGTCTTTCGACTCATGAGTTTCAAATGAAAGCTGACGAAGGAGCAATGTAGTCGCATATTTGAATTTTGTTCTAACATCTACCTAACTTATCAAATGACCTTGCCTTATTGTCGCATCCCTCAAATAACAACTACTATCCAAAATATGGCGAAATTAGTTATATGAGTGAACTAATGGTGCAGATGCCTATCAGTCGCAAGACTGTAGTGGTAATCCTCTTGAGAAGCAGGAAGTAACGGAAGTCGAGTGCCACATCTACAACCAGGACAACGACGATTAACAAAGGTGCGAGGCTGACACTCGTGACCGCCGGAATCCGGAGCGACTTCGACGGCATGCAAACTAGGCGTGAATAAACCGAGAACGGGAGCAGAGAAAAAAGTCGAACGGAAAAAATAACATGAAAGAGACAAATGCCAGCTCTGGAAAGTGTGGGAACCAAGGGATGGAGAGGAGCGTCTCAACTTCTAAATCTCATCACTTTGCGTGTTTTTATTATATAGTGTTTTAGGTCCGCTTGGGAAGAATTAGTTTACCAGCCATAAAAAGAAAGGAACGCGGAGGATCTCACGCGAGGAAACTCCTGCTTGGAATGATTCATACATCTGTATCGCCTGCCCGCTTTATAACATCATATTTTCCGTCGAAAGTGGGGTAAGGAGTCAGGAGGCGGAAGGAGGACGAGGCTAGAGGGGTGATGAACTCTCCTCTTGGATGAGGTGGGAAAAGAGATCTTGGAGTGCTGATAAGGCAGTTGACACCTGAGGGGAAGCGAGAAGTTAGGTTGCAGCGATGCAGGCGTTTACGCAGACACGAAATCGCATTGTATTATTTTTCTCCGCGAGAAATAAATAACTCAGATGGGAAGAGAAGCACGGTGCCGGAGGAATGAATGCTTGCGATGGGAAACTGCTCCCGGATGGCCGTGCGTGCAATGGGGGGGATCAGGGTCGGAAATGGATTAAACGGCCGTCGCTTTCTTTCCATATTTATGCGGTCTTTCTGGGAAGAAAAAAATGTACCTATTTCCCTAAGCTAGCCATGCGTTCACCAGCATTAATTTTAATTTTTGTGTGAATAGTCTGCAATAAATACCCTATGGAAACGTTCATGCAGGCAAACACATCTGCAAAGGGAGGTCGGCATATTTTTTCTAGCGGATGAAATCGAGCAGTCTGGGGATTTAGAGCTAGCATTAGTACTTGAATGCCATATCACACGATTTTTATCCGACACAAAAATGATACTTGAGGCCTCGATTTTGATTTCACGAGCTTCATTCTCAACGATAAATTTGGATCATATCAAATCAAAACAAATACGGAATAAAATACATCCCTCTAAATCGATTACCGTAGTTTTTCACCATAATATTAAGTAACTTTCATTGACATGTAAACGAGGGCACATACTGGTAGGGTGGTTGCAGTCCTCAGCTGATGATCTGGATACATTTCTCATGTTTGGTATGATTTTTGATGCAGCCGCGCAATAGTGTGTCTCTAATGGGTTTCTCTCTGCTCTAGCAAAGACAGGGTACTAAGGCCACCGAAGAGAGACAAAAGATTCCTGATTTGAGGATGCGATATGGTTCATCTCTAGATAATTTGACACCAATTCGGTAAAAGATGCTAAACCTAAGTAATAAAGAGCAACAAAAACTTATTATACTCTGAATTAATTGCTTAATAATTTGCTTTCAAGGCGAATAAATGCCTCTATCTGACGCACGTTAAATCGTATTTCTTATATTTGACCATATTAACGCTGAGTCAATGCAAAATGGGTTGAAAATAAGTATGTAATACGTCCTGGAAATGGAAAATGTTGACATTTATCCGAATAAAAGCGAACAGACAACCCGCCTGAGACTACATTAATGGTCGAATACAATTATGGTTTAATTGCGTCAATTCCCTGTTCTTGGCCAGTTGCATAGAGAATACTTTTGTGGCAAAGGCAGATGAGCAAAAAAGTTAGGAATACATGTTTGAGAGCTAATATCCATTTATATTTAAGTCGTAAAATTAAAGTGACTAAAAATATGTAAAGAAAATGTTGAAGGCATATAAAAATATTTTGAGTTGAAATCGGAGCCTGAAGAAAATGTTCCTCATTGCAACCATGCAGGTAGCCAGAAATTTTCTTCGGGTGGGGCTAAGTCTAGTGTGGCCCGTGTAGCCCAACTTCAAATCAGCCTTGTCCGTTCGGTACCGACATGCTACAAATCTCTTCCTTAATTTCCAGTGCTTGGTATTTGCATTCACAGTGCCCATTCCTACCTCTTTTCGCTGGTAAAGCTCACTGCATACCTTTTCATGAAGCAGTTAATTTGACCAGCCCCAGAGCAGAAGTTCAACGCATGCATGCTTATCAGATTGAGAAGAACAATTATTAATCACACACATGATTCAAACTAGTGATCACGTTTCAAGACACTTAGCACTTGAATTATACGCAGTGTAACCCGGATTATGATGCCCAGTTCAAATCAGAACAATAAAATTTCTTGGAAAAAATTTCGGAGGGGGGGGCTTAAGCCCCAGAAGTACCCCCCCCCCCCCCCCCTAGGCTATCTGCTTGATTCCGACTAATAAAACGTGAAAAGTACTTGGATAATTGCGCACAACAACAAATTATATCAATTTTATCAAACCTTGACAGCATAGAATAGTATTAGCCATTCTGTTTATAAATAAGGTAGCAATGCCACTGCGAGGACACATCTCTAAGAAGATCTCCTACTGCCGATGCTGTCAGGGTAAGCAAGTTCTCGGTGTCGTACGTATGTGAGCATTTCTGTTGCTAACACTTGAGGAATATTTAATTTGGATCACGTCAACGATATTCCCAGTTGGACATCGCACAGTCCCTCTGGAAGAGAGTCACCCGATGGAAACCATCCCCGCAGCCGTGCCCCTCTCCCATCCTCAAATCCCACAAAATTTCGCAGATATCATCAGGCGACGAGGCAGCGAGCATTGGAATGGGGAGCGGAGGAAACGAGAGGAGCGGTTTGGAATCCTTTTGTATTATTCCGTCTCCATTCTCGGCCGGGAGAGAGGAAAGAGAAAAGAGTCAGAGGTGGGGGGAGGCGACTTGAATACCGTTGCACAACTGCCATTTTCCCCGCAAAGTTCCCGTTCCACGTTATGTATGTTCGTTTTTCCTGTGAGGGAGAGGGAAAGATAATAGTAATGAAGCGCGGGGGTGGAGGAGGGGAGAGACCATGCTTATAGAATGGGGAGTATTAGCCATGGGCGAGGGGTGGATTTTTCTGAGGGGTTGATGGTGGCCTGGGGTGGAGAGGGGAAGGAGAGGAAAAGGTGGCTCCGCGAACTTCGGTGGAGAAGGGGTCGGTGAAACGGGCGTTTCAATCTTCGTTAGGCACCGTGAAAGACGGGAGTTGGAGATGAGGAAATGCATAGGGCTGAAAAATAAGGGACGGAAGCATGGCCTAAAAGGATAATAAACTCTCTAGCTTGGTGTTGGGGAGAAGAATTCAATAGGCTGTAAAGTTGATTCGGCAAAGCGGAAATATTTGGAGGAAGCGCGAAATCTGTAATCCGTGAAGTCCACGAACGGTTGAATTTCGGAATTTCCTACAATTTGCAGGAGCGTGTCCGGAATAGCAAGCTCTCCCAGAGATAACATTCAATTTTATGCAAATGACAAGAGGTGAACGAAGCATGGGGTTAGATGATATCCTCCACCCGAAGATGGTTTTCTTTTCTGAATGAAAGTGTGTGAGCAATGGGCTCAACTTCAGTTCACGTAGAAGTAAATGTTGGGAATAACAGGAAAATGATTCAATTTAAATCAAACAATGTTGTAAGAGAACAGATCTCATAGCCAAACACTTATGAAATATTTACACTAGTCCAAATAATTAAAGGGCGTATATAATAAGGGAGATGAGAAGGCATAATTAATCGCAAAATGCGTTCAGCTAATGAAAAACCGTTAAGTATAGAACGCTTCCAGGGGATGTTTGATTAATTCATTAAAGCTGAAATTTAAGAATTTTACCATTCGCTTCACTAAGAAGACTAACGCACTATTAGTCATGCCTCTGACAGTGAGACAATTAATCATGATCTGAAGACCTCTGCTGAGCATGAGTTCCGTAATATTATTCGATGGAGAGCCGGAAATATTCCTACCAGCCTCCCTTTTCCCTGGAGGTGAAGAGAAACCCAGACGCGCCGAGTACCAATTTGAAACATCCATCAGCACTCATTTTTCCAATTTCGGAGACATATTTTAACGAGTGGATACATTTGGAAGGGAGACAGAAAAAATATCTCACGCTGAGATGAAGGAGGGTTGAAGAAAAGGAGGGAGGAGGTGGAAAGGGTGTGGAGCGGAAAAGCAAACGAATTCAAGACGGTCCAAAAATGCCCCATTTCTTTATTCCACCCTCCAAGATGCTGTCTTTCTTAAGCGAAGGTGGTTTTACGCGTTGCTAAGGGGAGAATGAGGGACGAGATAAGAAAAATGGTGATAGTGACAGTTGACGAATGAACGCACTTTCTTGCCGGGGAATGAGGGAGGGTTGAGGAAGGATCCTCCGACGACGCCAGGCTCCTCGGAGGAGGAGAGGAGGAAGAGGCGATGAGTGCGGTGAAATTCGGGGAGGGAGCGGTGAGGAATGGGGAGGAGAGGCGAGGAAGGAGATGGAAGGGAAAGAGGTGGGGAGGGCGGCTGGCAGAATGATGGCGTCGACGAAGGGTGTGAAGGAGGGACCCACCAATTAGTCCCCGCGGTCAGAAAGCAAAGCGATTTGTCCGCGCAAGCGATGTGAGAAGAGACTGTGAAGTCACGCCACAGAGTAAAGGTAATATGGATAAACGAGAGACTGCACTTAGGAACCCTATGCTGCGACCGAAGAGTTCAGACCACCGAGGAGTTAATTCATAAGTATTAATGGTGTCCCTCGCTTAACACTAATTCCTTTAACGGCTTTGGGAAAAAAGAGCAGTAGCACAGAAAAGTTTGCGTTATACTTTCTCCCGAAAGTACCCTCATTAACTGCATTATTACTTTTATCCTAATTGTACACGGTGATGAAGAAATTCTGTCAGATGGTCCAAGATACGGGAGTACTTCACGATAAGGGCTAAAAAAGAGGCAATAGGAAAAAGGTAGGTAATAGGCTGAGGAAGGTAGAAGCTCCTGCAAGGTAGAGATAATGCACTCTTAATGATTAACTTCTCATTATTTTTCTAATATTAAGAACATTCATAAGGCAACGGAGTTAAATGAACCCTCTTCTAGGCAGCTTCTTATTAATCTAGAGTGAAATTAGATATTAATTTAGCAGAGTGTTTGATTATACTGAGCATTAACAAGCATATGACCAGATGGCAGATTTAGCCTAAAAATATTCCTTTATTCTTAATTAACTTAGCATTGTACACACGATTGCTGTATGCAATTAATGAAGCAGAAGGAAAATATCTGTTGTAAAGTTACTATCTAGGTTGCCATTAAAGCCAAGAGGCGTGAAGGTGAAAATCGGTAAAGACTAGAAAACAGAACCAGTAATAAGTTAAGACAATTTCTATTCACGCTGTGATTTTACATTAACTAACACTGTCCAAACATCTCGTTTCCTGCAGCCAATGGTACCATGGTAGTTGGATGTAATGAGAACGCAGAATTTTAAAATAAAATCAAGACTGTGTTCCTCCTAGGGGAGCAGAGAAATTGTCCACCAAAATCATTTGGTATGTCAACTTGAAATGTTACCAAAATGGATTTGGGGGATACGGTGTTAAGAATCTCAGCACACCGGACGTATTGCTAAAAAGCATGCGGAAATCACGATGAAAAATTAAACGCATAAGTGCCCGAGAGAAAATGATTCAGACATAGGTACCTCATCTCCACTTGAATAGATGAGAAAAAAATGCATGAGAGCAAATATTATTTTTTAATTTAGAAGCTGTATCCATTTAGCGAACGAGGAAGGAGAATGAGAGCCGTAATATCGGGAAGATAGGCTAGTGGTAAAATGATTTCCAAATGGACATGGTATTTATTTTTCTCCTCTTGCAGATCCCGATGCACTACCCATTTACGGATGCCTCCATGCAATGCGTAATAAAATTATGGCTATCTTCCGAAACATTGATTTTAAGATTAATGTGCGTGAGACTTGCCGATGGTCCCAAATGTAGAACGGAAAAAGGCACCTGGAACTTCTTTTTAGCCCAACAAAAATAAAATGCTGGAGGTTAAATGAGAATTACTATAGTTATGCTCCAAAAAGAGTGGTTCCAAAGAATTACTTTCATCAGCGGTACTGCCGCGCCGGAGGAATCGTCTACCAGACGTTAATAGGACAAGAGAGTATCAATAATTGGAGCGGGAAAAGGCCCAGGTGCTACATTTATGCTAGTAACGTATGGGCACCACTCTGTTTAGCGGATCATCATAAGAACGGTAATACTTTGGAGCGAGGACAAAAATAGACAAACAAAGGGAAAAACGCAGATGAAAGAGGCAGGATGGAGTGCATTCCCGATGGTGGGATTTCCCCATACCATGCTCAGCAGAGGGTAGTATTACTATGGAAACGCGGGTAAATGACCCAACTTCGAGTCGGGGGAACTGCGGAGGAGGATACAGAAAAGGACGAGAGAGGTGGAGGACATTGATGCCCCCGAGGAGAGGGGGTGGGCGGGAGTGGCGCATTTGTAATAATGGAAGGAAGAGGAAGGGGAGAGGGGTAGGGAAAGGGGGAAGCGGTGGCTTTAGGGAGACCAGTGGCGGAAGGAGGGGCCAAAAGAAAGAGAGGGGGCGGGGGGAGCCGTTGCGGGATCAACAGAATGGAAACAAATGGAAGGAAGCAATCTGCGAAAGAGAGCGAACTGCTCCGCCCTTTTCTTATGCCCCCACCACCTCCTTTCCGACCCTCTCCCGCCTCCTACCTCAACAGCGGCCTCTCCTCCCTCCCCCTCCCTTGCCATTCCCGGGCACCCGACTACATTCTTAAACCCTCCTCCCCACATACTTCAAGACCTTCTTAGAGCCTCAACCCCACCCCCGCTTCAACAAAACTCTCTAACCTCCAAAAAAAAAGCACTACGAAGCAGCTCCTTCCTTCCATACTCCGCGAAATACACTCGAAGACTGGCTCTGACCCTTTACCCTCCAACTCTCCCCTCGCCTACCTCCGACGAGGATCCTTACTCCCTTACTGCTCCCCCTCTTCATTTCCCCCCTCTTCCATTACTGCGTATTTTTCCCATGCGAAATACATAAACATCCCGCACCCATTTCCCTCCCTCTCCCCTCTAGCTCTCTCTCTCGCTCTCTCCGTCCATCTCTACTCAGCCGTATCTTCTCATGGGTTTTCCAGGGCTCATGGGCGTCCTTCTCACCACTTTTATCCTCCTCTGCGCCCGGGGGTGCGTGGGGCGCCCCCTCGTAATACTCCTTTCATGCCTTGATTTCCTTCCCGCTCTGTTTATTTCACTCCCTCATTTGGTTCCATTCCTCAACCCTCTAGAGGCTCAATACCAAGGTTTCTTGAGCCGGCATGCTCTCGAGATGCTAGAGAGGTGTACTCTCATGTGGCGATGGTTTTCTACCTTCAGAGCCCTTTTTCGTCTCAAATCCACAAACTACCTTCAACGAAGCTCTTGCTAATCAGGCGGCTGGCTGGGTCCTAATGCTGTGTTAAAAGCTCAATAATACCCTATTTAGGTAAATAATGCCTCCACAAGATTGTGCCGGTATGTATTTGGTTCAAATAAGGTGCCCTACTTGAAATATCATTCTCAAATCAAAAGTTCTGCCGAAAATATTCCTTAGATAATACCAAGTACACATGAGGAAAAGGTAATGTGGATTTATTTTCAATTTATAATGCAATAAATACGATATTGCATTTAAAATTAACTCCCCTATCAGGATAATTCTCATGAACCAAATAGTACGGGGAAGGCTGTGTTTCGAATGCGGATTAGAGATATGTTATCAAAACCATACCCAACAAAACTTACAACTAAATTTAAAAATGACTTTCCCCAGCAAGCATGTTGGGAAGTAATTGATCTTGGACCACAAGACTGGGCAGCAAACAATGTAAACTGAAAACCTTTTATGGAAACAGTGCTTGAAAAAGAGTGAGACCAAAATCCATTGTAGATATAAAAAATACAATTTCCACTGAAAATTTCCTCAAGTATCTTATCGGTTAATTTCTCATATGAAGGAAGTAATTGCATGGAGCTGAGTTGCAAACTTGTTTGACAAACTCTCATAGAGAAACGCCGAAAAAACGGCTATCATGGACTTAAAAAACGTGTGAATGCCGTGTATTACTGCCGAGGGAAATACCTACTTGGTCACGATTTGTCAAAAGTTCATCAAAATGATGATCTCGGGGGGTGTTTTCTCATTATTTCCCGATTTCATTAACTACTTTCAATTGGTGAGGCAGAACAATTTTCCTCTATTAGATAAAATTATTTACTTCACAGCTGCTTTTCCACTGATGAAGCGAGTAATTTTTGTATATTGCGACTGATTTTCACGAAATGTCGTGTCCAACGCAAAAGACTGTTATGAACAAAATCTTACCCCGTTATCTACCGGGAAAAAAACACCCGACGGGATATCTTTCAGCTTGCGTGAGAATCAAAAGAAAAAACATGGAGCTCTAAGAAAAGCAATTCCATGGAATGAAGACGAAAATTGTCCCTCGTGTTTCGTCCTAAGAATTGATGTGTTAGTCATTAATCCGAGAGCATTAAGAATTCAAAGCGGATTCTTTCGTAGCCCGAGCGGATAGGACTTAGCTCCCATAACCCATGACGATGAGTGGATAGATGCCTCTAGCGGTTGCCGTCGCAATTACGTGGAAGACGGCAAATGATGAGAAATTGCGTGCGATGATCGTGACAAGGAAGAAGAGCTTCCGAGAATTGATAGTTGGTTAATTTTAATGCTAATTCTCGCTGCAGTGAGCACTGCTGGCAAGTTTATTTAATTATTCTGCTCGACTGCCTCTTCTTTCCATAATTTGCAGAAAGTATCAATAAAATTATCAGGACATCACAACTTAAATCTTTCGAAAACAAGGAGCATAACAACTTACTCCGCTTCGACTCCTCTACTGATTAAGTTTAAAGTAATCGCAGTCGGTATGGAATCAGTCACATAAACAGTTAACTGTCATTTATTTTACACTTAAAGCTCCATTCATAGTTCATTTCCAAATCTGCTAATATTTCTCCAGCAACAATGATGGCACAAACATTGCTGCTCCTATCAAAACAAATGGTATAAATACGTGTCTCCTTCCATGTCTCACCGTCTTCATCGACTCGTAAGTATTGATTTAATTGATGGTGCCCATGAAATATTTTTAAAGATGATTAGTCAAGAGTTTCGTGGCCTTAAAATCCTCCATTGTTGCTCTCTTATCGTTCTTAGACGAGATTGAAACAGAAATTAGCAAGGAAAGCCAATTCAAGGACTAAAGGTAGCCAGAACTATTGGTTGGTACCTTGTGTGCTCAGGTTTGCACCAATCACCCTCTATAGGGCAGTAGAGTACTAGTAATTATATCACTAACAGGGGTGAAGATATACGGCATGCTTATAGAACATCTTTGCCAATCTGGATCGTCCGCCACAGACCACGACTAATTTGTATTAATTCTTTTGTTGGACGTCAGCACTCTGCCTTTTTCAAAACACGATTTCCCATAATATGCGAAGAACTCATGAAAATCTCCCGCAAAATAATAGTTTTTTAGTTGAATTGAATTGATTTTTCGAGCGACAGTGTTGCTTTGTCCACCCTGAGGGATATATTTACAAAGAAAAACTAAGAATCTCCCACCCGACGAATAGTTTCTCGGTCTCTATAAACAGCTCAGCAGGAGACTTTTTTTCTTTTCCTCCAACTTGTCTGAGGAGCGAGTGAAAAACAGAACCGTTTGGCGCACCTCGATTTTGTCACTCAGCCAAACAAAACCTATTTACTCATTACTCACCTTCCCTCGTTTATGTCACGACATCGTCTCACACATCCATCCCCTCGCCGTACATCTCTCTTTCTCTGAACCGTCGCTCGCTCAAGGATAACACTAACCTTTCCGATACGTCCCAGTGTTTATTTTAGGTTTTCAAAACCCATGTCTTTCGGTCAATCCCTCAAAAGATTTTTTCGGTAATTAACGTGTCAAGAGCGGTGTTAAAACAAATTATGTGAGTCGACAAATCGCTCTAGTCTATGAATCGGCGTAACAGACCGGATCATAGAGCAGACGAAAGTATATTTGTAGCATTTTCTTATGCACGATTGACTAGTTTCTACCGTCAACATAAGCTTCGACAAATTTAGATTCACTTCAGATCTGATTACACTGTGGAAGAAACTTTTTTGTTTCTATAGTAATAAGATTATTTATAAAAATATAGTACATACATAATTAAAGCACCTTAGTATTATAACTTGCCATCCGTAAATAACTAATGACTTCTCAGCATGTATCCATCGAAATCATATTAAGGTAACAATACTATTAAGACTTTTCGTGGAAAATGATTATTTAGAAAAAGTAAACAATGGTTTCATAACTGATGAAAATACGTATTTCCTATATTCATTTACACTATCATTCCTGATATATAGTAGTTGTAATTTACTACATACACCCATCTCAATTACACTATCATTGGTTGCATAAATACAGTTATTAAAATTATGGGGAGAAATAAGATCCTTCTTTCAGACGACTTTCTTAAATTCAGATGCTTTACCTTCGTATACATATGAAGATAAAGATAAAAAGGAAGGCGAATGACGCAGAGTGGTATGAATTAGATGAACTTCTAGTTATCCCTGGAATTTTTATGAGTCTAACATTTCTACTCTCAAAAAATAGTGCCCATATAGAGTCAATTAATATAATTCCAAACGCATGATGTAAGGGATGATAGAACGTTAATGAGATGCGTAAGTATACAGAATATAATGTGATGAGGCAATAGCAATCAATCCACTTCAGTTAAATGACCAGTAAGTACCATGTATCATGGGCCAACACGAAAACGGGAAGACCATGGTTTGGAAAGACAAAATCAATACACCGGCCTTAACACCTATAGTGAAACGCAGACAAATATGAGAGTAAAGGTAGCCGTGGCCTTGTGTAGAGGGACGACTTTCAAGTATAGCATAGAAGCTGATAAATACCATCCCGGGGATATAAACGTAGGGGTAAAGCAGAACAGCACGTTAAGAGTTCGGATGGGTGAGGGGGATAGTTGAGGAGAGAGAGACCTGTCATTTATGGTTTGTGCTGCGGGGTTGAGAACGCTAAATTGTTTGAAAAGGGGGAGAGAGGAAAAAATAATCATAATAACCAACTAATTGGAGGGGCCGTTCTCTTCTCCCTCTCTGTTCCTCTGCCCTCATTCTCCTAAGCATTTCTCCCCTCTTTTGGTTCCTTCCTTTAGGAAATGGCGTGTTTAAATAACGGTGGTAAAGGAAATTACGGGTATCATGCTAGAGGCTGCGAGACATGCTTATGATAATGTTACAGTTTCATTTTTCGGGTGGCTCTTTTTTTTATTTTCGAGCGGGGGCCACTGGTTGGAATAGGTCGAAAAAAAGGACGAGGAACCGACGAGGCTTTTTGTGCACTCTCTTTCCTTTCCTGGTGAGAGGAGTAAGAGAGGAAAATATTTGACCCGAGATTTGGGGCATCAAAGACCATGTTATTAGAGGGAGCAGCATGAATTCTGCTTACTTTTTTAACTGGCCCATAAATGTACAGTGCTTACGAGCTCTCTAATTTGATCTTCAAGCGGCTCGAGCTATTTGTTCTTTGCCGGAGCTTTTATAGGGTAATACACCCACAATTTTTGTTCATAGTGATACACGGACCATTTTAAGTTAACAAATTGCTACCATGTAAGCAGTAACCAAGTTATATGAGTCTCCAACCATATTTTCAACGATTTGCTCTTTCGAGGGAAGCAAGTACGAGAAGCATTTAGCTAACTAGATTTCATCTCTCGTGTATTTTGTTAAAATGACAATGCATTTGACAGACTGGTCACACGGGAGGGATTAAAGTTTTTAAATATTTCATTTGTTCACTATTCTTAATCGAGCATTATAATCATTCCATCAAAAATTATAGCCCCGGGAATAATTAGTTACTTCTTTATCTGTTAAATTCGTCTAGGTTAACCGCTATGTTTTTATGTTCTCAATTTACAGTTTACAAAAATGAAATGGTGTCTGCATCACTAACAAAACAATTGGGCGTGTTATAGTAACTACGAGGGGGATCGTAATTTTCTATGCTGGTAAATAGTGGGAAATCACATGAAAATTATCGGTTTAGTTACTTAAAACCATATTTGGAATACCTTTATAATATTCATTTGCATATGGGAAACGGTAGGATAATCTGCAATGATTTCGAATAATACGGTATTTTCGAAGTCTGCATTAATGAATATATCAGCCACTGAATATTTGAGTCATATTCGTAAAATTTTTTTCTGACAAAAAATAACCAAAGTTGAACTATGTGGTAGGCAAATAGCTTTAACTTCCATGGCTAACAGGCCATCAGTTAGTATTTTTACCGCAAAACTTTAACATTTATGTGTATGATGGGGAGACAAAGCTAAAGAGAAAATGGAAATGCTTGTTAGTACAACCGCGAATGAAACACACATACATATTCGCCTCGATACTGAAGTCATAAATCATCTATCCTATAAACACAAGATTTTATTGCCTGAAAGCCAATCGGATTCAACATACCTAGGCTTGGTCGTGTGCATGACGCGATTAGTATTCGCGATTGAAAGGAAAAGGAAGAAAAATGGAATGGTCAACTCACAAAGTGAGGCTAGAAAACCCCTTAAGATCTCACTTAGAAGAATTCAATGTTACCTCGACCAGGTGACTCTAATTCAAATTCTTGGAAATCAGACTTCGGCAACTCGGGGACCCTCTGATTTTCCCCGGACTGCTTCAGGAGCCCATCTCATTTCTCGAAGGACTGCCTCTCCACCAACCCTCCTCCCTCCGCCAGCCCAATCTTCCATGCGACTCGTCCTCTCCTTCCTCACTTCACTCCCGCGGGCCTCTCTCTCTTTCCCACTCATTCTCATCCGGAGCACGTCCCGCTACGCCCATCCTTCGCGGCTCCCAAGGCATCTGCTGCCGCGCTAATGACCCTCGTTCGATTCCGGGTCAAAAGGAGAAAAACGATGGATGGAACTTGAGAAAACGAAAACGTGGAGTCTGAAGTGGGAATGGTGAGGAGGGAAAAGGGATCATGACCAGAAAATATGTTTGGAATTGAGCGTACACGAAGGTGAGAGCAAGTAATAATGGAAGAAACGAAAAAAAATCATCACCACGACGAAAATGCATAATAACTTTAATATATTTTTTTGTTGAATGACGCAAAATAATTTTTCAGCACATGAGAGGAGTTCTCTCTCGTGTGTTGCACTGTAATAGATCTAGAATACGAGAAAACTCCCTTACGGTTAGATACCTACTAAATACGTTTCTACCGATGAAAATTTAGAGATCAAATCAGGCAATATAGTAGGTGCTTAGAGTAGTCTGTAGCGCATCTGAATTTTTCTTTAACACTACTAACTCATATTAGCTGCACCCTCGCATTTCCAGCGGCAATTGTAAATTAAAGTTCTTCAACAAATGTGCAACCCATATATAAGCATTATTTTTCTTCGTAGATTATTATCACGTTGACGCTCTTGGCTGGATATTGCATAAATGAAATATTTTTCTTATCATGTTGGGCTGTCCATATTAGTAGAATGACACAGTGGATGTTTACTGATGATTCATCTCTTTGACTTGTACAAACAAACTTGCTGAACAATAAATGCCAGGCGGAGGGCATGCCTACGAGTATCTGATTTATAGTGTGTCGTTAAATGGTAGGAGCATGTCTTTGATCGTCATTGAAGTGCCAGTTAAATCCAATGTTGAGTCCAGTGTGTAAGACGACAGGTTCCAAATTTGCGTTGATTATCAGATTTAATGGGGATGTAAACGCAGCTATTTAATATAGACACCCTGCAAGAAGCCAAAGAGGAACGTGATAACATGTCTTCAAAGAGTCAAATAATTATCAACCTCCTCTGTTCATAATTTAACCGATAAGGATAACAATTTTGTAGGGGTTTGGGAATATCTGCGATTTGAATATATAAGTGAGACTCTATTCAGACATGTAAATACGGAATGCAGGCATGTAAGGTATGCAAATACATTAAATTCAAAATTTAAAACATTATTTTAATGGTAATGGTTGTATTATAAATACTTCCGTTCCACACAGAAACCAAATACACCGAAGGCGCCAACCAGTTCTCGGGTAAATGTCGTATAATCAAAGCTGAAATTACTTAAAATCAAAGAAAATACCCACAAAAAGGTTAATAGTACCAAATAATTAATATAGCACGATATAAGATTACAAGACAGGAAAAATACGAGAACATGTTCTCATACAAATCATGCAAGATCAAACACAAAAGTTGGTAAATAACGGAAGTGAAAAACGTGTTTTCTGCATATGCATGGCCTCACGTTAAAATCAGAAATTTGATGAGGACCGAAAAAAGAAATATTCCGGGGAAGAGAAGGAAAAGGGATTCTTGACTTTGCATTTTTGCGTTGTACATATGGGAAAATGGGGAAAAGGAAGGGGATAGACAAAGGGAGTATATAGGAAGAGAAACCAGCATGAAATAGAGCCACAATTTTGAGGGGGAATATAGATAAAGGAAGTAAGAAAGATTATGTGAATATAAGGCGGCATTCCAAAAAGTCAACCACCATTCATCTCCCAATGAGATAAGGAAGAAGTTGTCCCTTGCTAAATGGACGGAGCGAGAAAGAACGGATGAAGATATTGGACGGAAGAAAAAACAATGGCCTGCGGTTTTGGGAGAAGACGTATATGTTTCCGCTGTCATGCATTGTAATTCAAACCGGGTTTTATACACATCCACTCCCCTTCCAGGCATTTCCATTTATTTTTGAGCTTTTTTGGAGGCTTAAAAAAGGTTTATCAGAAGATCGGATCTTATTGTGATTTCCTACAGCATTTGC
Organism: Platycnemis pennipes; assembly: GCA_933228895.1. NCBI lineage: Eukaryota > Metazoa > Arthropoda > Insecta > Odonata > Platycnemididae > Platycnemis > Platycnemis pennipes. Next base: position 141,160,544 of record OW121847.1, on the reverse strand, counting down.
AAAGGCGTCTTTTTTAAAATGTTCTTATCAACGTATCTAAAAACAAACTCATATTTGTAGAGTCATCAGACCTGGGTTATGTTCAGTTAATGACCTGGTAGTGTTTTACTATGGATTAAGATTAATTTTAACAATATCTCAAGAACTGATTGAGAGATATGTTACAAAATATTAAATTTATACGAAAATTTCAAATTTAGTGAAGAAACGATGCCTCCTACAATGGAACCATATAGAAACAAATGCATGGACAAAACATTAATCATTTTATTCTATAATTGCATATAGGTATGAGATATAATTAAACTTCCCTGACATAATATCGAACGTAGAAATCCCATACTGCTGCAGCTAGAAACAAAGTTACTTCACTAAATGGAGCCTATTTCCAAAAACACCAAAAAAGGAACATGGACTTGGTTTAGTAACTAGTAAGTAGTTATAGTTTCATAACTCCTTAGAAATGATATAAATTAACGTATTACTGCCAAACTCTTGGAATATTGTCACTTGTACTGTGACATATCCTCTCCGATAGGTACACCGTTGTGCTCAGCAATAGGCAATCACAAGGGGATCAAGACTCTCGAATAGCTACCTAAAGATTTCCTACTTAGAAGAATACCTACAGATTTCAGCTTCAAGAGCTATTCTCGAATTACCCAAAGGCAACAAAGGGTAGACACTATGATTAATTTAGAGTAGTGTAAAAACGGAAGAAAATGTATCATAAGAATTATGATAAATGCACCACTTCTTATGTAATATATATTTTCCAAATAAAACTAAAAATGTGTGGCGTAAGCTTTCATTGTGGGTGCTCAGATTGCGTATGTATATCTGTATTGTTTAAACTGAAGAGCTAACAAATTATACCAACGTTATAAATCTTTATTTCAGCACACAGCATTATGCAAATTTAATTACGTAATCCATTACAGCACTCACAAATCATATATAGCAAGTAAAAATTAGGGAGGAATTAAAATTGCTGACGTGAGGGTAACAGAAATTAATAACAATTTTCTTTTCATTCCATTCTTCCATTTTCTCCAATTCCACTTTCTCATTCAATTCCAAGAAAACCACAGAGCGTTGCAGCGATGAAAAATGAAACTAAAAGCTGCTCAAAAATTACTTTTACAAGTAAAATGGGCAATAGATGTATTCTTGCAACAGTGGAAACAAGGCAAGCAAAAAGATTTTAAATTCCCATGTCTACATAAATACAACCCTTCAAAATATAAGTCTATAATTTGGATTAAAATGCCTCCCTCAATCAAAATGTGGGATTCACAAAAACGAGATAAGCTTTTTTAGCTCTATCAGTTTTTGACAAGCTCCTTTTATTCCTACTTTTCCTCAGAGACCACCTGTAGAATATCGCTATCTCTAAAATTTAAAACGTCTAATTCAAAGTTCAGACATCACTCTCGCATCTTCGAAATCTGTCATCTTGTAATTTACCTTCAGCGAGACGTTGGAACTGTGGTGTCAAATAACCACTGCAATTCACTACCACCCCATCCAACCTTTCATCAAAATGGATTAATGCCTATTTTCTTCCCTTCTTAATCTCTCACCCTTTACGGGCTCACGACACGAGTATTCCTGCCTCTCCCTTATTTACCCACGGTTATCTCCCAAAATCTCTCAACCGAAGAGAAAAAGGACGAATTATTTCTTATAAAGAAATAAATAGAGGAGTCTTGTTATGCTAAGTCAGGGCAGCGAAGCGATTTCGGTAGTTGGTGGAGAGTGTGGGTTTCCCCTGGCGACGCGGGAAGAGTGTGGGATGGGTAGGTGGGTGCGCCCACCGCCCCCAATCCTCTCTCCCCTCCACACTCCTTAACTAATCCTCCGCGCCACCTAAAAAGACGGACAGCTTCCTGCTGACCAGTGGCGTGCGAAAGAGGGGAGCAGAGGGAGTGGGGAATGACGCGTGTACTCGTCCTACGAGGGGCCTCAGAAGGCCCTGTGGAGGCGGTTTATTTGGGAAAAGGAGATTTTCTCTTTGCTCTCAAAATGCTTTCTTCCCTAGGTGAGGTGGAGTAAGATTTTGCTCACGCCTAAATTTAAAAAATGACCACGCCGTGAATTTTCGTCTCTGCCAGTGTAGCTTTTTTCAATAATAATATTTAACCCTTTCGCTACGAACGCCGTTTATAAACGCCGCTGATTTTTCACTCCTGTGAACGAAGGCCGTCTATAAACGCCGGAGATTTTTCTACGCAAGAGAACGAAGGGCGTCTTAAAACGTCGCTAGGGCCAGGTAGGCAGAAAAGGTCCAAGGTGTCATAAAGGACCCTTCCTCGCGGCTCTGAAGACCCTTCCTCGGCTTAGAGGCGGGGATTATCTCGACCCTTCTTCGCAGCGCGAGCCTCACACTCGGCAGTTGTTCGCGGTCACTTGTTTGTTTATGCAGTGGGAGAACCAAAATAATATTTGTTTCTAAATCGCATTATTGAGTTCCAGAAGTTAATTCCTTATGTTTTTTTGAATCTCTAGAAATTTTAAACGGAACTCTAACGTTATTATTAACAGAGTTCACCTGTCAATGAGATTCAAACCGATTTGGGAGAATTTTTCATTGCAGTGAGGAGCTAAGACGTATGTTTTTTTATGATTTGACGATAAGGTAGTACCGATATTTTTCTCTCCGTTTTACTTGTTTACTTTTATGAACATATATTGGAAAACAACTGTAATGGTAATACCACGCAACATACCGCGAAATCTATTATATCTACATTATAGTTTGAAAATCCCGCAGAGGGCATGGTTTATGCTAATTTATTAGCAGTCAATAAACTTTACTTTCTTGTAACTGAATCTTTTTGGTGTAACTGCCATTCAGCTATAAAAAGTATCTTTCAAGCTGAAAAGCATTCAAATTTGTTCTGTGTAATGCGGCTAAGAGTGAACATTATGTTGTAATCATTTATGTTAAAACTTGAAGAAAACCGCATGCGTGCGTGATGGAATATTGGGAGGTACAATAAATAATTGCTAGGCAGAAAAATCTATCTCGCGCTACCATTGCGAATATATTTGCATAAAAATGTTTCCTGATGAAGGTATAGCACCAAAAAAAGTGCATGTCCTTTTATATAAAACACGGGTATGGTTGGATTATGCGCGGACGTCTTCTATTGCGAAACAACAGAAATAATTATTATTGTAACCATTGCTATTATGTCTATTGTGCTAAATATCTTAATATTAACATTAGAATTTCGTTTAAAATCTCTAAATGGTATTTATAACAACAGGGATTTATTTGTGTATTAACCCCCACTTTAAGTCTTACTATTATTTATTTAACAAAAATCACTGTATTAAAAATAGTTGACCGTGGACACAGGCCGAGGTGGGTTCTCATTTGGAAAAGGGCGAAGATAATCTCTGGCCAGTGGCCGAGGAAAGGTTCGGGAACCCCACTGGGTCCGGTCCCAAAGCGGGGGAAAGAAATACCTGCTCGATGCCTTGCTTCAAGAGAGCCCCGTACACGGTGTGGAAAAATATTCTAGAGGAACCCGTGAGAAGGAAAGCATTTTCCTGCGTAGGACTCCGGCGCGAAAGGGTTAAGGTTTATTTGCTCAGGGAAATACCCTTGGAGTATGAAAAAAAGGTACTGGCTATGCTCTGTTAAGTGCTAGGCCAATGAGCGGTTTGTTCATAGGAATAAGAAAAGACAAAAATAACAAACAAGATGTAAGTTAAATGATATTTGACAGCATTGACTATTTTTATCGCCGTAAAAGAAAAATGTGCCGAATTTTATGAAGGCTAGGTGATAAACGCGTGAAACGACAGGTAAGTGAGTAGAATTCTCATTTTTGATAATTATAACGAGAAAAATAATTGGAAGAGAGCGAAACAGTTGAAGCGCAGAGAGAAATTTTGTTACTTACACAATAGCTAGTTGGTAATATTATGAATGGCGTATAAGAATCATGTTATATCCGTGTGTATATTTACTTGTATCCGTGCGATTATTTAGGTACAAAGGATGCTATTAGCTAGAGTAGGGTGTGTCAAAGCCCAAAAAATCCTTGAACAAGAAGAGAGTTTTTGAAATCCATAATACCAATCATACTTTAAATTAAACGTAGTTTTATTAAGAATGCTCTATCATTTAAGAAATTGTTATATTTATGTCCCGTCGACAGGGCAATGCCTGAAGGAACTATACTGCTTCTACGGAAGATAAATACATAAATCTGCACGTTGACTGTGAGGGACAACTGGTCACTGTAAAAAGTTGATCTGATTTTCAGTGCGATCTGAATTTAAGCGCTGTCTGGTTGTAAGGCAGGAACACGGATTTAAGGTACGGAAGAGGCAGGAACATGGATGGTTGGTACAGGAGCAGTTGAGCAGGAAGCAGAGGAAGCAGGATTCTGGATGGTCTGATTTTCAGTCGTTCACTTGCCTTATTTTTAGACAAGATATTACTGCTGAAATTCAACATACCCTGTCTTAAAATTGTTGCATCTGAAATTCAGATCACTTTTGTACCTTAAAATCAGATCTACTTTTTACAGTGGTGTGAAGCTTGATCCTTGTGTTATGGGTTATCAAATATTACGTCATTGCCTAGCATTTACTGAAGGTCACATTTTTATTGATACGAGCTTATGTGATTTACCTACAGGAATACGTCAGTCACTAAAACGCATAAATAAATGGAGAGAGATATTTTCAGGGATAATGTGAAGAGAGATGAGGGCAGAGTGTGTGTGGAATAGAGGCACAATATCATGTCTTCTCAACAATGGAAATCCATGTAAATGTGAAAGCATCCCTCCTCTTTCTCACGGATGGAAAGATTATTCCATTCGTGGGAAACTTGATGATGTTTTAACAGGAAAAAGTTAGCAATCAAGGAAGTAGTTTTGCGAGTTTTTGGGGCAGGATTTTTGTATGATTAGAGGAAACAATCTCTTCGCATTAACATGAATGCGTTAAAATCGTTTTTTATGTCAAAGAATGAGACGCTTAGCTACATTAAACAAATGGAGTTGGAGTGAGAAACACACATAATTATTTTTGGAAGTAGGGTGTCGAAGAATTAGTTAATTAAAACTGTATACTAAGACTCTCAAAATACTATAAACCAAACAAACAATGCATTATAGATAATATATTAACAATAAATAGGCATGTGCTGAAAATGAAAACAGCCTCTGAATAATTTAATCGGTGGGCCAGTTCTTATGCATAGCATAAGAATTGCCTCAAATGCATCCATACATCAGTTTCCCTGGTCGGTAATTTAACACTATTTTAATCTTTACTCCGGAATGAGAAATTCTTTCATATGTTTAGAGAAGCCTCAATATCTGAAATGATAATAGGTACAAGCGCAAACTTAAGGGACATTAAATAGCAAGCTAAAAGAACCCAAAAACGGAAAAAATTCAGATTCCAAGTCGATTTTAAATGAAAGCTTCGACATAATTATTCTGGATAATGATGGCGGCATAATCATAGGGCTAGTGGTTTCAAACGGGATCCCATTAAGTATTTTTATTTCCAATCATACCAGAAAATTCTCAGTCTCGGTAAATATAACTAGGGCACCATGATAGGCATGGAAGTTATTCGAAAATCGGTTGTTTTAATGTGTATCTCCGGTAGCGACTAATGATAGTATAAAACTCATGTTGATGGTTATGGCTTCTCCTTTTACAAACTTTCCTCTGTTTATTCAGCAAACAAGGGGGAGTGGGGATGGGGCATTCCTTTAATAAAGCCAGAATATTAAATGTGCTGAATGTCAAATTATTTCCCCACTTCCAGTAGCAGCGAGCCCACTTCAATTCATCCATACTTATGAATCGCCCGCTTTCAGAACTCACTTCGGTCCTCTCTACCACTCTTTCGGATAATGGCCACACGCAAGTAATTGCCGATCATTATTTTGGACCAAAGTTTCCTTTTTTTATAGTGAGGAGAGCGAAGAAATTGTTTCTTGATCACCTCGCCCCGTGATCGGAAAATAAATCCTAAGAATGAAGATCGATTGCTTCGAGGAATGGCATCCGTTTCGGAGCCTGAGGAGTGGGCATCATTAAAGTATGTAAATGTAATTGGAACGATCGGAGAAACAGGGCGAATTACGCCATGGATACCCAAACCAACGTGTAATTAGGGTAGGGAAAAAGTTGAAGAGCGAAGAGCGATCATTACGGGGACTGAAGGCGATACATGGGCCGTTTTTTTATATCGATCCACACCCCCTCCCCCCCCATCCTCCTCCTTCCCATTATGTGCGCCGAATTGGAGTGATAGGAGGACCAAGGTCGTCGAGAATTGATGTCAGCCGGAGAGTTATCAATACACAGCCCCGCAGCCGCGGTAGAGCTTTTGAATCCGCTCAATTGTAAACCATTTCTTCTCTTCCCTCTCCACTCCTTATTGATATTAGTCCCTCAGCACCTGCTCACCGGGAATTCCTCTCCCTCCCTGCCGCTGCCTTCGGAACACGTTCAGGGAGACGGACGTGTTAATTCTGCTCGCGGTGAGTGTGCGCGAGATGGATCCGAAAGATTGCTCGGGCCCGGGCGGGTGAGGGAAGAGGGACATGGGAAGTGAAGACACGGGAGGGGGAGTTAAGGCAGGTGGCGCGGGAGACCAGACGCTGCAAGAGGGTCGTCAGTCGGAAAGGGAGTGGGGCGTAGAAAGCTCGCGACCGATATGCGATGAATCGACGCTGGGTTTAAACAATACGGAAATTTAAGCGGTGATTACGCGTTAGAGCAAACACTCCATACGAGTTCACCGCTAACGTCAACTTGGACATGCAATATACCTACCTCTCTTATACAAGTCGATCGCGCCAGACTTCGATACTACGATGAGGTAACCGCCGTCCTAGTAGTCAGCCGAGTACGCTCGATATATGCTCGATTGCTTCGGATTTCCGCGACAATTTCTCGTATGAAAAGGGCACCATCATGACTGCGTCAGAATATCATTGCCTGCTGCAGCGCACACAAAGAAAATTGCAAATTTTACTATTTCCAATTATTTCCCATCACCTTTGAAGCGAGATGCTTTATTGTGTCGTGATTGATTGGCATTGTGGGTTGCTCCTGATATTCGGTTCACCACGAAGGAGATGGCGATTATTTACGTAGCAACTTGATTTAAACGTGTAGATACGAACTATCTTCCACGTTAAGTCGAATAAGTATTCGATTCAATATATACTGATCGCTTACTAGTGAGCTCCTGCGTGTATCTGGGCTTTTACGTGCGGTACTTAGAACACGTGGAATGACTACGATAACCCTCATTTTCTCTTATGTATAATATGTTTTCTCTTTCTGACTCTAAATAGATGACATTGGCTTGGATTGCGGAAATTCTATCATTTTAGGATTTTAAGATATATATTAAATTTTGTATTCACAACAATAACCTGATATCCCGTTGTGTAGGATTCAACTTGCAACTGGTGAGCCCAGGTTCTAATCCGGGAGAATAATCTTGGCATCACCAGTTAAACCTAAGTGAGGAATTTTCTATGAAGCCCCATCCGACATGGAAAGAGACAAGTCATCCACTTTCAGATAATTTCACGTGACCTTGGGCTAGGCTCCATAGCACTCCATGGTCTCATTTATTCTGTCATCTTAACTTATATTGCATAATAGCAAGATATTCCACAAAGAAAAAAAAATCATTCGCCTGGACCGGGACTCAAACCTGAACCCCCCTCTTTTCGGCTATGTGCTCGCGGAGTTTTCGCGGCTAGTTCGCGAGCTTTGAATTTGTTATATTGCATAAGTCAATTCAAATGTTTGTTGAAGTAAAGTTTCTGTTCTTCCCCAGTGCAGCAAATTCCAAGAAGGAGAGATAGTAAGTATGCTACTAACTGGTCACTCATACGATAAATTCCACATAATTACCGCTACATCCCATTGTTACGACTACAATGCCGAAATAAAAGTGATTATAAATTCACAAGTGGTTCGGGCTAAATTTTCAGTTCCAAGAACTTTCTTCAGCAAGCCAACCGTAGGCTTTTGATTAAATAGTTTGCTAATAGATTTTATAAGCGACTATTTTAGAATTGTATAAAATTTGAAGAAAAAACTGATTTAAACAGGAAGCTAAAAAGTACTAATAATTAACACCTGATAACACTTTGGAGTAAGGAGAACATCAACATCATTAAGAAAATTAATTATGCTTTAGAGCAAAAAGTAAATATTTTCCTGATACTTCTGTACAGTGATTTTGCTATTCAATAACTGTCAAAGAATTTTGTCCCATTAAATGTATTTTAACTGAAATTAAATATCACGAAAAGTTTGGCCAAACTACTCACCTGCGTAAAACCTTAGCCATAAGTTTCATGTAATGAGTATGACTTGGGCAGTAAATTAACAATAAAATGTAAATTTTCCTTCATTGAATCCATTATAGTGATGGGTGGATTCCTTTTGGTATGTAAATGGGAACAAGCACTTTTAAACCTTTTTTCATAGCATTTATTCTCGTGGCAAAACTTGCTGTCGCCAACATTATTTAATCATATTGCTTTGGAGCCTTATTTCTTAGAGAAGTCTATAAGTGATAAATGTATTTTTCGGCAGGTTACTGCTGTAAAATTGTAGCAACACTTTGTGAAATTCGACGTAAACTGAGATTTAGACTCATTTTTCATCAGAGGTGAGTATTCAAACCTGATGCATGACCATATTTAAAGCTAACTCACCGCCTGGATATCTATTCATATTAAGGTAGTAAAGTCAAATATATTATGCTACACCGATTTGGATAATAATATTAGGCTAGGACTAAACGGATATATTTATTTAAGTTCCGAAAGATAAGAGTGATCAAGTCAAAAATAAGCGTAAACAGGAATGGAGAGCAGTAGCCTGGGAGAAGGATTTTTAATATCCTCTGAAGTTTCATTCTACATATACACTTGTCAATGATCTTGAGTCCAAGAATCAGACCATCTCATACCCTCGAATAATCCTAACTTTCGTTATGCACGATTGTTATAATGTAAGCAATACAAATAGGTATGAGGCAAACATTTTAGGCTTTCAGCTCCCATGTAGTAGCCTAGTTGCATGTCAATAGTGCATGTTTGGTGGTCTTCACCCCCTACCATCACCTTCGTGGTGGCTCCCAGGGAATCAAGTTTATATAGATGTATTAATCGGTAGAGCTCTCCAAGTTGTAATGTACTACGTCTAAACTTGTATTCTATCCATCTAGAGTATTACCTATTCCATTATTACCCTTGCCATTCCATCACCAAGGCAACCACATTACTTTTATCTTCCAATTCCTTAAACAGAAAGAACCCTCTCTCTTCTCCTTACCCTGCCTTTCTTTAAAGGGGACGGCTCTCTTAGCTATTTCTTCCACATCATTAACCCGTCGCGTCCGATCCTTCCCTTCCAGATTTTTCCTCTCTCCACGGCCTACCTACTCAACCCTCATTTTTTTTCCCGTGCCGACCCTTTCACACGTTGCTTTTATCGGCCTTGTTAAAAGTGAGTCCCGCTGCTCGGACAACGAAAAGACACTCCTGCGGCCGTCATTTTTTTTCGCATAACCCGCACAAAAGCATAAAATACAACTAAATTTACTCCGAGAGTTAAGTGAAATGGATAATAGATAATTATAATGGAGAAATATAGTATTATGCCTTGCACATTTACGAAGAGCTATTAAGTACTCAATAAAGTTAAACATGTCTCTGAAGTGAGGTTACTAGTCTCAAATCTCTCAAGTATTGCAAGTAAGGATATACCAGCGTAGTCGCTTGTTTTGAGATACCCGTAGCTTGTCATATAAACTATTCAAGAAATGTGGCAGATTTTGTGACTATGGTAAGGTGTGGCTCAGGTAAGAAACAAGTAGCATTTGCAGAAGCACAGGAAGAAAAATGGGCGGTTAGACACCGCAATGTGGTAAAAGACAAATTGAAAGCTGCTGACCATGAAATTTACTCAAGTGTCACGATCACATTGTGCCAAGAAGAAGAAAAAATGCTTAGCATATGCTGCATTACACTGACTACGACATCAGCATTCTAAATCTTTATTGTAAAACAAGGTGATGAAAAATACGATAAGGATATGCTATTTCTTTCGATAAAATGCTTAATTAAACCATCTGCCAGAATATACAACCTATCCGAGGAATAATTTATGGCAAATTCAAAATACACTTTTCATGGATCGAAATAATTTGGGCTGAAAAAACTTAAGGAGCCTCATATTGTTTAGTCTAGAGTGGCAACTGAAAATCACAAGGACACTAAATAAAAAAAATCTTATTGCAAGTATCCCAAATTATAACGATGGGCACTTGAAAATGTTCAAGTCTCCATCATTACGATAGACACGACAAATTTCAAATCTCCTGCAACATATTAATGGATAGAATTACAGAATACAAGAAACATACGAAGAGCCTCTGACTTTGGTGTCATTATCTATCCTATGAATCCCACATATGTGAAATATTATTGAAAAAAATTCTGATAGCATGTGTCACCTTCACTACTTATAAGACATCAGCATAACATTAAATTACTACATGAATTAAGTGTGAAATATGAAATGTGGACTGTTAGCAGTCCATTATGTAAAATGCAAGTAAAGTTCAGTGACGCGGAACACAAGAAAGTGAGCTGATTTTACAGAGAAATAAAATATTCCTTATAATTAAGGATTCTTATGCCTACTCATTAAAAACGATTTTCGTTTAACGCGTAACAGTGCTGGATAAATTACTCTTAATTATATTTTTTAGAGAAAGTGACAAGGCAGAAGGGACAGCCAAGTGTAGAATTTATACATAAACCACTTTTTGACGTGCAACACTGAATCCAATGGTGTGGCTAAGAAGAAACATACATTTTCTTATCACACCTAACAGATACGTTTCACCCTTCAATTTTGCTATTTATTCCCACGCAAACGTCCGATCAATTTCCTTAAAAAAAGGAAGAAAAAACCACGATTCAGAAGAGAGAGAGGGAGATATTCTGCGGGGGCGACGGTTGCGAGAGGCGAGGTGTGCGGATAGAAAGAGCCCTCGCTCCTTTCGGCAGTAAGGGTGCTTTTAACACCCAGGGGCTATCAATGCTGGATGGGGCTCAATGGCAAGGCACTTTGATCTCGGTCATTCGCGCGGGAGATTAAGTCCCAGTGTCGTTCCGGCTAATGGCCTGTGGAGGAGAGAATCTTACGCTTAACCTGTGTTTACAACTGGGTCAGAGACTTGCGCTGAAGACTTCTTTTCCCACCTCCCATCACCCCAGCATGATAAGGAGTGCGTAAAATAAACGTCTGCGGCCAATGAGTGCGGGAGACACGAGGATGAAGAGGGAGTCAGAGGGGCACTTGAGGGATTATAATATGGTCAGAATGACTTGACTCGGGGGAAGGGGGTGGAGAAGCGTCAATCCTTGCTCGGAGGGACCGATAAAACAATGGCAGCGCCTGTGGGCGAAGGGCACGTTGTTTTCACAAAACTCATATTCTCCGTCATGTATGACAAGGGTGAATGCCAAATGACGTCATTAAGTAAGTTATTGCAAGCGTTATCCCTCAGACAGTAAAGGAGAATGGTATGTGTAGGATAAAAGGATAGAAGTGTTGACATAACAACGATAGTGCTCGACTTATTACGGCGCCAAAATGTAAGGATGGAACGATAAAAGGGCTGAATCAACTCTTGCCAGATCGACCACTCATAAAATACCCACCATGGATGGTGCCACATCCTCTGTTGAGATAAGATTTTAATTCCTGCATTTTCCGAAGAGAGGCTATATGTAATTAGAGCTAAATATAGAATAAAATCGTCAGTATTAGTTTAATGGCCACTTTTTTGCAACGCAAAATGAAATATCGTCACCATTCCAACAGGTTTCCAAAAGTGAATAGCAAGCATCACGCGTATTAGACACTCAGACCTCTATCACAACTTTTGATTATTCATTTGTTTAAGAATCTTGAGAAAAAAATGAAAATTCTTAACAAATGTGAGAAGGCACTGCCTTGAATAGGTGGAAAAGTTTTGAAACTACCGGGTATTTTGGACGAAGATGACAATAGCCGTAATGAAAGGTAAAAAGAAATGGTGGATAGAATTACATTGCTCCGAGAAATAGACTCGAGGGAGAGATTACGAGAAGTAGATCGAAAACTTTTGAGATGAGGGAGCGGATGTACTTGGAGAATATATACGATAGAAGAGAAAGAGGACGAACGAGGAACACATGCGGAGAAGAAGTAAAGCTGCTGACAGAACAGGAAAAGAGTGCGTGGAAAAAACAAGCAATTACGAACAACCGTAATCTGGACACTCTAACTACAGGGAGGGTGTAAGCTAATAAGAGGGGTGGAAAAAAAAGGAATTTTTCATGGTGCGAAGAGGGGTAGAAAATATTCTGTTCCAAAAAGAGATACAAAAAAGGAAAGGTCAGATAATTTTATTCCAAGATAAGTTCAGATACTTCATCAAAATCTATCCTAATCACAGTAAAACTAATAAAAATAAAATTATACAATTTACTGACACACGTACTATATCTCCATTACAACTTTTGAAAATATGTACACCAATTTCCAAATAAATATCGGTAGTTACAGATGGCTGAGACCCAAAGGAGGAGGCACGGCAGCTGATAGTGCCTAAACTTGGGAAACAAAGTAAATTTTTATCAGAAGATGCCGAAAAAAAGCCCAAGAGTTGTGAATTATTGACGACAAGGAAATGAATTAAAGGTATTCTCATACTGCTGGGTTAAGGAGGCCCCGGCACTGAAGTTATGCGCCGCAGCAGTGGTCCGGATATCGCATTTTAGGTAGAAGGATATGGGGAATCACGTTTCAGCTCAAGCAGAAGAGGAAGGCAGAAAAGGTTGGTAAGTTTCCGATGCGAAGGACCGATAGCGACAAGGTGGGTTGGAACAGGGTATCACAGAGGGTTCGGGGACGAAACAAAACGAATGACAGAATTAAGGTGGGGTTGAGTTCGACTGAAGGGAAGAGGTACAAGCGTGGTCAGTGCCGAAAGGAAATAAGGGCTAGGGGGAGTGCGTGGTTGCGGACTGTCGGGTATGTGTGAGAGGGAGTGGGAGGGAGGGAGACGGGGGCGCGGCAGAAGGGGTTCACGCCAGGCGCCGGTGTTGGCGTGCGTCTCGAGATTTCGGCCTGCGATAGCGTCAGTGGTCCCGCCTTTAAGAAAAAGGTTGACCCCACTCTCAGGAGTTTAGTTTCTCCCCCCTGAGGAAAGGGAGGAATCGGCGCGCATGTATTGAAGAAGGGAGTGGGTGCGGGGGATGAGACGGGGTGGAAGGACACCAGAGGCTCGAGGGGACGCGGCCGCCTTATTCACGTCTCGCCTACTCTTTTGTGAACACGCTTGAATTCCTCTCCGAAAACTGACGCCTATTAGGCAGCTATAGAACTGGGGTGGCGAAGACAAAACGTCAACTAAATTTTCGAGGCCTAAATATTTCATAGTTAACATGTTTGAAGCACTAAACCGTAAAACAAGCGTAAGTTTATGCTGTAAAGAGCTGAGTATTGCTGAAATATCATGTAATAATTAAACATTCAGTTTTATCGGTGTTATTCTCCCATAATATGCTATTATAATGTGCCAATTCTTGTTTCAATGTGAAGTTTAAGGTCATAAAAAGGGACTAAAATAACTGGGAAAATGATGAAGAGTGATTGCTTGACGTTGCTGCAAGAACCAAAGGACCAACAGATTTCCTGCACTGGAGCGCGAACTGTCTGAGATACCTTCAGATTAGTATGGGTAGCTAAAATTACTTTGTTAAAGCGGAGTACTCAAGAATAGAACAGAGTACTACAACAGTAGCAATAAAAGCAATGTACAATTCGTGCAAACCCTGTCCATGAAATGAATGCAGACATAAATCACGTCAGCCTAACCTTTCCAAGAACAGGAAGTTTTGCAAAAATATGTTTGATAAATTAAGTAACGGCGAAATATTATTACCTGCTTGTAAATTAATTTAGCAGTAAAAAGCTGATAGGTTATATTGAGATAGTAGAAAAGTGATCAAAGAATAAGTCTGAAGGCCCCTAAAGGCTTCGTGATTATAAGACCAAGCCTGCCACGAAATTCAGCTGCATATCAACGAGCGACATGTCACAAGCATTAGCCGGCCTTGAGATCCCTACCAGGTAGGAATTCCTCAATGGAGGACAATAGCGGCAGTTAAATCGTAAAAGGTACACCATGAATTCATACGAGCTACTTTATGCAATGTTATGCAATAATTTCTTAATTATCGTTGCCATTATCATGAATGTTCACTAGAATTAGGACAGGAATAACAATAAATTGATGAGTATCTTTAATCTTTTCTTTTCATAGGCGACCATTTTCTAAGTCTCGATGGTGTATTATTTAAATGAGAAAATTCGAAAAATTTAATCGGAAAAGAAGCAAATAGAGGAACTGTACTCCAGTAGAAAGGCAATGAGTAACACACGAATTTATTTAAATAGTCGCGAGGTCTATGACTACATTTGCATGGTAAGATCTAAATTAAAGGGTTTCTCTCTCTATCTCAATCACGGTGACCTTCTCTCTTCATCTGAGAGAAGAACTTTCATAGCTGGTCAGCCATTTTTAATTCTCTTAGCATTGATAAAAAGGCATGCCATGCGAGGCAGCTTATTTCATTGGTGCAATAGCTCACTGGGTAAAGCGTGCCGATACTGACCATACCAGAGATCAGGTTCAGGTCCTACCTTTGTCTGTAAAAAGTTATCACCCATTTTTCAAGTCTTTGCTAGACTGAAAACACTATGTGTATTTAATTAACTCTATTATCACCAATTTCCCGTACCTTCAGATTTAAGAAAGTTAATTAATTCACTAAATACCTCCTAGGATATGGCGGAAAGTGAAGGAGGAAAGAACGCGTTTCTATGGAGAGAGAGGATTTAGAAGATAATGAGAGTACTACTATTTCCTCAATTTTAAAACTTCCTGTTATACGCTAAATTCATGTCTTGGTTGTTATTGATGACCGAGAGCTAAGGCTATTTGCGCCATTCAGGTCAGGTTGATAATTGAGCCAAGATTAGGGAGCGGGGAAGTGTGGAGAGAAACCTGACGTCCGCATCAGTGTAGGCAAGTGTAAGGCACCAAAGGGTTCACCATTTAACGACTCATACTGAAGGCAAAGAATTGAAGTTGAAATGTTTTGTGCCCTAAAATAAGCAGCAAAGTTATCAACCACGACTAGTCAGTGGTATGTACATACATAACTAAGAAAATGAGGGCAATAAGAGCGAAATAAAGTACAGAAGGTGAAAAGAAAACATTCATTAGTGGCATTATGGTTACAGGGCCAACAGTACTTTTTACTTGCGGGGTAGTGCTTTATGTCTGATTAGACAATCTGGTAGAACACC
This sequence comes from Platycnemis pennipes, assembly GCA_933228895.1. NCBI lineage: Eukaryota > Metazoa > Arthropoda > Insecta > Odonata > Platycnemididae > Platycnemis > Platycnemis pennipes. The sequence continues at coordinate 141,145,092 of OW121847.1, read as the reverse complement.
TTCTTCGGCTGGGTTTATCTAATGAGTTAGCAATTTTAGTAGACTAGGAGTTAACGAGTGCTGCATAAAAATAGCTTTTGGAAACTAAACTTGAGGAATTCATCACTCAGTTTTGTCCCAAATCTGTAATCCTTAGGATTTTCAGTGATCTACTCCCTAGACAGTCCCAGAAACAGCTGTTATGGACAGAAGTACCGTAATAATAATCAATGTAGAGCATCAACTTCATATGCACTTCCACGTATATTTAAAATTCTCAAATGTAAATGGAAATGCTATGCTTACTAGAAAAGTATATTTAGACGTGAATTGGGGATGTTGAGTTATTGGAAAATAATGTAGCCCACTGTAAGGTAATATTTTAGATGCTACTCCAGTTCAAATTTTACTATCAAATGGTAGAAACAGTTTATATCTCTAATAATGCTAGCAGTTTCCTTGATTTTTGCTAAATTATGCCTATAGAAGTGCTGACAATAGTCTTGTCATGAATTCGGCATAATTTTAGCTCCCTAAAAAGCTCTACGTTATCGTTAAATGTATGTACATACATTTAACGATATTACATTAGTGTAATAAAAATTGAGTTTAATGTCCTCAGCTTTGAAGCTGTGATGAAGGTTAGCTTGAAAACTTGAAACCTAGAATAGTACACGTTAAACAATTGCATGCAAAAAAAGTTAACTAAACATTTACAAAATTTTGAATTTTCATGAGACTGGCCTATCAACATTTAAATCTGGGCGTCATCTTCGTCAAGCTTTACTGGGAGTTTTATCAGAAAAGAGAGAAGGGATTAAGCCAACGATAAATCCAAAATCCTAGAAGCTGAGGATTTATTACTTGCCTTAAGCTCAGCAACTTAAGGAGTTAGTCCGAGCATTAAAAATGATAAACTCGGGACGGTTTGGTACTTCACCTGTTGAGGAGGTCAATGGTCAAATTATAAAATTAATGGAAAAGAAAACAATGATAAAGAGAACCCAAGACCCGTGACTAACGGAAAATACATAATATGAGTATTATGTAAACGATGTTTCGTTGCACGCACGGCCAGAACCGGAAGGCGGCGGAGGATGAACACGGTGTCATCCAACAATGGGAGGAGAATCACGAAACCTCCCACCATCGCCACAACATATGCACGGAGTATTTATTTTGAACTCTCCACTTTTTCTGGGCACGTGAACGCCAAGAACCAGATAAACCCGTCGTCGGTTATAATTTTCCACTATTTAAAAAAAAACTGGCCACGTGAGAAATTTTCGTGTCACATGAATTATTTCCGTAAGGAGGGATCCTGGTGGAAATTAAATATTACACGGCTTCCGAATCAAATAGCCGCTGAGGAAGCTAACTTAAAATGGTGCATGAATTCAGCTAAAATGATTTATATCGGATTATTCCCACATGTGACCGTCGCATTTTTTTCGAAGGATGCCTATCTGGATCTCCAACTCTTGGGATTAACCTGGGAAAGCATAGAGGAGAATTAGCACGGCTATCTCCATATTCACAAGCGTGTAGCATAAGGTTTAGAGAAGCATTAGCGATTAATTTTAAAGGTCAAATGAGCAATTATGCAATTATATTGTTTCATCACAAAACAATGTTTATTCTTCATAATGCAAACGACCCACTTACGCACAATTTGATAATATCTATGAACCATAGAAATCTAGGAAGCTGCAGAGAAACCTTTGTTTAGCATTGATAAATAGTCGGTTAAAAATACAATAGGCTTACATGCGTCGCTCCCTCTTTAGATTCTTATCAGTAATGAAAATGTTGTAAATGAAAACGTTTTCCCCGAAGGACTAGGATTTGTTATGCATTATTTGCAATATGTCGTGTATTACATGCCTTATTTTACAGACAGTAGAAAAGATGAAAAACTTTGTCTACATCCTCAGAGGGTAAGAGGGTGAGCGGCCGGGGGAAAATTATTACTAAGTGTGCACTACGTGCATTTCAATGATTGATAACGTACTACTTCAACCGAGTGATGAGGTGCACAGCGAGTGCACAGCGTGCATACAATTAAATTATTACTGAGGAATATAATAGCCATTTACTGGTTAGGAAGTTGTTAAAATGCATTATTAACTCATGCTATGCCATTACGCAAGTAAGGATAGAGTTGATGTGAGTTATGTGAGTTGGTGGCATTAAGGACAAAACAACATACTACAGACTACCGTCACCATATTTTCTCCACCTATTCTGTGCCTTTGTTGTCTATTATGAGCTTATGCCTATTGTACTTATCATGCATTCTGTTTGCCAAAAATAACGGTGTGCATACTAGAATCCATAGCCTAAAAATACTCAAGACACAAAAAGTTCATTAGTGTTCTTACGAGAAAATGTATGAAGCTATGGAACAATAGAAAAACAAACGTTTTTAGATTATTTGCCAATTAAACGACCCAAGCAGACTCAACCCATTTCGCTCAGACCATAAATCTGGAACGTTACGCTAGTCAGGATTAAATCTTCCCTTTCCAATTAAAAGATACCAGAGCTTATTGAGATGCTCTCATTAGTAAAAAAAAAAAAAAACGTGGGTGGCGTTTCCTGCCAAGTAGAGGATTTCCGTAATGGTGAACTCGACAAAAAAATCGACACTAAATATGATATACCTATCAGGAACTACACTTCAAATGAAAACTAAATACATATAAACATCACTGCTACATTCAATGTAAAGGACAGGCATTGTCCCGGCAGTATTTAACAACTACCTGAGGGAAATCTCGAAGGGTGAATATTGAATAATAGAGTCGGGGCGGGAGGACTTGGGATTGAGTCCAGAAAGTGGCGGAAATTTATCATAGGTAGGTACACAGTCCCTGCTTAAGTGCCTGCATTCCGATTTCAGTGATCCATCATCCGGATGGATCGTAAAACGTGGACCCCTTGGCCTCACTCATTTAGAGTAGGCCTACACCAATGCCGGGATTAAAGGGATAACCTTCTTCCATTCCTGTAAAATTCCGATCCCTGCCCCATTGTCAATCTATCCTGTATGGTTCAAATGACCCCACCAGTCACTCCAGCCTCACTCGAATAGCTAATTATGTGTATTACAGGGCAGCACCAGTGGACGGAACTCTGCTCGGTGACATCTCAGCCAAATAGTTTAAGGGACTTAAAGAAAACGGAAAACCAAAATCAGAAAATGCAAATTTATAATTTATAAAGGAAAACATCGCCTCTCAATTTTTTATTTTATCATGAGTTAGAAAGGACTATTAAAATCATTAATGTCGTTTGGAATAAAAAATATTTATGCCAGATTTAATTTTTATCACACCACGATTGACGACTATTTTATTTAAAATATCTTTCTATAAGAATAAAGACTCTTTGTTAAAGAGGTTTATTTGATTTACTGATGGCTTTCTCGATGTAAACCTTCAAAATCCCTTTCTACACTACATACTTATGCCGAGGGTTTTCTGGATTTAAAAGCACCTTCAGAAGGTTTTCTTCTTTTTACTCAAGGTAAAGCACCTTATGCCATCAATATACATCCCCATCATGTATATCTCCAGCAAATCAAAAACTAATCACACACATTGCTGGATAACAGTGATTCGTGTGAATGAAAAGTACGACAAATTAAAGTGGAGTTTAAATTTAGGCAAATGGTGGAAGATTAAAAGTAAAAAACAAGTTGAATAATTTATCTGATCCTTAACCGTGCAGCAGTAATATAATTAGCCCTGGAAGAGGAGATCAAAATGTTAAATTCAAACAAATCAAATGTTAATCGGCTTTAAAATAAATAAAAAAATAAATAAAAAATATGTGTATTTCAAATTCTTCGCATGAAGTCTACAGTAAAAAATTACGACACAAATGAAGAGAGAACGTAGGCTGTAGATGATCTTTTAGGATTATTTGTAGACAAATAATTGCTCAATGGTTTCCGTTGAAAAACATATATATGCTGTGAAAATGTCTTCTCTATATAAAATTTCCCTAATGCTCTATTTCTCTCATGTACAAGCGTATACTTCAAAGGTGAACTTGGATGCTGGGGTAACAAAAGAGTGAATTGCAATAAGTTTCAATATTGCTTTCAAATATTAGCTAAAATAACTAAGGAATGACGACATGCTGATTATATTTCATATATCTATTAATACACACAACTTCAACTCGTGTAGTCCTATTCAGATAATATGATGCATACTTTGCCATACCTCTTGCCTGTTCTCCCCACCTAGCTTTAATGATTGTAAAAAAAGCCCTGCACGAGGACTCAATAGATGGCTACAAATTTTCTCAGTAGCTTGATACTAATAGAGTAATCAATAACAAATTTGAACCATTTATCCTGATTGTATGCATATTAACACTCTTTCTAGTCAAGAAACGAGCAGAGAATAGCGCGAGAATATTTTGGGTGTGTGAGCTGTGTGGATGAGAAGAAAGGAGAAGGGAAAAGAGAGAGGACCCAAGTAAGACGACGGAAGGGAAAGAAAGAACGTGGAACACAAAATAAGGACGGAGATGATAGCCCCAAGATACAACAATGTGCACAAGCGGACGAGCAAATGTTGTCTCCGCAATTAATCGAGAGAGCGGGCCGGAACGGAGTGGCTGTGAGGGAAGAGGGACTGGAGGGTGATATCTGCCTCCCTCCTCTCCTCCCTTCCCCCTCCGAACCCCATCCCTCTATCTCCCACCCTTAACCGCTTGCAGTAGCACTTGACACGCATTCTCTCGCCTTCCTCTCATCGTTCCAACTTCTGCTTCCTCTCCGTTTCGCTCAATCCCCTCTCATCTCTTCCGCTATTCTTTCCTTCATCCTTCGATCTTTCTCCATCTTTTTTTAACGCATTTCCTTGCCTCAGGGACTGATTTATAACGCACTCAAAATAATATTTGTTCTCTCTCCCTTATACTACCTTCCTTCTAAAGTTCCCACCATCAAAACTACTACAGAGGTGACCTCCTGGTTTCCGCTTCTTCCCCTTACCCTTCCCTTCTACAGCAATATTAATTTCCTTTACGGCTTTTCGCACCTTTTCTCCATTATTAACCGTATTTTTCCATGACCATGTCTCTATTTTGAGGTTTTAATTTAACATTCTCTTTCTGTTGCTATTTCCTTGCTCTTTAAGCTAATGCGTCTTTTGTTTATTTAGTTCTCATAATTCACCCTGTAAGCACTCAAATTTGCATACATAGACCAAAGTAAAGACTAGTGAATAAATAAAACGGTATCTAGAGTATCGCTAAATGTGAGATGTGACTCTTTCTCGCAGAATCTCTGAACAGCCGTTCTTTCTAATGTCGTCTAAATTCGTCACGTAGTCTTCGATTTCATTTTAATAGAAGAATAGGATGTTTTACTTTCCATCGCTTACTTTTTATTACTTAATAAACTTTCAAGAATTTCTAACCATATGAAATCAGCTGTGGAAGTACATGAAGATAGTCCCCGATTTCAATTTGTTATGTATGTTAGCGAATAAAATATTCGCATTCCACAGTTATAACCGCCAGAATATGGTCTATTAATTGTGGGAAAGTGCGCACCTTTCTATAATTCAAGAGTACCTATACAGCGGCAAATGTCATTTTCATAGAATGTGTTGTAAAAATTATAATAACAGAATCATTGTGTAAATCGTCTTCCCGGTATTTCAAATGAATGCCTTGGAAAAAATGGTATTACCACGAGCCGTCATTCCCGTCGCAGCATCCTTGGCCATGATCTAACGTACTATGCAGTGCCACACTTGAACCGCCTTCTTTCTCAGCGTCCAAGTTCCTGTTAAATCGAGGATTCTCCCGGACGCTCCCCATCCCACTCCTCCGTCACAGTCCTTCTCTCCTACTCACGGAATGGGAGCCACTCGTCGGAAAACAAGACTGTCTCGCAGATTCCCCCTTATCCTCTCCCTACCACTTATTTCTTTCCCACCTTCTCGCCGGCTACCGGGATTTATGAGTTCAAATGTGCGTACGCTTGTGTGTGTACGATTCCGTGGAACTCTTTTCTCCTATCTATCCCTCCCTCCGCCTATATGTACGGGCTTTATCACGTGACGTGGATCACGCGCTCACCCTTTCCCACCCCAATCCCGCTCTCCGCAAAATCCTCCCTCCCCCTTCGTCCCTTTCTCACCGACCTCCTCCCCTTCCACCGCCGACTCCACATCCCTCACATCTACCCTGCAACGAATTCCTATCCCAATGGGACCACTTTATTCTCCCTTAACGCCACGTGAGATCGCAAGGATTACTTCTTACCCTGCTGCGTGAGTAATCCATTGAGGAATGCGCTGAGAATTAATTGCTCAAAATTCTTCCAGATCTGGAATTAAGTCTGGCGAGGTCACAAGAAGGAGAAGGCGAAGAAAGCAAAAAGGAATATCTAACCACACGCTGGGATAATATTTTTTCCTCTGTTTGGTGAGAATTCAGAAAATAATTTGCTAGTTTTAGGTAAAATTGAGAGAAATCGTAAGATTTGAACTGCATATGGCACACAAAAACTTTATTAAATTTACTTTATTTTGCCTAACTATTATGTTGTATAATTAACCAAGACAATTGTACGCTGGAGCAAAAGCCGTCTAAAATTAAAATCTTCATACTCACCCTTACACCATTTATAAGAGTGAGGTTTCTTTAAAAGTAACAATACTGATATTTTCTCATGTCTTACAGTTTTCAGGGGCATAATTTCACTGCAAAAGCGATATTATCACCCTGGCACTATTTTAAAGATTTTTTCCCGGAACACAATGCTTTCTCAAGTAAACCATGGTCTTGGGTAGAAAATGTAAATACATTAGAAAATAGCGGTGTTCTAACTTCCACAAATATCCCAATTATAGAGAAATGATACATGAGTTTGGAAATAGAGGATACAACAAAAATAGATACCATAAGAAAAACGTAGTGCGGCAACCTGGAATCAAGGCATCATTTATGCGTAATGGCAGTGTAAATTAGTAGATTAAGCGCAGGAAATTTTCTGATTCTTTATAAAAACATCCAATATTAGCATATGAACATTTTTGTGATACGCTGGCATATTTTCTACACACATCAGGAACAAGGCAAGCAAAAAGAAGGTATGCAATGCCTAAAAAAGGGACAAAGCCATGCGAGTATGAATATGGTTAAAACAATACTCCTGTAACTTCACGCTAGTTCCCTAGCAAATATTAACTCCTGAATGCTTTTAAGATGGTATCATAATCCAGATATCTCGTCATGACACGAAGGATGAATTTATGACCAACACAGAATACAGAGAATACACGCGCATATATCCAAGGTTAGGACTCTTACCACCCTTTTCCTTTTTCTCATTCTATCCCGAGTAACAACTTCCAGGATCTTATCAATTTGCATGGGCGCTCAAGTAAGTCAAATGTACACACATCCTTCCACCTAGCGAGCTGTCGGTGCTGCATGGGTACGCGAAGTTGGCGTAAATTATGTATCTACGAGCGATGGATACAGACTCTGTAGGAAGGTAGCAAGTATATTGAAGGATATGAAAAAAATCACGGTAGATAAATGAGAAATATGCGTATAATACACATCTCTAGGAATTATAATCCTTCTAAATTTATTCTATTAATAGATTAAGCATATTATATGACGTATTTCAAACCTTTCCAAAAATACGTATATTCTTTATCGCCTATTAGACGTACTCATTATATTAATACCATACCAATCGTGAAAACCGTTATGCAATTGGAACTTATCGTAGCTATTTTCAAAAGGAGTTTTCTTCAAGCTACAATTTTACTATACTAAATTTTAAGAGATCAATAAAAATTAAATTCAACCAAAATGTGTTACAAAGGGACACATTTTGGTTGAAATATTACACAATCTCACAATGTTTTCCCATTATATTATTCCAACGTAGTGATGAGCAGCTAGAAGAATAAAATGCTCATAAAACGTACCTATGGTTCCCGAGAAGTTTGAATTGGACTCACTGCAATAAGTATTGAGAAAATATATATTGCATTTTTTGTGGGAGATCTTCGCTGAATATTCTCTGGGGGATTAGTCAGAACTGGTAGACAAATATTTACATCAAATGGATGGGATAACATATGCGTCGTATGCCAGAGCATGAAAGTTGAAGCCTTTATCCGTGGGTACCCTACTCAAATAACGGATACTCTTTTATTATCTTCAGCAGGACGGAGTTCAAAGGCTTGATCTTAGGAAAACTCCAAATATGCTGATAAAAATCAAAATTCCTTTCTTATTGGCCAGAAGCAAGAAATTTTTTAGAAAGTATTAAAATTTATTCAAGTTCGGTTTCATTCTGGGCAGAGTGACTCGAAAAACACAGCTGCCGCGGTGAGAAATCGGCCGGCACAAGGGCCGAGGCATGTAGGAAGATAATTATGACAAGCACAGCGGTTACATTGGAGGAGTGACAAGGAAGAGGAGGGGAAAGGAAGGGAGGTTGTTGCATTAAAAAAGATACGATCGCCTCTGGCGCATCACACACCTTCCATCAACTTATCTATTCTATTTATAAACTGTACTATTATGCCCTCACGTTTCAGCGTACAATTCAGGAGAATCCGATGGAGTAGTTTGCCCCAGGTGTCAAAAATTCTATCTCACAGAATTAACTTATTTCTACTTTAATACATACGCATTCAATAACACTGTATTATAAATTAATGTAAAATAAACTACATTTAATACTTAATATTTAATTTTTATTATTTATAAGATATTTAATTCACGCAACTAAAATGAATACCAACAAACAAACTTACTTTTGCTATTAAATGAGCAGTAATAAAGTGCATTTTAATGGAAATTAGTTGGTGAGCATGAAAAATAGCAATCTCGCAGAGATAGCTGTGATGAATTGCTTCAGTAGTGGTATATTCCAGCTCCAAAAATCCTTTCAAAAACATTTAGAGAATTGTTTCTCTTCCCTTTAAACAAAGCATTTGACATCATAAGAGTAATGGCTTTAACTTGCCATGCAAAAGAATATTTACTCTACCATTAATTACTCTCATTGCTAAAATACAAACCCGGGGTGTTCAAATAGCTCACTATCGAATTAAGCGTAAGATTAGGTACCCTTAATTTCATTAACTCTGCTTTCCTAAACACAAGGCATGTTCTACGAGATGACAAAGCACCAGCACCTAATATAATAATAGGGAAAAATGGGATTCTCGTCTTTACAGAAGATTATACCTCAGATTTCTCCTTGAATGAAATACGGGAAACCCAGAGTTATCATTAACGAGATAAAAGTTCACTCCAGGAGTAAGCAGACCACGAAAGATTGATGAAGATTGATAGGCATTTCTAGAGGCTGAGGTCGTGAAAACATCCATTTTGGGCAGAGCCATGCTTTTAATTATAACACGTTGAAATTAAATAAATCTAAAGTAACATGCGCTGTTAAGAAATAGCACCATTATAATTAATGTTTTCTGTTATTACTATCATTCAGATAATTTTGAATCAAAAAATGTCCTAAAAACAATAACAATCATTTAATTTATGATGCTAAAGCCTTAAGTTTAAAAGTATTGTTAGATTTCCATTTATTTTCATATATTTATTTAGTTATTGCCACTTAATATTGTTCTAAATTATGCAATTAAAAATGAAAAATTTTCTTTACCATAAAATTTCATGCATGAAAAATTTATGGTTTCTTAAATTAAAAATTATCCAAAATTATTATAATACTGTCTATTGGTCAGAAGTTTTCGATATATTATTACTGATGAGGTTAATTTATGAACCTAACAAATGGTAAATATACTAAAATATTCGGAAAAAAAGAATATGAATAACCTTCATTAGCTAGCAAACAACTTTAGACGCATAAGTATTGTTCAAATTAATTCGCAAAATTCCTCTTCTTCTATTAAATTTCCGTTACTGAAGGAGGAAAGTTTCCTTGAATAGCATCAGTGAATTATCAACATATGATATCACCTTTGCCTAGTAGAGCATATATCGGTTTCTATAATATGAAGATGTAGTTTTTGTAAAGGAACAATTAAGAAGTTCTACAACATGAAGATGAACTAATTGGGATGACATAAAATAGGAAATAATTCGGTAATAATAAAAAAGAGAATCGTTACAAACATGTATTTAAGAGAAATTAAAACAGTTTTGTTTGACAATTGCCGAATTAATTTATTCTTGAGGTAAGATAAGGAATTTATTCTTGAGGTAAAACAAAATGAGATAGGAGAATAAATGTGGTTACCTTGCAATGATGCCGTGAATCATTCCTAATAGAATATGGTGGGAGTCATGAAATGCGGCGTTTGTAACATTGAAGGTGTATATTACCGGCGTAAAGTCAAAATTCAAACTTTTTACAATTGTGCTATGTATTACAAGAGAATATAACTATCATTAATAAAATAGGTAAGTATATAATTTTGCAACTAACAAGAGCTGATTAAAAATGTTGAGCATGGTTAATAGCATTTAAATGATGTTGTTAAAAATTTATATAATTATTTTTAATTATTTTCACACTCCTTTCGTTTTTCTGCCATTTAATTAAGCACAAGATAATGAAGACAGTTATTTGCATAAGAATTTCGTCTGATTCCAAAAAAATGAACCCTTGATGATCGTAACAAAGTCAAAATAATGCAATTGCTTCTTATCAAATTAAGTAAGGAGTGAAAAAATCTACAACCATCTATTCAGCCTTAGTTGACAGCCATAAAAAAAATTGCAAGGAAAACCAAGTTGCAATTGATTTACGCCGCTAGGAATTTAGAACTGAAGGCATTATATTAAATGTAGTAACAAGGAAGTGATACCCAACCACAATTATACAATGTAATGCAGCCAATATTACAGTAAATTTACGTCACAGGGGCGTTGAAGCGAAACAGGTCACTTATATGTTGAACATGAGAAGTTGGAGAGGCGTTTATGGTTCGGTCAAAACCGCAGGAACTTCTCTCATTCATCATAACATTCCGCAGCCCCACTTCTCTCATTGCGAGTGAAACTAACTAATCGTTTCTCCTCCCTCACGCCTTCACACAGCACCCTTTCGCCGTGGCAGCGAGTAGCAGGGGAATGCATGTGCTGCAGTCCCTCTCCGTTAAGTCCATAACTCTGAGGGTGGGCAAACCACCGACACCGATGTCTGATGATGACCCGAGGCCGCAAACCTCTATAACTCTCCCTCTCTCCGCACTCTTCCTCATCCCTCTGTCCATCCCTTACTTCCCACTCCCCCACTTCGCCGCAATCCCTGCCCTCATCCGTTTACCCCAGCAGCCCTCATGCCTGCGGTACCAGTGCCGCACCTTCTCCGCACCCGCAAGTATGCCATAAGTGATTATCAAGAGGTGCATTCAAGAGACTGCATCAATCTAGATCCTAAAATTATTATTTACGCGAAGAGAATGTAAGTATTTCGCGAGCAATTAGTAGCTTTAACTTTACGAGATGGCATTGATTGAAATAATGGTTAGGTACGGTTACTGAATTACAGTTGAAAAGTACTCAAAAGGAAAAAAAATAGTGTTAACTTTAGTTGCTGATCTATGCAGTAATCCGTCACGTGACAGCGAAATTTAAACTTTGTGATTGAGCTTGTAAATATTCTAAGGATCAGGTGTTGAAAATTTTAGCACAAAAATCTTGACCATCTACTATTTAAATTAACCTAGAAAAAATTATATGAATGTTGTTTGTTCTGCCTAAGGTGTGCGGAGCATATGAGGAATTAAAATTCTTTTAACGCTTGCGAAGACGAGAGGAAAATACTGATAAACACGAATTAAATGAAGAACAATTTAGGTATAAGACTCCGAATGACAAATATTTAACAACACATTATTAGCATATCGTTTTTATAATACCATTCATAAAAAGTTATAGGAAATACCATGGATATTTTTTTGCAAGAAGTCAGGATTGCTTATTGTTTTTTTAGGAGATATGATTATCTTAGGAGCAGTATCAATAAATTTTGCACATAAAACCAACAGAAAATAATGAAAAAAATCAACAGAATTAGTGCATTCACATAATTGTTTGAATCGAATGGAGGGTTTATCAAATACAACGACCTTGCGAAACATCTAAAAACGTGCAGGTGTGGTGAGTTAACAGGAATGAAGAACTCATCAACACATGAACGATCTGAGAGCGGAGACAAAAAACAATGACCTGTTTGGAGAATGTCCATATAAAAAATGTTTTTTAAAGCCTTGCAAAGTATTGAGACAATGCAGCTAATTTCCAAATGACAAAATCCCTATAGTCTACGTCACAAGCTATCGGGTCGCTACTGAACTAGTGACAATTCGAGATTCAGCCTTTTCCAAGGTACACTCTAGGGATCTGGACGGAAATTCTCAGGAGAAGGAGTAAAGGAGACCCGAGGAGAGACCGAAAGGGAAACACAGAGACGAGAAAGAGAGGGAAAGAGGGCAGGCCAGATTTTCTGTTCCGGGAGCAGGATAGGGCACAAGGAACGGAGAGTCGGGTGTTTGTGTGTGTGTGAGCAAAGGGAGGGTGGAAGAGAAGGGTGGTGGTGAGGAAGGGAGGAGTAAGCCGGGCGGAGGAGGAGAAAAAGACACGGAGAATCCTGGGAAAAGCGCAAAGCGTCAGGCGCATCCGTTTACCCAGGCTGTTTACCTTCGTGTGATTTATCGGCGGGAACGGATTACGGGCTGCAAACCACCCCTACTCTCTCCATCGCCCACCCTGCCGCCGGAGACCCCCTCCCAGGTCGTATCCTACCCTGCACCACCACCACACGTCCCTCGTATAGCTTCGGCCGAGACCTCCACCCCCCAACCCCCATCGCAAAGGGGGCACGGAAAAGAAGCCGGCGCGGTTAGGGGGCGACAGGTTTAAGAGACACGGCTGGGGGATGGGGAGGAGACGAAGGCGCGCCGGAGGTGGTACGGGGGTGAACTAGGACGCGGGGGAATAGGGGAGGATGATCCACCGGGGAATTGGTGGCGGCGTTGGCGGGGGTGGGGGCGGGACTGACTGGTGGATGTGCAAGAGTGCGTGGCGAAGATGAGGGGCGTTTGGGAGCGTATGTTGTGTATACTTAGCGGCGGAAGACCAGCTGAAAGAACGAGGGGGAGGCTTAGGGTGGCGAATGCAGAGTAAAAATTACCGACTTTTTTGGGTCGTTGGGGTGGCAGAAGAGGAGAAAAATGGCTAGGGGATGGGCAGAGGGAGGTAGCAGAGAGATGGTCGGGGGATGATGAGGGAGGTGTTATTTCGAAAAGGGTTGGAGAGGGTTCTGAGATGTGGGCTTCTCCCACTCTAGAATCCGGGGGTACATAACAGGAGGTTGTAGGCGACCAAATATAGGTGGATGAGGTAATTTAAGCTACTGTCTTTCAGCCACGGCAATTTTCACTGGCTAGTCGACATGTTCGAGCCGGCTGCGGTAGCCAGGACAGTGACGCGCCGGCATAACAACCTATATGTCGTGGGATTGGATCCTGCTAAGGTTAGGGATGTCGCGTTTATCCTAGGATTAAGTATAAATTATATCCGCGATTAACTTCAGCATTTGTACCTATTTTAGGTGATTTCATCAATGACTTAAAATAGATACCACATATGCTACTACTATAATGCCATTTAATTCTTAGGTGGCACGATATCGAATCCGAATGGACATGGAATGAATTAATTAATGAACCTCAGTGGAACTTTAGTGTAAGGAAAAGAAGTGAACTCCAAACTATTTATTTTTTCACAAATCTCTAGCTGACTCCCTCTGGGGTGAAACCAGTTGTATTAAATGACTAAAATAACAGAAAAAAGTCAGGAATTATCAAGTTTTTAGTTCATTGCTTTCTCTCAAATAAATTGTTAGAGGTGGATGGGTCCAAATCTGGCCATTAGTTCTAAACTTATAACAGATTCAGTGAGTAAGATATCATTGAATCTTTTCAAAAATATCACTAACTGGAAAGATATATTAACCCCGTCTTGAGTGCGGAAAACAGTATTTCACCAACCCTTAGTAGGAAAATTTAAGGCAAAATGAGTTTTTATTGAAAATTATTTATAGATTTGGAGGTGAATACCGGGGTTGACATTCGATTCTTGCGAATAACATTTATAAAACGTGATTTTATGGCATTACATGCAAATTTTGGAAATGATGAATTGCGAGAAATAGATGGTAGTTAAAAAAAATTCTGCCTTTTTTCCAGGCATGAATTTCACAAAAATTCCATCTCGATTCTCTAACATTATGTCTACGGAAAATTCATATATTTATGAGGATATATTTTCGATAATATAGCTATTAATTCAATTTCGTCACACATCAACATTAACATCAATGAAATTTGCGAATACCTTTTTTCCTTTTTACAATGGCACTTTAAAAAACGATTTGAATGCTTTGGTTGCGAATATCCATTCACAATACTTGTTCATTTATACTAGTCTCTTAATGAGTCCAACACAGAACTAGGAGCTCCTATATCATTAATTACTGAGTCTAAAAAGGAAACAATATAAGAATTTACTATTTACTTGTTTTTGGGCTGGGAGATATGCCCAATTTTAAAACGATGAATAAAAATTATGTTTCACGATTCAATCAGTATTCAACTTGTATCCCGGATAGAACATTTGTCGACCATTAGAGCGAAAATACAGTTAATTGTCGGGGTTAGAATTTTCCTTCAGAAGAAGCTTTTATAATTGCAAAATTTTGATATTTTACGAAATTGAAGGTATATGGTGAAATATAAAAATTTTTAGCACTAAAAAAATCTGCAGCCACATTCATTGCAGTACTTAAAAATTTCTATTTTCATTTAAAGAGCAAAAATAACTGAGAAAATATGAACATGAGACAGCATTCATGTCATGCTCCAATCAATGCTTTACAGAACAAGCACTATGTGCGACTCGTAAACGACAATATATGATGAGTATATAAAAAATCGTATTTGTCTTGGAATCAATTAAAATAGTGAGCTTCTATCATCTTATTTCCGCTAGGGAAAAATATAATTTTCAACTGCCCCATATCCGTTGTCAGTCAGCATCCGCCGTATTCATGCTAGACGTGTGGGAAGACTTTCCCTTCAAGCCATCAAATCACCATACACCTTCCTGTGATCGTGACCAAGGAACGGCGTCCTGTGTCAACACGTTGCCTTAAACTGACAAAACCCCTGTTCCATCAACCAAACCTTTATTCTTTCGCATTCTTATTCCCCTAACTGGAACCAAAAAGACCGTTCCTTCGCCTCGAATAAATTCCCTTTCAGCTTGTATGGGCATGTGATTCGCTCCTGTGCACTACAGGAGAAAATAAAACACCAAACGATCAAGGCGAATCCAATGTCAAGGAAAAGAACCGCAGAGTGTAAAGCAAACGCACGTGCATTGAAGATATTTGTAAAAAAAAAACAGATATCGTGTGAGTCCGTTTGATGGATCACATAAGGCCAACTAAGGATCGATGCATTGCCAAGGAAATGAAGTCAAAGCAACAGATATAAAGTCTAAGAAACACACTGGTTCATTGGCCTATCAGTTCTAGGTCGTCGGTGTTACTTCAGCATAGACTAGATCAATCAGTGATAAACTGAATTATTTTACATTTCACAATCCTTATAACAAATACTCATTACGCCTCTTTTACCTGCAGAACCTACTTTCCCAATATTTCTCCGTAGCTGCACATTCGCTAAGATTACATTGGAAACATGTATTGGCCTTATTTTAAAAAACTTAGTCATTTCAAAAAAACTAGATTGGGTAGAAAAAAAGGCAAGGATTACGCTTTTACTCGTGAACAGCATTTACAGTGAGACCTGTGATTTGGTGCTAGTCATTACGGCAATTTTAATCCCCGGGACCCCGTTACTACTACTACGTTACCCATCTATCTCATTCTCCTCGGACTAATTCTATGATCTGGTTCCCACCAAATCCCTCCTCGGATTATTTGACGGGGACTCACACCCGAAAATCGGAAGGAAAAAAAGAGAAGAGCGTGTACAGCTGTCCCTCGAGCGCTCCGGACTCATAAGCGATACACGGTCGTGTGCATATGCTCTCGTGTTGACGCGCGGTTTGACACACATTGTGAATGTATGCGCGTCAAAACTCCCGAGTTCCCTTCCTTCGGCTCCCTGTGAATGCTGCGACACATAATCGTGGAGCGGGGAGCTCGAAATGCTCGGGTGGGGGTAGAGGACCCACGGACGGGTGAAAATTTTTGTTCAGTGCCGTTGTTGTTGAACCACGGTGGAAGATATTTGTTTTGAGATTACGTGGGTACTCTCCAGAGGGAAGAATATGCGGGACGAATTATACGACCGGAGCGCAAACACAGTGCGGCGGCAACCGTTGGGGAGTCCCGAGCATTGTTTGAGGCTCAAGGAACATATGCGAGAGGAAGTGGGAAGGGTGTCCTCAGAAAGTTTATCGATGATTTACGACTGGATGAGTGTCACCGGAGGACGAACTGGACTGAGGGCGAGCGGGGATGCCCGCGCCTGCCGAGGTGCGCCTCTCTTTCTAAGCGACAGACCGAGACTCAGAAGAGAGCGTCCGGTTCCGAGGATTAGCCTAATGTGCAATATTTACACAGCGGAGCCAAACGCATGTACGGAGCGGTCTCCTTTGGGCTAAGGTGGCGGCAGATTGATGTAATCCCTTTGCCGAGTACGGGCGTGTAATTACTTGTAATTCAGTTACTTTGACGATCTAAAAGGAAAAACATTACTCACCTTCCAGTTGATGGACCGGAACTTAGTGGGCCATCTCACCCGAAACTTCGGTACGCTATCTGGATCTCTCTTCCAATGGGCACTCTCATGAAAATAGTCCTACTAAAGAAAAAAAAAATACCGTAAATGCTCACCGAAATATGATAACGTGTCAGTGCACTGATAAAATATGGCTTTTGGTATAATGAAGCACACAAAATGACACCAACAACCGATTTAAAAACATGACTTGAATATTTACTTTGAAGCTATGGAAAATTCTTGATGCCTCTGAAGGAGAGTTTAATTCAATTGCATCATCCAAAATAATCACATGAAATGACATCAATCCGATAAATAATATCAACGGGAGTTAAAATATTCCTGCTATTTCATTCAAAATTTAAAAGTAATCGAAAGTCGAACAAACTTAAAGTACCTAAGTGGCTACTCGTGCATCATTACCCCGAGTCATTACTGCCTACTAGTTAGTAGACAGTAATGACTCGGGAGTTAACATGGCTAGTTTTTAATAAATTTTACTCATAAAACAGATGCCAAAATAATGAAAACGGTGTAATAACATTAGGTTAATTCTGAAAAGTACTTGCAGTCATTAGTTAGGCACAAAGGTTCCTATAAAAGTAGCATATATTTTAAGACGTGGAACACACCATATGATATCTATGGAAGTTTCTTAAGAAGCAATTTATCTGATATCTAATGCCAACTTCCAGCACCAGTGTACGTAGGACAAAAAAGAGCGCGAAAACATCGTTTACGATTCAATACCAACAACATTTTTCTCCAAGTTTTTCCTCCTCCTGACCTTATGTGATTTTTTTCGATGCGCATTGTTTTCTAGCGTCGAGAACAAAATGGTCGTCCCAAATGCTTAGCCATAAACGTAAGATCTTCTGGCTGAATGAAAAAAGGAACCATTTTTTCCCCTCCTCCCTCACCCACCCTCCCTTTTACCTCATCCTCCCTCTCTATGGAAATGGCGGACCATTTGTTCCCTCGTATAGAAAAAAATCTCCGAAAACCGAACGTTATTGCAATTTTTTCCGAGGTTTTATTCCTCCTCCATTTCGCTCCCAGCCTTTTATTTCATCTCTCAGGACGCTTTCCAAGTCTTATCGCCTTCACCTCGTTCGACTTACAGTTATTCAGCCCCGATGGGACACGTATCCCTGTGTGTCCCTACAAGACACTCCAACTCTGCCCGCTTTCCACACGGGAGATATATATACACACACACATCCCCATTCCTCTCTCAAGTCCTTCCCCGATCCCACTTCTCAACATGCTTCACCGCATCCCTCCACTACCCCCTTGGAAGGAAGAAGCTCCTTGCCGTCCATCTCCAGGCACTTCTCCCCATTTCCCGTTCAAGCGCCAACCCCCACGTCATGCCACATCGAAACATCTCAGTTCTTTTCCGATTTTCTTGGATCCCATTTTGCTTTTTGCACAAGTGACGTCAATGTGAAGTACGTATAATGACGATTCAGAAATGTGTAGAAGTCACAGACAGAGAGAATAATGCAGAAAATTCCTATTTATGGCACTTGCAGTCTTCCTATTTTTAAATGCCTAAATACATTCAACTTTTTTTAATGTTGGAATAAAATTTCTCTTGCGATTAAGGTGAGATTATGTTAAATTCATATTACGAGGGAAAATAACCGACGGGTAGCTTTTGATGCAAAAACAATCAAAAAATATCCTCCGCTGGTTCCATTTTCAAGTTTTCAATTAGGGAATCTAAAATGGATTATTGTGCACAAACAGTTGCAGCCTATAAAACTGCAGTAACAGGTATTATATACTGAGGTTCTTTAAGTAGCCATGGTTGAACTTGTGAAGACGCACATTTGCTTCAAATAGGAGGAATAATTTACGGAGAAGAAGACACTTATTTCCATTTGTCTTCCTTTGTGCCGAGTAGCACGGTGGTGACTCATACCGCCGCCAGTTCGATGGCGGCACCTAATGCTCCTCTCCAGTCCTGGAAGTGCCCTTAAATGCACACCCTCTCAGCATTGGAAACACGACTCTCAAAATATTAGGAACCCGATATTACGGAAACCTCTCTCGAAATACGCGCCCTCTCTCTCTGGTCGCCGTGAATGCTGTGGTTTACGATCGGGGAAAAGGACAAAAATATGATGGCAGTTGGATGGCAGGCAGAAAGCAAAGACTCTGTTTCCCGAGCATATTCTCTTCGTTCGAGGTAACACGACCCCTCTAATAAACAGTAAAGGAGCGCCTCATAAAAAAATACTCGCACTGCGCACATCGGATAACTTCTTCGAAATCGAAGAAATATGTATGTCGTAGTGTGCCCCCAGCACATAAAAGCCCGCACTGTGGTATCTGCAGGGCGTAAAAATGACAGAACACGCCGTAGTACTCGCTTGCCCACCCTCTCGTTACAACAACTCCCATATTCCTCCTTTCTCACCCTCTCCCCCCCTCCTATTTCCATTTCTCTCGTCCTATTTGTGCGCTTTTGGGAAAAACTATTCCCGCGGGAGAGACACCCTTGGCTCCACCATTCTTCTATACGCCCTAGGCCTCTATCTGCGTTTATACGGGTGGTACGCCTGAATTATTCATGTTTTTCGGTTGTCACCGCCAGGTTTTGCTCGATTTGTCACGGCGAGAGCCGCGAAGGAGGAGTTCGCTGGAATCACGGACATGTGTTCTCCCTCCGCGGATGATGGACGGCATGGAGGGGTGAGCGGGGGGGGATCGAGTGGAATAGGAACAACGGAATTCCGGATAAACAGGCATTTTTAGGAGAGGGTCGTTGATGGAAATGGCTACCGGAGAGGAGGAAGGTACACGAAAAAAATGGTGCACAGCAAGGATTCAGGTACCAACAAATGTTCAAACCTTAAGCTTCTCTTCCGAGAAACGCCACAACACCTTAAAGTAAACATTAATTGACCATTAGCAAACAGATTTTCACGTAGCCTCAACATACAAATAGACTCTAGTTGATTTGTTTATCATGCTTGAATTTGATTTCGAGAAGAGTAGGTTGTGAATAAGTTCATACACTCAAAATATCCAAACTTTGCCTGACGGTTAGAATGATTATCTGTACAATGAAGAGTAATGATAAATCTAGATTCGACACATGAAAAATGTTAAATACTATTTATTTTTCCTTTTGTGATAAAGGTGGACCTAATCCTACAAAAGTGCCCATCTAGAAATGTTAAGGCCCAAGATAAGGCTTCAGTTTCAGTTAGAAGCCTATTTCCATCGCGACCCAGGAGGAAAAAACGAAAGTATTCAATTTCAAAGGTAACACTCTCATTCACGCTCTTATATACCGTCCTCTATTCTCTTCCTGCAAATAAATGGCCTCCTGCCACGTTCCCCTACTCTTCATTTTTTAGCTTTACTTTCATGCCGTCCCTTTTCCCTTGTGTGCCCTCCGTCTCCCAAGCGATGTAAGCTTTCCTCAGCGCTACCCCGTCCTCCTCTAGATCCTCACTTATCAGCGGACCAATGCTCCTCCCGCATTCCCCACCTCAACCCTCGCGCTCCCTGCCTGGCGACCTCATAATTTTTCCTCTCTGTCCCGTCCCCCGGCATAATACTGTCATCGGCTTCAAGCGGCAGGCATCAGTGCCACGGCGGATGCGAATGATGGCAGGAATTCTGTGAGGATTTTTCATCTCTCCCTCTCCTCCCTCGCCCCCTCCCCGGCCGCTACTCCGAGTCCGTCGTCCCTTCTCCCCTCCGCCGCCATATCCCTCTCTTTCTTCGACACCATCAAATACATCCCTCACATTGTATAAACCCCTACTTCACACAACTCCTCGCACTCCTTCCTTCAACTCCCTTCTCCCATTTGATCACTCTCTCTCTCCCCCTCTTCCACGGCAACAACTCTTTATCTTTCACCCGCGAAGACAAAGAAAAGTAACATCTGTTACCAGATTGGATATACAACTCTCGGGAGTAACTAAATCTGTTCCTTTTATAGGCTACGCGAGCTCAAAATTAATCAATCTAGCCTTTTTGTCGGCTGTAAATCATAAATATATGTATTTACCACCATCGGTGGGTGTCGAGGAATCTCCCGAGTGATAGTATTTTTTTCATGCATGCGTAGGTGACGAATAGCTCGGTTCATGCGATGACTTTTTATCCCAAGCGGAGTTTATCTCTGCTTGTGTCGTTTAAGCTAATGGATTGAGTGTGCCTGCCAGTGAAGTTGCCGTTACGAATTCGGTCGAAGTAATGGATTGCAGCATGTTTTCCATCATTGCTGCCAACAGAAACTACCTCGGTCAAAGCGAATTGTTATGACGGTCAATTCTCTCAATATTTTTTGGAAGACAAGGTGATGACTTTGGATTGATGTACCTACTTCTCCCAGTAATTATATTGTAATGTCATTGAGAAGTATTAAAAAGAATAGGTACACTTGACAACTAAAAGTCTTAATACATTATCATGGAGATCCGATTTATGTAGCAACTTCACCGGCAACAAAGACAACAACCAAGGTTTGAAACAACCAAGATTGAAAAATTATCAAAGACAATTAATCGTTACTCACCTAAGGACCATACAGGCTATGATCGGCGATAGAAGATGAAACTAAATGAATATAGCCGATTACTTCATTTAAATAATGCAAAGTGGCACCTTCCATGAACAAATGCGTTATTATCCTGTTACTCTACTTATGAATATTAAACATACAGTAAGACCTTACATAAAAACGACAATTTAAAATACATTTATATTCCTTTTTGAGGTGCAAGTTTTGAGTAATCCCTCCATTTTTCCTGTCACATTTTTAATTCTCGCCCAATCCCGGGAGCTTTTGTAGTGGCCTTGATAACGGAATATTAGGAAATGCTAAGTTTGGAGTTAAGTTTGAGTGGGAATAATACAGGAAATATCATATTTGTTTTGCAGAATTAAAACTAGGAATGTTACCTGAAGCAACTGAAATACAACCGGAAACGTAACATGACGCTCCATAAGCACATCATTCGCTGCCGGATTTGCCATAAGCTGAAGTCTCGTTACCTTCCCTTAGTAAGGACACGAATTATGCCCTTTCCGAAATCCATTTCTCACTCCCTTCGGCCATCGCTCTCCCACTCCTCCCAATTCCCGCATGCACCCCGGACCATCCCCCCACTCCTCTTGTCATCCATTCTGCCACAGAGTGGTGACAACGTGCGTGGAGAGAAACGGGTCAAACCTTAACGACACGTGTAACCATTCATTTTAAAACTTTTTCGTTCCAAATCCCTCCGGCGAACTGTGTGCTTGCACTGACGCCGTGGCGATCCCTGAGAGCCTTGAAGGGAAGAGGATGCACTAATGTGTGGACCCTAGAGAGCTGGTCAGGGTGGGGGGAAGGAACCGAGACGAAGGATTTAAACCCAGTGGAAAGTAGGAAATAGGAGGAATGGGCAGCAGACGAATGGCAGTAGCAAGGGAGAAATGGGGGGTAACCTATTTCCCTCTCCCCCTTCTCCCTTCCCAGTAGTGAGGTTTTCCAGGCGACACAGCGTGGAGGACGAAAGGCAGGAGGAGGGGGGAGTTTGCGTCTCTTCCCTAATTTTCCCCGCTACACACCGCTCCCTCCCACTTCCCGCCACCCCCAAATTTTGCCCTCAACCGCCACCTTTTAGTTCCACCCCTCATTCCCACCTCCGTGTTCCGTTCTTCCTCTCCCACAAGTCATTCACACACAGACACACACGTGGACGCAAACATGCACACCCACAACCGACAATTCTTCTCCCTCTCGTGGACACGCCCATTTTTCCTCAGTCTTTCTCTCCCCCCACCCTCCCCCATCACTTGCTATGCCTCCCCCCCCCCCTCCTGGCCCACCATGCGGTCCTCCCCCATCACCGTCGACCCAACCCTCTCCGGTCCCACTCCCTCGCCCGACAAAACCATTCCCCCGGTCCATTCCCCAGGCACCACTTCGCGAGGCCTTCTTCATCGTCCGCCCTCTTCCAGCGGCGCTCTCGAGGACCCCTCGCCTCCTCCTCCTCCACCCGGCCGCTGCAACTCCCACGCACTCACGATCCCCGTTTCGCGTCGCAGAAAATTCTGTCGTCTCTCCCCGACTCACCCCACCCTCCGGGGTCGCAAACGCCACGGGTTCGTTTGGAAAACTAGCAGGTTTGCGGGGAAGCTTGGCTGATGAGGGCTGTTGAGATAAATGCGCGGGCAGTAAAAATTTCGCGCAAGCCTCACGCACCTTGAGCATCTCATCCCAACTACGTTTTGTGTACGCGTGAATTGATAAATAATTTTTGTTCCAAAAGAAAATCGTTTGGTTTGACCTTAGTGAACCTTGATTTGAGAACAAATTAACTGTCACTACTTCGTTCATTTTCTTTCAAGCATTGCATATTGCCTAATTTATGTGTTGAGTTCAACTACAACCATAGTGAAGCACAAAAAAATGGTATTTTATGCGACATCATGAAATTAATGCCTTGTGTACAAATTGCGACATAATACTTTTATCGTTTACCATACAATGGCCAAAAAAAAAATGACCACCAATTCGGGGGGACCAATTTCTTGCAATGAAAATGAGTAGCGCTTTTTATATGTGAATAACGACTTGGAAAGATACAAGTAATGATCAACAGATTACATAATACTAACAATACCTGAATTTTCTAGTTGCGTTGAAGTTAGCAAATAATTTCAATCCAAATAATATTTCATAACGAATCTATGAAAAAACTGTTAGTATACTGGACTCACATACGGGTCAGGGTTCTAATCCTAGCCATAACAGACATTTTTCTGTGAAATGCGGGTCTCTAATTACGAATACGGCACTACTACTAGGCTTCTACTCCGTCCCGTCCGTCGGATGGGACATTAAAGCTAGGAAGTCATGGAATGTTTCCTGATGTGGCTAATGTTTCGTCTCTCTCCACCATTAATGTTTTCACGTAATAATCCAAAACTACTCAACCATTTAAAGTTCCATGATAACATGATCCAATTAATAATGCTATTGCTTGCTTTCCTGCTCAAACTACGGCGTATACCAAACAAAAGCAAAATATCCATAGGAGGTCCATATTAGAAGATGAGTGTTGTCAGGGTGACCTGGGTGAGCGCTAATAATTAGGTTCCAAATTGTTAGTACACCTATCACGTCTGAACTTGAGGGTTCTGCCCATGTACTGAATCAAATAACAGTCGTTACCCATGTTTTGAGATCTTTGAGGATTATCAGCTAAAACACCAACCCTATTAGATTCTTCTGAAAATATTATTATTAGCTTCTACGCTACCCTCTATACACAACTAGTTTCCTCTCCTCTCTGTTCAGATATAATCCCACTTTTACTTGTACACTTGTGATTACACACATTTGAGTACTGCACTTGTACAGATTACACATTAAAGCACTGAGTTTATTCCGATTACCCCTATTCAATCTTTGACTTCTCGCAACCGAATGAAATTTCCTCCTCTCTTAATAATGGCCACTAAAAACTAAAACTGCCTCTTAATAACTAAGTTTATGACACTTTCTTTCTTATATTGAATGAACAAACTTCATATCTTACCTCGACAGTTAGAAAGTTCAATTCAATTTTTTCCCAGCATGTAAATACAATTTACAGTTTATGGGTATTTTTATCCATACAATTTATAAATACTACAAGATCATATCTATACGCTTTACTACTCTTAAAAAGTTCACCTGACTCACGTAAACTTCTTGGAAAAGTCGTACTGCATTTAAAAATTGATAATTTTCTATAGATTATTTTTATATCCCAACAGGTGTCAACGTTTCAGGGTCATTATCAAGCACTAACCCCAAGTAATATCACTGAAGTATTGAAATAAGACGAGTAAGAAAATAATTTGTGAGAAAATCTACTGATTAATTTATTGCATACAAGAAATAAATGCCCTGCCCTAAATTATGAAACACCGTAGTGCCATACTTGGCGACATTTATTTCATAAAATCCTTCCTTTCACCTACCACATTTTGTTTGGTATTCTATTTTTCACTTTTCCATGCAGTTATCTTCGCTATGCATCCTTTTTTTCTTTTTTTCCGATATTTCCCGATGCATTTCCACTATTATCCTACTGAACCTCCGATTTTTTTCATGAAACGATAAAAATAATGTCAAAATTTATTATGGGTGTTCTATTTGTTAAGGTAAGTTTAAATGGATGTACAGTTCTTCTCGAACTCAATGAATCATAATATGACCTTCCTCGATTCCAAATACATCAGAACTCCCATTGATGTATTGATATAACATGAAAAATCAACGAAAAGAACGCATTCATATTTTTATTTGACCTCTTTACACTCCACTGTTTCCTATTTACCACTACCCGATAACAAATTACAAATTTATCCTCCTAGCAATGAATAAGTTCATAGCTTGGGAGAAGGTTATTAAGGTTAATCTTATTCTTGGGAGAAGGTTATTATTAAGGTTAATCTTATTCATATGAGGGCATCTCATTCCCATGAGAACTATCAATGATTTAATCATGCCCTACACCACTACCTGCAACCTGTCAAACTACCGTTACTCAGTTTTGCACTGATACCGGGAAAATATTCTGTCTATATTTATGAATGATTAAAATATTTAAGCATCATCAACACTCAAACTATAGCATCCTCATTTTTAAGACATACATTAAGCGTATTTTATTCATATATAGCGTCAGTGCGAAAAAGAAATTATTGCGGGCTGAAGGATTTTCAGTACCACATCTTCACTATTGTGTTATCAATCCTAGGATTGGTTTGACGCAGTTTTCACGTCGATTCCCTTACGAGATAACCTCATCATATTCACATAATTCTACTCTTTCACATCCTTAAAAACTTGAACTATATACGGGAGGCCATCCTTTTCCATTTAATAGGAGGCCTTACCATCCACCTTTCTTTTCACATTCCCATTCACCTTTCCTTCTTAATTCTCTTTTCTCCCGCTCTTCTTGGGTTCATTGTTTTTCACTAGGTCAATCCATTTCATTTTCATCATTCTTATATAGCACCACATTTTGAATGATTCTAGCCTGACTTATCTGCTGCAGTCATAGTCCACGCCTCGCAGAAGTAAAGAAGAATGCTCGAAAGACAAGTTCTATTGAAATTTTTCCCTACATTCAAGCTTGTGCTTCCAGCTATAAGTAGATCCTTCTTTCGGTAAAGTGCTCTTTTTGCTCTGGCTATTCTATTTCCCTCTTGCGTCGCCCATTGCTAGTTATTCGACTTTCAAGGCGGCAATACTCGCTCGCCCCATTTACCTTTTGCTTCCAGGGTTTAAATTTGGTCTTGGACCTCTATCTTCTACTACCGACTATTACCTTTGTTATATTTTTATTTATCTCCAGGTTATCCCCGATCAATGACTTTTCCATGTACACTTAATTCTTCTTTGTATCTCAAATAGTTACATTACCGCTCGGCTGCCATCGGCGAATCAAAGTATAGATGATTTCCACAAGGAAAAAAATTGTGCATTGTGCATTGTTATTGCTCATTTCAGCGGGTGACCTTGCTAAGGCTTTCGCGGCTAATTCGCATTCCTTGCATATGAATCAAAGTATACTCATTTTCCATGTTCACTAAAGTCTTCTTTAAATCTCTACAAGTTTCTGCCAACATATGCTGATTTTCCTCATTAAAATTTAGTTCTAAAGCCTTCTCCTTGATTAATTTAATGGCTTTCTCTATGTGCACATTAAAACACAATCAAAACACAATCTTTCACACACCTTCCCTTATCCTTGCGTCTTCTCAACTAAGTCCAAATTTAAGCAGCCACCAGGTTTTTACACAACTGTGGATAATTTTTCGACCACTCCAGGACACTCCGATTCCTTTTAGGATTCCAAGCAACTTATTCCAATTTATGTTGACAAAAACCTTCTTCAAACCCACAATTACAACGTAGTTGGAACGTTTAAAGAAATATCTACTTGGTTGTTTCCACATGTGTTTTTATTTCCGACTATGGTATCTATACAGAGTTATAATGATCAAGGACCTTGATAATGATACTTTATATCGAAACCATGGCCGGAAAAAACACATGTGGAAAAAGCCAAGTAGATATTTCTTTAAATGTTCCAACTATGAAGGATTTCCACCAACTTACGCCCGCTACCATTATTTATAAATACAACGTAGGTCTGTTTTAATTCTTAGAACAGATAAAGGGTACCTATATCATATTCTGCTCAGCGCCGTTCGATGCATCATCATTTTGAAGTCACCTCTACCTTACATATTGAGGGGAATCATCTCCACTCTAGTGCCATGTGGATAGCTATTTCGTTCTTCGCAGCAAGTTCACATTGGAGCCGTGGTGACTTTGTTTACCCAGCGCTTGACAAATCGTCAATCATATTTCCAATTTGTTCAGGAATGATGAAAGACACATATGATAGCGCGGAAAAACCCAACGAAGGGCGCATCGAAATCACTCCACTCCTGCGATACCACTCGGCAGTCGAATGCAATGCTCACACGAGGACACACAGATGGAGAGGGGAACGCAGGCACACACACTCATCTCCAGGGAAACAGGGTCATTCGATAGAGTAAAAGCAATATGTGACGCAATGTAAACCGGCGTAGACAGCGAGAGGCGAAATGATATCCGGGATATCCACTCCCACGAAATTCAATTAAGTTTTTATTCGCTTGCTATCGATGCATAGTGCACACCCACTCCATCACTCGTAGAACCACATGGCGACGTCAAAGGGAGAGTGGCTTTGAGGGAGAAGGGTCCTCCAACCACTCTAATATGTAGTGATGTGTTCATTGGATTGAAGAGGCCGGAACGGGTGGAGAAATGGAAAAAGGGACCGGGTAAACTAGACGAGGGATGTTGACGGGACTCGGGAGAGGAGATTGAGTGGGAAAATGACGACGAGGGATGCTTATTGGCGTACTACGACGCATAACACTCCCTAAAGGGCACTCCGTCCAAGCGCTTTGGAAAAAAATCATGGTCAGTCAGACATAGAAATCGAAAAAGGATTTATACGGTTTTGATAAGCACATTTATTTGGGGCAGAAGACTATAAGAATACTGCATTAAGGTTTCAGATGTTATTTAGCATCAAACATCGGTTTTAGACACTTCAAATAATGATGTATCCAAAAATGATCTCCCTTTATTCTAAGATATAAAAAAAATTAAAAGATGTTTAAAACTGCATAATTCCCTGCGAACCAACGCATGGAGGTGTGACAAGGGGTGGTACGGCCGCTAGCCGTAATAAATGAAAATGGCAGGTAAATGCTAGGAAATAATAATAATAATATCTTCTGAGTATTTATTTCAAAGATTGATCCTTAGTTTGCGGTATTATGCATATGCGCCGGAAAAACGAATTATTTACCACTCGGTTCCACAGCTGATCTCTCTAAATTTGTCCCTTCTGCCTGTGTTGATGATGTAGTTTGAGGGCAGAAATAATTGTGCGGTTTCTGCCTCGAACTCTTGTGATTTGCATTTTTTTTAGTAATTCGGCACTAGTATGCGATCTTCTTGTCTATTGTGTACGTTTATGGTAGGTTTAGCTGACACTTATTACAGGTTATTATCATACTTTAAGGTGATCAAGGTATACCGTTAAAAATTAATTTATTTTAATATAAAATTACAATAGGTACTGTTTTTGGATATGGGCGTTTTTAAGGCGTGGGGAATAATATCTGCAGCTATAACCTGTATTTTAGATGCTAATTCGAAGGGATACGTTTACTTACGGAAATACACATGAATAAAAGAGTTTACAAGACATGTTGTACGGTAAGCACGCATAGTTGGTCTACATCTGCATGTATATATATTTACCGGGACATCAAAGAGAATAACGCTTGCGTATCAAGTGTGGTCAAGCAAGATAGGTGCTTGCGCCTCTGAAAGTGTTCAAACTGGACTCGTATATAAATTCTTTTGCGCAGATAAAGGGAATCAATACGAGAGAGCTCAGCAAATATGGAGACATAATTGGAAATTTCGGACCACCGTTGGGGGATAGCCTATAAGCGTTCAGGAAAAGGAATGAGAGGACTTGACAGAGGGTACATATAAGGGAAGCGGGGAACTCCGTCGAACAGGTCTAAAAACTGGAGAAAGATTTGTTGGCATGAGTGTACGTGACAATGGCATGAGCCAGCGTGCTTGGATGAAAGATGATCGCGCATAAATCCTTTTCTCTGAACAGCTGAGGGTGTAATCCCTATTCGATGTTGCTGCTAAAGTACTGGCAGAATTCGGGTGTCAAGCATGATAATATTGGGGGGTATTGTATCATGGATGGAATAAGGAAAAATTAGTAAGAATCATCATCAAATTCTTTAACCTTTCCCATGATACTGTTACATAAATAACACGAAGGAATATTACGTCCATAGATTCGGTTGGACTCGCACACTCTGATAGAACAAGGTGATGTATCTCATTTTTGAAGACACATGCGTAGTACCAATAAGAAAAACTAGCAAGATATGATACAATGCACAAAGAAATAATACCTATTCAAGTGTGCTTTACGGAAATCAGGTATTATTATGAAAAATTCCATTATTCGAATCTATGCTGGGTAAATGCAAAGCAATAGCATAAATTGAGGGCAGGTGAGAGGGGTAAGATAGTGAAAAATATAGATATTTGAAGGTGAGCATGGAACAGAAAATGAAAAAATAAAAATGAAAGAAGGCTACGTAGAACATTCACTTACACGAGTGCTGACAAAGAAAAATATAAACAGATAAAGGAGGGCTAGTGCGTCGAGGTCAATCAAGTCAGAGCACACGGACGAATGGTGGTGACGGGAGTTCCAGAGTAAGGAGAACAGATGTAAAAGAGTGAGAGAAGAACAGATAGAGAGAGGAGAAAAGGGGTGGAAAAGTGGGAGGAGCGCCTATGGGAGGAAGTAGAGAA
This sequence comes from Platycnemis pennipes, assembly GCA_933228895.1. Taxonomy (NCBI): domain Eukaryota; kingdom Metazoa; phylum Arthropoda; class Insecta; order Odonata; family Platycnemididae; genus Platycnemis; species Platycnemis pennipes. The sequence goes on along the minus strand of OW121847.1, from coordinate 141,115,368 downwards.
AATATGTAGTGCTTGCGCGGAAGGGTGAGAGGGAGCAGGACAGGGTGTAGGGGGTGAGGGTGTGAGTGAAGGAAGCGGCGGTGAACGAGGAGGAAAAGGGGAAGATGACTGAGTGGGCACGCGGAGGGAGAGAAAGAGAGAGAGCGCGCGCCAACGGGAAGGGATTGCGATGGCAAACACTCGTCAAAGTCGAAGCTCTCGGCCCAATCAAACTCACCGAGAGCGCGGGGGAGGAAGATGAATGGGAGGGGATGAGGGGAGACAGAGGGAGGAGGCAGGGGATAAGCACCAGGAAAATAAAATTGTGAGTCGGCTGAGCGTACACTTGGGGATGAAGGGGGAAAGAGAGGGAGGGAAGAGAACCAGGGAAACTCTTGCGGGGGCGAGTGGGGAAAAGAATTGGAGGAGAGGAGGGAGGGGGAAGGGAGTCGATGTGAGCGAGACGGCGGCGGAGAGGGCAATTGAGAAGACGGCAGTGGGAAAAGGAGTGGCCAGGGCCGGCAGGGCGAAGGGGGAGGGGAAACGGTTCGAAACTGCAGGAAAGGATGTGCTGGGGGATAAAAATTATTTCGTGATGTCCCAATAGCGCCGAGGATTTCGGACTGTCCGTGTACTAAACCCAGTTGCCGCCAGGATGGAAACTAAAACAAACGAAAAGAGAAGGGAACCTAGTGTAACGGAGTATCCCACAAAGCGTTATTTGTCCCTCTAATCACGCGGAAGGGAATTAGTTTCCCCGAGGCGGAGGAAAAAACCGCGCCTGCAAATTAACAGCGGCTAGGGATAAATAAATCGTCTCTTTATTGGCTCCAGTTTGGTGCCGAGGGCGTAAAAAAGTAGGGATATGTATAGGAGCTGGAGATAAGGCAAAGGGAATGAGGAGTTGAAGCCATGAGAAATGGAGAAGTACGATGGATTGATGGAAATTTTAAAGATTTGACTGCGTGAAAAAGGGGTATTGGGACATGAGTTCATCGCAGGATGAAAGGGCTACCAGGGGGATGAAAGAAGATAGGGGGTCGCAATGAGGAAAGCTCGCGAACAACACTCAGAGCTAGTGAAAATTGCTCAGTTTCTATTCATCAGTTTACTATTCCGGCACATAATGCTTCTGTTGAAAGACTTTTTTCTTAGGTTCAGGAACAGTGTACAAAGGAGAGGAACAGACTTAGTACTCTAATGTGGAGAAAACGAGTGGTGCAGACGACGAAAAGAAAGGCTGAGGAGATTGAGAAGGTAAAAGACAGCACATTAAAGTAGCTTAAAATGGAATGTCGCTGACAAGCCAGTAGTGAAGAGGATTAGGAGCACCTTGGTCGTTATATAGTCTGCATGAACCTTCCATGAATTTATAGCAGGATAAGTTATATCTGGACCTCATAATTTTGTGCAAAATAGTATGCAGCGAGTATAATTTTTTTAAAATGACGAGCATTGCTGAGTCAAGAAATACACTTCAAAGAAAACGGAGAAATACGGATACCCATTTACCCGAGAGATGCATGTCAAAAAAAACTTTAAATAATATTATAAAGGATAAACTGATGACGTTAGTAACGGAGCTTCGCCACTCATCAATCGGGTTTGTAAGCATGAAAAATGTTGAATATTTAATCAATGTATGAGTTGTAACTCAACTAACGAATGAGATTTTTCACATTTCAATCCTAAACTAAGCTAAACAGTAAAAATAATTCACTTTAAATGGACAACATTACAGCTAATAAACGGTGATAGAGTTTATGAATTACTAAATATTGAGTCACCTTATTGCCACCAACGCTCACTTTTCAAGAAATGTTTTTCATTTGAAATTATAATGTTCCTACCAGACATCGTTATGTAAAGAGCTACCATAAATTTAGCATAATCAAGGTGAATTCTAGCAAAGAGGAAGTCTCAGAGATATTTATAATATAAACTCTGAGGGCACTCATAATATAAGCGCTGCCGTGCATTAATTTTCTTTTACGTCCAATCTTAAAAAAAAGCTTTCTCTTACATTAGCCTCATTTTGTCACAAAAAGGAAAGGAGAATGATTGGCGTGCAAGTTTTAGTACAGCGAACCACTTTATTTCTTTCGTAACTACAAGTCACGAGCACCCTTAGTGCATGTCGTGGGACAGGTGGTAGCATATCGCAGGCTAACGTGCCGTAGCAAAAAAAAATTAAGCACAGAATGCGACGGTTGCAAAGCCAGACGGATTCCACGGCATAAAAATTACAGCCCATTTCTAGCCGCTATTGGAAACAGATGGCAAGAAGTGTCGCGGATGAAAAAATGAAGAGCAATGAAAAGAATCGGGCATTGAAGTTTCCGTTCTTGAACGAATCAGGCTGGCGGGGGGGGAAGGGGAGGGGTAGAGAGTTGGGGTGGACGGACCAGGGTCTGTTGAACGATTGAACGGACGAAGAGTAGAATAACGAGCGTATGGGGGGAGAATTGGAGAGAGAGGATAGTGGAAGAGAAAGGAGGACGTAGTCGATTAAATTTTTGGACTGCAGGAAACCTATCGTCGATTTTTCGACGTCATAACGGGGAGTGCAACTGAGCCGCAAGCAAGACAGTCCACGATGAAGAAAAAAATGCATGGAACGGAAAAATGATGGAAAGACAGAATTTCCTCAAAATCTCGCTAAACTAGTCATGTCATAAATTATCAATAATAAATCAGTGATTCATAATCTCCGGGATCAACTTCGTGGCAAATTTCACTCACCCAATGAATATGGTCATTTAACTGCTGCTATACTGAACAGGACGAGGTATTTCACCACAATGTGACATAATGACGTGATACAGCGTGGTAGAACTCTACATGCTGCCATTAGACGATAGATAGCCCATGAATTACTTTTATTTTATTACTGCGATTACTTAGCCTTTTATTTTAGTAACACAGAGTAAAAATTCCAATAAGTCACGCCTGGTACAGTACAGGTATTTCACGTTATTAACACTCCGTCAAATGACAATATTTTATGGATAAAATAGGTCACTGATGGGCAGGTAAATATATTGAAAGATTAGCTAATCTTTATTACTATTAATTGAATTAATTTTTAACATTGAATTGAATCATTTTACGAGGATAATGTAACTAATATTTGTTCATTTTCCGGCTTCTTTGTTGCCTTTGTGAAGTAATGCCCCTATACTTGTAAGTTCCATTAAAATGCCCCGGAGAGGTTATACCTTTGTGACTATGAGACAAATACCCCTATTTTGAGAGATCAGGCTTTTGAAATGGACTCACACAACCAAATACTTCCCTAAAAATGGATTCTTATGATTATTATTCAATTGTTTTAATTATCTTTTATAGGGTTAGTACTTCTAATTAACACTAACACATACTATTTTTTTCTTGACAAAGAGGATTTTGTTGTTATCGCAATGAATAAAATGAATATCCTTGCAGCAGACCAAGGTAAAACGAAATATACATGGTTAACATAGCTAAATATCACACGAAATACTTCGAGTTATACGGCATACTATAGGTTTCAGAGAAGTTTCTTTCAATTTTGAGGAACTTCTGAAAAAACAGTAATTGATATTATAGTTTAAATACTGCCAATTGAACTAAAAATGAATGCGCTTAAAAACAATTCAATTTATTAAAAATAGATATTTCGGCTGCAGTTCAAAATTCTATTGGAGAAATTAATTCTTGCTATAATCGATTATTGCTCATTGCTAAGCTTCCTATATCGCAATATTTTTCTTCCTATATTTATGTAGGTGTTTGCATTTAATATTGTATATTGATATAGTTGTTTCTATTGTAAAAATCAGATATTTCACGCTATTGCTCAAACGATAAAAAATTATTCGACTGCAAAAAGTAAATTTCCCGGACCCAGGAGAAGTAAAAAACAAGAATAAATCTAATTAAAATGCAAATTAGAAAAGTGCAGCATCCTTAGGAAAAAAATTATCTACCGGCTGAAATAAAATACCGGCGACGTAATTGACTTGTTTCTTCTAAATAAGCGTTACAAATTCTGTATATTGCATGAAGTCATGAAAATAAATGACGTATTTTGATTATGTGTAGACGTAAATGTGAACACAAATCGAGACAACAGTGTTTGGGATGATGCATCCCAAGTATGTATGAGGATTGTTCATGGGAGAAGAGCATTACTCGGTAGTGAGAAAGCTAAACGATAAGAACTTCCAAAAAAAAACATAATTCCGGACCGGTACAGTGGTGGCTTATGGGCAATGTGAGATTTTTGGTGAGATGGGGCCGGAGAGATGAGGACGGATTGAGGGGGTACGGGCCTCCCGGAGAAGTGGGCAACGGGCAGGTTGTAGGTGGAGGGAGGGAGAAAGTAGCCGGGGCGTTGGGAGATGGGGGGAGGGAAGTTGGACCCCCCCGTCCGTCACCACGGCCGTAGTTTGAGCCACCACGGGGGCCTGTCCTGGGACTGACACGCGGACACGAATTGAATCTGATTTATCGCGTCATTACTTTTATTAATGGAAAACACTGGGACGAAGTGGCAGTTTTAAGAGATCTGCCCGCGGAGATTGTAAAGGAGATGGGAGACGGGGCAGGAAGGAAGAACTGGGAGGGAGAGCGAAGCGGACACAAAGGATGAGAGCATCTAGGTTTTAAATGAGCATAGGCGCGGCGGGAAGGGTGGACGTACGCCAGTTATCGTGCTTCATATGTTCGAGCTATGTCTAAAATGTTCGGACGCATTGGATTTGAAAGGTGATCGGAGCTTAGGGACGGAGATAAATGCACATTTCGAAGGCGTGTGAGCGGACGGGAATTAATTTGCAAATCTACAGGATAAAGAATGGGCGAGGGAAAGTTTAGCCCACAGTTTGCAGACGAGTGAAAACGTTCACCCTGAGTAAAAACGCTCCGAAACATTTGTTACAACAGAGTTAGGCATTAGACATACATGTTTCGCCGGTGATTTACTGCTGAATGGGCAAGTAAAAATATCTAATGCCTTTCAAACAACTTTTGCACATGTATCTTTTTATCTCTGCATACATCCCACCTCACTTCACCCTCTATAAATTGCCTAAACCATCCCTCCTCTCCCTCATTAAGCATCTGTCTCTTCTATGCATTCGGCATCCATTTTTCCTCTTATTATCTACTTCAACCACCATTTCCTCCCACTGTAGATTTCCATTGTTGGAGGGCAACCTGACATTTAGTACAGTGACACGGCTACATTAAAACTAATACTGCGATAAGAATTCAAGTGGATCATTCATTGGCATGAAATACAAAAGCCATTGAAGTATGAAAAAATAAATGCGAGGAAAATGTTATTCCAATGCTTTTCTTTAGTCCAAAATGAATTTTTATATAGAGCTAATAACGGAGCACGCCGAATAACATCGTTGAGTCACTTCATGGCTTTCAAGAGCATGAAATATGCATCACAACAGCTCAAACCTCATTTCATTTCAAAATCAAAAAGAGCTCCATCAATATCCCGCGTCTATAATACCGAACCCCAGGGCTTCTCAAGGACGGTGACTTCCGCCTCGGTCAATCCTCACGTTCGCTTCCCATGCTCGGGGTATTTTGGGGACCGCCCGCTCTCCACGCACTCCCCTACAGCCCCATCCAACCCCCATTTCCCGCGAGCGGGGCGCATATGTCACTATGGACCACGGACTTCACAATGGGCAGAGATGGAGCGGGCGTAAACAATAGTGTAAGCAAGGCCTCACACTGGCGGGCACGCACGGACAGACAGACGCACGCACACACAAATGCGCGAAGGAGGGGGGTGCGGGGGGAGGGGTTCGTCCCTTTGCCTCTCCTCCCGCACACTCCAGCCCCACACCACCCTTTAGAAATCCACCCTTTCCCCCACGACATCCTCTCCTCCACCACTACCACCCACCCTCTCTCGTTCGCCCTATCACTCATCCCCCTCCATCCCCTCCTCATCAACCATCCCACCGGCCTCCACACCCTTTATAACTCGCGCACACATATATAAAACCCCATGCGGACATAAATACGTGCGGGGCAGTGTAACATCCCCGCTTAACACACGGATATATACGCGGGCGCCATTATTTGCAAACGGGAGTGTCGTGGCCGTCGGCCGCAGGATTCGCCACGCAGTCGATGATTCATTTGTTTCTTTTGTCATCCGTCGGCCCCGAAGAGATATAATGATTTTCTCTTTCCTGTTCCCTCTTTCGCTCTGTCTCTCCCTCTCCCTGCTGCCATCGCCCCTCTTTCCCTTTTTACATCATCCTCCTTTCAACCCCTGCCTCGATTCCCTTTGTCCAGGATCCCACACGATCAAGTCCTTTTGTCCATTCCGATCACTCTTTGTCTCCACGGTTGCTCATACTCACTCTTCATTGTTCCTATGACCATTCCCCTATTTATTTATATTTCAATCATTACTAAAACTATACCGTATCATTTTTTATGCTAATTTTGCCTGCGATATTCCTCCAATAGTAATCAATTTCCAATTCAATATTCACTGATAAAGCAATATCAAATTGTTACTACAGTCTATACCGTTTCTCCCAGGGATGAAGACATTAAGCTCTTAAACCTATTAACCGTTTAACTATCTGCATTGTAGGAGATAATACGTCATTTTCTCTACGACCCTTCAAAAGAAATTAGTTGAGAGGAACAGCTCTCTATGAAAAGAAAGCGAAATCGTTACAAACCTCATTCCATTCAATTAATTCTATTTCAATACTGAATTCGTCATTCCAGATATCGGCATGCATTCCATACTATATACACGAACGATTCTAATTGCATTTGTTGTTTCTGTTCACCAGAAAGACACATTGAGATGGCCGTTAAAAAAATTGTGAAAAACTGGGAGTAGGATAGATGGAAACTGCTAAAGTTTTGAATTTCTACTCCGGAGAAAAAAAACTATAATTGGCAAGCTTCTTTTCAGGCAATGTCAGTTTTTTCATGGAATTTCATTTGTTAGGACTCTTTTTTCTAAATAAATATATTATCAAATTTTCAATTGTCAATAGATACATTCTCAGTAATTAAAACATTTTGCAATGAATGCCAAATTTCCAAGGTGTCTGTGACTAGAATCTTTGTTACCTAACCACTTGTAGTGATAAAGAGTCTTATCGAAATCCGAAGACATTCTAAATGCTAATCAACTCTACCTCCATTTTTCACTACCACTAGCTTATTGATCAAAATTATTTTGCAATCCCATTGTTTCCCTCCCCAGAGCAACCATAAATAATATTGCGTTCATTCTTTTAACAGATATATCCCTTTTTCCTTCCCCCATAAAAACACCCACCAAGGGATTCACCAAATGCCCTCTTCGGCCAACTCCATTTTACCCCAATTCATTTCCCCTCCCTCACTTCCCGCACGGAAAATATATATTGGTCTGAGCGTCGCCATTCGCGTGAACGATTCAAATATCGGGACGGAACGCGAAGAACGGCCGCCATGTGGACTATGACGAGAGAAAATCCCACCCCCCGTAGCCAACTCCTCCTACTCCCGAAAAACTTCTCCAGACCTCCTTTCCCACCCCCTTTACCTACACTTCTTACCCTTACCCCTCCACTCCCAGTCACCCCCCACCCCTCCGTCCTGTGCGGTCTCTTGTTCAAAATTCAATATCCCCGGTTTGGGAGCAGCCGCGGGCACCACAGCCATGCGACTGATCTCCTTCGCCCTCGACATCGTCTCTCTTTCCTCTTCCTCCACCCCATGTAAAAACGCCAACTCCTCCCCCTCTAACAGCACCGTTTCTCTAATATATATTTATGTTTATATATATAGATATATACACTCTCACACACACACACACATATATATATGTGAAAAAGTTCCCTTCGCCTTTCATCCCCCCCCCCCCCCCCCCCCCCCCCCCAAAACGTTCACAGATCCACCGCCTCCTCCGTCCGCCCCAATCCCTCCTCCCACTGCCACCGTCCCTACTACCTATCCGACGCTCAAAAACGTATTTCCCGATCAAATCAATACATTGCTCACGGCTTTATTCTTCTCCAACTCCTCCTCCTTTCCACTCCAATCATCCGAAAAGACTTTCTGCCCTCCTAACCCCGCTCGACCGCCGATTCTTCTTCCACCTCTCGCGCCCGCCCTCTCACCGCGCCCTTCCCGCCACTCTACTCTTTCCCTGGCGAATTCCACCCGTTCTATAAGCATTCTTCACCCCCTGCCCCCACATCCGTCCCTCACTTGCTCTCCACCTCCTTTCATCATCCGAAACGGGCATTTTTTCCTGTCATTCGGGCCTCCTCCCAGCCCATTCCCAGGCCTCCCCCCACTTCCCACCGACGCCTCCCTCCTTTTAACCCCCAAGCCCTTTTCTGCTCGATTCCGACCGTTTTCCTCCTCCCTCCCTTCCCTTTCTCTCATTTTATTCGCTTATTTTTTTATCACGCTGACGAAGAAAAAAACTTGGGGACGATAAAAATCAAGATATCGACGATTGGAAGGGGAGGCATTCTACGGAAGATTCTTTCTTTCCCTCTCCTCCTCCTCCCGGCTCTAAATGGTACAAATGAGATGAAAATGGGAATTGTTTTCGAATTCGTTCCAAAGATGGGGGATAACTGTGCTCGTTCTGAGCGTTTAATTACAGTCCGAGAAAAGGGCGATTGGAAGCATCACAACTTTTCCATTATAATTTCTCATTGGCAGTGCCGCCAATTTCCAATAAATATCGTCCTCTGGGTTTCGTTCCGGCGTGTAGTAGACGTGTTGGTTTTCCCAGAGGAACATTGCAACTTTATCATACTTCCCTTGGTTGAAGACGATTAAAACGCCCGAAAGGTAACATTTGCAATACAAGAGAGAACTGAAAACCAGCACACTGATCAATCAGTTAAGAATTATATTTCTCTGCTTCGTTTTCACGATTATTATTTGTCACCAGTTTAACTACCCATTGAAATATTCTCATGAGTTTCCATGATTCCTTTCTTATTCAACTGCCATGACGTACAACTCTTTTTTGTAAACTTTTTAGCAGTCTTGCTTATTGCATTCCAATAGTATTGTAATATGATAAGGGATTTAACATTGTTATTCTTCGGTGATATTAATGTGCTGTCATCCTGTTATGGAATTAATTTCTTGATAATGGATATGTATTAATTATGTACAATCATTTGTGTTCCTAAAGGACGAAATAGTTCCGATGATAATAACATTATATTCTATTCTTCAACTACCTCAAAATCATAGGATAAGCAGACATTTCACCAAGCTTACGAAAAAAGTAGGTCCTATGAGATGAATAAAGACAATTATCGCTTCAGTAGTAGAAATTAAAATTTTTTCCCTTAATAATAACTTCGATCTTATATACCTTATGATACCTACATGATGGCATAATGAAGACAATCGTCGAGGAAAACGTGTATGGGAAGAATGGAAAAGGAAGGCCTCGCATTATATATATATATATGAAACATGTGGTGAACGATGTGAAAGGGGAGAATTATGTAGGCGTTTGAACGTTACGAAAAATATACTGGAAACTTGCGTAGATACTAAGGCAAGTACCTTTCTCGTGACAGTGCAATAATGCAATTACTTAAAACTTTTCTGCAAAGAACTTACTTTCCATTAAATCTAACTACAAAATTAAAGTCTAATTCTTATTTAGTATCCTCAGCGATGAGTGCTCGGTCTAAAGCATATCGTAGATAACGCTCCTGCTTGGCTACCCCCTGAAGCTGGTATTTTTTCGTGGGTTGCTTATTATTCAAACTTGAAAAAATTATTCAGACATAAAATGCAAAAGCCTGGCATTGTGCAGAGGTTTTCCACCTCAATCAATACCGGTGAGCATTATTTAGCATCAAATAATAACTCGTCGTCGCCAAGTAGGTACGTATTTAGTTATTAGAGTGCTATGAAAAGTTTCTAGATTTGGCTAATATTTTATGGAGATTTTGTCCTCAAAATTTTAGCCCAATGCTCCTAGTATTTTCCCATCTATTAGAGTTCGGGGGAAGAGTTTGGGAATCAGCAATTTGCATCGTAACGCTCCGCTTGCACAGCGTACCGAGAGAATGCGACCTCTGTTCTCCCCGTCAGCTCTCGTTTGCTCGACCAGTTGTTCTCCGGGTGTGACATCATTACGCCCAGCAGATGAATGTGCCTTATGAATAAAGCTCCCATCTTCCTCCACTTCCCCCTTTCTCTCCTCCCTTCTTCCCAGATATCCTCCTTCCAATAGTCAGTCATTCCTTCTCCCATTATACCTCTTAGGCCTTATTCACTCCGTCCCACTTAATCTTCTCCACCCTTTATTTTATTATTTCCACGTCACTGTGTTTCGAGTTCCTAATTCCCCAGCATTCTTCCATAGCTCTCCTTCTGCCTCTTCCATTTTCTCAAGGAGCCCTTCCAACTTGCTCGTCATCCACGTCTCCTCCCATGCATACATACGCTTAATATGCCCGTCTCCCCTTAACGCATGCATACATATCCGGGGCCGGAATGCCGCCGGCGACATCACCACCCCATGTCTCCCTTAAACGTCTCCCCGCGCTCTCTCCCAACTCATTTATTCTAAATGGACCTATCGCGTCCCAGCAAAACCCCTCACCCTGTCCCCCTGTACTCTACATTCACCTCCTCTCCAACCCCCCCGCAAATATTCCTCCCCGCATTCACTCCCCTCGGGACCCGCGGGAGTCCGCTACCTCCCTCCCGGAACACCGTCCCAAAATTCCGCACTAGTAGAAGAGCGGTGATGACGCCTGCAAGCCACACGGCACCACTTTCTTCGCCCTTCCATCCCTCCCCAGTCTCCCTTGCGATTAATTCTTCCTTCCTCTCTCCATCACCATCGCGAAGGATGCCCTTCTCTCCTCCGCTGGCTCCCTACGCGCACCGCCACCGACCCAATCCGCTGTGGACCCACTGTGTTCTTCCCCACTGCACCCATATCAGCAATTAGGGAATTACACATTAAATACTAGGTACTAGGTCAGATGATTATACTAAGTACTAGTGATGGCATTAACTGTGAATCCTTGCCACCTCCTTAAATGTGACTTTTACGCTGCAATAACTGTGATTGTTAAATGTGATTGCGATCATATTTTAGGAGACTAGTCATGCCGTTACGTCAACGTCCCAAAGCACGCTGTGAGCATTGATTAGTCAGTGGGTCTATTGTGATTGTTTGAACTGCCAACGTTCACAAGAGAAAAGGGGAGGAAAATAAGTGAATGTGCTTTAATTATTCTATTTTAAGTTTCCATTTAATGAGAAGAATTTTCTTATTTCACAGTCATATGCAAATAAAAATCATCATAAGTTCATGAAGACTCTTCGTCAAGTAATAGGTAACATCAATAAATGTAAACCATTTTTATCATAAACTCCTGAAGATATTTCTTCAAAAAATATATATGGCTGAGAAATACGACAATACATCTCGTTATAGGGTAACTTTAAATAAAATAATTTTAAAAAATCACCAGTTTTCTTCCTTTTCTTCATTGTAAATGTTGGCAGCTTAAATAGTCACAAAATAATCACAGACAAATCAGTTCTCACAGTGTGCTCCATCTCAATTGCATACCAGTACGGGTGGTACGTGTGGTAGTTAATAGCAGCAACACCCTAGATCGCAGATCACTCCTAATCGCAATTCACAGGTTACGCCTGAACAGAGTCACCAGTTGAACTGTTGCATTTACATGTCTGTGAAATTTTCACAGCTTGCGAAATATCGCTACTAAAAGCTACTCTCTCTCCTTCACATGCAAAGCTATTTTCGCCGTATCTACTTATCCATAACCAATATTAGTCTGCTACTTTGTCCAACTATTCTTAGGTATTTCTACATTTCTCTTGTACCAACATTGGTATTAATGGACCTGTAATAGCAGTATTTCTTTAGATAAACTAACGGCAATATAATTATGTGACAATATATCGAAGGTCTAACGCTCATGGTGGAGAGTGGAGATGACCGACGAGAAATTTACAAGCTACATCAAATATGCTCAGAATTAATTTAAAATATCAGAGGACAAAATGAAAGTTATGAACTTCTTGGAAGTTCATTCAGTAAGAACTGAAATGATAAAATACAATTTTAGGGTATGCAAAACTTTTAATATCCCGGCTACGACCTTACATCTGGCTACATCTGGAGAATAACTAAATTATACACAGTACTATAAACTGGATGATCATAAAGATACTGAGAAATAAAACAATATAATAAACCCATTTTAAATCTTACAAGACTATTGCTACACCAGCAATTACTTACGGAAGTTAAGAAGATATTAAGAATATCTCCGTATATAATGCTATATAACCACTGAAGTAATTTCATTTTCCATGTTTAGCATAATGATTTGCCACAGCACGTTTTCCCTTGGATTTATATAAACTAACTTTCATCACTTTCTTTTTTCTCACAAAACGTAATTTGCTAACAGCGAACGACCTCTGTTCTTTCACTTCAATATGACTACGCTCATTAGATTCTATGGCACTATACACTATTCTGCCCTACCATATTCAGTAAGGTAGGATGAGGGAAGCAGAGGAGAACAAGGTCGCAGTATCGTTGGTCAGAATGTTTATGATCTTAAAATATTAATGGATTACAATTTATTATTAAATGTATTGCATACGAGGTAAGGGTCCTGGTAGGTCCTGCTGTGCATTTTTCATTAGCATTTCAATGCCATGGTCTTGATTTTCCGGTATATATCTACCTTGCTTAGTTAACGAAAAAAAACTAAAAATTTTGGTCTCATGATATTTCGTTAGAGTCGTTTTAGCTTTACCAGTTTTTTTACACAACCTTACTGAAAATATGAGTTTAATGTTTCAATGGTGGGTATATCTAAGGCCCTATTAAATTACCTAATGCAACAGTGCAGTATGATGTTACAAATTTATTCTTTGCCTGAGGTGAAATCGGCCTTTTGAAAGAGCATTAAAACAACATTTGTCAATATCTCGGATTCTAAAGATTAATTATGCTCATAGAGAGTACATGACTAAGAAACTTATTAAACGCTTACACATCGAAGAAATACCTTCAGGCGTAACTTTGTGGAATTGAATCATCATGAAAATATAGTGTACACTATATGTTGCTTTGACAATGACGCTATAGCCGTCGAAACCGCGGTCGGTATTGTTAATAAAAGTGTGGAATAAACAAAGTCATTTTTACTTTTTCAAAACGCTTACACATATGGTTTGTATTATACATCTTTCCTAACTATGGATCCCATCACATATTCCCCGATTCCACGCAGCCTCAAAACTTTCGTATTTTTCAAATGGATATAATTTGTATTAGATACAACGACACCCATTGGAATCATGTGGACTCAATTAAGTTTCGGAATTAAATATCAAAATCTAAAACGAAATCTTTTCTACGATCCCACCATTTTAGCATTCCATCAGAAACATTACCTAAGTTAATCCATCGAATATCAATAAGGAATTTACAGTGGCCAACGAATCGTGAGGACTTCATGTTTCTTGGATTTCAAGAGCATGCGTTTCTTTTAGCGACGAACAGTCAAGCCGACATCCAAACCATGGTCTTCCGAGCGAAATGAGCTCTCAACATTTCAGTCACCCTCTTTGACGTCTTCGACCTGAAGACGCCTGTTGGAATTCCGGCGAAAAAGTTGCCCTCTGAGAAACACCGACGGAGGGAATCTGAGAAGGAGAACTTTACCGTCATGTTCTCCACGCCACAAATGTCTTAGCGTTTACCAAGGTACCATGACTCACGTTCAGATACCCGCGCATGATACTGCTAACTTCACAACTTCATCCTCATGTGTTCTTAATGAGCTCCTATTTATTAGAGTCCTCTCTTCAGTACATTAGGTTACAATGATTTTGTCACCGATTACAGTTGATTTCGGTACTTCTATCTCATTGGACTAACTTGCTTCATACTCCATACGAGCTGAGGAGCACGGTAAATGACTACTCTCCCTTTTCATGATCATCAAGTTTCGGGAATTACGACTAATAGCCCATAAATACGTAAGAAGCTGAATAATATTCATTTCATTCTCTATATCCCACGAACCCCTCCACCATAATTGCGAAATATTTATTCGAATTACGGCGTGCGTTTCTCAAAGAGGTCTCCATTTATTATTTCTTTCTTTTCCCCCACCCTCCTCCCCCTATAGGGTTTAAAGGACCTGCCTGCTATGCTCCCCCTGCCCTCACCAGAATGGCGGAGCACTGCAGTCTGGATGAAACGAAATGAGAGGCAAGGGGATCCGACTCCTCCAAGAGGTCTTATTGGACGGTTAATGGCCGAAGGGAAGGAATATTTGCAATTTTAGCTCCGAGAGGCCGAAAAATGAAAGGCGACACGGCTGGTTCCACCTTCCATCTTACCCTCTCGTCCCCTCTCCCCCGCCGTACCCTCTCGCCCTTCAGACCCTTTATATAGACGCCCATGTTTTCACTTACGCGGGGAGTGCTTTTTGGATGGGGAGCACAAGGAAACAATTTGATGTTAAAGTGGTAGTAAAATGGCACGCAAGCGCCGTACTTTTGGAGGCCGTTCCCTCCATCGAGAGGATGGTTTTAAAAACGCAAATGGTAAAGTTGGGATCGTGAAAAATGAAAGTTAGCGAGGAAGTCTCTCTCCCTCTCGCAAAAGATGTCGCTGGGGTACCTAATTTCAATACGAATTCACATGGAGATTGAAAAGATAATGGAGCAATACTCTCCGGAGAGAAAACTTTTGTTAAACTGTTACGTCTGACTTACATAAAAAACAAAATGAATCCACCAAGATCTAAATGAATTGCTTGAATGAACTTTCCTCTTTGGAGTCCTAGGAGCTAATATATTTCCTTTTTGAACGGATGACAATGGTCGCTAATATCACAGCCATGAGCTATATATTGCCTTCAGAATTGAGGATTAATGCATAGTGATCACTTTGACGGTAGCATGATTTTGAAGTAAAAAATAATTTCCTTTAGAATAAATTCATGATGCACACAGATTCTCCCGTAATACACGCGATGTATTCCTGGATTTGAATTAAACTCTCAGAACACTCATCTGGTGTTGATAGCATCTTCTTAAGGCATGATCTGCTGCCCGTATATTACCGTATCATTACACAATGAGCGGTGGGAGCGATAAAAATTGACGTGCTGGGAACCCAGTGTTAGTTTCTCGTTCAAAATCCAGAACTGTTTAAGTGTGATTCAAAATATTATTCGTCGAAAGAAAGTTTTTACCTAACTGAACCGAAAATTCTCCATTCACAAAAATCGCGGGGTTTAGATATCGCTCAAGGGTATGAATGTTGCATTTTTCCAAGGACTTAGACCTTAATTTAGACAGTGTTATCGTTAATTAGCCATAAAAGCAGATAAAACTCAAAACTACCGAGGAATAAACGCGTACAGTCATTATCTGCCAAAAGTCCTTGGTAAAATTACAAATAGAGAATATGCCCAAAAAATATAAGTAACTACGATTTTACTCAATAACACTACCAATTCGTCTATATGACATCGTTTTAATAGAAGGTAAAAGAAAAAAATACTGTTGATCTGGCCTTGTAGAAGGAGTTATTAGTTTACGGTTACCACATGTTTCTCTGGTTTGGTTCTAGAAATCCAAATATTCTTTGACAAATGTTCTCAAAAGTATTTTTGGCAATAAACATTACCTAAGTACTATAAGACAAAAATAACAAACGAATCTTAAAATTTTCAATATCCAGCTGAGGACCCCCATTCAAAAGTTTTAACGATTTTAATACTCTCTGCGTCTCTCAATCGCCTCTCTACGTCAAAATAACACCAATTTCCAAGCCTGCGAAATACTTTTGCCAAGATCATGAAAACTCTTTTCGGTTACATAAAACAAAAGAATGAAATATAGAAGGATTTACTAGAAAAGCCCTTATCAAGCAAACATAAGAAAATAAAATAAAAACAATGCACTGTTCTCGAAGAAACTGTTAAAAACCCGAAACCTCTTGTTTTGCTCAAGGTATAAAACGTTAATTATCACCTGACATACGGCCGGAAATAGCCGTAAAAGCCCTTCACGGCGTCACAGCAACCTTTCTCGCCGTCACCGCTTCCAAAAAATCGTATTATTTTTATGTCCCCACAGGAAACCTTCCCAGCCTCCACCTCGTCGCATCCTAACACGACCTAAACCCCGCCGTCATTCAACCCCGCCCAGACTCTATATACATATTCGAAGAAACACCTAAAGATAACCCGTAAGTTTCGGAAACAAGCCCCACCCCATAAAGCCCGTGGTCCATCAGATATCCAACCCCTCCCCCCCACCAACCTGCCTCGCTCCAACCTCCTTACAGTGAAGCTTCAATTCCCACCCGAATGACCATCGCCCAAAACCGCTCCACCTCCTCGGCTCCTCCACCCTCGAACCGGCCCTCACTTCTCCTTCCCACACCATTAGCCTCTTGGCTTTAAACCGCCCAAAAATCCCACCTACACCCACCCACCCCCACGCGCGCGCCACCCCAGGACACCACCGCCTCCACCACCACGCTCCTCCCCCCCCCCGTCAACCCATCCCTTGAAAAACGCCGACCTCAGCCAAGTGACACTAGAAAGCTCTTTGCGCCTAATTAGACAGGCGGGCAATAAAAAGCGGAGGAAGGACCTCTTTTTGGACGGTGCGCGGACGAAATGGTCTCTGGGAGTGAGAGAGGGAGAGAAAGGGGGGGGGGGAGAACGGTGCGACAGGGGCGAGATGTGAGGTGGGAATGTTTTAGGCCGCGATGAGAGGAGGGTCAGCTTGCGTGAGAGGGAGGGAGGGAGGGAGGATACGATTCGGGGGCCGGCGCGCGGAATATAAAGGACAGTTGAAACGAGACGCGGAGGATGGACCTGGCGGGTGGGGCTCCTTCCCGAGGCCCGGATGGGCGGAGGGGGTGACTCGTAAGTTGTCAGGAGGAGACGTGCGGGGAGGGTTCGACCGGTGGAGTGGGGAGAGTGGGAAAGGGTTTTTACTCCCCCTTGTTGCCGGGCCGCGGTTGGTGGGGAGAGATGGGAGGGAGATAAAGAAGGCAAGAGGACATAAGAAAAGGAGAGGGGAATAGTTAAAAGAGGATGGACAAGGCGTCATTTCCACTTATGCTAAACACGGGCAGTCCGCCGTAGCGCCGTGGCGTCAATAAAAGAAACGACCATCCGTGGAGGGAATGTTTCTCTCTCTCTCTCCTCCTCCTCCTCTTCATACCTCATTTCCCACACTCCTAATCCTTTCCCATTCAGTCCACGGCAGCGCCGAGCACCACACGGACGCCCTCCTTAGGTCACCAGATGAGATAATCCACGGAGATGTATGGTATGGACGTGAATGTCCCCAGCTAATGCTCCGGGAGGCCGGGGCGATCAAGGAGGAACATTAGAAGATGCTGCTGCCGGGAGGGAACAAGTTCTGCTGTTCCAGCGTGAGAGGTAGGGCGGAGGAATACAGGCTCGAGGGGACGGTTTCCAATGATTTGACGCGGAGTTCTGGCCACGAAGCGGAGCGGTAAAAATAATCCTTAAGTGGGAACACGTCTCGGTCAGAATACAAATCGCTGCGCTGCCCACAAACCTTCTGTTTCTCTTCGCGTGCTTTACCAATAAGCATCATCCTCCATACACACAATATCTAATTACTTGTGCAACGAGGTCGATATATATCCAACACAAGGTAAAGGCGAAATCGAATTTACCCAGAAGCTCAACAAGCATCACATGATATTACAAAAACAGACACTAAAAAAAATAGAGGAGAGTAAATTCTGATGGAAAGAATCTTCATATATCAAGTTTTCGTAAGAAGTCAGCATAATAATGAAAAAAAATACCGATTGATTTGGCTATATAAATAAGATATTCGTATTGCTTATTCGCGTAAGTACAAGATTTATGTCCAATACATACGCGTAACAGAGAAGTGTAGGTGAAAAAAGCGGTAGAAACAGATTAAATTCAATTTTAGTGACTAGGGAAGCTGGGGAAAAAGTGAAACGAGAGATTTTACTGCCTCATTTGCCTGACCTACGAGAAAGTCTGGTTGTATCTATCATTTTGTGAAAAGGTTCTTAAGTATCCATAAAAATCTAAAAACAAGAATTTACGGAGACTTCAGAATCATACTCTTCGTTTCATGTACGGCGAAGGTAGTTTTCAGAATCATTGACAGAAGGTTAGAGATAAGATTACGGGAAGGATCGGTTTCGTAAGACAAGAGCGCAACTCGTGATGAGATTGCAGCCATGATAATATAAGTTGAAAGGAACCTGCAGTGAATTAAAATTAGAAAAAATATGCTGAATGCAGAAATTTTTAATTGAGTATGGATGGAATGTAGTTACTTACTTTAAACACAATTATTTTTTAGTGTATATCAGATTCCAAAAATGAATAGATATTTTCCATCTGCTACTTCCGTTTCATTTGAAAAATATCGTGAATTATCGTAACACCATTTATTAAAATAGACCACAAGGTCGGATTCACTGTTAGCTTATTTATCCAATACCTTTTCTTTTGGCTACTGCACATGCATGTAATACATCGGTATCATAGCTGAAATTTACTTTTAAATAGTTACACTCTTATCTTACTGTTCACTCTCTGATGTCCCTGAGTGCATAATGTAATAATTAAGTTAATTAACCGTGACACAGAGTAGGTTTAAATCCAGTTTCCTTGAATATAGCTCAAAACGAGAGCCAACAACCGCAACGATAAACTCGAGAAAATTCGCTGTTTCACAATGCAGGTCCCTTAGACCCTCTCGACCATCGTGGATTGGTCCGTTCCCTTTTCATGCACACAAACACTCTCAATAGTGATCTCCCTCTCTCCCGGCGATTCCTTCATCCACGAAATCCCTCACAGTCAATCTTGTTCCCAGCGGTATAATCTCCACCTCAAAGGGCGGCAGCGGTGTACGGCCAGCTTACTGAATGAGACGTCGCGACGCGCAAAAGAGTCAGGGGTTACTCTAAATGATGAGCTGCAATGGTCTTAATACTTTCTCGTGAACGTTTGCCCTACACTCGAAAGGAAACCCTTCCACATATTTCCACTGCGTGTAATCTGGATTCTCACGGATCATTCCGTGGAAATATTTTTTTTTCATATAAGGGGGGTTGGGCGATGACGAGAGAGGTGGACGGCGGGGAAGAAGGGAGAAACACGCGCCGAGATGAAAACAAATAGAGATAAAGCAAACACGGCGCGAGAAGAGACGTCGACGAACTTCGAGTGAATTAATAAAAATGTGCTTATCCCTATCCCCGACGAGTTCAAGTAGGCAGAGGGATTAATTGAAAAACGAACGTTTCACATAGCTCTCGCGCATAAAAAGGAGGCTTATCCGTTTTATCCAACTACAACAGGGATACGGAACTCCACATGGTACCCCTTCCGCTCCTCTCTTGGCAAGAATTAATAAACGCTGCAGGTGGTAACGAACGTAAGCACGGAACTTAGGGAGGATGGAGAGGAATAAAACTTCTTGCGCACAAATAAAAATACCTATGCTTTGTATCACCGAGGAATATTATATCGAGAGGATTCAAGAAATTCCCACAGAATTGCATGCCCATCAAATTTAGACTCTACTTGAATCAGGTCGGAATCTGTTTAAGAGGTCTCCATTTTTTTCGAATGCATGAAGGAAAAGTTTTTTTAACGGGTCGCTGACGGTATAAAACCTCTTCCGCACTACGGACCGTCCTCTCAGAACGTCCTACTCCGTATCATCATGCTCTTCCTCATTCGCGCTCCCTCCCTCTCTTTCTCTCTCTCTCGACAATGGAATCTCCTCTCCGTATCTCTTTGACTCTCAAAAATGCTCCTCTTTTCCCTTTAGTCAGAAAGAGTGTTTCATTCAATCCAGACAACCCCCCACACACTGTCCGGGAGAGAGTCAAGAGTGCGCAAATGAAGTGGTATGAAAACTCAGTATCCGACTTGGGTAAGCATCACAGTTCCCCAAACGAGATTTTTGCCTTTCCTTCCCTCCGCCCCCTCTTCCACACTACCCCAACTCCCAAGACCCCTTCACCCTTGCTCCCCCCTCATCGCCCAACGCTCAGCCGCCTCCCGAGCAGAAAAATCACGATTCGAAAAAAAAGTCATCGTCGCCTGCATGCAGACCAATAAGCAAGCAAGCTGTCTGGGAGCATCTTCTCCCCCTTCATCTCAAATCTCCCTCCCCCCGCTTTCTCCCTTCACTCCCCCCTCTTTAGCCCACCCGACTCTTCCCTCACTTTTACCAATTCCTTTATTATGCTTACCGCAATATCCCCTTCTCTTTCGCGACCCGTCGAGAGACTTTACTTTTTAATTAAAAGAAATCACGTTCATTCCGTAATTCATTTCGAGTTCGTGAAAGCGCTCACACTTGAAGTTGCTTAACCTCCTTTATTTCAGAGCTCATAATCCACGCTCTCGTCATCCTATGAGCACCACAAAAGGATGACCGAGACAGCCCTTAAACGAATTAATTACGATAATCTAAGGTAGGGAAGGCGAGAAAGAGATACCCCGGAAATTTTAAATACGAAATTCGAAAGACGAATTACTTTCAGGGAAAAGAATTCCCAGGCGCACTCCTAATTACCGTTTCGGCCCCTTTGGACTCTGAATTGATCAATGATGGCAAAAAAGGCCAAATTTACAAGAAATACTTAAGATGTTTTTCTTTTTGTCTATCCAGAAATTTAAGTGGTGATGATTAATTACTGATAACTAAACACAACGCTTTAGCGCAGAACGCAGTTCTGGGCCGTATCAATATATAAAATTCATATCGTTTTGAATGCATGACAGCATTACCAGCATGACAGCATTACGTACAATTTCTCATTATCCAATGCAAGGTAATTTATTAATTATAATTGTGGTTTAGAAAATATCAAAACTTCTGTAATCGGTTCATTGATCATGTCATCGGTACATTTATGACCACTCTTACTTCATTGATGTTATGTGATAATTGCATTGTGCATTGGGGAACGGGTTGGTCTGGTGGGTGGATTACTGGCTTCTCATCCGTGGTTCCGGGTCCTAGTCCCGATAGTGATAGATATTTTTCATTGTCATACTCGTCACCACTTGTGGAGAACACTTCAAATTCAGTTATTTATCCATTAGATGAGATGTTCAACCGTGGACCCCTTGGCGCCTCTCACTAACAGTAGACAACTACCAACATTGGGTTTCTGTCCGCCATTCCTCAGCTTCCTGAAAATACCTATTTCTACCCAATTTTCCCTACCTAATTAATTAAACGTAAACTAAATGATGCAAACGTCCTCATATATGGGTTATTCCCAGATAAACAACTAATACTACATTACAAACCCATCAAGTGTAAATGAAACTACGCTTTACTGGGCTGAACCTTACAACGAGCGCATAAAAATAATCATAAAACTTATGGTCGATGCAGACAATTGTTGCAGTAATACAAGTAAAATACCCAACGTGTGAATGAGGTCATCTTATATTTCAAATGAATAACCTAATGCATGCTTAATACATTGGGTTATTCCGGCCCATCGAATTTTTTTGTTAATTACGTCATGCAAACTCATAAGTTTGTCATTGGATTTGGGCCAAAAAAATAAACTCGTCGTGCACTTAATATCTTCTAGTTCCCCTCTCAAAATCATCGATTCTTAAGACAAATCCTAGGAATAAAGAGATTAGTGCTTAAAGTATTGCAGCGTTTTAGAAAAAGTGGATTAAAATTCCATTATCCTTGACTGGCACACAACATTAGATATGATATATTTGAATTTACAAATAACCATTTGACTTATGACAATTTGTTAATATAAGGGTAAACTAATGCCCAATGGCATAACGCTCAACTCGGGTAGTATTTTTATTCATTTCCACCAGATAATATTACCGGTGGGAGTAGAGATGCCTAATACTGAATTTGTTCTATTAACTATGACCAAAAAATCATTATGGAAAAAAAGAAAGTCTAATGCAATGAAAATTTACCTACTCAACAACACCAATTATCAATCTCCAATCTCTTCCTCGTGGTGGACTTGAATCTTTAGTGCTTCATAGGCTAAAATTATATCTCACCTTACCTTATCCTTTTCACCTTTTCTTAAAAAACCCTCTTCTCCGTGGAACACTTACTACGTGCTCCACATTGTCACCGCCTATTCTACAAAATTGTATTATTTTAGTCGTGATAGAATCAAGAATTCCTTTAGTGTGTTAGATACCACAAAAAGTCAATATTACGTTTCTCTTGGCATAGTACCATTTTGATTCACGAAGTATGCAGCAAATGATAAGGCCTCGCATTAAACTCGCAGCATTACCCGCAGGACAGATGCCGCCACTCTTTGAAATAGAAAGTTCTTGGCTCACCAAGAGTGTTTTACCTCCCACCACTCAACTCCTAGGACGCTCTGAAGAGTATATCTAACGTCTGCACGCACGCCCCAGTAGCTTCCAAAGTCACAGACACGAGCCTCTTGGCCAGTTATTGGACTGCCGGATTTTGGTGACACATGCAGGGAAGTCGCCGCAGCAGTTATTTCCAAGCTACATAAACATTATCATACGGCACGAGCCGGATTAGTGAAAAGGGAATTATTTTCTGATGAAAGTTACCATGAGGTGAACACTCTCGTCCTATATTTCCTTTAATAAAAGGCGAGTTGTTTGGCGGATGGAGAGAAGGGTAGCAATAAATGAGAAATAAAATGCAAACAGGGACTGCTATAGCTCATATCACGTGCCAGAGTCTTAATCAACGAAACACTCCACGGTCTCTAGGTCCTTAATCTCGTCCCACGGTCTTTATTTAATGACGCGATACGGTCATTTTGGTTTGGTGTCATCTGCCAAAGCCCTAACTTATCTTTCAAGAATAATCTAGTGAAAAATTATATTAAAACATTATTAATTTCCGTTTAATGTAAAAATGCTTTTATGCAAAATATGCTTTTAAATCAAATATTTAACTCGACGACCAAATTGAAATGCATGCAGCAAAAATCATTCTAGGTGGAGGCCAGGATGAGAGCATCCGTATTCCGTATGCAGTAAGTCAACGAAGTTATCGAAATCTCATAATTAAATTAATTCGTACATTCAGCGGAATGTAAATTAATGAAACCTAATAGTTTTGAATTTCTTCTGGACCTGCTGTTGCACCTTTGACTGTGAATTCCACTAGAGGAAAAGCTTTTTTCACCAGTTCATGGAAAGTCCATTCATTTCCTGTGTGAATGCACGCTCCGCTTTATCCCGTTAAGATTGAGAGTTGAGATTAAACAGAGCACTAGGGAATAAATATTATCTATGAGGTGATATCAAGCTAAATAAGAGACCATTAATAAACTACTTCGCACCATATTCCTCATCCTCACGTACACCACCGACCTCACATGTTTCACCAGCTTTGTCGTCTGGCGGTCGGAGAGAACGTAGCCAATCAGAGTCAACACGCACTGTGGCGTATGAAAAACGATTATATCGCAGAGGAATCGGACAGAAGGCGAGCTCAAGAGTCGAACGAATATTCTACACATCAACTCGCCAAGCAAGCAGCGTATAACCTCTGGATTTAAAAAAAATATAGACCTTGTTTGATGAACTTCACGCATCAATAGGTATCATAAATAATCCAAAGGATATCACCAAAGCCTGCCGGTGTCCAAATATCACTAACCCAATTCTATTTCACCTTTCGGTTCATTTGGCTTCTCAATACGTCACGTGCATTAAGTCCATAAGCAAACATAGAAACGCATTGAATGGGAGCCCAACTGTCACAATGGCACGCGACAGTGAGTTGTTTCGCTGGAAAAACAAACTACCGCGCCGAGGGGGATACCACGGCCTACATCAGAGAGATCGAATGTGGGTTGGTAAACAGCAGGGGTGAAATTTTATTGGCCTCGTGAATGATATAGTGTGTTTGGAGGGAATAGAACGGCTTCAAGTGAAGATTCTCTCTCAAGTTTATTGAACACCACTATCTACTATGAATGGCATGGACATTTTTTGTTATATGCAATTATCCACTGCGGCCACATGAAAGTACAAACTTTCGGCATTCTTAAAGCCATTCAGGTAAAAATATATACACCATAATAAGATTTTTCCAACGTGATGGGACAAGACACAAAGAAAAGGTGTGATTCCACCACCCCGTACGTAGTTTAACTTAGATCTTGTAGAGGAAAGTGAAATATGTCTACAAATAAATATTTTCAAAGCTTTAGTGATTTTTATTCCTATTCTAAAACCTACAAGACAGAAGAAGTATTCCTAAGGGTAAAACGCAAACAAAAATAAAGATACATACAATCCTGCACACGGTGATCTATGATATATGTATTTAATTTGTATTTAGTGTGTAATTAGGATCATTGAATTTCAACAAAATAGGATTCATTTATCTTTTTCAAGAGAATAATTTTAAAGTGAAGTCCACATTTACATTTAACTATTATATTAATACAACAACACCAGAAAATGATTCATCAAATGTAGATTATGAGCAGAACGAGGAGTTGAAGTTCATTGCGTATGACAAAGTGTTTTTAAAATATGAAGTACGTGCCCAAGTCTGGACATGAAAAAGCAAAAAATAGTTCCATTTAACGAAGAGTGGAAAAATTAGCTAACACTCGTAAGCAAGGGAGAGGGACACGAAATACAGGCCGAGACGGAGTTGCTTGAAGGGAAGACAGAAACGAGCATAGCGTACATATTAAAAAAATACGCCTATATCTCACTCCCATTCTGCAGGACCAGTGCGTGTGGCACATTTTAAAAGTGAGAGACGCTGCCTTTTTAAGAGCCTGCGTGCCCATCCGCGTTCGTAGGGTCTGTTAAACACAATATTTCACTGGAGCCACAGAGCGATTCAACCACCCTTTAAAAAAAGGTACTCCACGCCCTCTTCATTTTCGTTCCTCCATACCATTGTTTTCTTCCAACTTCGGTCTACCTGACATTTTCCCACTACGGTACCCTATTATACCATCTCTCATGCTTCACCTATTAATTTTAAAGTTTTCAGTTCGATCGCCCTTTTTGGTGTTTTTCTTACAGGCTATTCTTTACATTCCTATTTGGATTTCGAAATTACTCTAGTGCGCAAATCATCCTACCAAATACCTACTAAAAATTTTCTGATGCTCTTTTTTGCAGATGATTAGCGTAAAATTGTCACTGAAATTTAAACTCCCACGTCAACGTGGTAAAAGTTTACATCCTAATACCACAGGCTCGAATTTGGCATATTAATACGGCTTTCACTTAGCGTCAGATATTTTCCTTACCCACTACTACAAGAAAAAAAAGAAGCACAAGGCTAAAAAATATTAGCTTGCTCTGTTTATTCTTCCAGGTAATTAGATGCTCCTTTCCCGACAATAATAATGCTCGTATGCCAGTATATGGGATCCCTACGAAATCGGCCTAAATAATGAACTTGAACGTGTGCAGCGATGATCGGCAAGATTTGTAAAGGGATGGTACAGTATATTAGCGTAATCAGTCTATTAAAATAATTAAAATGGGAATCATTGCCAGATCGCAGGTTGAAATTTAACCTCAATTTCTTAAATAAATTCAAAGCCCATATTTCCAGTGATGATTTTAACAATATTTTGA
Organism: Platycnemis pennipes; assembly: GCA_933228895.1. Lineage (NCBI taxonomy): Eukaryota > Metazoa > Arthropoda > Insecta > Odonata > Platycnemididae > Platycnemis > Platycnemis pennipes. Next base: position 141,089,680 of record OW121847.1, on the reverse strand, counting down.
AAACCCCAACTTACTATGGTAGACCGGACCATAATCACAAAATTAGATAAATCGATTGCCGAACTGATAGATTCAAAATGTCCTTTTTCCTCGTACAATTAGAGATACGAATAACGGTAAATAGTAAGAATGTAGAAATGGATAGCAAAGGTAGCTGCATGTTGGTATAAGGACTTGAAGGTAACCCAACTAACAGCTTGTTTTTGCATGCTTACTTTGCTATTTATATCGTTTTTAAATAGTGAAGTTTAGACTAGTATATTAATACTGATTCTTTTTATACATGATATGTAGTGCAAGTTTGGTGAGAATTCACCCCCTGCCACACACCTATGGTGGCTTGTAGGGTATTACGTAGAAGTAATAAAGAGTGAAGTTTAGACTAATATATTAATACTAATTCTTTTTTATACATGATGTGTAGTGCATGTTTGGTGAGAATTCACCCCTTGCCACACACCTATGGTGGCTTGCAGGGTATTACGTAGATGTAGATGAGCAATGAAATAAGTTGAAGAATTTTTATCTTCCCTCTTAACAACTGTTTGTAAAGCTTTTACACAATAATAATGCCATTATAGTAGTTTGTTGTTTAGGTAACAAAAAACAGGCTGGATTCCAGGGGAACATGTAACCGAGGAAGCAAAGAGTCCGAGAATAAAGATAACACTCAATGTAATACCGCAAAAAAACTCCAGAAGAGAAAACGATTGAAAGAGGAGTGTGACGTTTTCTCATTCTTTCTCTGTTGCTTTAAACCTTTATTTACTATTCATCCCTCCTCGAGATCAAGATATTTTGTTTCCGATTTTCCTAATATTTTTCTTCCCTCATCAATCTCGCCCCCATTACCCACTTGCGTACTTTCCCTCCTTTCCATTATAGAACCCTATACGACTCTCGTAGGGCAGAACAATAAATATGTCGTTAAATTCTGTTCTACCACCGGAAATCAAGATGCTCTGTCTCTTGGGAGTGCATTTTGCAGTCAAATAATGAAGTTAATGCCGCATTGTATAAAATAAATCCTGAACTTTGTCCGTAGCAGCTTCCCTCTCCAAACTTCGACAGCCAAACTACATATTAAGCTTCATAGTCTCTTAATGGCAAAGCAGAGAGTAACAAAGCATTAGGATATTTAAGAAAAAGAGATACTTTTGCCAGACAAAGATGTTATTCACTCTCACACAGTGATTCAACCCAAAGGATGGTTTTGATAGGTGAGAGTAGAGCTCACTTCGTACTAAGCTAATGGCGTATGAAATTCACACATTCAAGGTAGTGGGGCCAGTTCCTTTCCCTGGGCCACCTGCAATTTCCTACGAAGTTCTGACTCGCAGAAACTCGAATCGCGAGGATTTCAGGTGGAGGTGTCCAGAAAGGCTCTTGCCTTGGGATTTGAACCCGGGACCCTCCGGTCAGTAGCTCAGTGCTATACCCACTAGGGCACCACGACCCAAAAAATGTTATTAATAGCTAGAAAAGAGCGGCATTAAGGAAACACTTGGTTGGGCAACTGGAGCATGCTCATGTAAGGTAGTAAGGCATGAAGGAGAAGAATAAAAATGTTTCGTGCTCATTCAGAGATCCATTTATGATATAAAGGTTCTATTAAGAATTTTAGAAGGAAAAGTGAATGATAATAATGAGAAAGACGACTGGTGAGGAGAATGATGAATGGTGATGAATGAATGAGGAAAGCAATGAGAAAATGAAAGGAATGAGAAAATGAGCAATGAATGGCGAGGAAGACGCAACATAGTAGATATTTTAAACAGGCAATGAAATATGTAACGAAAATGTTAGATAATAAGACTGCCCGATAGAGGAAGCGGGTAGAGAACTGCTTCAAAGCAGTCTATGGGAAAATATGAGTGATAATGAAACGCTTACTATTTCAACTTATAATAAATGGTTTGCGTGTACAAACAGCATTTTTATTATTTTATTTTTAACGAGGAAAATACAAGAATTCAAGATATCTGAGGATGCATTATTCAATAAAATATTTCCCATACTGTGTATATGACATCAAAGATAAGTGACATGATGCATAAAATAACATTCTGCTTCTTTTTATATCTTTATCGTAATTTATGTCACTTATCAGCATATCATAAAATTTTTCTAGCAGCGAGGCTATTTCAGAAGAAATCGAAATTACGACACTAGGTCATATTTATTTGGCCACTGTATGAGTGCTTATTTTATAAACGGTTCGATAAAGCCAAGTAATCAGCCTTTAAAGAACATAAAAACCTGTACTTACTGCCATCGTGTTATACACAAATGTTTACATAGAGCACTCACCAAAACCTGACGGATGAAAAGACTTCAACATCATAAAAATCACGGAGATTATTAAAGACACATGGCTGGCAATATTATGAACTAATATACAGATGCATGCTTGCCATAGCTTAGCCCTTAATCAAACGCATAAGAAAACGAGATATGCTGTAGTATTTAATGATAATATACGTATTCTACAGTTTGTGCTAGAATTTTAATCAGATTAATGTGATTACTTCTCATAGTTCCACTTCCTGATTGTACGATAAGAATTTACTCCATAATTTTATTTTCTGTCACAGTTTTAAATTTTATTCATATCCATTCCACGAGCTAAAGAAAATGAATCTGGCGTCAAGCATAAATATTAAGAGATCGAATAAGAAATTCCCTTGGATTAAATACTCTACACGAAAAGTTGCCATCAGAGTAAAAATGACTAGTAGCATTTTAGTGTTTAAGAGAGCCACAATTATTAAACCAAACATTATATCTAGTTGCATCACAGTGAAAACCTGAAGTGAGAAGTCCATTATGGGAAAAGGAAAATATTCACCGGATGCGCTATAAGTTAGCAGAAGCTAAAAATATAGTGCTCCATATTGATATTAATTCCGTATCATAAACGACTGCAAATGTATTTCCACGGGTGCTTCGTAGAGTTCATTCCGATATAAAATACTATTTCCAATGGGTTCATACACAATTCCAGCGTACCCAAAAAAAATGAACGATCTTTTAAAGATGTAAATGCTCTTCATAATAATTCTAACATATACCCTTCCTTTACCCTAGGAAGCGGAGACTTCGGGGCGGGGATAGGGGAGGGTGTGGTAATTCAGGCTGCCGGTAACATGGCAAACCCTTATTAATGTAGGCCTTTACTAAAGCCCTTCCTCAATTTATAGTCCACGAGGACAATTAGCGGTAAGGAAAAAACCCTCAGAAACACGACTCTCCCGTGACACATGGAATTTTATATACGACTGAAGAGAGGAGCACTCGGGGCTAACAACGAGGATTAGGCGTGGTCTTCTCCTCATGCCAACGCCCAGATGTAGAAAAGAGGGCGAGCAGCGAAAAGGGAAAAGATAAGAGGGATGGGGTGGAAAAGTTTCCAAAGGGGATGATGACAAGTGCGCAGGGAGGGAGGAGGGGGACGCGCGGGGGGTGAGAGAGGCGTCGAAGGAATGGAAGTCCGCTGCAGCAGCGCCAATGGAACCACGTTTCTCCGGCACATACGACACGCAACGACATCCGCTAACCGAACAAGGGAGTGCTCCACTCGCTTCTAACCAAACGACCCGGAGATGGGCTCACATAATTGAAGAGTTCCGTGCGGTGCTCGGGGTTGGTGTCTGTTATCGGCAGGGTGGTTGGCTAAACTATTGCCGCAGACTCACTGCCTCTGAGGCACGATGCCAAGTAATCAGCGATTAGCGTTGCATGCAATCACGTTCAGCTGAGGCCACGGTTATCGCGTACTAATTTAAAATAAACCATGGAACAAACTTTTTCCGCCCGTGCACCTCTTCCCCATGAGCAGTCATGTCTTTATACCTGAGCACATTTTCATGATGCCAAATATCGACCGCAGAAATCAACAATTGATGGCCACAATGATAATACTCTACCCACTTTGCTTTTTGAATTACATGAATAAATACTATCTAAAAATGTTGACAGTTACTACTATATTACATGTGATATTATTGCAGGTATATAAATCAGATTTACTGGAAAAATGTTTGCTTATCCAATAATATTTCTAAGATTCTCAATTTAATTTATAATTACTTGACTTTTAAAAATATATCTCTTTAAAATATAGAATATCCGCTTCACCTTTAGTATTAAGAGTACAGTAATTTCCTTATCCAACTTTTTCACGATCAGCTTCTGATAATAAATACTTCAAACTTCAACTTCCAGCGCCTATCAGAATTTTTTGCTTTGGACTTTCAAGGGCAGATTAGATAAACAATTGATTATTTGATTCTCATGTTTATTAAGCAAGCAATACTTTGCATTATCAATATTGTTCACTAATTCTCTACTACCACGACGTACGATCATAAGATTTGGTGGCAATGAATCATCTTATTCTGATGAGTAAGTCCCGCAAAGGATTTTATAAATGTAAGAAACAACTCTCCTGCTGTTTCTCGATAATTGAAATCCGTTTCCTTATGATCCCTACCTTGTGGACTATACTGTTACAAAACACTGTGCAGCATATAAACTGATCATGATTTAGAACATAAAGTCGAAACAAGAGACACCACTATCAAAAATATAATGAAACTAACGAAAACTAAGGAAACCTGGGATATTCATTTCCATGGCTCCCTTAATTATTATTTAACAAAGCATAATAATTAGCAATAATAATGCTCATCAACTCAATCATACAGAGTGTTGTTAAAGAAAGCATGAAGGAATGTAGACCGCTTTTTCGCTTAAAGATGAAATATTACCCTTGGTATCTTCTATTAGCAAGCCACTACTTTCCGTGCTGACGTAACGATCCATCCAAAACCGGAGACTGCAAAAATCTGTACGGGATACTCAAGCGTTAGTACAGGCAGCGGCGAAATAAAAATTTCCGAGTCGCAATTTAATGCCTGCTTCCAATAGTGGAGGAGCCAAACATCGCCATGTCCCCGATCCAAACACGCCATATGGCGCCTCCAAGCGTCCAACGAAGATGCTGCGGTAGATATCTCGCACCATGGCGACAATCCCACCAAAATATTTCGCACGGCTTTTATGAGAAACGGCCCTTCGCTACTTTTACGGTACGCAGCGGAAGGATTCATGAATGGGGGCGAGATAAGGGCGAAGGGAAGTTGGGTGGGAAGAAGAGGAGGCGCACTGCTCCTCGTGAATGACGGGAAGAGCACCTGTGTGGTCAGCGGCCGCGTGGAATGCACACGTTGGGTGGGCGAGGGTGGGTTCCTCAGGGGGAAGAGGAGCGGAGGGGGGGGGGGGAGGGAGGGAGAGAGGGCAAAGGGCGGAACGGGGGCGTAATGGGGGAGGGAGGTGGAAGGAATGAGAGTGATGGAAGTCCGACGACGCCGAATTCCTCCCGAGCCTGCCACGCAGACTCGCTGCCTCGGGGAGGCGTACCTTTCTGGGTGAGGAGAGAGGGAGAGAGGCTGGAGGAACGGGTGTGGATGGATGTTGAGAGGAGAATGTGGGAGTAAGATATGACTGAGAAATTCCTTCTTACCATTTTGGGGGGGACCTTCCTTTTTTTCCATCATGTGTGTGTGTGTGTGTGTGGGTACGACGTCTTCCCCTATCCACAAGACGACGACGGTCCGGGCCTCTCATGAATGGAAGATGTTTGAGAGTGAGAATGGGGGAGGGGGGAAGAGGAGGATCGAGGGAAAGAAAGAGAGACGTCGAACGGTCAATTCCATTCGCGCGCACGCATACAGGAGCTGTTCCACTTGCAGAGCATGAAGGGGCGCGATAAATGAAGGTTTGCCCCGAGGTGGAGGAGAATGGGGTCGACGGAGAGGGACGGCTGAAGAGGAGAATAGCGAAAGTTGGCACGGGCGTGGGCGAGGAGAGTGGATGACGAAAAGAGTGGAAGAGCGGGGAGAAAGAAGGAGAAAAGAGACGCGAGGAAAATAGGGAAAACTCTGAGAGGGTGTTTGGAGGTGGGAGTGGGGAAGTGAAATAGATTTTCCTCCCAAAAAAAGAGGGGAAATTCTGTGGACGGTGAGTTTTGGAAACACTCTTCCATTATTCTCCCGGCAGCTTGGTGTAGGTGGCCACAGCCTTAGGTTAAGTACCAAAGTCCAGTGGTAAGAAAAGGGCCGGTCCCTTCTCCATCCCCTCCTCTCCCCAAGGGTGCTGACCCACGTAAAGACTGAAAACTCCCACCCACGCACACGCAGGCATCTCCCTCTCCCTTTCCCCTGAAGGGAAACGGAAATGGACACTTCCTCCCTAAGCTCTTAATCACGGATTCCTCGACAGTTGACATCAGGCATTGACCAGTCGGGTGGGAGTGGGGTCGGATGGTCTGGTTCACACAAGGCAGAGCTTTCGCTGGTATTAAAAACATGGGGGAGAGGGTGTCAGGGTGCATGGCGGGATGGGTGGAATGAGTAGCAGAAAAGGGTCCAAATAACTTAGCCTACGCCGATTCTCGACGGGGAGAAGGTTTGGGTAAGCCACTGAACCGCAGACCAAAAAGGGCCCGAAGAGAATGGAGCCGGAGGGGATGAGTCCCTTGGAATGGGGAATGGCGTCTATTTTAGATAAAACCTTTCCCTGGGAAGAGAACAGGTGAGGGCTGAATGGATGATGGGAAAGTAGGTAATTGTTTCACTCGCTCTAGCAAATTCAATGACACACAAAGGATTTTATAAAGCATGGCAAAAAAACACGACGTTCTCAGGCCGTACCGTTGGTTTCTTATGATTCCTTACATCATATCCTACGGTAGTCATTCATTAATGACGCCAGTTTATTCATTCAAGGGAGAGTCTAAAGTATGAATTGGGACAAAAGGAGGTCAATAGGACAAAAGGAAAGACATTGGTTTTAAAAAATATTTACCAAGGAAGAATGAGGACAAGGCCAGTGGTACATGACCAAAACGTATACCGTGATACCGAAAGAGTAAGATTTCCCGAAGTTTGGTATTATTCTTAACGATGTTTACGGTGAATAGAAAATCTACCGCTAATTTTCATAAGTTGATCCCAATGAAGAGACTGTAAACGAAATACACATAATAATTTACGGTAATTATACCCATATTAGCATCTATTACCTACTTCAAGAGCGAAACGAAGAGAATATGAGTGACGCACAGAATATTTCCGTTGAATATATGACAAAAAATAAAAATTTTCATCATGCTTTACTATGCTCCTGAGAAAGGTAAATGAGATTTACATTTTAATTTCTCCCACTAGACTGGATATCTTAGTCGTTAGATGAATCCCCTAACATCTGTGATTTTTATAGTGTTGTGATTTTAATACAACCGAGAGATATAATATACACTCATTTATGGAATACATGTGAACAATTTTTCCAGCAGCATCTAATTCAAAAATATAATAAACATCCGAAACGTGCTGTCAATGCATTAACACAAGAATGAAGATGGCACCAAGAGTTAGCATATAGGTTAAAATGGGTTAAAAAATATAACGATCTCGCGGGCATCGGCTCGAGGAGCAGAGGTAGCTTTCATCGTAATCCGAGTCTTGATAACATCATAATGGCCTTTACGACGGCTTGTGAGACGTAGAGAGGATAGATGAGATTTTCACATTAGGATGGAGCCAAATAGCAGATCAGCCGCCTTTCGTCTCGAATAGACTTGCACGAAAGATGGGTTTCCTATCACTAATTCCTCGTTTCCTAAAAGTCTTCCCTATTCTAAAATACTAGCATTATTCATCACCATCATTTTCAACATCTATCGAACCCAGCAATAGTTTTCACGTGTCATTTACACCATTCCTCCATCGGCTAACTTCTACATTTTAACATAAGTCTTCCATTGACATCCATCGCTCCCTACTCCATGTAACTCATACAAGTGCTTTCTTTATCATCCTTCCTAATCTCTTTTCTTCTGATGACTGTCTTCATATGACCATCATGTCTCAAGATGTGTCCGATAAGGTCATCCAGTCTTTGCTTCAGAATTTTCAAGAGCCTACTTTTTTCCCTTCTTTAAATTTCTACCCTGGTTACCTTGTGTATCGATAAATGTACGCTATTCACCAGTAACGCCACATTTCAAATGCTTCCAGCCCTACCATTTCTAGGACAGCTACTATCCATACCTCCCTGATGTATGAGAGCATAATCTTAAGGAATATTCTGATGAAAAGAGCCCTTAATTCCAGGCCTTTTAATCACTGATAGTTTATTCTAATAGAATGCCACCTTTGCCTCGACTATTTTACTGATATTTTTTCATTTGTTTCACCAGCCTAGGGAAATTATGTTTCCAAAACGGTAATACACTTAAACCTCTATTTTTTTTTTGTTTGGAATTCTATTGTTTTTACTCTACACTGAATAGCTGTATACCTGAAGCATACAACTATTATTGCTCTGTTTTCATTGAATGTAAGAGGTATATCGTCAATGTCGTAACGGAGTTTCCTAGTTCTCTCCTAGCTTTCTTGCGGTCTTCTACATGAGAGCTATATCGTCTGAAAAGTAGAAAATAGATTTTTTTATGTTCACTCTTCAATCCTTCCTTCTGACATATAGGACGGCAAGTTTGATGAAATTAAAAGTATTTTGCGCTTATACTATATAGGCTTCTAATTGCCTCTTGGCCTTACTTTCTTCTTCGTTTGTCGTGTACTAGCCACCAAAGTGGTTTATAAAATAACCCTGCATTATATTTCGTGCATGTGATACCATTATATCTCCCAGATTAGAAGTTTTGAAGAATTTTAAGCATACGAACGACGCAAATGGCCTCAGCTGTCGATCACCTGTCCCTGACAAAATGCCAATTTCATTTAATAATAAATTTAATATAATTAATATATAATTAACATTTAATATAAAAATAGTGCAGAGTACATAACTGGGGGTGATCATTTCCCTGATTCCTGTGAAGTTGCTTCATGGACACTTATATGTACATGAAGTCATGTACTTATAAGTATTTTCTAGCATAATCTGATGCAAGAAAATAGAATGGCAGATAATTGGAGATGATTTAAGCCCGGAACTTTCAAGTAGCGAGGAATATTCAAGACGGTGATTTTAATAACTAATGCCTTTTTTTTTAAACCTGGTTTCAGCCCGTCGTCATACGTGGCAGTGTTCGTTCGTAGTATTAAGATTTTTCTGCAACGGTTTGGATCACGGGAATAAAGAAGCGTCATTAAACAGACTGAAGCCCATGCACTATCGAGCCTTAAATATATATGCCTAATTTGATTATTGACATCTGTATCACGGTTTCCTGCTCGCAGATCAAAAGATTATGCACTTGGTTGATAAATGGTTTGAGGAGTAAGGGCATCGTGTCACCGTCCGTTTCATTGGCAAACACGTTTTGAAATAAGCAATTATGCAAGTTTGTACAGTCTCCAACATCCCATGGGTCTCTACTACTTTCATCAATACAAATTTGAGGTTTGACACCTTCACAATGGTTCCGGAAGAAAAGGTTGGGGACTCTGTTTGAAGCTACCTATGCCAGTTTCTGTTTTGAACGCGAAGTTATTAATTTTATTTGATTGTTCAGTGCAATATTTTATTATTTTCACATTAAAAAATTACCTTACATTCTTTCTTTGTAAGAAAAAATCTTGCAACTAACGAGGCTCATAGCAATTCTAAACACTTTTGGGGATAAAAAATTTGGCTAATCAACATACCTATGACACGTGAGGATACGCGAAGTACTTCCATTCAGGCAATCATTGCACTTTTATTTTCAATCCACAAAGCGTGTCATGAAATCCAAGATAATTAATGAAAGTATCTGGATTAGCGTAAACAAGTACCTACCTGCTCAAACGTTCTTTTCGAGGCAAATAATCTTGATTAAACAAATTTCACCCAGTTACAGATAGTATATTAATCGACAATGGCCTATTTATCTCGACTATTCATTGAAAATTAAACGGATGGACCACACGTCTCAGCAAGGCAATTATAGTTTGGTGCCCATAATTTTTTGCTAGGCTACACCTCACCTCACGACATATCAACATAATCATACAAAAATCATGTATAAATCACGGCTATGGACCATATATAGCACAAATTTCATAATCAAAATAATCAAAGACCACATTTAATCATGAAGTACTACCTATACGTATTTTA